>JAHYIQ010000039.1:32500-1232500 GCA_030673865.1 Melipona bicolor
TTCTCTGTTGTTTCTGATAATATTCTTGAGCGTTTGCGACTCGATAAATTCCTCCACGGACCTCTTCTCGACGATACGCGCTCTTTCGAAAACGAGCACGGTAGTCAAATAAAAAAAAAAAAAAAAAAGACTACAATTTTACATGGATCGAAAAAGAAAACCTTGCTTCGTGCCTTCGACTCGCGAAAGATCAACGTTCTTCCAACATTAGACGGATAAAAAAATGCACGTACTCGCGCAAATAACATAAATCAAGGCCGAAACACGAACGGTTTGGGGGAGGTGGAGAGAACGATCACCGCCCCGTTTGAATTTGCGCCCTTCTTAACAGCTGTAAAGTTTGAATAATGATCTTGTTATGAACAGTTCGCGCAGCTCGCCGCTGGCCGTGGCTCTTGCTCCTCGTTTCACCCTTCATCTTCCGGCATTATCCTCTTAAAAATCCCGGCAGTCGAGGCCCTCGCGTCGGTAATGACCGCAAGAACCAGGAGGGAGCTCGTCGTGCACGTTAATTTCTCCCCCGCCAGCCCGAAAACCAATTAATCAGGGTTCGCTTCATTGAATTGTTTCGCGCTGTCTCGTCCAACCGACCTGCCCCTCGACCTGTCTCTCTCTCTCGGGAGGCACGGATAATTTTTCAAGAATTTCATTTTTTCGCCGACTGCACCGTGATCGGTCAGCCCCTCCGCCATCTTTCTCTGCTCCGTCTCGCTTGAGTTGCCGCGAACGAGCGCCGAGGCACTCGAGTTTTTGAGACTCGAGTGAGAAGAAGAAAGAGGAGAAGCGAAGAGAGAAGGCCGGGGTTGAGCGGAAGACGAGCCGCTTACAAATTATGATACAGCTTAAGTAGCTGCCTACCGTCGATTAGAGCGACGGCGCTCAGATTCTGAAGGATTGAGCCTCGTTTTACCTCGAGCATGGTTGTCGACGCTGACTTGTGAGACGTTTAGAGATAGTAGGAGAGAGAGTTAACGCGTGTGCGTTGTCTTTTTTGTCAAAGTTATAAGAAACAGTTTTATTTTAGTTTACATTTACATTTTTCCTTTACTTTGTTTCAGTTTTCTTTCTTGCTTTCAACCAAAAAGATTGGAATATCAATTGTTATTTTAATTGACATTCAGGTGGAATATTTATTGAACCAATTGATAAAAGAATAAATTACAATATTTAGAGTTATCCGCCTCTTATATTTTTGTTTACAAACTAAACATTTGCTTCGTATTTTGCGACTTGGAACGTAACTTTTGATTTGTTAAACGTTCTCATTGTTTCGTATTATCACTGAAAGTGATTTTAGCGGGGGTAACACAGAAAATCGGGCCTCTTCAGGTGCAACGCTAATGCAACGAAAATTAGCGATTGGTTGATTTGGGTCATGTGATTCGTTAGGGGGCGTGGGGTAGACCTCGAATAGGAGTGGTGTTGTCTGGTACTGAGCGATCGCGCCTGTAATTTATTTTGTACCGATTCAAATAAAATTTTATGGCAAAAAAATCGTCTTCATTTCCTAGTCAGAACAGTTGTTTCTGGGCCTTTCAATGAGACGAATAATATGCTTTAACTTGATAATTGGAAAAATCGACGCAACGTTTTTTTCTTTTAACGTGTACATATTTACATTTAGTTAACCGATTAAAATTAAAATTAACTCGCCCTTGTTAACTTTGAATTGCACTCCAAAAGATAATACTGACAAAGGAGAGATTTATCAATAATTAATAAAGTCATTTCTTTTGTTTTCTCCTTGATTGATACTACGCGCGTTCGTTTGTGTCCGAACACATCGTTTAAGCGTTCACAGCCGTTTATCACGAGAAAAGAAATGTATTTGCCACATCTTGACCTTCCCCGTTATCGTTTATTATCGATGCTGGCCATTATCGTTCAAAAATACGCTACGACACGGATGATATAATTTCGCGAGTCACTACGAATCAGTTGAGAACATAAAAAAAAAATGTAATTAATTAATCTCCAGAGAAGCAGCGTTCTGTCAGAAAACACATTGCTCTCCTTTTTTCAGAAATTTATGCAAAAGTTTCGAGAGAATAAAGTTTCTTAATTACATCTGTATTTTACAATGTGACGACTGTCGTTCGAGATATCGTTCGTTCTGTTTTATTTAATTTTTCCCACTTGGACTCTCGAACGAAGATGTGCGAACGTGTACGTAGATATAAATTTTTGAAATTTTTTATTTAAAATCTCTTCAAAGATAAAGTGAAAACACATTGCACGGAATCTAAAGATTCGTACAGAGCCCCGAAAGTGGCAAATCGAGCGATTTACGAAAAAGTTACCAGCCATATGAAACCACGTGAAACGTTCGTTCTACGTACTCTAACCAGCTACTGGCAAAGTTAAACGAGTGTTTAACAGAGAGGTCGCCGGGTTGCGGACATTTTAATGGCGCATCGTTAGCACAGTTCTTCAGATTAAATTATTCGAACGGCCCGGCGTTCGCGGCGTTTGCGAAGGATGATTTAGGATCGGATTGCACGCAGGTAAACCACGATGGTCAACTCAGGGCTGGCTGCACGTAATTCAACAGGTGGGTAGTGCAAGGTAGGGTTAGGACTAGCATTACCTCTCTCGCCTTCCTCAGCCTCATTGAATTCCGCTCGTTTACTCCTTTGCCCCTCTTCTGCACACCTATCCTCGTTTACACCCTTTCGAGCCAACTCCTCTCAAGTGCCCTCCTCCCCCTCTCTACCCTCGGCGCTGTCATAATCAGCCGCGCGAATCTCGTAGAATTCAGCCCCAAGAAGAAACGTCAGCAAACTCCCCTCGGTTTCATATTTTTCCGGCGAATGCTCCTCTCAATGCTTGACTGTCGTTTCGCCAAAGAAAGAAACTATCGTTTTCTGTTTGTTGTTTAACTTTTACTTTTCTCATTTTATTTTTACTTATCTCTCTTCAGTTTTGTTAAAGAAAGGAACTGTTCTCTATTTGTTTTCTATTTGTTGTTCAATTTTTTTAATTTAAATTTATTATTTATTCCAAATCTGTTTTTACCCTTCTCTGATTTTCACCATTTATTGCTTATTTTCATTTCTAATTTTCACTATTATTATCTTTTTAATAATCATCGATCTAATTTTTACTCGTTGAATCTTTGTTACAATCGAATATCGGACAATTCTTTTTCTTACAAGAAAATATTGCAAACGAGGAGAGATCTTGGAAATTATGAAAAATTGGACGGGGTTTTACGTTAGTTTTCAATCAATTTTGCAACCAACTTTTGCCGCGAAAGAGGCAAAACACAAAATAAAATCGAGTTTTAGCAAGCTAATATAAATTTCTATAATCGCGAAACGAATGAAATTTTACAAAACAGACTGTTGTAAATTGTAGGTCTGACGCGCAGTATATGCCAGAGACATATCAATTGATTTACGTTTACCTTCTATGTCATGTAACTCTTTGATTGAAAGTAACGATTTGGTATTTGATTTTTCGAGAATAACTGCCCTACTCTTTATTGACTTTATCGTATCAACGAATGAAAAGTAATATTAAAAAAAAAAAAAAAAAAAAAAAAAAAAAAAAAAAATAAAAAGCTCGAGCACTGACATGATTCATATATTTTTTTCTCCTCATATTGTTTCGAGTCATTTTATTTATTCAAATAAAGACGAACGACTTGAATGCGAAATTTAATTTCGTCGAAAGTTACGACGAATTTTTAAATAAAATAAATGAAATAAATTCATTATCGAATATCGAATAAACTTCGCTTAACCATAGATGAAATTCTGCATGCTTCGTCGTGGTAATAGGGATATAAAATATTCTGCGAATATTACAGCGAGATATAAAAATGGCAATAAATGAAATTTTCATGTCAGGAATCTTTACTGAATCTTCGCTGTTTGCGACTAACAGTTTATTGAATAGGAAGTTGAAGGACCACTCGCAGCGTCAATAATCAATCGATCAGGGTGATTTTGGATGATAAACCTAAGTTTCAGAGTCGTCCATGTTCGCATGGAAATGTCCAAATGGTCGGGCGATTTGTCGAAGTAATAAAGGTTTATCGTTCGTTTGCCTATTCTTCGACTGCTCGCCATTGGATGGCCGACACTACAGGACCAAAAGTTTGTCGATTTAATTTTTATAGTCGTCAGCGTAATATCCATTATACGGCAACGAGTTCCACTCGGTTTCCACCAGTCTAGTCTAGCTCGAAAAATGTTATCTGAGTTTCGCGTCCGTTTCCCCTTGCCGTGCTTTCACTCGTTTCTCGTAGAAATACTCGATTCGAGGATTTCGAAATCTTTCGCGTAGTCGGTTTTTGTAATAGGTATTTACTATCGCTTACGTAGATAATTCTTTTTTCGTATAATTAGATAATTTTAATTGTATAATTAGAGTCGTTGCTAGACTCCGGGTGTTTGTGCAAATGTGCGTTTTTTGTGGAAAATTTTTTATCGTTTTATCGTTAGACGATTCTAAATTTTGCGCATATTTCCGTATATTGTTCTTAAATGCATATGTTATTTAAAATTTATTGCATATGTTATTTATATATATTTCTGAATTGTCGTTTACATATATATGTATTTCTAAAATTCGATATTTACTTACTTAACTTTATATACAGGATGTTTCTACTTTTTTGGGGGCAGTGTCTCTATCTACTTAGATTCCAGTAGATTCTATGGGTGAAAGCAAGTTTATATGTCGTATAAACATATATGCTCGAAAATTCTAATTAAAGCTGCAACGAAAATTCGAAATAACAGCGTAATAGGTGTTTCCTTGGATACAACATAAGAACGGATCTAATCTGTTCTATGTTGTATCCAAGCTGTGCTTGGTGGTTGAATTTTCTACAAAATGAATTGAAGCCAGAGATTTTTCGACGAAATCTGTGGATACAGTTGGGTAGTTGTCCTGCACACTGTGCAGCACAAGTGCGAGAATGGCTAAATCAGCGTTATTCGCAAAGTTGGATAGGTCGAGGAGGATCAATTCCTTGGCCAATTCCAAAGTCACCAGACCTCACACCGCTTATTAAAACAAAAATTTACCACGCAAAAATTATTGCAAAGAATTTGTAACGCGTTCAACGAAACTAGCAAATCAACAATATATATATATAAAGTATCAAATTCGAAATGTAACAAACAACTTTTGATACGCGTGAAGCCTGCGTTCGTAAAAATGGACGACGTTTTGAAATGGAACTAGCGCGGGAAAAAGGACACAGTTTTACTCGTAGAATCAACTGGCAAAAGTAGTTTGAGTTCATACAGTAAAATACCACTTATTCGTCCATTACTTTTCCTTCGCGTTGAAAGAAACTCGCGTCTAGACGAGTAGGTTCTGCCAGCGCAGCAAACAAAGTTTCGAGCCGTGTTGCTCCGTTTGTTCACAGTTGCGTAATGCGCGCAAAGCAAGAAAAAGCGAATCGGAAAGTGACGAAAAAGAGGGAACGCTCAGCGACTGGGTCGTTGGAACGCGGTCGAAGCGCGATCGAAGGCACGGGGGTCCGGGGCTGGCTCCCTTTCTTTCGCAGCGCGCACGGCGGTACGTACGTACGTTTCAATTGCATAACGATGCACACGAGGTGGACGTGGCGCGGGACGTAGCGCGACGCGATTCTACGGAACGGAAAGGGACTCACGGGGAGAAGGAAGGAGGACGTGGATGAAGAAGAAAAGGAATTGCCGCGCGGCCTCACGGTGCGTGCCACGCTACGCCGCGAGGAGGAAAGAACGAGGCTCGGCAAATGCGTCGAACGAGCCTCCGCTCCGTGAGATCACGAGCAAGACGAAGAAAGAGAGTAGGTACGGGCGAGTGCACAGGGTCGGGGGGCGGGGGACGAGGAAGGTGCGGCAGGAGGAGAATAGATAAAGCAAAACGAAGAGAGGGAACTCTAATTGAGATCAATTGCGACTCAGCCAGGGTCAACTCACTCCGGGCGATCTCTGGATGCTACTACTACGAGGATGCTTTTGTTTGCGCGTGTTCGCGGACGTTGGATCGCGTGGACGAGACGCGCGTGGGCTGCATAGCAAGCAGGCGGAATTAAAGATCAATTGCACGGCGATTCTAGCCGTGAGAATGCCGCGTTTCGCACCTGACGAGATCCGGGGGAGGGGAACGAGGCTCGGTCCCTCGCCGTCTGAAAATTAAACAGCCATCGCCGCCGGTAGTCCGCGACGTCGCTCCTGTTGTTGTTTCGCGCTCGTCGGTTCTTTGCTCGCGCCCGTGTCCGTGTCCGTGTCTGATCGCCCGTGAAATCGGGCTGTTCGTTCGATTCGCACTCGAACGGCTCGAACGACGTCTCTTCTTCGCACGGTCATCGTTTTATGTCGTCCGTGACCATTTCGGCCAATGCGCGATGCCAACAGGCCTAACGACACGTAATTCATCGTGATTGAGTTAGCGAGCGAGGAACGCGAGAGACTTACACTTGGGGAACTCGAATTGTTCGTCGGGATTTTTACGTGCAACGGCAAAATACACCTCGACGTAGGAGCAAGAGCAGCGTTTCCGAACGTTGGTCAAAGCGCGCGTAGTGATCGAAGTTCGATAAGATATTTTTGAAAAATACGAGGCAGGTGTGTCAAGTCTGAAGTGACCTATGGTCAAGAGCGTCGCGTAAAAAATGTTTACCTCTTCTTTTGTTTTTTAAACAACTGTTAAATATCAAGAGCAATCCCAATCGAAATTACAAAGTTTAGCTAACATCGAAACAGTCGACGATGAATGATACAAACTTGTTCGTCTCGTTCGTCTTGCTGAAGATTAGTTATGTTTAGCAAGAAACGCGAGTATCGGATACAAAAGTGTCTTCGATTCTGTTTATCTCGCTAAAATTTTGACGGGAAAACCTCGAAGACCTTTTTTCCTCGTTTTCTCGATTCAACGATAGACTGATTTTCTTACGGTCACGAGCGCGGAACGCATTTTTGCAGTTCTGTAGGTTTAGTGAAAGTTTACAATGGAAGACTCAACCAGCGGTAGAGTGTTTGTCTTTCTTTCTATTTGAATTTTTACCAGATGAAACGAAAAAATCTTTTTGGGAAAAAGAGAAAAGGAAAATATAGAATTGAAACACAGAAGTCCGCAATTTGCAACGCGCGTTATGAGACTCTTCGTCGATATTTTCAAAAGAGAGAGCGGCTGCCGAGTGGAAAGCGCTTTTCTCCCTTTTCGGCTCGCTTTCACGCCCTTTCCTCCTTACAAGAGGCTCTCGCAACTCCCGAGCAACTCGCTAAGATCTCGCCGAGGGAGAAAACGGTGGTGTTGTTATGAATGCATCTTGGGGTAATGGCGTGCCACTAATAGTTCAACGAGTCGTTTCTCTCTCCACCCCGCTTTTGGCTCTCGCCGTTCCTCCAGATTCCGTCGTTGCTCCGACCGCAACACCGAGCTTCAAGACGCACGATCGCGCTTCCTTTATCTTAAATTACGACCTCTGCCGTTTATGGTCAGCGCGAGAAAGCAGAACGTCGCGAGGAAAAAAAAGAAAAAGAAAAACGCTCCTTTCTTTCGCTCGTTTCTCCTCCACGTTCGTCGAACATCGAGACCAGGGAAAAAAGCACGACCGGAGGAGAGGAGATCTCTTCGTCTTTTTGATATCGGAGGGCGCTCGCGCGATCTAACTTTCGATTTCCACGTTTTTCCTTGGCTTCCTGTCTCGCTCTGCGGCGACTCCTCCTCGCGCTTCCGTCTGCGGACGCTCTGTTAATCGGCTGTGATTCCATCGAAGAGGTCGGGCTCTCGACGCCGCCACTCTTCGTGCTTCTTAATCCCCGTTTCTCGTCGTTTTACTCGTCGTCGAGCCCGACTCTTTCACCTGAGAATCGCGCTCTATGCTTGCGTTCTCTTCGAATTTCGCTCGATTTGCTCTTGTGCTCGGCGTGCGTAATCGAGAAGGCACAAAGCTGCGGAGGAGAAAGTTGCACGCCCGACGAAGAATTTGTGCAATCGGTATTTTGAACAGCAACCTTCGTGGAAAGGAAATTCAGTTGGTCTCATTTTGAAGCCACGCGGCCTCCGTTTCAACAGTCGCAACTTCGTTTTCCTGGGTTTTGATGTTTTCACATCACGCAGCAGGTGGGAAAGCAAAGAAACTGTGAAAATTCAAAAATCTTTCTCGCCGCTGAATCCACCATAATCTCGAAGACCGAAGTTTCGTCTTTGCGTTGATCCTTTGAAACTTGCCTCGCGATTTCTTTTCTCGCCATTTTGTTGGACTTTGAACTTTGTTAGATGGAGACAAAAATTCAAGAAATCCTAACGTCAAATGGCACCTATTTAATTTTAGGCTAATAACTCCATCGTATTTCTGTCGTACAATAATTCTGTCACTATTCGAGGATTTTTATGATCCTTTGCTATCATGTTTTTAACGTTCTGTTCAGCTATTCGCTATAAATTAAACACAAACTCCAACTGCAGTATATGAAAATGAAAGTTCCATTCGGTTGAAAGAAAAGGATACGGATTTCGGATTCAATAAGTGGCGAGGTTTACGCGAGATTATAGTTTCTCAATGAAATCCATAACTGACGCGTTTCCTCTCAGTTCTTTTATTGGGAATATGGATGCGTTGAATGAAGTGATAGATGAGCAGCGTAAAAATAGCGATACGTATTCCGCGTGAAATCGGTAGTATTTTTTATAATCATAAGCTGTAACTTGATATTAAACGACCGTCGCACGAAAAACGCGCTGCTATTCAGCAAATATAAAAGTAACCTCGTAATTAATTTTCAATCAATCTACATTTCGTTTTCCATGTAGAGTAAAAAGAATTGGATCAAAATAGAAAGGAGGAATTATCTCTGCCAAATTCGTTTCGATCTCTTGTTTGTGTAAGTACGATCAAAGTCGATAAACTTCGATCCAATTACCTCATAGACACTCGCTTCCAGTCACGAGTGTTATAAATTATCTTCAAATATCGTTCGAAGATTTCTCCGAGTCTAATTTTTCACAAAGAAACTGTCTCGCGCCCGTTCGAGATTTGTAGCTGTAAAACTTGTCTGTATCGAAGCAAAATTTAATCGCAGAAAGCAGAAAAGAGCTCGTAATACAACAAAGATCGAGATGTTTAAAAATTCCTCGACGAGAAATTACGAACTGGCCACTCCCGGTGGTTTCACTGTTGAGGACAGAAGGAAAGGGGTGGAGGAAAAGAGCAGGCAATCTCATTAACGTGCAGGTTTTCAGCGGCAAATAAGAAGCTAAGCCGTGGTCTCGAGCGATCCAAGAGGGGGACATCCGATTTCAGGGCACAGTTACCAATCGACAACGACGCCGAACTCTTTAATCACGGTCGCCGTGGTCTCGCCGAATTTGGGATTCAAATGTAGCTGCCGCTCTCCTCCTCGTCCTTGTCCTCGTCCTCGTCGTCGTCGTCGTCGTCGTTGTCGTCGTTGTCGTCGTCGTCGTCGTCGTCGTCGTAGTCTCTCGCTCCAACACCTCAACGCGGCCGGATTTCGATCTCTTATCCGTTCGTTCCTCTTCCACCGTGCTTCTCATTTCTCAAGCCCGCTCATCCTCCTCCCGTATCTCCATCGCGCGACTTCACGGAGACGGTGAGACTGCCTCTTATTCCCTCGTACGTTCGAGTTTAGATCGCCTCCCTTTTATACGTTGCGCGCACACCACACGCGCGAGATCTATGTGTGCCGAGCTCAGTGTTCTTCAACTAGACCGACCGTGTTCGTTCATCACCACGTGGGAGTGGGAGGTCGATGCACCTGTCGATGCCGATGTCGATACGCGCCAAGGCTGTAGATCACGACGACGTTTTGTCTCTTTTCTCTTCTCTTTCATCTCCGCTTTTCAGATAAATTTTGAGAGTCGAGCGGAGCAACTAAGCGAGGATTACGGGGGAAGGGTAAGCGACAAGTGGAATTTTTCTGCGTTTATGAAAAAAAAAAAAAAAAAAAAAAAATTGAAATAACAACGTTCTTTGCAATTATCTTTTATTATTACGTAGAGATTCACTTTTCAATCGTACGGATTATATTTACGAAAAATAATTAGAACCTGTCAGAATTTCTGCTTTTGATGGAAATTTCCGGAAATCTGTAGGATTTTATTTGTCAATGTAATTTTAGAACGAGTAAGAACAGTTCTAAATTTAGAACAAGTAGGGAAGAACGCGATAAGTTGTATTTTCTGTTTCTGTGGGAGAGTGTGGATTTTATATTAACGTTCTTCTTTTCTTGCTTCGTCTCTTATCGTCCTGATGCATTGCCAAGGAATTGCGCGATTAAGTTAACGTTTAAACATTCTGATAATTTATTAGCCATAGAATCAGAAAGAGAGATGCAGCGCGGTTATTTTCCAGAAAGAAGTCGAATTAATTAATAAATTTTTGTCAGTCAAGATCCAGTTCCGAGGAGCATGATCTTGCAATAATGACGATTCGACTGATTCATTCCGAGTTAACAGTCCGAGTCTCGGGATTTTATCACGTTATTATGTGAAACGTGGAATAATTTATCTCGTTTGAAATCAATTTACTTCCTCCATTTTCTTTTTCGGTGTTATCACTAGCTCCGAGGTAACTTTCAATATATCCGCGTTACAAAGCATTTTTGTAAATTTCATCTCATCGCGCCGCGCGCAAGCAACCTGACCACTTTCATCCGTTATTGTTATATTATTGCTCAGTCAATATTTTTATTCCCGAAATATCAAATTTGAAACCTGCTCCGGATCAAACTTGCACGGCTGATTACCTGGTAATGGCATATGGTAATTGTCATCTGCGTAACAAGCTCGATACAGAATTTTAAATCAGCACAAGCAGTGTATTCGCTCGGAAGAAACTGTGATGCATCTTTGTGGAATTATAATTGAACGAATTTCTCGACTCGGATCCTCCACATCTCTGCCGAAGCAAGTTCCATAATTGATTCAATAGCCGAGTACGTAGCAAACAGAGGAAAAGGAGAAGGAGATATCTAAATTTTTGTCGTTCCTGTGTCTTGTTCTTCGTTCCGACGTTCGTATCGCGGCGATTGCGATCGGTGGCCGCGGGGAAGGTTGACGATCACTGGTCTAAGGGGTCGAAAAGAACGCGGAGGACTCGGGGGTGAGAGGGGGAGGGGGAGGTAAGGGTGAGTGTGGGTGGAGAACGCGCAGGGGTCGGGAACACGGTGGATACGAATACTATAGTCGGTCTGCGCGTGAGCGTCGAAACCACGACTGCACAGCCGGCCGTGTCGACGCTGCCGCCGCCGCCACCGCCGCCGCCGCCGCCGCCGCGACGCCCGGCGCCGCCAGACTTTGGGTTTCAGATTAATGGATCATTTTTCTTCCCTCGACTCGACTCGACTCGACGCTCACCTACCAGTCTGCGAGCTCACCCCTACGACCACCTTCCTGCACCTTCGAAACTTCCATCTTCCGCTCGCGCCGTCCTCCTCTGCTCTTCCTCCTGCTCTTTCTCGCTCTCTCTCTCTCTCTCTCTCTCTCTCTTCCTCCCTCGTCCCTCCGCGCGATCCACGGTTACCACCCCTCTGCCGAATGCACCGTGCACCAGTGCACTTTGCGATTTTGAATACGGCCTGCAGCCAGATAGGAGGCAGGCAGCCAGCCCCTCGCGCGTCCGCGATGACCCGCTCGCTTTGATGGAGGACTCGCCTCGGAGATTCCTCGAATCACCGTTTCGAGCACAGCCGTTCAAGAGGGTGAGAGGAACCCTCGTTCTCGCGGGAATGATTTATCATTGCAGGCAATTACGCTGGATCGGCAACGACGCGGCTGCGCTTCCACGCGATTAGGTGATTAAAGAAACACGATCGCGACGAGGAGAAAGGGAGAGAGAGCAATTTGCTCTATTTGTTAGTGCATGTTCTGTGTCTGGAGAGCGGTTCGCGGATATTAGCGGCCTTGCTTGCAAACGTAACAACGTGTGCGCGTGTAATCTTCTCGTTAATCTTTCGCTAATTTACGCGAGATCGATGTCTGTTCCCCGAGATAGCCAGGGATGCGTGCTCGCCACCCACCAAGTCCCTGGTCATCGAATTCTGTCTAAGATCAACATTTCTCAACGTCTTTGCTAGCTTTCGGTAAAAAATCGAAGGATCGTAATTCAATCGTAATTCAATGACAGACTTAAATTACGCGGTAATTTCACGCGTTCGTGCTTGTATCTTTTTCGACACTTTCCTTATGCTCTCTGTTGCATCTGTTTCCTCTTCCAATTTTTATTTCCACGATGTGAAAAGTGAATGACGAAAGTTTTTAAGGATTCAAGCGAGTTTCTCCGACACGTCCACGTCTCGGTATTTAATCACTCGTCGTGATAATTAATTCTATCGCTTTCGGAAGAAATTCTCGGTAGTAATAAATGATAAGATATCGTGTGAATTATTAGTACGCGCGTATTTGTTTTGCAATATTCTAATAATTAATTTTAGAGCTCGTTGAATTTTAAAAGACTTGTCAAAAAAAGAATCATTATTTTATTACGTACGTTATCGTCCATACTTTCATTTTATAGGTTTTATGTGCAAAGTGTTTTTACTATTGTACGTATTTGCGTGATTGCGTGAAGGCCCAGAAGCAACTGTTTTCTGACTAGGAAATGAAGACGACATTTTTGCCATAAAATTTTATCGATATGCAAACATTTGAATCGATAGAAAACAAATTACAGGCGCAATCGCTCAGTACCAGACAACGCCACGCCTACTCGAGGTCTACCCCACGAATCACGTGACCCAAATCAACCTGAAGAGGCCCGATTTTCTGCGTTACCCCCGCTAAAATCACTTTCAGTGACAAAATGTTATTCCTTTCTTTCGACTTGTTTTTTCACGTAAAATCATCTGCCACTCGGTTGTTACCAGTTACGGGACACCGTGTCAATTTTCTAAAAACATGCAACACATGTTGAAAATTCTCCAAGTGCTCCCGATCCCGGGTAGTAAGAGTAAACCCGGTTGGAAAGGAAAAATTCTCTTCGATCGAGTTTCTCGTGTCGTTCGCGGGAACCTTACGGTTAATTCGTGTTAGTGCGCGTCGCGAGACGCGTCCCGGAAAAGCGACTGCCCAAGTGGCTCTTATTTTGCGAGCATTACCACATCTCGTTTACCAGGGAAATTCCCCCAGTAAATCCGTGCCCGAGTCACTTGGCCGACTCGTAAGAAGCACGGTACACAGCGTTAACCGTCGGGAAGAGGGTGGATGAAGTATCGTTTCGGATGCTCGAAAGTCCAAGTGGCTTACAAATCGTGAATTTCCGTCGCGCCGGCAGCGACGTTTCCGCGTAATATAGGTATCTGACGTATCTAGCTGTGCGTCGCGCAGCTGGCTTCTGCCTCGCCGATGCGCGCTCTCGCAAACAGCAAAATTTGGGAAATCTCGGAACGACACTCGGCTCTCGCCTTTCGAAAGTTCGAAAGTTCCCCCCTGAAATCTTCGTTCCTCCGTGTCGCGGATTTTTATTGCGAGCCGTGCATGCTCCTCTTTCGTGATTTCGTCGGGTCGTGACTTCTTTCTTAGGATGTTTTTTTCGTTTTTTTTCCTATTTTTTTTTTTTTACGAGGTCGAATTTAATACACGACGCGACGTTTTGGACTCCGACGTTGAAAAGTTGGTGGTTCGACGAACTCGCGAGATCGCGATGCGTGGTTTGATGGCTCTAGGAATAGAGTCCCATGTCTCGGGATGGTTTCGTGACGCCAATCTTCGTGTTGCCTTGAAATGTTTAGAATCGACGGATAACGGGTCTACGACCTGCGCCGCGTTCTCGACAAACAAATTTTTTCGAAACGTTCGTTCAATTGCACTCATTTGTATCCAATCGTATTCGCAAAAATCGCTCGTCTCACTGAAACTTCGCTTCGTCGCAGCATCCGAGATGTTTGAGCGAAAAGGTATTTCAAAATTGAAGTGCAGCGACACAGGAGAATCCAGAAATTTTATGAAAACCACGTTCCAACGACGACTCGTAGAACGTGAAAACGCTGACTTAATTCCGGAGAAACTTTCGAGGAAATTTTAAACGCCAAAGTGTAAAGTGGAACTTGCATTCGAAACGAAAAAGAGGAAGAAAATAACAAGATGATCTCGGTACTCGATGGTGTGTGTCGTGACGGTCTCTCGCACCTGAACGTGCAGCTATCGGGCGTTCAATTGAAATCTTAATGTTCGGTGTCACGCACGAAAGTAACGGGTAGCACGTGTTTCTGCGATCGCGGCATGGAAATATCGTCGGCCACGAAGTCGAATGAGTAGCCGAGTGGTATAAGAGGAGGAGGAGGAGAAGGAGGAGGAGGCTTAAGCTCGATTAATTCTCCTTTAACGGTAATATTCCATTAATCCATCGATAAACAGTTGCACCGTTATCAGTGGGCGGGGAGTAACAGGGGATCTCGACTGATAACACGTTATCATTAATTACACAATGCTGGAACGCGTTTGGGTTAAGCGGAACGCGTTCCGTCACATCCAGAGAGAAAATCGGGGTACAGCCGGATAAATGCAACTGCTTTCCGGGACGGTGCCGGCCGGTTTCAACAGGCAAGTGGGTTAGCCGGCGAAACTCTGCCCGGTGTAACCTTCTTTTCGGCAATTCTCGTGTCGAAAAAGAGTCTCGGCCTCGATACCCGATGGCAGAAACCGTCCAGAAAAGTTCGACGTATCCGTCTCCGGGGCACACCGATCACCCATCCGTTCCATTCTTTCTTCTCTGTCCCCCCCTCTCATTCTTTCTCATTCTTCGTGTACGCTTATACATCTACGTCGTCTGATTTCCGTGTATTTGTACACGGGCTTTGCCAGTATCGTGCAAACTCTTTCTCTTTCTCTCTGAGGTTACTACTCTATCGCGCAGTCGTCTCGCAATTATTATGCTAATACGTAGAAATAAAACTTGGAAGCTCTGTCTTCTCTCTCTTTCTCTCCCTTCCTACGTCCGCCGCCCTATTTCTCTCCGATTTATCCCTGTCTCTCCTATCCCTTACTCTTCCATTTCTTTTCTTTTTTCTTTTTCTCTCCTCCCAAGGTTTTTATCCCCCTGACCAGCGTTCGTTTTCTTTCTTACTCGCCGCTCCGGCTTCGTACGAAGTACCGTTATTATTATTAAATGGAATCTCAAGGCTAGCCGAGTCGGCCGGATCGATATTTATCGGATTGAATTGGCGGGGTTGCGCTCGGGAGAATGTGGGTGGACGAGGCTCGATCGTCGTCGTCGTCGTCGTCGTCGTCGTCGTCGTCGTCGGGATCGGAGAGCTCCGGTGACGATGGTAATGTTCCCCCCGTTTCCTGTAAACTTTCTTGCCGGATTTCTTGCCGCGATTCGACCCGTGCACCCGTAATTTTTCTTGCCGCGTGGGCGTTCCACGAGCTTAACAAAGCTCTCTTGCACGCCTCTGCTCGGCCACGCTTCCGTCCCGCCGCGTCGTCGACACGCTCCTTTTCGTCCGTGAACACGGCGGAACGCGACCGTCCACGCCGTCCAAATGGCGTGGCACACGTGCGTTTTACTTGCAACGACAGGTAATTTTCAAGCAACGTTTGCACGAATCGAAAACGAGAAGAACTCGAAGAGAAGGTTTGCATCGCGTTCTGAATACCGTGGCATTTAATTTTTTTTTTTTTTTTTTAAATCCTCGTGGTACGAATTTAAACGATATCTCTCGTTTAAATATTTCAATCTTAGCAAATTTGCAGTTAGCACACAACTCGAAAATGTATACTCTGTTAGAAAAAACGGAAAACTGGTTTTCGAACGGGATCAGATATTATTTATTATGTTGATTGAAGAAACAACGCAATACGAAGTATTTAATACATTTCTCATCTTGTCAATGTGCATTTGATCAGAGTGATAGTCAAAACAAAATTCATAATAAATTATCACTCATTATTTATAGAATGCAGCACAATGAATAAAATTTTCATAATTAATGAGGGGCTGTCTCTGCGACATTTTTGCAGTGGCAATTCGAAAATTGCGTTTTTTGTTGGGTCACTTTCTTCGCAAGTCAGCTATATGTAAGTTTCGCCATTTTAGAATTTGCGAATATTTATTTCTAATTTAATTGCATGTAAAAATTTGCACTGGTATTTTTGATGATTTCACGTACAAGAAACTTTTTCTCGCGTTTAAAATAGGAAGTTTCTTTCTCGTTAGTCTTCTTGAAAAGATACTTCAGAATTGGAATTTTTCTGTAGGTCGAAAGTAACTTTGTGACACTTAAATTTTCAAAATAGAAGGTTTTCGTTGATCGATCAATCGGATTAGAAATTCAAGCAGCGAATGAATGATCGATCTAATGAATGATCTCATCGTGATCGGAAAATGACAAAGAATCATTAACGATGCTGCGCGAAATGGTATATTTATGGTAATGCGTATTCATGGTAATTAGAAATAATTTCTCAAATCATTTTATATGAAAGACACGAAGGAAACATGAAAAATCGATTTATCTTGATTTTCTGAAGCAAGTGCATTTTTCATGCCTGTATTTATAATGAAATGGACAGATTAAAAATTTCAGAGATTGATGGTGGTTCTGATTAAACTTACCAGAGATGTATAATTGTTAGGAAATGAGTCGTTATTACAACGAAGAAATGAATATTTTATAAATCTTATACAAACCTATGTACGTTACGTTATATCTTATGTAATACTTTACATATCAGTCGCTAAAAAAAATTTTCGTATTTTCCAACAAACACAAGTCAAGTTATTAAGAAGAATTACTGTACGATAAAGAACTAACACAACATTTTCAGTCTCTGTATATAATTTAGCTGAATCTCGCGCTGATTTACAAAACTTGAAAATACATTGTGAAAAATTATTGTTTGAAAATCTTAAATTATTATATATTCGAGATGTAATCGCGTGTTTTATCTGGCAATGAAATAAGGCTCTGAGCCTATCTCTTCTTTCAAAAGAAAAGATTTGGACGAAAGGGGCAACATTTAACCGACATTCCGTCTAAAAATAAGATTATCGATACGCGTGATTCGACGTTTCATTTGATTTAATCGCGACTAATACGCCTGTATTAAAAAATAACGCAAATTGCTTTTTTTTCTCCCTGAATGCTTTCAATCGAGTAAGCGAATAATTAATTATCAATTGCAAGATCAATCGGAGAATTATTCATATATCGAATTCTGTTTAAGATGCAGCGTAATTCATTCTCGTTTTGCAAAGTGCTAATTATTCGAATCAAGCGATTTATCTTCGCGTTTTGAATTCCTCGGTGCTCACTGCGTTCAGACAGAAGATCAATTTGCACTTTCGAGCGAGTTTAATTATTTCTTTTAGAAAATTGTATTATTATACTACACCCTTGTTGTAAATAATTACTATCAGCATCAAGTGCGAAATATACGGATAAATTTTCATGTTATTCAAAACACAAAAATAATGAGCACGATAAGAAACGCACAAAATGCGTTTATTGAACTTTCCCGTTCCTCGAAACGTAAGTAGAAGGTAAAAGGTTATCGTCGCGAATGACGATCGTACGATGTATCAAAACGTCCGTCTTAATTTTCGATTGCATTGCTTATATAACGCTGGTAATCAAATCGTTTTCGCTTAGTAACGAATCAGTTATGTAAAACGTAAGATCGGTTATTTATAAATTTCTTTTAATCTTAATATTTGAAGGCTTGCGAAATTTTGTCACGTTCAATCGTTTCGAAAATTCGGAAGCAAAATGATCTACACTGAAGATGTGTAGACAATGTATTATTTTATGCACATCAATTATGTACACTATATATATATATATATATATATATACGTATACATATGATATATAGTATGATATATATTACATTTAATATATTGCATATATAACATTTCTATACTACTACTATTCTTGGAGGTTTCTTTTATTGAGTATTTTATTCCTACTTTCAAAAAGTGAAATTTTTAAATAATTAGAAACCGTCGCTAACAATAAGTAACAAAATCATTAATAATATATTATTATTTATATTACATGGTGTGCCAATGTTTCACATTACGAAACTTTATCTGTAACATTTGCACAATTAATCCTCAACCAATTAAGAAAGACCCGATCAATTAAGAAACGTCACGGCAGTTGACTCGATTCTGAAAACTTTTCATCTCGTTATCGCGCCTCTGTCGCGGGCAATACAAAGTACCAAATAAAATCAAGCACCGTAATCTGACTATATCTGGCTATAAATTTCTTTGATCACCCATAACCCAACGACGCCACTCTAGGGTTAATCTTTATCGAGACAATTGATTCCGAGCGCAGCGGTAACTTCCACCAATGGCTCTCGCAATTTTTCACTCTGGGACGCGGGACGATCTGGACGAGCGGCCGCTGAAAATTATCCAGCAGACACGACGTATCTCCGGCATCGCCAAGTTCGCGCTGCTACGTGAAACGACGTGGTTCCTTTATTGCCGCACGGCCAGTCGGTAAACTCGCCCTATCGCGCTCGCGATAAAGCTCTCTCTCTCTCTCTCTCCCCCCTTTGCAATAGACGATCTATTTTTACGCAACCGATCCGGCACGCTTATCGCGAAAACACTAAATCGGCTGTTCGCCGACATAAGCGTTTTTTCTATCTCGTTCGTGCGCCGCGGCCACGGTGGCTTTGCCCCTACTTGAACGATCAATTAGCGCTCCTTCATGTTTTTCCACCGAAAAAACCGGCAGGACAATTAATGACTCGCGCCTCTCCACTTATCCTCTATACATGACTCGTGTAATTTGTCCCGTGAGATTAGAGGGGGTGGAAAAAAATAAAAGAGTTTCGCTTTTTTCCTCTATTGGTGATCCTTGATCTTGAGGGTGAATCGAAGGTATTGTGCGAGAGATCTTTTGGGGAATTTGATTGTGTGATCAATGATACGGTGGAATTTGAACAGTTCTTTTCTTTTCGGAAGATTTCGCTTCTTCTAGCTTCTTTGTTCACTTTTCAAGTACTTTAATTGATTAAATTACAATTGCGCAAAGGATGAAAAATAAATCGGAGGTGTGGAGAGAGAGTCAAGCTTGAAAATTTATCGAGTGTGCGTGCACCGAGTCCTGCTTCAAAAATGAGAACTCTCGAACGGAAGATTTCATTCCTTTTGTCCCGGTTTATAAAAGTTTATAAAGTTCCTAAAATTTCGATCTTCATTTCGTCCAGATTGCGTCGATGCATTCTGCACGCGATAAAAGATTTATTTACCAGTTAACAGCGATATTGATTATTGCGAAATATCACGAGGCTTTAAAGAAATCGTCAAATCGTTCAATGGTCGAATTGTGCACGAGCAACGTACAATAAACGAGAAGCCGTAAATGAATTTCTAGACTGATTCATTAAGTAGGAATCACTTAAAGATTTTGTTACTTCGTGCGACTGACGTTAAATGATATAGGAAATTTTCGTTCTAGAGGGAGAGTACCTCGCTTAGGAGAGAGAGAAATATTGGTTGTTAACGAGGTTATGGAAGCTAGAGCATAAAAATCTTAGAGGGTATCTTAAAAATAGGATGTTGACTATCAGTGTATTAACACGAGTGGACACGGAAGAGACAAAGGCTTTATTTGCGAAAGTGCTTTGTTCTTCGACGATCTGCCGATATTACTCTCGCAAGTCATTTATTAATGAACTGAAATTGCACGATTAAAAATTTCATACTTAATTACGACTAATGTGATATCTCGCATTGAACGTACTACTTATTAGTCGTTTCTTTTTTGCTCGGTCGATTTTCCACACTCATTGTGCGCGCATTTATTCCCGATAATAATACACGCACAGGATGACCGGTTTTAATCTATAAATGCAAATCACTTGTAAACTACCTGTTCAGACAAGAAAAATAGTTCAGACAAAAAATGAATGGTTTCGAGTAAGTAGTAATGTACTGGGTGTACACGTAGAGGTTATACGAAGGTCGTCTTCACTTTTTCTTTTTTTTCTTTTAAATTGATTATATATATTTTTTGACTCATTAATCGGTACAGCTCGATGTTCCGCACAAAAACGTATAATCCATGTACGCAGAAAAATAATTATAAATCTGTTGTACGAAAGACGAAGAAACACAGAGGCGATATTCTTGCATTTATACTGTTCTTGCCTTTCACGCATAGATTTTATAAAATTAAAGTTAAAGTATCTCCTGAACTAACAATTTTCCCTTACTCTTCTGCCTCATTATCACAACATGTACGCTCGTAATAATATCAGTTTAATTTACATAAATAAAAAATGAAACTACAACGTCAAAAACTGTAATATAACAAATTAAGTTAATAATACTTGTGAACATCACGGCAGAGATGTATAAATACGTGTATAAATGCATAGTCATTAACGTACGTGTATGCGTGTCATTCGGTATTGTCTCCGTTGCGAGTAACTTAATAAAGATTCTCTTTATCCCGGCAAGCAATTTTCCACGAAATGGCACGAAGAAACTCAGAGGTGAAATTAATTTGTCGCGGATGTCGTTACCGGAAGTCTGCTTCTTTCCTCTCTCATAGTTTGTTTCCGAGAAGGAGAGGAAGGAAGGAGAAAACGAAGGAAGAAAAAAAGAGAGAGAGAGAGAGAGAGAGAGAATATTCTTCGCGTCGTCGACTCGGCGTCATCTTAGCTGCGCGTCATTTTCTGGCGTGACTCGCGATTATTAATTATCAGGGCGAAAACCTAGATATCGTAAACAGGTTCGGTTTTTCGGGGTTGTCCGCGAGGAGAGAGACTCGCGGAGAGGATTCCCGTCGGAGGAGACGGGAAATAGATGCTGCCTCTTTCATGCTGACAGATCTTACAGATGCTCGTGTTTTCTGGCGTCCGTGAACATTGTTTAATGCTCCGTCCTGTCAGATTTCACAAATTCAGCTTTAGCGAAGCAGCGTTTTTTGTCTCCGTATGCTAAGACGAGCATTAATTCGTTGCCCTGTCACGACACGACGCGACGCGGCGGGTTCTCTTCGACCTATATACGTGTACACCTCGCGATACTCGCTATTTATACTTCGATTTTACTTATTACTTCTCACGTCAATCCTCGACTGATAACTCGATTGAAACTCTTTCTGAGCCTGAGCAGTTTATTTCGATCCTTAAGTGGTATCGCTGGACGTTTTTCGGAATTTCTCGTAAAGTCGAAACGACTCAAAAATTAAATCTTCAAATTTTTAGCAATTTACACGTAAGTTGCTACGTAAGTCATCCGTGATCCACGCGAATTATATATTTCCACTGGTGTGTCTAGAGGTATTTCACTCTAATTTCTGTTTTGTAATCTTCGTATCTAACACGTTTTATTCTTCTTCAGCTTATCTAATCTTAAATTTCGGAGAAATCGGATCAAAATAAAATTTGAAATTAAATCGCCGAATTTTATATAAATTGCTACGGTCATCTATGACCCAGCGATCAGTGTGTATCTGTTGAAAATAATTTTCACAACGCAAGCGAAATTTACATTCCAATGCATGAATAGAACACCCATAAGTAATGTCGTTTTTTGATACTGATACAAAATTTTATTTCGTTTAAATTATTTTTTTTTAATTGTTGTCACTAGATGGGAATTAAATTTGATTTTTATTCTAATTTCTATTTCGTAATCTTCACACCTGACATCTAAAGTGTCTTGTCTAATCTTTTAATATTCTACAATCTTCGATATCTCACGATCTTTCTCTCTTTCTCTCTCTCGTAACGTAACAGAATTCCGATTACAAAGGGTCGAAAGCTCCGAACGCGCCCTCATCTCTCCCCGCTACTCACAGACACGCTAATCGAATTCAAACTTTCTTTCTTGTCCAGGGAAATCGCGCGTCAAGATACGCCACGTCGGAACCCTTTATTATTGAACCCTTCCCCGACTTCCTGTCCCCGTTTCTGCTGTTTCCCCCTCCTTTGCCAGCATCTTGTCTTTATTAGCTTCCGGATATCCGTGTCTGTGCCAGATTTAGAAGAGAAAGAGAGTCGGTCGAATGGCCAGCGACAGACAGAGAGAAAGGAAAAATGAGAGAGAGAGAGAGAGAGGTTTAATCGAAAAAATGCGGCATCTCTCGTGGCCGACATCATTTTCCCTCTGGCGTCGCCTCCTGCGTCTCGGCAACGAAATTTCCTGCGGCGGGCACGAACGAGCGCGAAAGATCACGTGAGAGCCGTGGAAAGAGCCGCTGGAGGAGAAGAGGAGTCGTTATCAATGGTGTCAGGGTCCCGTGGCTCGTTTTACCGCCAAGTTATTCAAGTCGAAGATCCAGCTACTTGATCGCGCTTACTTCGCTCCAACTAACTCGTAATCGTCGTGGGTGAGGTTACTGCGTACGTAGCCGACCTTACGATCCGTCGTTCCGCTGCCAGGCTAATTGTCGTCGAGTTGGAAATGGGATCGGGCGTCTCGCAAGTACGTTCGAACCCTTTATCGTTGAATTCGTACTCTTTGCAAGTATTTCCAGTGGCGTTTCTCAGGTACAGGCTGCACCAAAAGTCGCGATCTATCTCCAAAACTAATGAGAATACCAAGAGAACGAAAGGTGAAGACGATCAAATAGTGTTGTTACAAAGTTAGTGTTGCACAAAAGTAGGGACGTTCTAACTAAAACACGTGTTTCAGCATTTGTGTTCCAAGTTTTCCGACACGTGCGTATCTTACACTTTGGGCAAAAAGAAATCCAACGGTGTTCAATCAGGCGAACTTGCCTTCACGACTGATCCAACGTCCAGGAAAGAGTCCTCGTGGACCTTACGTCTTATGAAACTTCCTCACAAAATCCTCTCTAATTTTATGCCTTTGATCTTGCACGTTAGCACAAACACTCGTTCTTGGCTTTGAAATGGGAATTTTGAATTGTAGAAAATTTGAAATCAACGAAATTACCTTGTTTACGTAGATACATTGGCATCTGTGATACGTATCGTCATCACGCCTACACAAGCTATTTTCACTGTCTTTTGGGACGTCCTGTATACTGTGGAATCTACGCGAGATTCTGCAAATGAAAACAATACTTATAAATAGAGTTGGGAGCAGGCAGATAGATTCGAACTTCTGAGGCGGGGTTTCATGTAATTCTGACATTAACCTGATAATGCCTGAACTTAACCTTAACTAGTAAAGATTGAAATTGACGATTACATATTAAATATGTTCCTGCTTCCTTAAATATGGTTGTATGTACGAACTAAAAAGGAACAAACATGTAACATTCAGAGGAAATCTTCAATTAGAATCAGAAATTGCTTGAATCTATTTAATTGAGGATTTGGAAAGAAATTTTGAATCGTTTAAATTTTACTCGATCGAGGATTTGGGATTTGTAGTATCGACGATGATTGCGAATTCTGAAGGCAAGTTTGAACGAAAGCCGAAAATTGTTCAACTTTGTCCCATCGAAAATTCATAATTTACGTAATTGAAATTCTTGTGAAAGAGAAGAGTATAAAGCGTTTAACGCGTTTCGATAGTGGATTTGAAATTTAGAGTTTCGGGAGTTCTTGCGAAATGCGTTAAAAGAAACGGGTTTTAACTTCTTCAAAATAATTGACAAAAATACTTCCGGTCCATGTAAACGTTCTTCTGCAAAATTCATACTAAAGTAAGAAAGGTACATTGTAACTTTATCACGTAGATCGTCTCCTGGTAAATGTCTAGTTAATACGCAAACGATGCCAATTCTCGAAGAAAAACGTCCAGCTCGCTATTTAAATCCGGCTCGGATTATTTACTCGCTACTTATCGCTACTCATCGCATTAACAGCCGGTGGTGCTAAAATACCTTGCTTGAAAAATATAGAAACCGCCGCGTGTGTGCAAAAGCGTTCGTTCGGCGTGTACGAGCGTGAACTCGTTTCTCTCGTTTCTTCGGTTAGGCGAACCGTTTCCCTTCACCAAACCGTGCACGGCGGTAAAACAGCCCAATAAAAGTCCGTTTAACCGCTTAATTAAGTCGGGTACGTTTGGAAAAATCCATATTGGGACGCGAGCATTGGTTGCATCATTCGCCGAGTGTACACGGCTAATCGGTTCCGGCGTCGGTCTTCGGGATTTCTAGCGGTTCGTACCGGTCCGATTTCCTAGCCGACAAATCGTTTAGCCGGTCTTTATTAGCTAGAAGGCTTTAATTAAAAGGGATCACCGTAAAGAATTGATTTTACGGTAGACAAGCCGTATCGCGAGCCACAGACTCTCTCCTCTTGGCTGATTTCCGCTGGTAGATTTCAGGTGTTGCTGCAACGCGCGTGTTCTGCGTGACCGTGTTCGATTATCCTGCCAACGATGGATATACGAATCCGTGAAAAATCGTGTTTAATGTAATTAATACTTTTTAATTTTTGCGATACGTGATCGAAATTGCGTTTGTTAGTTTTAGTTCCCGTAGCGAATATAAATATTAACCCTTCCGCTACGATGGTCCGCACCATCGGAGGCGCCGCCACTGAACGCGAGATTCCACGCCAAAATCAAGCGTACACTAAAATTGATCGAATCACTTTTTGAGTTGATCCGTTTTGAAACAGAATCTTTTTTTGAATTTTGCTGATAATATCTTGACAAGAGCCTAGAATGTTTTCTCTTTAAACAGACTTTAATTTTTCAACAAAAATCTAATCTACAGCCTAATCTAACTAAAAATCTATCTGTAGCTGAATTACGGTAGATTAAGAAAGATTTTTTATTACAGTAATTTCGTATGGTATAAATATTCCACTGTCAAATACGAAAAATAGAAAAAACTGTACGACTTGTATCCCAGTGCGATTCGTCTCACTGAAAGGTCAGAAGCAATTGTTCCGACTAGAAAATGAAGACGACTTTTTGCCATAAAATTTTATTGATACGCAAACATTTGAATCGATACAAAACAAATTACAGGCGCGATCAGTACCAGACAACGCCACGCCACGCCTATTCGAGATCTATCTCACGCCCCCTCACGAATCACGTGACCCAAATCAACCAATCGGTAATTTTCGTTGCATTAGCGTTGCACCTGAAGAGGTCCGGTTTTCTAGGTTACCTCCGCTAAAATTACTTTCAGTGATAAAATGATCGATGGCTAAAGTATATTATGTATTTTTAATATGTGATTTCTTCAATACGACGATAGTTGCCGTATATTCGGCGCTTGCAAAGAAAAGGTTACGTAAATATAGAGTTTAACACTTTTGCTCAAATCAATCCTCTGCATTCAGCATTTCGTTTACGCAGAAGAAAAAAATATTACTCCAACTTCAATTATTTCAAATTGTATTGAGAAATTGTTCAGAATGCTAAGATATAGTGACCGAATGACTGTTGTTAGTCTTTTTTCAATTTTCTTCTACCGTGAATCTTAGTAGTTTGCAAGTATTTTGTATTTTAACGTGAACATTGAGATACCCAGCAAATACCGAATCTTCCTTTACCGATTGTCAGATTTTTTAATTGAATTTCGTTACTTTCCTCCAAGCATTAAAATTCAAAATTACACGACGTGCTCCGTCCCTGTTAATTTACAGGTACACATTCGTACGTCACGCGTGAATTTACCGACTGTGCTCCATTATCTTACCTGATGATAGGTTTATCTAATGGAAATAAGCGTTCAGGATGCGTGTTTCCGTTACGTAACGGATTATCAAACACGTTGCCGCGATTGCGTGCACTGTGATTAGGTGAGGATGCGAAAAACGAAGACGCCAGGCGAATAGGATCGCGGCGTTGATTGACTCGAGCCGAGTTCTCCAACGAGAGCAATTTATTTAATTCGTACGTGGTTTCGTTTACGTATTCTTTTTCTTCTTCTTCCTTCTCTTTTTTCGATGCAACTTGTTTGATAGTTGCCGAAGACTGTTAAGAATTCAGCTTCCTTCGGATTAGTTGAGTCGTCTGAATTTAGATTCGACGCACGTTGTTTCCGTACTATTTGTATCAACTGAGCTCTTCGTGAAATTGGACACGTTGTTGAAGTTGTAATTTTAACTCGTGCATTTCATAGATCTGTCTTTTGTTTCTTTTTTAAATTTTGTATGAATATTATTTGCGTTAGAGTGAACATTTTGAAATTGTCTTAATGACACACGAGTAATTTTAACGAGTGGTTACATTGTTAAAATTTGAATTTAATATGGAAGTGTATATTTAATACTATTATGAATTTTGTATCTTAAAAAATTTGAAACTGTCGCAATTATCTTTTGTATTATATATTTTATGCAACACATATACATGTATATATATGAAAGTTCTTCTGTTGTAAGTCCGCGGGCCGCTGTATTTTTATGCTTTCAATGTCAAAATGTATGACGATGTACCAGAGACGTCATTTGGCACGAAACCATTTATATTCATGCAGAGTTTTAATTTATAGACAGTATAAATTCTACCTATGAAAACTCCAAAGATAATTTTCCACAGCACCGTGACCATTTTCCAGAAAGAATTACCTTTTTCAAAAATTAAAAAATCAAATTATATTCTAAATTAAAAAAAATTAAATTACATTCAAGACAATGATCTTTGAGAGTGTCGAGTATCAACTCTTTTCGAAAAATGACCAATATATCCGAGACTTTCCTCTCTAATCGACGCGTTCGACAATCGCTTAAAGACACGATCTCTCAACCGGCGTTTGCACCACCATCAACCAGTGAAACACACGGATATCACGGAATATATATCGGCTGTCAAACACCTCCCCTACTTGTCCAGCAACCCAATACATAAAACCGCGAAGCACAGTCGCGAAAGTCTTGTCAGCGTGCGATTCAGCTCGAATGTTTCCTCCTCCTCGAGTCTTTCGTCTCCAGAGAGAGAGAGAGAGAGAGAGAGAGAGAGAGAGAAAGAGAGAGGCTTTTTCGAGAGGTTACGTTGGCAGCCGGTGGTAATTCACGGGAGGGCATGATGGATGCCGCCGACGCCCGAGCGGCGTCGCGACGCCTGGCTTCACGTCGAATTCCCGATGCAACGAGATCTCGCGATCTCCGCGAGCGAAACGAAACGAAACGAAATCGAGGACGATCGGCGTCGAGGATACGCCGCGAAATGGTTAATTGCCCGTGGCGAAAGAATCGCGTTTCAGGGACGACCCGCGCGTTCCAGGTCGGTTCCCTTCCATTCTGCTCGCGACCTGACCGTGTTTCGGCCCGGCCTGACAAATCGGAACACTTGGAACGCGAGATGATTGCGCGGGCACGCGAGGCTCGCGTTAAATCGTATCTGGCATCGCGCAGCCGAAATTTCTTCGCTCGTTAAGCGTTACTTTCCGAGGCGATTTACTCGGGAAAATCATAGGTGGGAAATTTCGCGGAATTTCGCGAGTCGCTGATCGTAAGATTCGACGCGATCGATGTTTCGAGCTTTGAAAGAGAGAACGGTCTGAAGACACACGAAGCATAGACTGTGGATGTACCATAATACGTGTGTACTATAATATAAAATTAGGGAAATTTCCCAATTTTGGCTGTTTTGGCTAGCGTTTCTTCAATGAGAGGTTCGTTTTATCATTAAAGAATGATCAATTGTTATTTGAAGTTATTGAAAGAGAAAAAAGAACGTAGCCAAAATTGGGAAAAGCTGCTGAAACTTGAAATTTACGCACGTAAAGTAGCGTAATCTTTCATCGATAAAAAAATTCTGTTTAGGTTCTATTTTATATGTTACTCAATAGATTAGTCTGCAGTCACAGAAACTTGCGAACATTTGTTCATTTGTTAGTCGATATCTATTGGGAAACGTAAATGAACAAATCGAAAGGAAAAGATTACGAAATATGTTAAAGTTTCATTTGTTTTAAATAAATTTACGAGACATCATTAACATTTTAGAATCCATAAATTGTCCAAATTCAAATATATCCACGAAACAAAGAAGATTAATCGACCCAGGAAATAAAATTAGTCCACGTAATGTCAAATTAATTCTTCTTCTGAAACATCTGGAACTCGACAGGTGTACGTATCTTGGAACAGCGTTCTCAAATACACGCATGTAATAATAATAATAATTCGATTCGATATTTCCAATTCACAAAACGCCTGTCTGTTCATTTCGGAGAACAATAAATTCCAAAATAGCGAGCAATTTACATATATGTATACACCCAGGATATCCCATTTTAATCTGTAGATGCAATTCTCTCTGAAACTATTCGTCGTTTAAAAAATGCATATTTTTTTCTGTTTTGAGAGGACAGTAATTTGATATACTTACATATAAGGGAACACGTCGAAGTGTGAATCACCGATTTTGATGAAATCTCGCGGAAATGTAGTTTTCAAAAAAATATTTGACCCGTACATTTTTCTATCGGCAATCGTCGATGTTGAAGGGGTGGAAACTACGGGTCAAATATTTTTTGAAATCTACATTTGTGTCAAATTTCATCAAAATCGGTGGATTCACACTTCAGTATGTTCCCTAGTTGTGTAGCAGATATAAAGGTCAGTACTATTTTTTCGAGTATAATTATATAATTATTTTAACTTTTTTTTTTTTTGGTCGTTTTCCACAAAAAAAGTATTTACGATGTATAATATAACATGTATAAACTTATCTACGTCTAAAGCACCGACGATGACGAAGGGATTATTCAACGAATTAACAGTCGTGCAGGTACTTGTTTTTTAGAAGTGGCGGCGAGACGAAGACGCGATTTTCGACGCGAATCGAAATCGTAATTTTATCGCCGGGTCGGCCACTCGGAGACCATGGACAGTGACGAATAATGGATATTCTGTCGGTGATGGAGAGGAAGGAAGAGGGAAGTGGACGGAGGTCTCCGCGATAAATTCCAGCTATATTTTTCACGGTGGAACCATCGCGCTTCCACGTCCTCATAACCGGCACAAATTGCGCAAAAATACTACCACCGTATAAATTGCGGGGAAATCGGCGCGCGCCGACACCGCCGCAACCTACCCCGGATCTAATTTGAGCGAAAGCCTTTTCCGCTTCCGACCGCTGTCGTCTCCGCTTGTATCGTCCTACACGGCGACAAAAGTGTCCCCATATTCATTTTTAAAATACGTCCGCGGCGTTTCCAGCTTTGGATTATCAAACGACAGATAGATGTATCACCGATCGCCGAGGGGAGGTGGGGGATGAGGGTGATATTCTTTTCCTGGATCCTTGCCCTCTACCTCGGAGAAGTAACGCTGCTCGGCTGCGTCACGTCGAGTTTAACGCGATTTGTTTGAATCTCGATTTGAAATCGCGCGTTAAAAATGGCGATCCGTGACAGCGGACATTAAATCAAGTCACTGTTAACGCTGGAACTACCAAAATGGACGAAATGGTCAATTTATGATTTTTGTTGAAAACGTAAAACATTTTTAGTGACTTAAATAGCTTTCCGTGAAATGTAAAAGTAAAAGCTCGTGTGCTCCATTGTATCATAAAGTTGCCCTACTTTTTTCACTTTAATGTCTCCAATGGAAATCTTGGATACTCGATTGTCCCTTCTAAATTTAGCCAACAGCTCGAATTTACTCTTTCTATAATTTGCTCTGATAATTATAACGAATAATACTTGGTTATACCTGCTATAAATTGGCCTCTTCTTACTGAAAACTTTTCTGATGAATTCTTCATTCTATGGAAGTTAAAGATCACGTAATGGGACATTTACGTGTTTCGTGAAAGATTCAAGTGCGCGGAAATATTCAGAGAGAGAGAGAGAGAGAGAGAGAGAGAGAGAGAGAGAGAGAGAGAGAGAGAGAGCAAGCACGAAGTACGGACGCCGGTGTCCGTTTCAATTTTTCACGGCCTAAACGCAATTCACCGCGGCATTCACGAAGTTTTCGTTAAATCGAATTTGTACATCAGTTGTCACTTCGTTCCCTCCCTTCGTTCAATTACTTCAACACCTCCACAGCTTCTCGTCGACTCGCGCTTTAAATCTCAAACTTCCGAGCCCGAGTTACCCTTAATAACGCGCCGGAAAGCGAGAGTTTCGGAGTCCCTTGTTCCGCCAAAGGAGAGGAAAAAGAAAGAAGAAGGAAAAAAGGAAAGAAAAGAGGGGAAAAAAGGGGGAATCTCGATGAAAATTGGTCGCTCGTTGACACTTTAGAGAGAGAGACTTTATTAACGCGGCGAGGCGGTTTACAAAAGAGGGCGTGAAAGTTGGTTTTGAAAAGCTGGACGCGAAAAGAGTTCGCGAGTGTCGCGGACAGTGGGCCTATCGAGAAATGAGCCACCAAACCGGCAAAGTTTGGAAAACAAGCGGACAAGGGGAGTAGGAGCTCCGATCAATTATCCGCACCTATGTGCCGCGATAAACTTTCCAACTTGCTCCGGGATGATACCCCGGCCCCAGGGAGGGGTCGATCTTTTCTATTTGCCGATATTTCAGCCGCGATAAAGCCACACGAAGAAAGAGAAACGCTGGGAGGGAGGGTAGTGGGGAGAAAGAAAGAGAAAAAAAAGGAAAGGAAAGAGAGGGAGGGAGACAAGGTCTGGTCCGAGCCAGGTCTGGAGTCGATAAAGGAATCCATTACCGCAGAGGTGGACGTCGACTGCCAAATTTTTCAGATTACAATATAGTGTTTCTTTATCTGACGGAGAAAACCGGCGCGGCGGTGGAGCCGGACGAAGCCAGCCGACGAGTTTCTTCCGCCGGGGAGAGATTTGTGGGCTTTCGCCTGGGCTGGTGACTTTATTGGTAGCAACATCGCTGACGCGGCCGGTCGTTCGCGTGTTAATATTAATTACCCTTGTGTGCTCGTCCCGTGGTCGCCGGGCATCCATTTATATCGCGGCCCGTGGCAGACCAGCGGCAAAGAAAAGGTCCGAGTTTGAATCTCGTCCTGTGCAAGACTCTGCAGAATTCTAGATCTCGTTTTACCTGAGAGAAATGGAGCACTCATTGACGAATGCTCCATGCTGTGTTTTCTAATTTCTCATTTTATGCCAATTTTTTTTTTTTTTTTTTTAACTACTGTGCATTGGGTGCTGCGTTTGTTATTTATATATATAGTTCGTTTATAAACACTTTGTTATATCTACGTCTATAACTTGAATGTGAGAAGTTTTTTGATAGAGTTACTACATACTGAGCTCTAAATTTTGTCCGAGCGAAGAGTGAAACGATAAATGATAGTTTGAATTTTAGAAAGATCTTGTTTGGACAAAGAATAAAAAGATATTGATAGAAATAATGAGTTTGTTCATAAAAGAATCTTTTTATATCTATGTGAGAAACTTTTTGAGAGAGTTACTACATACATAGTAATGTAAATCTTATTTTGGACGGAGGGTAAAAAGATACTGATGAACGCTGAGTTTGTTTATAAAAATTTTGTTGTATTTTTTAGTTCTTCATTTTGAACGAGGATGTGAGAATTTTTTTCAAAGAATTACTACATATTGTGCTCTAAATCTTGTTTGGGCGAAGGGTAAAAATATAAATTGAACGATACTTTAATTTTTTGATCCTTCCTTTTCTGATGAGAACGTCAGAAATTTTTTTGGAAAAATTATTACCGATCAAATATTACAACGATAAATTTTTTATATATACTTGTAATTACTATTGATATACTTGTAACGACGCGGTTTAAATTACGGAACTTTGCAATTACAATATTACAAATCCAAGCACCGCCGAGAAATGGAAGAAATAAAAAAATATAGAATCCGAAGAGATAAAGTGGCATTTGCCAGCTGAAATTTACAGTGCTCGTAATTTTAGTTTATAAAATGAAACATGTGAATGTAAAAAAAAGGAGGGAAAAAAAAAATAAAACAGTAGAGAATATCGCGAATGCAAAAATGTGGAGTAATGATGGAACGTAGAAAATATGTAAATTTTAGGTTGGAAACATTTACATAAAAAATTTCGAATTTCATCGTGGATTTTTCATTCACAGCAATGATTTAAAACATCGCGGAATTCCGGAGCGTATGATTAAACATAATGCAATTAAATCGCCATATATTTTTCAAATGTATCGCGCTTCGTAATCCAAATCTGAAACGTCACAGCGAAATCTTTAATGCGGTGAACTTGCTCGAAAGCCGTTTTATTTCCTTCTGCCTTTCACGTATCTTTTTTGTTTTACTTAAATCCGTCTAAATTAGAAATATCGCGTCGGGTATTTTCGAACGAAAATGTTCGCAAAGTCAAAAAATAAAAAAAGATGAGAAAAGGGCTACGAAGGTAGGAAGACGAGTCGATCGATCGTCAAATATCAAAATTGGGAATATCTTTATTTCTCTTCGCGACAGAATTGAAATTTGTCAAATCAGAAGTAAATCGTAAGTTCGCAAAATCTTGCACAGTGGCTCCAGTGCTGCAAGAAAATAAAAAAAAAAAAAAAGAAAAATGGAAGAAGTAAGAGGACAAGAGCACTTCTAGACGAAAAGAGTTCGACGTGGGGAGGCGAATCGGCCGATCATCAAAGTGGGAAGCGATCCGAACGGGTCCGGGAATGCCGTTTCCCCGCTATCTGAAAGTAAGGAAATGGAGAGGAAACTGATTGGAGCTGTTAACGTAAATACGTGAATCGATGTACGCGATCGGAAATCGGGATTAGCGAATTGGCTCACTGTTTCTCCCTTATATCCACTTCTATCTCTTTTTCTTTCTCTCTCTATCCCACTTATTCTCTTTTCTTCCTCTCTGTTTCGCGTGTCTTCTGCGTCCCTTTCTCCCTCTATCTTTCTCTTCCCCTTCCTCTAACTCGGTAGATCGTGTCCTTTGCTGTTCATTTTTCCGTTTCTTCATCTTTCTTGCCTGTCTTCTTCCTCCTTTCTTCCTTTCTTCCTTCCTTCCTTCCTTCCTTCCTTCCTTCCTTCCGACTCGTTCGAGATCTCCGCTCACTCAGTCACCGTTGCCAGTTCAGCGACAGTTCGGAATTGAACGTTCGATCTTGCATTTGGCTGCTAGTCTGGATTTCTGATTTGAGTGGTTGCAATCGGACGGAATCCGTTCTCTCTCTCTCTTTCTCTCTCGTGCTGAGCGCGCTCTCGCTAGCCCCCCTGGCCGAATTAATCGGAATCTACTTGTCGCAGAATTACGCGCCGTCCGGCGTTTATACGCCTGCCGTTTCTCTTCGTTCGCGACGTTTTTCATAGCTGTCTGTAGCGCCGGAATTTTTCGAGGGAATCGCGTTCTCGCGAATGGAAGCTGCATCCTCTCCACGACCACAGACGCAGGCCCAAGTATAACTTGATTGATTATTTAATTGTCCGGTGTACCGAAGGCTATACGAAGCTCGACAGGTTGGCGATGAATTTTGATATCTCGTTGCCTCTGTGGTGCACTTCGTTAGATTTTCCGTCTCGATCTTTCGGAAACTTCGTGGCTGGTAGAAACTCTGGTCGTTTCGAGCTCGATTCTCGGGGAAAAATCATGTTGCTCCTGGGACGAGACGTCAAATTTAGAATTTGAAACTGTTTTGAAACTTCATTCTCCGAAACTTTGGGATTTGAACAGACGGACTGTTTCGTTGTACGTGATGTATAAATGTATTCCGAGTGAAGCTGATGGATCTTGTCGAGATAAATTGTTCAAAGTGAGCTCCTGTTATAAATGTGTCCGAGAGGCATTTCATTCCTTGAATAAAAGGAAACCAAAATTATTGCTTTCTTCGCATTTTTATTTTTGTATACACGTACACGCGCGTGCAAAATTTATTATTCGCAAATGAAAATCGAAAAAATATGTGCAAAGTTTGTCCATATTTTAACGAATCACCTTGGAAATCAGCGACAGCGAAGTTTTGATGAAACGATAATTGTAACAATAATTATTGGAAGAAAGATTGTAGCTCACGTACCGGCGTAAAAATTTTTAAAACCAAATACGTAAAAATCTGTTTATCCCTGCATTTGTATTAGAACACACGTACGCGATAATTATACTTCATTTACAAAGATCCGTAAATATTTCACGTTTTCCGCGCTTTTTGCTTGTAATATCGACGTGATTATTAATTGAATTTATAGTAATTAGTGCATACGCCGGTAAAAATTAATCGTACGCGTATCATTTTTGGATTTTACTTTGGAAATTAAATTAAACCCGGCTGGTTCGATGATTCACGTCACGACAGTCTCATCAATTTCATTTCTCCCTATCCAACAAGATTTTTTTTAATGCATCGAAAAGCAAATGGGGGGAAAATAAAAAAAAAACGTTGAAAACATCTACTCGGTCTTCTTTCTCTCCGTGTGTCAGTTCTCTATGAAACAAATTCGAAACTTTCAACGTTCCGCTGCGCGTTATAATTTTAATGCTCCCGTACGATATTTATAAAAATCGTTCCCGTTCTGATAAATGATCAACGCATTGTCATTCAATACCTAACGTGAAATTCTACTTTGAAAAACTTCATTGACAGAGAAAAATCGCTTTTGAATTAAATTGCCAGGCGCAGGACGAGAGCTTAATTAAATTATTTCGCACGGTAAATATTTCATATATATATATATATCCGTCGAGTAATGTTTTCGCCGATTTTCACAATCGCGAGTCGATTCTTATTACGACACCTTCTCTCAAATCTTATCCCAGCCGTATTTATTTACGTATTCGATAAATTAAATTTAAACTCTTTAAACATTTTCTAAATTTCGCTTGGAACGTAAAATATTGTCGAACATCCGGAGATAACAATTCCGAATGTTTAATCATCTCTTTGCTTAATTTAATTTAATTCTGTTGCTAATCTCGATCGTGGAAATTTTTACACGAATCAATCCGCGATTGATCGAAACCCAACGATATTGTTCGGGGATTTTACGCGCAAAGGGAAGGGGGGCAGAGGGGGGAAAAATTTCAACGGAAAATTTCGTCTTCTATCGTTGATTTTACATGTGAAAAAATCTTGCAATCTATTTTTTCGCCCGGGTCTTTTAATTAAAATCTCTTGTCGAAATCAGTGGGGGAACACGTGCATGGTGTTCTCTATCGTTTCGCGATTTCCTCGTCGACGTGGGTGGACGGGGACACACACACGCATACACATATACACACATACATACGCGCCAGGTATTAAGCGGCTGTCCGATCGATCGCGCATCGATCGCCCCGGCGAATGCTTTTTACGAAATTGACCTCGTCGGTGGAATTGAATTAATGTGTACCGAGATGTTCGTGCAGATTGCTGGGATGGTCTTGTTGGCAGTCTTGGCCCGATCGTTTGTGTCGGCTACTATCTAATTACCTTCGAGCATAAAAGTCAGCGGCACAAAGCGACGTCAAAAACCACCCTCGGTATCGGTGTCTTAATACTGTTAACATCGCGCTGGCTGTCGCAGAAGGTGAACCGATAAAAATTGCTTGCTTCTGGAAACGTTTCTACGGACGTACACTCTCGAGCATTCCCAACGATTAAACAAATCGGTTCGTTGATTCTGATAAATAAATAAATTGAAAAATTTATGAAAGATTTTCTGACAAGTAAGTGAATTCAATTTACGAAAGTTTGAACGCGATGCGAAACTTTATTCTGAAGATTAGAATTTGCAAAAGTAGAATAAAGCTTCTGTTGGAACGTTCTTCAGTTGAAATTAAGCGCTTTGACATACTTGTTTCAAGTATTTCGAATGATCGAACAAGTCGTAAAACTTGGTAGTTTACAAAATTTAGCATTACTAGCTTTTCGAATTAGTAATTATTACGTAGCGGTGCTATATCGATGCGAGATTTTAATTTAGAGACTGGAATTTGCGTGAATGAAACGGTCAATGGTTCTGTCCAAAACAGTTCCTGGAATTGTATAAAATTAGGCATTTCAACAAACGATGACAGTTTAAAGCTATTGTTTCCGTGCTGCCAGCGATAAAATAGCTGGTTTATTTTTTCCTGAAAAAAATGTTTAGCACCACAATTGCGGAGTCCGCGGTTTTTGAATGCCCGCAAACCGCAACTTTAATGTCCGCTTCCTCTCCATAAAGAAGAGTTTTAGTAGGACAGTGTTACGTACATATGTGTGCGTGTGTAGCCACATATATTGATATTTTTTTCTTTCGTATTTTTCTCTTCTTATTGCATTAACGTATAAAAACAAAAATTGAACGTTCTCTATTCTAATAATATTAAAAAATTAAGATTAGGTTTATGACACGTTGTCTAATTTTTTAATTACTTAGTTAATTATTTCCATATACAAACAAACGCAGTTTGATTAAACTTTTACCAACATTTTTTTGCATTTCTCTCTTGTTTCTTGTCACACAAAAGTTTAAAGTATTTCTTGAACTGATGATTCTGACGTTGAAAAATTAAAATTTGTCAAATAATTCATCGTTTTATTTTTCCAAAATAATTGTTCTTCCAGGAAGTTTCCGAAAGCAGGAGTAAGAATCTAAAGTAAAAGATTGAACGTGAATTTTGTATTTTTGCCGAAGGCTATGAAATTACGTATCAATGTTAAAGACCTAATCGGGTTTTCAGTCGAGGTGAACTGCGGTGCGGGGGTGCAAGGGCGAGGCGTGCATGCAAAGAACTTTGGAAATTGTAGAAGCTCGTGGATGGGCATGATTTAAAAATGAATTCGATGACAGTGAATCGATCGCGGACGGGCTCGCCGGCCTGCTCATCTTTATGCTCACGTGCGAATGAAAAATTAAAGCATTCGTGTCAGATTTGACTAACGATCGTGGTTTATTATTCAAATTGGTGCTTGTCTTGACCGTTGTCATTGTGGATTCCCTGTGATGAATTGCATCGAAAAGATGAAATATGTACGTCGTTTGAAAAATTCAAGCGAAGTTTTAAAAATCTTGTCGGAAACTCGAAAATTTAAGAGCGAACATTAAACTTGATGCTCGTGGAACATTTCGTGTGAAAAATGTCGAAAAGAAACAAATGAATTTTTTTTTTATTTAAGCCTTTGTTTTTTGAGAAAATCTAGACTAGATACTTGAATTCGAAACTAATTATATACGTGACAGAAGAGTAGCCTACGTTCGAAAATAAAGAACGTAGAATAAATATTTTTTCCATTTAATTTTAAAGCTTCGTGTTTAAGAAAATAGACTGATTACCACATTTCTTGTACATTTTTTATACTCTTCACACGATCTCTCGCAAGGTTTGAAAATAATTCTTTTATAATGCAAAAATCAACGTTCCATTTTATCCGTAACTTGTGTTTGAATGTATAGTTTTCATAAACAAATATTCAAGAAAATTAAACATTAATTTAACGAGACAAACGTTTCGTCCAATTAACTTAAAAAACGTGCGTTCAATAATTTTCGAGATATTTGACGAAATGTATTCCGCAGCCTCAACTTTGAGAATAGTTTTCACCCCTTCAACGTCGACGATTGCCGATGGAAAAAAAAAATACGGGTCAAGTATTTTTTTGAAAACTACATTTATCTCAAATTTCATCGAAATCGGTGGTTCATACTTTGGTATGTTCCCTTGTTGGAATAATACAATCTCTGAGAACGACGCAAAGAATTAATAAGATGGAAAATAATTCTTAAGAAAATAAGATAACTTTTAGAAAAAAACGCTTGAAAATATCGGTGAAAGGTATGGCGGTCTAGCAACGGAAACAGTTCCCGTTCAATTCTAAAAAATTTAAACGGTACTTTTCAGATTGTTAAAGAATTTCTTTCCAAACGAATGAACAGCTAATTCACGACTCGTGGACTCGAATTCGCGAATCATCACTCGAAATTTCTCAATTTCAATACACGACCGCTGGACCCCCCCCCCCTCCCCCTAACAGAAATTCGCCAATGACCAGCGTTCCCAAGAACAAAAACACCCTAAGACTGGAGACTTAACATCGTCATCTTGTCATTCCAGAGACGCTTCATTTCCACGGTGCAATTTCACGCGGTGGCCATTAATTCGAGGTCGATTAGAGGGGCGCGCGCGTACTTAAACGAACGGTGGGTCGCACTTTCGTTCCGAAGGAACGGAACTGGAGGGGAAGGGGGGACTTTCGAGTTGGCTTATCGCGTCGCCCTGCGGAAGATAGTGGACACATTCCACGTGCAGGACGACCGGGACAAGTATACGTTCCATAAATTGCGCGTTATACAGTCCATTCGGGGGACGAGATAACCGGGTTCGGTTGTCGCTGGCGCGACTGGCCGTCTTCGTCGCTTTCGTTCCTTTTCGCCTTGGCAACGAGGGCCGTTTCCGCGGACTTTATGCGGTTTTTGACGAAAGTGTCCGGCAGTTTATCGGCGGTCACCAACGCCGACTCTCGCTAGAGTCCAGAACCAACTGGCCGTACACTCTTTCTCTCTCTCTCTCTCTCTCTCTCCTTTCGATAGAGCGCACACGCCCTTCAATGGCCTGCTGTCCTTTTTTGTTCCGGATCGTTCCTTACTCTCGAAAAGTATCCCGATATGCAAGCCGACTGTCCACCGTGGAATTACGTCATTTCGCCTGGAACCGGGTGTCGCCCGAACCGAACCGGTGTCGACGCTAGAAAATCGAGCTTTCGCCTAGCCCCGACCATCCTGTCTCGTGCTTTTTCTTCTTCTCTCGACACACACACACACACAGACACACACGCATGTATGTATATACGTGTATTTAGTCCCTCGCGACGAACGCAACGAGCGTGGTACGTATCGTGGATCGGGGATGTTTATGGAAATTCATACTTCCGTGGGATACGATCGAAGCTGTTTTATAGGAGCTCTCGAATTTTTCTCGAGTTTTAATCTTGCTATTTGTTTCAACGCAGCCTCGTGGGCACGAATGTTAAGATTTGCTATTGATAGATCCTTTTTCTTATGATCTCTGTTCCCATTGGAGCAACGTCTTTGCAAGTACGTTTCGTGGAATGTATCTGTACGTGGCTGTCACGCCAGAAAATTGCAGTGATTGAAGACGGATTGATAGAGTTTTATGTATAGTATAATTTGTACATATATAAAATTAATCTGAAATTAACTTATTGCACTATATTATTATTATTATTATTATTATTACATTATATAATATTACGTAAATGAAATCGAAATTTCCAAAAAATTCATCACTCCTGGTTTAAACTTAATCACGATCGACGATCAACGCGTTGCTATTTCACGATCGTAATTAAATTAATTCCGAACTTGATGTCGCAAAAAACAGCAATCAGACGTATCGCGACAAAAGTATAGACCGCTTTATTCCACAGAGCAGAGTATTTTCTTCTTTTTTTTTCCCCCTTTCTTTTCGCGATATCTTCAATAGAATGGGATGCCATTAACGTTGAAAGTCTGGCAATCGATTTTACCAATAAAAATCTAAGTTTCGTTTTGCCTCCGATACTAGTCTCTCGCGATCTCCCGTTCTTTTTGCGAGCCGATATTCCGCGTTATTCGCGCGCGCGCGTGTACGTGTACGTGTACGTGTACGTGTACGTGTACGTTGCGTCGGCGTTTCTGTGTTTCAATAACAGAAACAAAGTCTGGCAACCGTCACATCGCGACTGATTTTAACTACACTTCTCGTTCATTGTACTAATCAAAGAAAAAGTTTTGCCCCGGCAACCGTTATCTTTTTATTTCCTCCTCTTTTGTTGCCCGCGCCCGCGTTTGTTCAATTTTTCTCCCATTTTTCGATTCTCTTTTTCAGCCGCGATATCTTTTGATGTGCACACTTGTTAAATATTATTCGATACAAAGTCCGCGCAAAATATAAAACCCGCACGCTGTAATGTACGTTACGCTGTCTAAAATAACAAAACGATATCTTATATACAGGGTGTTCCATGTATCAGCGGTCAATAACCGAGTAGGAGGTTATGAAATAACATTTTCTTCATTAAAATCTTCGTTTTAATAAAACGAATGTCGAGTTTGAAAATTTATCAAGCATACTTGAATTTAGCTAATTCCAGGTTATTCTGCGTGCGAAAATAAGTAAAAAAAAACGTGGAATGAAATTTTTTTGCAAAGCGCTTCATTTTTCGAGAAAATCGAGTTTGAAAATTTATTAAGTACTTAATAAGTACTTTCGAGATGGTGTATCGCTGAAATTCAATAGCAAAATAATAATTACACAGCATTTCAAGTATTTCTCTGTAAGAAATACGAAAATACGTTTGAAGTGAAAGTTGTATGGTGTCGAAGGTACATGGTATATATCGTGATGATAATTGTTTGGCCTTGAAGTAACTTCAAAGTGTTCTGCGAAGGTAACGTTTAAATTTTCAAGTTTTACACTTTTTATTGTATATCCCTGTAGCTGGATATCGACGCTTGTATTTTTTTTGTCCAGTCATTAACTCTAAAAGTTTCTCTGCCGTCGATATTAACATTATCAAATGTATGTGCGGCGCGAAAAGGCTGCTCGTTATCTTTATAAACAGAATCAATTGAAAGACGCGTAAAAGGAATTTCAATTTCGATTGCAAAAATGTATTTTTACTAACGAAGGACACGTTGAAGGATAGCCACCTTCTGCTACACTATTTTGAAGTATACATACATACACATACGCACATATGCACGTTCAAAATTGCTTCTTTCTGGAGCCACCATCGAGCGATGCACAATGTCTGACCGAGCAACTTCTTCGCGATAAGTTTGCTTCAACGTATCCTTCGCTATTAGAAATGCGTATTATCTGTAATTGAAATTGGAATTTTTTAAGTGTCTTTGTTTTTACAAAACTATTTTGTACACTAATTGGTAGCAAGAAAATAACGGAGTTGATGGAAATCAGCTATAAGAATATGTAACAAAGATATAGAGATCCATTTAAAACTTTAAACTTCACTAGACATTAGAAGACCAGACAATCGTCATCGCGATATGCGCGTACAAATTTTCATCCGAAACATTTTTTCGAAATAATCGCGCGCAGACACTTGAACAAACGAACATAGCGCGTATAAGATAAAATTTTCGAAAAACGTGGATGTATGGATGTGTTATTTTCAAGTTGCGCGACGTTACAGAGGAACGAATGAAATTTCGCAGTTGTTGCTCACCCACTCGAGCTTTCAATTTAACCATCCTGGAACGATGCTCGGTATCATAAATTGTTGACAATCTAGGTTTTCCAATCTTTTTCTAATTAAAAGTCATTGAATGGTCATAATTTAATATAAGTGCATTTAGAGAATAAGCTTTGCTAGAGGTTACATCATTTCGTTTCCGATTAACCTATCAAGTATCACCGAATCAATTTATATCGTCAAATGTTTTCAATCTTTAACACTGGAATCATAAAACAAAGTTCCAACTGTTTAATAATTTTTAATAATTTTTTCTCCACGATTTTATAAAATTTCAAGAAATTGAAGTACTTGTAACTTGCAAATTCTTGCGAGTTAATTTAAATATTATTGTCTAAACAGAAAATTATCTAAAAAAAAAAGAAATACCCGATATTATCCATAAAGAGAAAGGAAATAAACGAAATGAAAGAGAAGTACAGAGAAATAAACGAAAGGAGCGTAAAGGAGCGTAATACGTTTCGGCAATATAAAGGGGCGAGCGATTTCCGTCGCCGGGAAAGCCGGGAAACAAATTCCTCCGGTTCGCTCCGTCGCGCGGCGCTCGAATGACCACGGCGTCGATTTAAAAATCAGAATAGCGGCGCCAAAAATGTCTTCATCCTGCGGAGCGTGCCGCCGATAAAGGCAGAGAAATGACGGAGGGCTGTAAACTGTCGCGCAACAACCCTACGAACGAGTCTGCCACCGAACGAAAAAAAAGCGTAGAAAGGGATCGGTGATGCGGATCGATCGTAAAAGCGTCCGCGTCGGTATTCCACCCTGTCGATAAATACTTTAGGGTTTAGCTTCTCCTTAGCTCTTTCCTCGGCATGTACGGGCGACCAACTTGGTCGGTCAGCTTTTAAGAACAACGTCCCGCAGTAAAGGCAGGGAACACCGTGGTACGATGAAAATAATGAGCTGCTCCGTTTGCAGATTTACTTTGCTCGCCAGTGGAGCAACTCGAGCGACTGATCAGACTCAGTCGAGACATCGGAGCGCGATACCGTTTTATCGCGGCTAAAAGTAGCTCGGTTATTTGGCAGATTGATCGTCTTTGAATTCGGCAACGCCTCGTCTCGTAATCGAGAGTTTCGGTGACTATGACTATCGGTGGATTTGGTGAAATCCTTTGACGAGAATGGTTACTTGGACGTTGGATGTTTTGTTGCACAGAGTAGTCAAAAGAGTATTTTGTTCTTTTCGTGATATTTGTGAGAACGAATGATATATCGGCAAAATTTATAATTATCCATAAATAGTTTACTATGTGCAGAGTAAGTTAAGTAATATTCGATAATGAGTTGTAGAATAATAATACAAGAAACACGAAAGTATCGATCACACTCAGTGCTTGATTTGCATTTAAGGGCGGAATGTTATTAGAAGAATTGCAAAATATCTCGCCAATATTAAGAAAATGCGCTTGCTTTTGAACTAGAGCTGTTGCTTATGAGGTACCCAGGGGGTATATAAGATAGTTGAGATTGCATATGTGTCATTTCTATTCATATTACTCGGATGCCTACAATGTAATTTATGCTTTGATGATAAATAATAAAATATCGAAATACTTTTTAATAAGAACCAAACTTTTACATAAATACTGATGAGTCTAGATTTTTCAATAGTAGCAAATAGTAGACTTCTTTTTAGAGGAGCTGGACATCTCATTTGGACAAATTATATTAAAAGATAAACTCAAAGTAAGATAAAGGGCAGATTTTTTGATTTAATCTAGCCAACAAATTTCGAGCTCGATATTTCGTACGGTACCACTGAATATATCACTCAGAGAATGAACGAAATTTGAAAAAATAAAATAAACGATCGTGACGACGTTGCCAAAAATATTCCCGTTCCAGAACGAGTGGCAGTTTTTAATTTTGAACTTTCGACTAAAATCCATCGATTAATTAATCTTCCTAAGTGTTTGGGAACACCACGCGGTATATTCCTCTTCAAATTTCGTCAAATTTCGTCGACAATGCAATAACTCGATCGTAAGATTAAACTCGCGCGTATTTACCGGTCAAAGTCGCGAGATCTCTTCGAGTCACGCGAGTGGGAGTGAAACCGTCATCCGCGAGCGGACGGTGCTCGCGGAACGATGACAACAATAAGAGCGGATTCTTGTCATTTGGAGGAAGTTGGTGCGCGCGTCCGTGTGAGCAGAAATTTCACGAGAGTAATTTTTATTCGCCGCGGCGAATGTATCGTACTCCACCGGCTCCTTTGCGTAAAAGCCTTGTTCCGGCGCGCGCGGCAGACACTGTAACGCGGGACGAAGACGAGGGAAAATTGTTATCGCTTCTCGAGACGCTGCTCTCGTATTAGGGTAGAAAGCTTTCCGAAATTTTCGGGAGGAAGAAAGGCGACTACATCGATTCAATTTGCCTAATGAACAAGCCTCGGCTTCGGACGTCTCTGTCTGCGAACAGCACAATAAAACCGTGGCCTCTCATGACTCACTCTTCGGAATCGATTTTGCACGCGGTATAAAACTGGTCCATCTCTCTCTCTCTTTCTCTCTCTCTCTCTCTCTCTCTCTCTCTCTCTCTGCCCACTGACAGTGCAAACGCGTGCTCGCGCTCGCGTTCGAGTTCGATCGGTGGTAGAACGTTACGCGATCGGTTGAGGACAGTAAGAAAGACGGTAAGTAAATGCGCCTCCCGGTATTGAGGGTGATCTGCCTTGGCGATCGTAAATTCCAGAGAAATTGAAATTATAAAGTTGCGCGGAATGATAAGTCCTTTAATTTTACTTCGTGGATTTATACGCTCGCGAGCAGCAGCAGTAGCACGAGCGGGAATTTTTCAGACGTTGCGGCGGTTGTCTTTCAAACTTATCCGGTATACTTCTGCGTATCAAAAAATTAGTTTTTACTTCTGTGTTTGTCGGTTTCGTATTTTAGTCTCATTGAACAATCGACGGAGAAAACTAAGAATAATATGTTTAGATATAACTCTGGATATAACGATCGAATAAAAAACTACACGACCCAGAAGCAACTGTTCTGACTAGGAAATGAAGACTTTTTGCCACAAAATTTTGTTGATACGCAAACATTTGAATCGATACGAAACAAATTACAGGCGCGATAGCTCAATACCAGATAACTTCGCCACTCCTACTAGAGGTCTACCCCACGCCCTCTCACGAATCACGTGACCCGAATCAACCAATCACTAATTTTCGTTGCATTAGCGTTGCTAGCCTGAAGAGGTCCGATTTTCTGGGTTACTCCCACTAAAATCACTTTCACTGATAAAATGAAAATATAATTTGAAAATACGTTTCTGTTTGTCGGTCAACCAGTGATTACCAACAATCAACTGGTTTTATATATATATATATATATTTACCGATCATATTTATGCATTTGAATTCAGAATTTGCTTTCTGTTTACAGAACTCTATAAGACACAACCTGTCGTTGCACAGCAGATTCATGCGGGTGCAGAACGAGGGCACTGGGAAAAGTTCCTGGTGGATGATCAATCGCGACGCGAAACCAGGCAAGTCGCGCAGGAGGTAAGTGTTCTGTTCGTTTTGCGAATAATTTGTCGTTGTCACGGTGTGTACACATACACACGCACGCGCACACGCACGCGCGCGCACACTGGCACGATGTTCGTCGATGGTTCACAGGGCAATAACCATGGAGACAAGCAAATTTGAGAAACGACGTGGCAGGGTGAGGAAGAAGATCGAGGCGCTAAGGAACGGAGGGTTACAAGCTGACGCGACCCCCAGCCCTAGTAACAGCGTGAACGAGGGGCTCGATCTCTTCCCGGACAGTCCTCTTCAACCTGGCAGTGGGTTTCAACTTTCACCCGATTTTCGGTACGTGTCAGTATGTGCCTCGTTATCCGTTCCGAACGATATCGAGGTATAATTGTATTTGCAATTTTTCATATTATAATTTCCCTTCTATCTTCGTTTTATTTCGTACCATTTGGCTAGGAATTACTTACAATATGTATTGATTGTTGTATCGAACGAAGGAAGATCGATGCTTATTCGTTACAACGAATTTAAACGATATTATCAGTTTGACGTTCTATTTTTCTTTTCTTCATTCTTAACTGTTATTTATTAACAGACATTTTCGATTGACTGGAGTTTAATCTTGAACCGAGTCTTGTAATTATGAATTACCTCAGAGTCCTCCAGTCAGGTAAAGAAAAAAGAACAGGTACTTTCATCTCTTTCAGTGTCAAACGTATAGTTTTCATCTCTCTTCGATAGGAACGTGCTTATTTACTCTGTAACGATAGAATTGATACGATACGATGTGTGTACAATTACTTAATATACTTAGCGATTTTATTTCCACCCCGAGTCTTTGAAATATGAAGCAATTACTGTTTACGCGTTTCGTAAAAGTGGCTCGGTATTTTTCATTGAACAGAGAGGTAATTACACGTTTTATCATGTGGAATGAATGAAAAGTAAACAGCACGGATATTGTAGATATTTTTCTTAGCCAATTGGTCGTTGACCTCTCGACTGAGGATGACAATATCGTAAGTTTCTCGAGAACAAAAGGGTATCGATATCCTCGAAACTCGTCGCGATTTGTAATTTCGCGGAAATTTACGTGTATTTGCAAATACGCTTTTCTAGCTTCTCCGTTCGCTCTCGGATTATTATTATTTTCAATAAATAATTTCGGAGATGGGAATTTGATCGGTGACGTTTGAAATGGGATTTCTTATTGAAATTTAACGTGTTGTTTTGATATCCCTAGCGAAGGGATCAAGTATTTAACGTTTGCCCGCGGAATAATTCGTATCGCTCTTGCCTTAATTTTTCAATTTGATATTTACATTTTATTAAATGCAATGTATATATATATATATATATATATATATAGATATTTCCAGTTCTCGTTTCAAGAACGATCATTCCCGAAGTTATCGTTTAGTTGTTTCGAATTAATTTAATCCGATTGAAAATTGAACTTAAACGCACGATACGATTCTTTGTAATACGTTTATATCATTATTTTTATTGAAGCGTTCCATCAAAATTGATTCAGTTGCGAGGTCGATGCAATTTCACCTCTCTCATAATTACTCTTATCTTTTTAGGTATTTGCATTTAAATTTAACACGGCAAAAAACAACTTCATTTTTGTTCGCGCATTGTTCACGAGTGGTTACTGTTACAAATATAGTACTTACCTCCCCTTTGGTCTAACGTATAGTCAAAAGGACGTCAGTTTCTATTCTATGCTTTTGTGATCGTTCGCATAATTCACCACTCTCGCTTCAGTTCGTCAATAGTCTCGCAGAGTATGAACGTATCGTTCGTGTAATAAATTATTTTAAAAGACAAGTTGCATTATAACGAATGCAGTAGCAACAATGATAATAAGAAGAGCAGAAAGAAACACAGTAGATAAAAAAATCACACATCACACTCGTCCTATTTTCTCCACTGAAATTTGCATGAGAAATGTTTTCCTTGTTACTCGAGGAAGCAAACTTATTGCACGACCTAACGTTCGCATAACCACTTTTTTCTATCTTGCGCGTCAAGTCTCAAGTAGATAGATAGATTATGTGAATATCTGCGCATTGAAAATACATTTGAACTGTTTTTTTTATTCGAGTCCTCGAGCTTCGAGCAATGCCTCATCCTGTGGTCGATTAAGTCCAATCCCGGCGATCCCTGGGAAACCGGAATGGACACCAACATACACGCCCTCCTATAGCCCAGAACAATTAGGTACGCACCACGATTTCGTACATATTCTCTGTTCGCTAAACTCTTTTCTACTTTTTTTCACATATCGTTGTTATTATTCGATTTACCAACGTGAGATTTAGATTTTGCAAGTTTTTGGTACGCGAAGCTCGGCGATAGTTTGGCACTCCCTCGTGTCAAAAAGTACAAAAGTTGCAAGTCAAAGTTCATTTATTAACGCCGGTATGTCGCGCTTTTTACGATCATGCAGAGGCTACGAGTTTCGACTGTTCAAGGTTACCGGGTAATCAACGTCGCCGCAACGTTTCGCATTTTACTACCATTTTATTATATGTTCGCCTCGCGTAGATGTACGAGCTGTATAACACGTTGTCGATTTAATCTGGAAAGAGTGTCGGTGTTGGCTCGTAAAGAATTTGTTTTTCCTTCTTTTTTTTCGCGCGTTCCCGCGCGAAGACACGCAGGTACAGGCGGCTTTAGCACTCGACGCAAAATTCCTCGGAAATGTCAGACAGCGACAACAGACTTTACACTTTAATTTACTTTTGTCATAAATGTCAAGCTCCTTAATGAATATTATTAATCTTTATAAATTTATCGCAACAACGAGTATCTCTCGAAGCTTACGTCGGCCGAAGCGCATCGTTTACGTGCGCCTTAACGACAAGTTGGAATTCCATTGGTCGTAATTATGGCGAGCGGTGTCAATCCGCTTTTTGAAATTGTTCAAAGTATCGCGAGTACAACGTATTCAATTACAAAACATTGACTTGCTATTATTATCGTATTGTGTCAATAAAAGGAATTAAAGATAACAAAAATTGATAGTACTGGATATATTAATTTAATTTTTTATATTACTGACAATTATCTAGTCGTACAAAATAAATTATATGTAATTATATCTAATACCATATACAGTATAATAATACGTAATTATATATTGTATAATATACATTAGGTTTAGGTTAGCCAAAAAGTAGCTGCGTTTTTTTGTGTGTAAATGAGCATTTTGTTCGATCATCTTTTGCCATTTTTCGGGCAACTTTTGTTCAGAAAAATTTTTATCTTTTTCGACAAAAAACAGTTTCAAGAATCGTTCGATATCCTCGTCTTTTCTTCCGATTTCTGTTTGGAAATAGTAAAATATATATGACGAAAGTGTTCCTTTTTGATTTTTCCTTTTGGAAATCAACGCCAAACGAACCGTACATTTTCTTTGTCTGAAACAAGTTGTTTAAACAGTCAAGTATCAGATTGCACTGATGAATTTGCTTCGTTTAAAATGAAGTTAGTTGCGTTTTAAATGTAGAGGTTTACTCGTTTAAATAAGTATATCACGAGATTTAACAAGAAACTACAGCAATAACTACTTATTTTAATTAATGTGTAACAAGATCTTTATAACGACCGTTTGCTTTGGTTGACCTCTTAACAACTGAGAATACAATATATTTTCTACTTCTTTCTTCATTTGTAATCGACGTTTTTAGAAATACGCGCGCCACCACCTCTATCCATTAGAAAAAAAGAAACTTTCTGGCCATACCTAATTATGTATTATATAATAATATATAATCATACAAAATATATTTCATATTAATAGTAACATATTAGTATCTGGTATTATAATGATAACAACAATCAACAACTTCCGAAACTCGTAGCCTCTGCCTCCCTCGAACAGAACGCGCTTACGTTCCAGCACCGCTTCTGTATAAAGACCATCGGCACAAACGCCACAATTAACATACCGTTCTTTCCGCTGAACACGGTCCGGTGTAGCCGGTAGCCTCGCGGAAACGATGAAACTGGAATCGTACCAAATGTATCAGACGTCACCGCCCAGCCACCAACAACAGACCGGACCGCCACCTTCTTATTACGAGACCCAGTATCAGAGGAGCAATAGCCTGTCGACGGGATCGTCCTCCTTCGCCTTGCAGCCGACTCCTCAATCAGCGAATCAGCAAAGATGCCCGCTTCACGGTCTGCAGCCGTGCGCCTGTCAAATGGTGAGTGGACAAAAGAAGTCCCAAGCGACCGTCCCAAGTCCCCTAGTGGCCGCAGGTAACGCTCTCGTCGTCGGTGAAAAAGAAAACGTAGCGCACGAAAGCTTTTAACCCGGGTTAGTCACCGATAAACCGTGAAAAGGTGAAAGATTGAAAAGGCTGAATCATTTTGGTTTAAGGATTTCTCGGTTCGACTGTTTCGTCGTTCGTATTGTACACAGTCGAATTACGCACCCGACGAGAGATTTTCCCTCTGTTTTCCAATTAGCTTTCTTCCGTTGTCAATCGGTTTCCGGTGTCAATCGGTTCGATCGTCCGATTGTTTTTGACATTTCTCTAATTCCGTAGAATTTTTAGAGTATAATCAATCAATTTTTTTTTTCTTTCCTTTTTTGTAGCGAGACGTTAAATCAGAAGTAAAATCAGAACTAGTCTTTGTTGAGAATAAATCGTGCATCGTTTAATTAATTCGTGACATTTTGAGACGTAGGACGTTGATTGGAAGGCAACGTCGAGCGAGAAACTTAAATTAAGCGATTTGGTCGGTGTATTATATTTCGCCGGTAGATGTGTCGCCAGTGAAATTGACTTCATCATATTTTTAGGTAATTTTGAATTATTATGGCTCGAATTATCTTGTTTTTCTTCTCCGGCGAAGATTGAAATCAGAATATGGAAGGATATTCTGCACATATTTAACTTGAAATGGCACCGTCTACGCTTCTCGCAAGAATTGGATTAGTTTGCTATTGTTACTCGTTGATCTGATCGAGTCGTTTCTCAGATGAAAACGTTATACATTTTCATTACTCGAATGACAGATTTTTTCTTTTTTTTTTTTTTCAAGAAGCTGATTCGAATTTTCAGCAAATTCTTTAACTTTAATTCACTTTCAGTTTTCGCTTTTAAAAAATGATATAAATTCTAATCTTTCCCGAAACGATAGTCAACTATTCACAATTTAACGTAATGACAGCACGCAACAAGAATATTCAAAGTGATAAGTTACTTTCAGTTTTGCAGAATGCAAAAATTAATTCCGATTACTTTTTTTGATTAAAAATCAACATTCCAAAGATCATGTCGTCGTGTAAAAGTGAATAATTTCCGTTTCGTTCTCTCGTGATTGGATAATTTCATTCACAATGGTGTTGTATCTGTTTTCCCCTTGCCCGAAAAATATCAGAACTTGAGCCCAGTAGCCGGGATGTCACCGTCATACCAACAGAGTGAACCAAGTCCCACGGCGCTAGGTAACAATCAGCAACAAACTCTTCAGTACATAATGCAGACGCAACAGTGTCAGCAGCAGCAGCAGCAGCAGCAGCAGCAACAACAGCAGCAGCAGCAACAGCAACAACAACAGTCGCAAACGGGAGCAACAAGATCCAGCCCGCCGCAAACACCTACATCATGCGGTCAAACACCGAGCACGATGATGGGTCAATTAATGGGAGCTCTCAATAATTCGACGCTGCTTGACGATTTGAACATTAACATCGAATCGTTACACGGCGGATTCGATTGTAACGTGGAAGAGGTGCGTTTTATTTTCAACTTCTCATTGTTACACGTTTATGAGACACTTGTGCAGTCAATTTTTGAAAAAAATACTGAAGATCAATATTTTCATTTTTCGATTTTAGAAATTCTTACAGATTGAAATATTTTCGTGCTCTCGGTCTCATTTTACGTTAGGATCTTAATCTTGTTGAAACTGCACATTTTCAACTGATGAAGTTTTTCCATAAGGGAAAGTACTGTCTGTTCGATGCATGAAAACTGAGAGAAACAATGAATATTTTAAAGTTTCAAGAAATCGTTTCAACTAACTGCGATTGTATAAAGTATCCAATGTTTGCTGTGCTACGTTTAATCGTTAACATAACCTTTTACAACGTCGTATAACTTGAAAATTAAATATCCATGCATTCGCATTTTGAAAATTTTAGTTTGTTTGCTTGCAACCTCTCTTTGAAAGTAGAAAAATATACAGGGCGTTCCCGATCCGACGGTACAAATAAAGAATGAGATTTTTTTCAATTTTAAACGAACGAATGCCCCCAAACTTTCTCAAAATTCTTCGTCGAACATCAGAATGCTCGCTCGATTATAAAAACAAACGTCGAACGTACGAAAAGTGTCACAACAACACGATCGTCTTCTGCGAATCGTCCGCAGTTCACGGTTTACATACGAAACAAATATAAATACAAATTTGACCGAGACCCGAAACGGGCACCCATTCGTTCAGTTTTAAACGCAGTGTCACGATCTCCGTTGTACGAACAGCTAACACTAAACTCGAATTCGACTGATGGAAAAAACTGCACGACTTGTACGATTCGTCTCACTGAAAGGTCCAGAAGCAACTGTTCTGACTAGGAAATGAAGACGACTTTTCTGCCATAAAATTTTATTGGTATGCAAACATTTGAATCGATACAAAACAAATTACAGGCGCGATCGCTCAGTACCAGACAACGTCACTCCTACTCGAGGTCTACCCCACGCCCCCTTCTGAATCACGTGATCCGAATTAACCAATCGCTAATTTTCGTTGCATCAGCGTTGCACCTGAAAAGGCCCGACTTTCTAGGTTACCCCCGCTAAAGTTACTTTCAATGATACAATGATACTGATCTGCTTCGTTTCAGGTGATCAAGCACGAACTGTCGATGGACGGGACGTTGGACTTCAACTTTCAGCAAGGTGTGATGGGAACGGCAGCGATCCAAGTGAGCGACAGCAACGTTGGTCAAAATGGGACCGTGTCTCAGAACAACGTGGTCGGCACAACGGCTGGGAACGCGCCGGCAGGAGTTTACGTGAGCACCAACGCGGCGACTCCTGCTGCACCTCCCTCGTGGGTTCACTAGCAGTGGACTCCACTGCCCTCGACACCCCCATCGTCCTTGTCATCGTCTTTACTAGACGGGCAAGAGAACTTCCACGGACAGTCCGAGGGACAGTTCATCGGTGAGTTTAATTGCCATGTAAAACATTTATACACATAATTATACAATTATACGCTGTTATTAATTCAACGTTTATTCAAAACGTCGCTGCAGCTCTTTCGATAGCACTCATAGAATTCAACAGACTTTATTTTCGAGTGTCATAGTCTCCCTTATTTCGCAGATCCTAGAAGGTTTTCCGAGGATCTCTTGTCTCTGTTTTTCCTTTAACGTGAATTCTGTTGTATTGTCGACTTTCTTAACAGTCGTTTGTATCTTTGAATCATTCTTACAAAGTTATAAAAGCTCGAGTTGGTGAAAATATCGAAGGCTCGTTTATCAGACTCCCTTTTGTTTTTGTTGTTTTTTTTTTTGCTTTTCGTGTCGTACAGTCGCGGTATGTGAAGTTTCGAAATTTCGTCGAACAGCGAATTGATTCGCGTTCCTGATTTCTCGTTCCAATTCTTCGCGTTGACGTTAAACAATTTGGCGAAAGATCGTTGGAAATGCAAGGATACTTTTCTTGTCGAAAATTGTAAAAATTTCTCCTAGATTGGGAAAGTTTTCCCTCCGTATGAACCCCTTAAAGCTTGCTGTATTTTCGATTTTCTTTTCGCTATTTTCTTGAATCTTGAATTTGAAATTCACATTTTGTCATTTAACTAATGAATCCAAAATGAATTATTTTCAATGAAAAGTCTTACAGCGAGTTTTAAGAGGTGATTGTAAGAAGATTTAGACTTTGTAGCAAGAAAAATGAATTGTATTTTTACGATTTCCGGGAACAAAAGTGCCTTCGCTACCTGACGTAAAAACATCTTGGAAAAAAAAAAGCGAACACATCAAAGTTCAATTATCAAAGCAGAGACATTGCACATTAAAATAAAGTTAACAAAATTTATCACGTTGTACCATTTGTTACAACAGTTTGAAGTACAGACAATCTTTCGTCGACTGTGCGAATACTTTCGTTCCACCTCCGCAATTTTCGATCGGAGAATGCTAAATACTCGCGCATTTCCTGTCTTTTCTTTCATTCCTTTTTTCTTTTTTCTTTTTTTTTGTTTTCGACCGATACCATCGCGAAGGTATGCAGCTCGAAGTTGGTCCAATAAAAATTTTGCTGCCGGCCAGGCGAAAGGAGAAAGGTACATAGACGCGTAGCAGCGAGCGCCGGTTCCGCGGGCAACGTTGATCGCCGTATATGTAAAATAATATTTGCACAATCGTGCCATAACAATGCTCACTGGTACAGTATTTAATAAATCGCTTCCTCCGTACCTCGTGCGTCCCGCGGGTCGACGCGTTCGCTCTTCCCACATGATGTTTCGTACGTGCCGCCACATTTATATAGGCAGCCGGTATCCTCCACCTGTGTTTTGTCCGAAATCGGTATTGACTTGGTCGCGATAACAGTTACATTTACCTCGCCGTTGAATTATGCCGAAAACATTTGTACACGCTCGTGGAAAAACGTGAAAACTGTGATCGTTCATTTTTTTTCCGCCCCCGTCCGTTGGAAAATTAATAATTCCGCGAAACATTTCTTGGATCGAGGGGATTCTCAGCTTCGATCGAGAAGTGGCAGGGGAAAAATTTTTCAGTCGTTTCTTTATTTTTAACGACAGTCGCCGTATTTGTCAATCCTGGTTTTTATTTCTCGGACTATTTCTGGCACTCGTAGTCAAAACGGGCTTTAAATATACGCTGTTTTAACTTATTTATTCCCCGTTGGGCGTCTATTTGAGGGTAGGTTATTTGAATTCAAACGATATCGGATCGAGAAGCTCGGTACACACGAGGTTGGTACGTACAAACTTAATTGATCTAAAATTAATTCGACCAATTAATTTTCTAGAAATGGAAAACCGTGGAAGCTGTTGCAATGCGATCCTTCTTTTCTACTTTCCTTTTTCCATTAAAATAAATCTAAATTAATTTAGATATTCATGTTTCTCTTTACCAGGTACAACAAGTGTAAAGTACAAATTTCTCATTTGCACGTTAGGCACATCCTCTCTTCACGTTTATATCTTCAAATCAGTTTAATTATATGATAGATAGAATCTATACGAATTCTTTCTTTTAATTTTCCTTTTTAAATATTTGTACGGGAATATTAATTTAGAAATTCGTGGAATTTATAAATTCCTCACGTAAGACACGCCAACTCTTTCCATTCTTTGTTAATTATGAGTACAATAAATATTCTTTCCTTCATTTTCTTTTTAAATATTAATTTGGAAATTCGCATTTTCCATTATTAAACGCAGCAAACATAAATTACAAAAATTTCTTATTCATAAGACATATCGACTCTCTTCATTATCTGTATCTTCAAATCAGTCTAATTATGTTTACAATGCTGCTGTATTGAGTCAACAGAGCGTAGATGAAACTTTCGCTTAAATCGAGTCATTAATGCCAAGTAGCATAAAAATAGTGTATATATATGTATATTGCAAGAAATAAATTGAAGATATAATCAGGTTTTTAAAAATTAAAATTTAAAAATTTCCTTCGATTTTAAAAAAATTCTTTCCGAAGTGTATATATCTTAGATAAAAGAATATTTGTTTTTGTAGAATTTTTATGAAAAGAAGCTAATTTTTATAAAGAAAAAGAAGAAAGAACAGATATTTTAGAATCTGTAAAATAAAAGTTACTTTAAAATATTTAATTGAAAATTAATTTCCACATTTAAGTAATAATCACTGAATAGCATTCAACGTCAGTATTTGCTACAAATACTGATTACCTTTTTAATATCAGTGAACAAATTTATCTATTCCTCTGAACAGAAGAATTTTTATCTCCACATTTTACAAGTTCCATTCTGTACGAAACGACAGAATTTTATTTTTAAGATTTAATTTCGGAATTTTATTTTCAAAAAACATTTGTCTCGCAGCGTGAGAACATTTTTCGAAAGAGTTTCAAATAGAACCTATTTAAATGCTCCTTCGATTCCTGTTCGATTTGTATTTCGACTGTACACGTGCAAAATAATCGATGCCCGATCGTTAAACACTGGAAACTCGTTTTTTCTAAAGTCGTTTGTCAAATCAGCTTTTTTGATCAGACACGCCTATTTGAATTGACACGGTGGAATAAATATTCAACGCTCGATAAGGATTGAAAACACTCTGTAAAAAGTTCGCGAGACATTGCTAAACAGACTATCGACAATTTCAAAAAAAAAAAAAAAAAAAAAAAAAAAAAAACAGAGTTCATCTACTCGCTCTGAATCGTTGGTCATTAGTCAGCGGCCGGAGATTAAAAGCGACGATACCTGAGGAAGGGGTGTTGTTCAACGCGCTAAAAATGTCGCGGATTTCCCCCACAGTCCTCCGCAACGTCCAACATCCAGCGAGAGAATTCAGGTTCATCGAGAGCATCGTGACAAAAAAAAAAAAAAAAAAAAAGAAAGAAAGAAAGGGAAAAAAACTCGAGCCGACGAGTCGTAATTCTGATTTGCGAATATCGAGAGCACTAATATAAGTTGATTCGCGTTAATCGGGTTGGTTTTAAACGAGCGCCCGTATAATTCCGGAAATCATGACACATTGGGGGCTTACGATCGACTCGGCCGCTTTTTACCCACGACACGTAACGCGCTGATTGCGCGACGGAATTTGTTGCGATTTTGTTTGCCGCGGCGTTGTGTTTTTTTCGCACTCGCGCGCGCGCGCGCGCAAGCGCTCGTTGACGCGTAAAATAGGGAAATTAAAAATCCTCCCCTTCCCCCCTCCGTCCCTCTCCTCCTTTCTCGCGCGATGATTAGAGCGAAGGACAACGCGAAATCGTCTCCCGCCGCTGGAAACACGAGTGCGTGTTTAATATAATTTTTTCATTCGGCCGGTAGGCGTGCCGCCTTTTAATCTCCGGCAGCGTGCACAAGTGTGCGGTGTAATTACAATGTTCTGTGCCCCGCTTGTCGCGCTAATGGATACGAAAGTGATGTTCCCCATCGCCGCGCCGTGTGTGTCGTTTCACTCGCGAACGATACTTCGTTTCGTCCAGAATCGGTGGTCGGGTTGAACTTTTTTTTTTTATTTTATTTCATTTTATTCTACCACCGAGGGTCCTAAAATTTCGTCCCTCTCTCTCTCTCTCTCTTTGTCTTATTCGGAGATCGCGGAGAGAAACGTGGAAAGGAAAGAAGAAAAAAAAAATTCTTTCCTTTTAACGTTATCGTTTTCACAGGAGCGCGGTGATTACACATTCGGAATTACACGAAGTAGAATATTACACTCGTCGGGCAATCGTCGCTGGACCGTGAATTTTTATACGTTCGCTGGAAGTTTGAGGATGTGAAAATATGTGGGATGATTATAACGCAGAAAAATACGCTATGAAACGTAGTATGCGTCTGTTACAATATTTGCACTAAATGATAGAGTCGTTTGCCTGCGTTTTGATTATTAATGGCAGACAAAACTGCTCCGCTGTTACGTTATTTAATGCAAAATCATGGAATTAATCACCTTCCCTTTGAACGTTTCTCTACGTATTTTTATCTAATAACACGTAGCATTTTTGACCATTTTTACGTTGAGTACAATACTATAGGAAAGTGACGTTATTCTGATACAACGTGTCACTCTGATTTCGTATATTTCAAAATTCAAATTCTCTCAGTACATTCGCTAGTCGAAATAAAACGTTATTCGATTAAAAACAAATGATGAGAGAGCGTGAAAACGAATTGCAGTGATTCTTCTGTAGCGTATGTGTGTTTCAAAAATAGATTTTGGTTTAATTTTCCGTCGTGTCGAAGCGATTTTCTTAAGAAGAAAGAGCGTCAAGCTTTAAACGCGATACAATTTCCATTCGCTGTGTGAAAATAAGTTTCGAACTGTAGCGTGACGTTTACGAACCTTAAATGTAACCTTAGAATATCGCTGATTATATTTAGTTCGAGTACAACTTCCCCGCAATTTATTTACGATCTCTGAAATGGCGAAGTAAAAGGACGCGTTACGAATAGATGAGGCTCCTTTTATTTTCATTATGCACGAAGCCATGCAATATCGATTCGCGTTTGATTATCGTATTTAAATATCCACGTGTTTTTAATTCGGAGGGTTTATAATGCTCATTGAATTTTCAGCGAAACTTTTCAGCCACTTCAATTAATCCACGTCTTTTACCTTCTTCTCGCGAAAGTAATTCCGCTCGTTTATTTTTCAAGCCAACGGTTGTTTAGAAATGAAAAGAGAAGAAGAAAAACGAAACGAACGATCAACGACTAAAATTTTTTAATCTCTTGTGCTAGTAACTGGTTCGCGGACCATAACGAGAGACCAAACCCGTCTTATACAATAACTCGTCTTCTTTTGAAATCATCGGTATATCATTGGATAGAAATTATTGAGAAGTAATAAATTTATTATTTGTTTTGCCTAGGTTATATTTCAATCTACTTAAAACTTAAAAACTTAAAATATTGCAAATATTCTCGACGTGCGTGGCAAGAGGTTAAACAAGCAAAACGATAGAGTACAAATTTTAATTTTTTTCCAAGAAAATAAAACGATATGGAAGAGAAAAGAGAGAAAAGAAATAGAAAATTGTACGAAGAAGATTTTTGCAAGAAGAAATTGTTCAACTATAATTCGATTTCGTAGCCAGAGTTTCGCTTTCCGTATTAGTACACTTTCGAAGCAACCGGATTAGAAGTGCAATTCGCTGAAAGTTTCGCGAGGAAAGTAGCGGACAATGCTGAGCTTTTTCAGGAATTCATTGAAACCTGGCGGCAAGTACCATTTAACTCGATGATATTAATGCATACTGTATTAGGCGTTCTTAAAATTAACACGTTAATTTATAGCCTTCTTGAGTTGAGAAGTTTAGCAATTTCCAGCCAAGCGGTTCATGCTTTCATAATACGATGCAATTTCTTCGGGGCTGTAACAATAGACGCGAATTTCGTATTTGTTTGATGCATACATTAATTTTCGTAGACGAATATGCAACGGAATTTGAAATTTAGAAAAGGCGAGTATGATCCCATGGTTTGGGTTAGTCGCAACGATACTTGCTGCGGGCGAGCAATTTTTGTCATTCAAAGGTTCCTTGAATTGCCAATTGTTTTTCAGCGTTCTTTCGGTGCATGTTTGAAGAAATTTTAGTGAAATGAAAAAGTTACGTTTCAGTATAATGAGGAGAAATTCTAAAGAAAAATATATCCCGTGTTTCATATGTATACAATATATATTGTACCAATGATAATTAAAAGTTGTAGATAATTTAAACTGATATAATTTTGTCAAAATAGATCACTTGGACTCATTTTACTTCTACTTAATAATAATCGTGAATTGGTCCTTTTCGATGATGATTTTGCATCACGTAACAACGTTAATTTTTTCTTGAAAATTGTAAAAATCCGAACGTGACATTAGGAACATTAAAAATTCTTTTTCGTAACTAGATCCGCCAAAGATTGAAGTTTCCTCTTTACAATGACTGTTCAAAACTTTTAAACGATTTTTTCTCACCATCGAATGTTGGAGATAAAATTGAAAAAGTTCGAGAAACATTTCATCATATCGTAACCCTAACGTTCAAAGTTTAATGAAATAGTAAAAAAAAAAAATGAGTTCAAGGAGTGAAGAGAAAATTTGAGACCATGGTAGATGAAAAATTTTTACACGTGTCTGAATTTTTAAAATTTTTACGGTTCTCGAGAAAAAGGTGTCCTCTTGCTGCACAATGTAAAGCACCACCTCACGACAGTCAAAATAAAGGCTTTAATACAAGACCCAAGTGGTCGCTTTTTTTTTTACAAAGATATATATAAATTTATTGCAAATTTAGTGATACAGTCACGTTCTTGGCTGTATTCTTAGCAGATATAAAAATGAGAATCGTATTATCTTTGGACGTTTCGAAATCTTCTACAAGAAAAAAAAAAGAAAGCGAAAAATAGGTACGTGCTTCGTCCACTCGAGAAATCCCTGACACAGAGACAAAAGGAAAAGGAAAAGATCCGAAGTCCATTTGGGTCAAAACGAGGCCCCCGCAAATTGAATCCGCACACGAGGCGGAAAATAAATTTTCGCCGGCACGGCCGGCCAAGCTGCGAATAGTTATAAAATTCGAGTCAAATGCGGGAAAACAAAAACGAACAATGCAGAAAGAACATCGATCCGGAACTAACGGAAAACGGCATCCGCGTTTCATACATCGAACAAACTGTAGGAATGCCGGAGGCGCTAATATGCCAGGGCGTAACAGGAGGGAAAGGTAGTGTGTTTTTTCGCCACGTCCACTGCTGAAAAATATTTTGCTGAAAGCTAATATCTATCCGGCCCCGATATTCATCCGTGTAAATACTATCTACGTACGTAGAGAGGCAACAAAGTAGCCTCTATCCTGGCTGGCCGAGTCTACCGAAGAGTTTCGGGGAAAAAAAAAAAAAAAAAAAAAAAAAAAAGAAACGAACGTGACCCGGCATGTACGTCTACGTATCAACATATTTTGCGAGACAGAAATCGGCTGGACGTTCCACTTAATCGGCGTAAGATCGTTTCGCTTGCTTCCGGAATGCATTCTCTTCTTTTCTCCTGTAACTTTTATCCCACTTTCAGTCGCATCGACGCGCGTATAGGAATTGCTAATTTGAAATAGTTTTCAAACGGGTCGAATAAGAATTTCTTCTTGTGGAAAAAGTACAGTGGTATTTCCAAAGTTCAAACTAATGGATCGGGGGAGGAATGTGTTAATAGCCGAACTTACTTTTTACTTCAGAATTTAAGAATGCTGCATATTTTTTTTTCTTTTTTTTAGCTGTCGAATCTAAATTTTTTAACGCACGTAGTTCCGTTTGGTTACGTTCTTTTTGTACTTTGAATTGTCGAGCGTCCTCGTCATTCTCGTTCGTTATTCCAGTGTGCGAAAAAACCATATTTAAAATACCTTCGTCGCTCTATATTATAATTATATTACATCACCAATATTATTTCTTTTTTTTGGATAAAAAATTTATATATTAATTATGTAACTTATTCTACTAAATTTATTACAAATTTATATATTATCAATATCGTTTCTCTCTTTATCTCGTATTTTAGTAATTACAAATCTGTAATAATACATGCAAATATATCAAACCTATGATAATCGTAATAAGCATTAATGTATTAATGTAGGAAATTCCTAGTATAAAAATTCTGTTTGAATGATAAAATATTCGGATAGCATTGAATAACGGAGGCTCTGCTCCACGTTGAAGGAGGAATTTTTCATTCGACAATTTTGTACACGGCGTGGTACGACTTTGATATTCGTACGAAAAAAATATGTAACATCGGAACGAGCTTCTTGGCAAAGGAAGCCAGTTTCCTTCCCCGCGATTCTTATCGGGATCGTTAAAAAATTTTCGTACTCCGCCGTGCCATTCCATTCCGCCGCCCCGTCGTACGCAGGATAAAGAGTTCGAAGTTAAGAAAAATCAATGGTCCGGCGTTCTGATGCTTTCTGATACGTGCTCGCGATTGAATCGAGAACAGTTTAGACAGTAAGGAATGAAATTGTTTTGCTTCGGTGAAATTCGTCGGAAAGTTTTTAAATGATTTGTCGTGTTTTACTTTTCTCGGGAATCGACGGGAAATGTTTGAAGTTAGGGTGAGAGGGAGTGGGAGGACGATACTATACGCGACATCGTCGTTTGATTGGAAGTGATACTGGCCTCTAGCTTTCTCGGAGTTGATTGGAAGAATTTGGAAAATTTGATTAACGAGATTCAGTTTTTCTGAATATATTGCAACACACAGGTACAACATAAAAACGTACAATTTAGAGAGAACGTCGTTTTGTCTAGATTAAAATTCGCTTAAAACCAAAGATGGAAACAGAATCAGAAATAATTGGAACAAAACGATCCAAAACGTCGTACGCACGGTAACATCTTGTTGCATTATGGAGTAATGCACAATCTCAAAATGTTTTACACAACGCGTGCACCGTGTATAAAAATTTCCCAATACAAATGTCCAAGCACTTTCGCGTACGCCAGTGTACGTACATTCATATCTGTCCGATCGATCCTTCGAAGTGGAACTCTTTCCTAACAGTATCATCGGGTGCGGGTGTACTCGCGAAAGCGTGGATTGACAGTGTCGGCATGAATCGATAAAAATCGGCGATTCCTCACGGGGTGGAGATAGGTGTGCGGGGAGGAGGGAGAGGGTAGAAGAAGGTGTACAGACGTTCAAGTGGAGCAAAAGGGAACCACTTAGCCGAAACTGCAGGAATCTGGAAGTCAGCAGCTATTCGGCAGACGTCACTGGCGCCAGCGGACTACCTTAAACCTCCCCTTTATACCCCTACCCGTGTGCGCCGACAATCTCATTCCCCAAAAGCGTCGCAAGAATTATAAAGTTGGTGGAGGAGAGCTCCGGGGGACTTCTTCCCTCGCCACCCACTCTTGTCAGGCAACCACCATCCCTTTCTCCCCCTCCTTCTCCCCTCTTTCACCCCCGCGTCCTTCACCTACGCGCCACCTCGACCTAGCGACTCCATTTCTCCTCTCTCATCTCTCTTCCCTCGCTTCTCTCTCTCTCTCTCTCTCTCTTTCTGTCTTTCTCTCTTCTTCGTTTCCACGTTCTTTCCACCCTTTTTCCCTTTGTCTCTGCTTCTCCGATGTTTCTCTTTTTTCGACGTCTGTCCTTGTCTCTACGTATCTCGATCCCTGAACGACTCTGCTCCACACATACAGACACACACACACACACACACACACACACACACAGAGACACACACACACACACCACCCTCGCGCCACCGTCGTTTCGTCTTTCTCTTTTTCAGCGAACTCGCTCTTTTTGCTGCCCACCTCCGGCCCCACCCCGCGAAGTTTGCAACGCGAGGAGAAATCGGCCGCGGCGCTTCGTTTTCGCCGGAGTTTCGAATCGTCGGCGGCGGGGACACACGTCACCGCCCCCGAAATCTGTTCGCCGTTTGCGCGGACGACGCCGCAGGAAGTCGTTCAATTAGACTCATGTACCGTGCGATTTCGAAATAACGCCAGGTCGTTCCGATCGTCCGACGAAACTTTCAGCTTCCTCTAATGACCGAGGCTCGCCTCGGATCGTCGATCTAGCTGGCGAAACGAATCGTTCTTTCCCAGAACTTTCCAACTAATCGACCGATCATCGATCGTTTCTCCGAAATTTTCCTCGATTTTCGATCGATTTTCTTGTTCGACGTTTTCTCGAATTTAAGTCCTCACGTTGGACCTCTGAGGTCGATCTTGAGTCGAAGTCACTGCGTAACCTACCGAGGCTTGGCAGTGTGTCGTCGCCGACATTGATCTTTCATTCATGATTCTTCTTTCGTTTCCTTCTTATCTTCTCCTTTACGCCGAGTACAGATAGGAAATTATTGGCTGTAAAAACGTGAGTCGTTAACGGCCGTCATAGTAATGTGAACTTGTCGTTGGTTAGGTCCAATTAACTCGCCGCGAGCTAGAAGAAATTACGAAACACACAGGCAGTGTGTTGTCACGAATTAATAGGATATTCAGTCAGTGATACAGTCGACGAAGCGAAGTAGTACTTTTTTTCTTTAATTTGTATCAAGTATACATTTCTATATTTAATGTACACCCTTTTAACGTGAAAATTTATTTGTGTAAGGGTTCCTCAATTTATGGATCACAAAAGTATAGAAAAACAATTACTTTATTTGTTTGATTTTTTTTTCACTTAAAAATAATTACAATTCCCTCCAACTATTTTACGTCACAATTTCCTCGTTCAATTTTATCGTTTACAATTCACTTTCGGTAGATATTATCCGATTGACAATTTAGTTCTCAATCAGTACGTAATTTAATTTATAATCGCATATTTCCAAATGCCTTTAAGCGCCATCACGCAATCATTCTTCCCTGCAAATCGTCCCCCTAATGTGGGAATCTTCCTGGTTGCAATTAGATCTTCGCAATTATCCACTTGGCGCACGTGCATTTGTTTTGCCTGGATTATATTTCAATATAATTAAAACTGAGAAAATATTGCAATTTTGGGCCAAATAATTGGCACGTCATTCCAGCATAAGAGGTTAATCTTCCAAATCGATAATGAAATTTTAGGAAAGTTCAGTTTCTCGTAGAGTAAACCTTGAAGTCTTTTTAAGCAACCAAAGCGTTCGCTCCATCGATGAGAAGGGATCGAGAAGATCGCGATCATAGGCGGGACAGTGTCGATCCTGAGGGACCGGTGATCGTAAGAACGAGCGAGACGATAACTCAGGCGAACCGGTAGTAACGATAAAACTACGTTACTACAGCCACGGGGGGGAGGAAAAAACTTTTGATTTACTTCTGCGCAACGCTTCTCTCGTGTGCCAGTGTCCCGTGTACACGGCCAGAGGTCTGTTAACCCACTTCTGGCCGAGCTGCAACGCGATACAGGCAAACGAGGGACCTGCGTATCGATCAAGTCGATCATGTTCCTCTTCTCGCCGTCTCACGATAACCGGCCAGCACCTCCTTCGCCGATAGGAACGTCCGCCAAGGTAGGCTTCCTCTCTCGATACTCGTTTCACCGCGTCTTCTACCAGTGCTACGGATGGGATCAAACCTGACGTGTGCTCGCGAGTCTAAGTTCCATATATCAGGTATATTTATTTTGTACGAATGCATTTGTTTATTCGAGCAAGAAACGAATGCGCGAGTGTATTCATTTTTGTCACGAGCAATAAATGAATACATACGTATGTATGTATTTACATATGCAAATTAATGTACGTAAAATATACTGAAATGACATTAATGATAAAATATCATCTATAATGTGCTAATTTTAAATAATGCTTATAAATGTAATATTGTTCAATGGTATTTATAAATAAAATATTGTATATAAAATAATATTTATTATTTATAAATAATATTCATAAATACATGAAACGTACTAGAATATATACTATGAGAAAATGAATGAACACATGTACAAATGTACATACAGGTACAAATATATATATATATATATGAATGGGCAGATGTACATATAAAATCAGCAATAAATAAATAAATACATGAATGTAATGAAGTTAATACATTTACTTTATAGATGCAACAAATGAATGTACATATAAAAATACGAATGAATAGATATAGAATATACCAGCAACAAACGAATACCTATCTCGAGTCTTACAAACGTTGACGTTTTCGAAATCCGTCGGTATTCGTTCGAAACTCTCGCAAATGGTATTCGAATCTTGGAAGTCAGAATTCTGCAGAGCGATCTTCCCGCTAGAGGACTCAAAAGGAGAAGCCCAAAGATCTAACACGAAAGAAAATATCCCTCGTATTGTACATGCGTGATTCGTTTGAAACGATTCGCTTCCTTTCAGTTCTTACGCAGTTCATGCGCAGGTACATACAGCGATCGAGTCGATGGCAGACTCTGCTTTGGAGCTTTTGAAGGTGGGATTTCCTATGAATCTCAGACGCGTGCACGTCGGATGCATTTGTACTGAACAACGGAGAGGTACGCCTCTGTTTTTTCTATGTGCGATTTTTAAACGTTACATTTGTGTGTAGAAAAACTGATACATATTTCGTCGAGTCCTCCAAACCATTCATCTGCAACATTCCTGAATTATTTACAGAATGTACGAACATCTTTGAGTATTGCTTTTTTCATTAATTGTCGGATTAATAATAAGAGGGTAATTAAAGAAGTCAAACGAGTGAAACGCAATTTCGCGCTTCGAAGCAAGCGAGCTTCTTGAAAATACTATATTTAATTTTTGTTTAAAATATTTTTTCATACAAAAAATGAATTTCGAGTAATTTCGAATAATTTTGAGTATTTCCAATTAGAGTTAGGTAACTCACCCTATATACCTCGAAATACTATATTTTATCTACTATTACTATATACTCCTTACTGCTATATGTCTTTATTTTATCTACTATTACTATATGCTTCGAAATATTATATTTTATTTAAATATTATTTTACTTAAAACATTTTTTCATACAAAAAAATGAATTTCGAACAATTTCGAGTATTTAGAGTTAGATGACTCACCCTACATACTTCGAAATATCATATTTTACTCAAAACATTTTTTTTACACAAAAAAAAAAAAGAATTTCGAACAATTTCGAATATGTGGAGTTAGATGACTCACCCTACATACTTGAAGGTAATATTGGAAATACTACATTTAATTTTCAGTTTAAAGTATCTTTTCATAAAAGAAATGAATTTCGAGTAATTTCGAGACATTTCAGAATTAGATGATTCATTCTCTGTACTCGGACGTATCATTGGAAATAGCTGTAATTTTCGAATCGAGCAAGCAGAGGTTTCGCGGCTACTTGTGAGATACTCGATCCCATCTCTAACCACTACCTCTTCCGTGGTTGTTGCCCGTTGTGTCGCCTGTGGGAGTGGTACTCGAACCAGGCGGCCTCGACGATTCCTCGGTAACGCGAATAAGGAATGCCGGCAGGCGCGCATTCCTGCCGCCAGCGAAATGTCGTGATCCGCCTGGTCTGGCGGGAAAAAAGCCTCGATTAAAAAGGAGCGGGGTGGGAGGAGATCGCGTACGCGATTGCATAAACGGCCGGGACGTGTGTGCGTTTATGTAACACGCGCGCGCGTACGTTTCCGCGATCCCGGCGGAAAAAGAGGAACACGCAACGATCGCGTTTCTTTTATAGGATGTTCGCTGATTGAAAACGCCGGGGAAAATACTGGTTTTTTTTTGTTGGTCGATTTTTATCCGTTTTCTTCCTTTGGCAATCGGTTCGGCTTTGCAATCTGCAGTTTCGGTCGTCGATATATTTTTGAAGTCCGTGCGAGTAAATGGAGCCTGCTCTGGCTTAAGGAATCGTTGGATCGTAGGTGCTTTGGATAGGCTTGAGTGGATTTGCGAATTGCAAGATTTGTCCGTTGATGTTTCTTCTTTCTCTTTCTTTCTTTTTTTTTCTTTTTTTTTTAATTCTTTCGATGCTTCTCTTTCTTCTTACTTAATTTGCGTGGATGTACAACTGGAGTATAATTTTCATAAGATTTTAGTGGTATCGAGATTTCAAATACTTGACCTATGTTATACAAGAGAGATATTGTAATTTAATTAATATTATTAAAATGTACGTAACTTTGAGGTATGTAGTTTTTGTATCTAACTTTCGTATTCTTTGCAAGTAAAGTGAATATTGCTGAAGAAATGGGAAGAAAAGCAGGCAATAAAAAAAATAAATCATTTAATATGCGTCTTGATACGTACACTTGCAAAAAATTTTTGCAATTAATTCAAAGCGAATGCAAAAAAGAATGATTTACAAGTCAAATATTATAAAAAGGAACGAACAGAAATAGAAATCGATGGATAAATAATAAAGAGCGAAGAGAAAATGGACACGAATTAAGAAAAGAAAAAAATCGGTACGTGTATATTCTAGAAGTTAGTGGACATGGAAAAAGAATGCATGTACGTATGTACATGCACATGTTAAAATAAGTGGCAGAATAGGAAAAGAGGAAGAGCTGTGATATATCAAAAAAAGAGCAACCAGGAAGAACGTGATGCGGAGAAAATGGTAGAGAAAAACAGCAGAAGGATAGACAGAAAAAAAGAATTCGTCGAGATAAAGCTCGCGACGCGTAGAGAAAAAGTTTTCGTTTTTCTTATTTTATCAAAGTTTCGATAAGAGCACGATAATTTTTTTTGATCGAGTTCCTCGCTTCGATCGTCTCGATTGATTTCGTTATTAATACGAATCTATGCCGTATTTTATATCGATTGCAAATATAATTATAACGATAATGACGAACGATTTTTACGATTACAAAAAGAAACGTCTTAACGCAACAGAAATTTTCAGAAATGCAAAATGAAACGAATTAGTTTGTTATTGAAATTATCGTATTTCGTGGTAATAATGCAACTGAATTATCCAAATTCTCTTAATATATTTTTTACTATTATTAATTGTCTCTGTGATACCAGACATAGCGTTTAAAACCGAAGAAAAATATATTATATATGTAACGTTGTAGACTGGCGATGTTCAACGTCCACTAACATCCTGTATATGACAACAATAGCTGGAGGGATTTGTTTTTATTCTGTAATATGACTTCCATCGGGATCCCTTTGTATTTTACAAATTGAAACTTTCTAATTGCTTTTGCAAACGGGAAGAAATAAAAATTATAAAATACATCCGTTTCAACAACAACGATCGAAAGTTGATATCGATGCCTGGTACCTGAAATTGAAAGCTTTCAAAACCGTTTCTCTACCGTATTAAGACATTTCACTTTGAACATTGAATATGTGTGTGTGTGTGTGTCGCAGTTATTCGAAAAACCAGTTTTTCAAGCTCCGTTTCTAAAAATCTCCGGAATAATTTAAATATTATTACATTGCTCGATCTAAATTGGTTAGGAATTATTATACAATTTTTACTATAAAAGTAAGTAGGGAAAATATATCTTTTCCAATAGTTTTTCAAAAGAACTTTAGACTTGGTTCACTTTTATGCATAGTATACATACTATATACTATACTTAAAATTTAATACCTTTTTTTTTTAATTCCATGATATAATTTCTATCGCAATTTGAAAATCTACGTAATCTTTTATTCTTTAATATCCGGTGTATGAATTAAACACAAGTCTCAATTTAATTATTGAATCGAAACCGAAGGATTGAAATAAAATAACGTCGATCGCGAAAGAATCAATTGGTAATATAAATTTCCTTTTCGATCAAAGTCCTGAAAAATTAAAAGACTAACGACGATATTCGTTCGTTTGTGTGAAGAAGCATGGTCGTCACGACTATGTTTCGAGAACGGAGGGGTTTGACGGAGAATCCAAAGGGGTCGACTCTGGTACTCGCGAGGGGTGAGTAACCACTGGTCCTTGCCTAATCGAGCGTGCGTTTTCAATGAATTATTCAAGATTGCGCGTGTAATATTTGTCATGGCCGGCCATATTTAAAGCATTAGGTGTTTATTCTCATCATCCGTGCTTTTTCACGGTTTCCCTTTCTCTCTCTTTTTCTCATCGTCACCCTTCCTTTAATTCATGCGACTTCTCTCGCGCGATTAATACGACGTCGTCCTTCGGTTCGATATAGCTCCGTTCACGGAGGTGAACGCGATACTCGCCGAAGGACTCGAAGTTTTACAACTGACGCGTGCGTACGAATGAATCGTCAACGTAATTAACTTTCCTGCCGTGGAACATGGAATTCGTGGAGGACGCTTGCAGCCCTTTTCGATCTGTCCGCTCCTGCTTTGCGTTACATTTGACCTACAAACTTCCAGATATCGTATTACAGCGATAAAAGTTTTCGTAATATTCGTAGATACCTTCGATACCAGGTTATCTTCTTTTTCCCTCGTTTTTTATGTGTAACGATAATATGTATTCTTAGATTGCACGTTTGTATAGCACTTGGAGAAGGTATACGTATCCAAATAGACATTTATTGATTTTAAGAACAAGCATTCGATGCATGGCGAATTATGTAAGAATTATGCGATAACTTTTACATTGTAATGTAATTTGATTATCGTTTGCAATTTGAGTGTCATTTACAACGAGAATGAAGTTAAAATGGATTCTAGTTTGTCCAAGTCTAAGTTGTTTCTTGTTAAAAGCAACTAAATATTCTTCGATTGTAGAAATCGTTGGTTGAAAAATCATTGTTACAATATTACGACTTATGAATCGTTCAGCCGATTGAAAGTATCGACAAGTACGTCACAGATCATTTTTAGTGCAAAATAACTTGCAGTGATTAATTTCCTTTTACACTATGGAATCTTTCACATTATGATGTAAATATTACACGACATAGAGATTTACAACTTTTAATAAATAAAAATCTTTCTAAAATTTTGCTACGTACTCTAAGACTTTGGACCTTAACTTTTCGAAGCATAACAGGTTCAAAAATGTCACTTTTTCACTATGGAACATCAATAGCTAGAAAATATTTAGAAATGACGTGAACTAGTCAAGTCTAGTGTCAAAATATTCTAAAATGTCTAAGATTTACAAAAGTGCTTTATTTTCCGCGAAAGATCTTTTAAGTAACAAACTGTAATTACTTTTCTCGCACGACGAGTATACACTAACTGCAAGTCATTCACGGCTAAGAGGTTAAAATAACTGGAGATACAAGTTAGACTTGTGTCAGAGTTTTCAGTTCATTTTCCATTGCTTTACGCGTTACAACGATCCCATAAAGTAAAAAATTACCCCATCTTGTTAAAAAATTGTCCGTACGTACTACCTGTCACGTGCTTCTTCGCTGTTCCTAGCCGCGAAGAAGATCGATAATTCCAGGTCCGCAGCGATTCGATTCGCAAGGAACCACGAATTAATACGCACGAGGGAATTAATAATTCGAGCGAAGTCGCGTCAAAAAGGAGGGGCCGTTAAACTTTCATTAGTCACGGGTGTTTACGATCGGCACTATTTAGCGGATCGCGGGTTAACATCAATCGGCTAGCGCCGATCTATATTTACGCCGGCGCTCGCTATACTTAGGCGGTCGGAATTGGTATTGTACGCATTGGCGTATCACACGCCGCAGACACCGGTCGAGTTACATGAATAGCTTATTGCGAAAATAAAGCGAGCACGGCTTTATAATTGCAATAATCAGCAGCGAAATAATATTATTAGCCGCGGTTGGAGATCGGCGGTGGAAGCCGCCGATGCAGCCAACGATCGCCTCTTTAAAATATTGCCCGTCGCAACGAGCCCGTTAAACTTGTTACCGCGGAAACAAGCGGCAATTTTAAACCGCCGTTTCCAATAGAAATTCCTCTCCCACCCCCACCCGGTATCGCGTTGATTGTTATTATTGAAAGAAACACCCCCATCCCCCCCTGCCCCCCCCCCCGACTATATGCTTTATAACGTGTTATTCTTGTAATCAGATCACGCCGTGCGTGAGTACGTTCCCTGGAATGAAAGCGTCGCGCTGCATTAGCCGCGCATTGATCAATTATCCTTCATCCTAAAGTGTTTCAAGCTCTATGAGCCTGCAGTTCGATTCTGCGAACCTAATCCTGTTGTTACTCGGTCACTACTCGATGACTCGAGAGATTACGCGCCCTGTGTGTTTGTCTGCAGCGAGTTTGTTGTTTCTTCTTTTTTTTATAGATATATTCCAAATAATTGTAAGTTTTTATCGATCCAATGTAGTTCGTCTGTGTGTAAAATGTACTTAGAAGCTTGATTTTATTTGAGCAGAGTAGAGACTTTGAGTAATTTTATTTGAATATATAGAATTGTACTTTTTTATCACTGAAAGTGATTTTAGCAGTAACCCAGAAAATCGGGCCTCTTCAGATGCAACGCTGATGCAACGAAAATTAGCGATTGGTTGATTTGGGTCACGTGATTCGTGAGGGGGCGTGGGGTAGACCTCGAGTAGGAGTGGCGTTGTCTGGTACTGAGCGATCGCGCTTGTAATTTGTTTTCTATCGATTCAAATGTTTGCGTGTCAATAAAATTTTATCGCAAAATAGTCGTGTTCATTTCCTAGTCAGAACAGTTGCTTCTGGGCCTTTCAGTGAGACGAATCGTACTGGGGTACAAGTCGTGTAGTTTTTGTAAATATTGAATATCTTCTTACCGAGTATCAAGGTTTATTAATATATTATCAGTTGTTTAAATATTTTCGTGACGTCTAGCGCAACGTGTACTAGCATCGAATATCTTGCAACCACTGCCCACGTCTTCGAATTTGTCGTAAACTTGATCAACCATAATCGCGACAGCCAGGTCTCGTTGCAAATGAAATTTCAAAAAATATCTACTTGGAAAAAGTTCGTACAGACTTTTGAACAGAAACGAAGAGAAACGAAACAAAATTTCGCTCGTCGCACGATAAGGTCAATCTTTGGCAAACATCTGCGAAAAAGTTTTGGAAAAATATGCGAAAAATCGCGCTCGAGGCTCGATAAAGAGTACAGGGGTCCGCAATGTATTCTCCGAATTATGCAGAAATCTTTGTCTCGTGCAAGTGTCATGTTTGACGCGACCTTTCCCAAAATAGAGGAAATAATCGCAACTCTAAGAACTGATAGTGGCGGGACTACTGTAGCTTCCGGAAACGAGACGCCTGGGACTTACGGACTTATCCTCGATCGGTGAAAGAAGGAGCTGGGGAATCAATTAATTCGTCCTTGGTGAAATCGTCGGGATGGTCGCAATAAATTCGTGCCACGATCGCACCGGGTTCGACCCCCGGTCGAAGATAAAGTGTGTCATCGTCGGCGATGCGAGTCGTGCGGGACGATAGTCGCCGGGAAAGTTCTCGTTTTCGTGCGGCTACACGGCCGGTCACCCGAATATATAGGAGTGACGTGGCGCCGAGATGCGTGTAAGAAGGGTGATACGAAATATCACGTCGAGCACGTTTCGTGCCTCTTGCCACCGCCGCGGAACACATTGGCCTACTTTTCCGATCGAGAGAGAGAACGCGTTCGCGGAACAGAGAGAGAAAGAGAGAAAGAGAGAGAGAGAGATCGTGTGCACGAGTTTGCACCTACCTCCGTAGGTGTTTGGTCACGGTATTTAAAGATGTCTCGCAGGATCTGATCAGACGAGGCGACTGATTGTTCGTTGCTCTTTTTCGGGGACGATATTGAATTTTTTAAACAACAAAATTCGTCGACTCGTTTGTTTACGATTGCTCGAAAGTATTTTAATTTTTAAATATTTGGATTGCAATGATTTATGCGTGCAATATTTTGACATCAGAGGCTGATTGTTACAGTGAATTTTGTTTCTGATACGAAACTAAAATTTTGCTTTTGATGTTGCTAATTGTTGTACTGGCTTGTGACAAGTGAAATCGATTTCTATCTTGACTTTTATTCTCAAACTTACAGATGTATCATCATCATATTTCGTACACGTTATTCAAACCTTTTAACATTCGCGCGTACAAGTCCATCCTCTTTGAAGTTACGATAATTCTCCTGATTCAATACCATTTTTACTGCATTAACTCAGCCTATCCAACACGAAGAAATGTTCCAATTCAATCTTTCTGTCGGTTTCATCAAGGATCTCAAACAAACAAATTCATTTTTCTTGCATACTTGTAACATACAGTGATCTTTCTCGAAGAAAATACCCGAAATTGAATTAAAACGTTCATCATCGTATCTTCTCGCTGATGATTTCTTCTGTACTTGTTGCGTTTGTCGTACTTGCAAAGAACTGCGTTCGGGCAGCGTTGGCCGCTCGCGAGCGACGACTCGTTATCTTGTATTCAAATTAAAAATGCTCGACTCACCGCGGCGTGGAAACGTGTTTTTTTCGCGTCGTGTAGGTGTGCTCGAACGGCGAGGCCGAAAGGTGACGGTGGAAAAGGTTTCCAGTTCGTGGGACTCGGTATTTCAGCGAGCCTCCGGAGACTGTATCGGCAGTGTTGGAAAAGCTGGATAAGCCGCGATCGTTGCTCGTCGAATTCCGGAATCCAATCATCCGCGTACGAATTGGCCGGAGACTTTTAACCGAGGTCGGCTCGATATTTTAGCTTTAACTTTCTCGAAAATTAGCAAACGGCGGGAACAAAAGTTGAACGTGCCGCGTTAAAATTTTCAACGAAACCGTGGCACGTGAAAATTTTTAACGTCATTTTCGAACGATACCCTCGGCGAGCGTAATCTTTTTCAAAATATTTCCCGGTCTGGTATCGAGATATTTCCCAAATATTTTTTCCCTCTTTTTTCAAATTAAAATTACTTTTATTCGTTCGAGCTGTAAATCGCGGAATAATGCAAATGACCTCCCTATCAGTCCCGATAAGCTGTCAACAAACACGAAACGTAACAAATAGTTTCGGATAAAATAATAATAAATAAAAACGCCAAAGCGTGATTTTGAATTTGTATGAAACGAGCAAATATACACAGAGTTGGAAATCGTATGCAACGTAACGTGTGATGATTATTCGAGCTAATGACAAATAAGAAAAAAAGAAGTAATAAATAAATAAGGGTAAAATGTCGAGTTAAGGCGATAAAAAGTGGCGGAACGTTCCCCCCTTTTTTCCCCCTTTTCGCGTGAAAATAAATTCACAATTTTGTTTACTAGTAAAGTATTCCGTAATACGAGCGATAATAGTAATACGAGCGCCGATGATATATCCCGTGTCTACTCGAATTTAATTGTAACTGAGCAAAGCTACTACACTGTATAATTAAAAAGGGGAAATACGAAACAGTTGTACTTTTAAATTTGACCCTCCAAATGTGAAACTCTTTAATTCGACGCATATGTACAATGGCATTGCATTCGCTTAAGTGCTTTTACAATTGCAAATCGCAATATCCACCAGCGAGCGTTTAAACCTGTATACATTTTAATGTATAAAATTACATTTCCGACCTGTGCCCGCGTGTACGTGTGCGTATCAATACGCAATACGAAACTGAAAGGAACTTTTTAAATTTGAATGCTACGGAATCTTCCGCGCAATCTCTTGAACATCTTTTAAATAGTTCGTTGCAAAGACCGCGATTAAAAATACGATTTGTACGTACGGAGTGTCTCGTTTGAAATTGAACACTTGAATTATTCGTTTCGTCGTCGAAGACGAGAAACACGAAGAAAGTAGTTTACGACGTTGCGAGAAATAAATTTTCTAATAAGAGAGGAAAATTCAATTTTCTCTCGAATAATATAATAGTTCGATCGTGAAATGAAATAAATTCGTTCCCTTCCCGTTTCATTTTTCAACTCGATTTATTATAATAATTATAATAATTTACGTTGCAAAAGACAGATGAATGTGGAAAAAAATTATCAACGATATTCAAGTAACCTTCCAAATGACCTCGAAGGAACTTCTCTTTATCAACAGAGTCAGATACAACATTCGTCGATAAAATCTTATTGTTTCAACGATTTTCTTCTTATCTCCTTCGTATATACATATATAATAAACGTTCGATCGGAACGATCGGAACGATCGCTTGTAGTTTTATGTAACGCACGATTTGACGTAACATTTAACTCTTACGCTCGCGGTATTTCTGCACGGCGATATACGCGTTGAAGTACTCTCGCACAATCATAAAATACATACTCTACGTGCAATCATACAATACATACATTACATTCGAATACAAATTGTACAATATGTATGCAGTCACTCGCAGACTTTCATACTAATGACTTGAAAGTTACACAATAATTGTACAACAATTCGCAGCCCTACCAGCGCATTCTGTATGAAAGACACGTTTACTGAACTTTGAACGAAATAAGGGAAACGAAACTATCGACACGTTTCAATATCGTGCCATGCAAGGGATGTAACGCGAAATGAAGCCGAGATTTGTCAGTGTGCCAAATCGAGGTTCGAGCACTTAGAGGCAAGTAGCCTAGCGCGACACGGTGAGGTTCCGAAGAACCGCTGAGTCGGATTACAAAGGACGCTGGACTATACGAACCCCACCTCGTCCTTTTGGAGGAGGTTGCAGTTCCCCGATTTGACACACTGACAACGAAGGTTGGAGACTCTACTCTAGTGCAATGACAATAACGGTAGTAACAACGAACGACAGAAAAGAGGCGAGAAGGGGTTCCTAATTTCGTCTCAAGTTAAATAAACGTGTCTTTGTACAGAATGCGCTCACAATGAACTTACAAATATTGACTATCTTATAATTAACTAAAACTAAACGCACGCAACTTAAAACTAAGACGCACGCATCCCTCGTCGTCCCACGATGTCCATGCAAGATCCCTCGTCGTCCCACGATGTCCATGCAAGATCCCTCGTTGTCCCACGGTGCCCCGGGGGGTCTAATAATTTACTTATCAACTAATTGGACCTACAGTTCAGTTTAGATCGTGAAATAAGAAATGGAAAGAATTTTCACGATCTAAACTGAACTGTTGCGTAGTTCTTAGCTTGATATCGTTTTACAAACTTTGATGTTTGTAAAACGATATCAATTACCAGGTCTCACCACGAGGAGGTGACTACGCACGAGACCCGCCCCGGGCCCTAATCCCATCCACCCACCATTAAAAACAAACACCTCGGCATTCAACTTAATGAATGCCGAGTTTTTACTCTACTTGGCCCGAGGTTACGTACAAAGGAGACAGATGTTCCATAGTTCAATCTCAAACTTAAGTCTAAATCTTAACTCTAAAACGCATATATGAGATTGAACTATGGAACTCTGTCTCTCGAACAACGATCGCGTTAACAATAGTTCACCCCTCACGCAATCATCCAATACATAGAGTACGTACAATCATACAATGCATGCCATCATACAATACATACAATCACACAATATACTCTCGCACAATCGTACAATACATACATTACATTAATAATTGTATAACAATTCGCAGCCCTACCTAGCGCATTCTGTATCAAAGACACGTTTACTGAACTTTGAACGAAACAAGGGAAATGAAACTATCGACACGTTTCAATATCGTGCCACGCTAAGGATGTAACGCGAAATGAAGCCGCGGTTTGTCAGTGTGCCAAATCGGGGTTCGAGCACTTAGAGGCAAGTAGCCCGGCGCTACCCCCAACGACACAGTGGGGTTCCGAAGAACCTCTGAGTCGAATTACAAAGGACGCTAGGCTACAAGAACCCCACCTCGTCCTTTCGGACGAGGCTGCAGTTCCCCGATTTGACACACTGACAACGAAAATTGAAAACTCTACTCTAGTGCAATGACAATAACGGTAGTAACAACGAACGACAGAAAAGAGGCGAGAAGGGGTTCCTAATTTCGTCTCAAGTTAAATAAACGTGTCTTTGTACAGAATGCGCTCACAATGAACTTACAAATATTGACTATCTTATAATTAACTAAAACTAAACGCACGCAACTTAAAGCTAAGACGCACGCATCCCTCGTCGTCCCACGATGTCCATGCAAGATCCCTCGTTGTCCCACGGTGCCCCGGGGGGGTCTAATAATTTACTTATCAACTAATTGGACCTACAGTTCAGTTTAGATCGTGAAATAAGAAATGGAAAGAAATTTTCACGATCTAAACTGAACTGTAGGTTGCGTAGTTCTTAGCTTGATATCGTTTTACAAACTTTGATGTTTGTAAAACGATATCAATTACCAGGTCTCACCACGAGGAGGTGACTACGCACGAGACCCGCCCCGGGCCCTAGTCCCATCCACCCACCATTAAAAACAAACACCTCGGCATTCAACTTAATGAATGCCGAGTTTTTACTCTACTTGGCCCGAGGTTACGTACAAAGGAGACAGATGTTCCATAGTTCAATCTCAAACTTAAGTCTAAATCTTAACTCTAAAACGCATATATGAGATTGAACTATGGAACTCTGTCTCCCGAACAACGATCGCGTTAACAATAGTTCACTCCTCACGCAATCATACAATACATAGAGTACGTACAGTCATACAATGCATGCCATCATACAATACATACAATCACACAATATACTCTCGCACAATCATACAATACATTCATTACATTAATAATTGTATAACAATTCGCAGCCTTACCAGCGCATTCTGTATCAAAGACACGTTTACTGCACTTTGAACGAAACAAGGGAAATGAAACTATCGACACGTTTCAATATCGTGCCACGCTAAGGATGTAACGCGAAATGAAGCCGCGGTTTGTCAGTGTGCCAAATCGGGGTTCGAGCACTTAGAGGCAAGTAGCCCGGCGCTACCCCCAACGACACAGTGGGGTTCCGAAGAACCTCTGAGTCGGATTACAAAGGACGCTGGACTACAAGAACCCCACCTCGTCCTTTCGGACGAGGCTGCAGTTCCCCGATTTGACACACTGACAACGAAAATTGAAAACTCTACTCTAGTGCAATGAGAATAACGGTAGTAACAACGAACGACAGAAAAGAGGCGAGAAGGGGTTCCTAATTTCGTCTCAAGTTAAATAAACGTGTCTTTGTACAGAATGCGCTCACAATGAACTTACAAATATTGACTATCTTATAATTAACTAAAACTAAACGCACGCAACTTAAAACTAAGACGCACGCATCCCTCGTCGTCCCACGATGTCCATGCAAGATCCCTCGTTGTCCCACGATGTTCATGCTAGATCCCTCGTCGTCCCACGGTGCCCCGGGGGATCTAATAATTTACTTATCAACTAATTTGCCTACAGTTTAGATCGTGAAATAAGGAATGAAAAGAAATATATTAGTGGCTCAATTACTAAAAATGATTAATTAAAAATTTTAAATAGTACCTAGAAATGTTATGGAAGAGAAATTGTTTAATAGTTACAAAATATTAAAAATATAGATAATGTTTAAACAATTAGAATATTCAGAAATATTATTAAAAAATTTTCTTCTAAGATTTGCATCGATGCGTACGCAACGAAAGTTCGATCTATACTGAGCTCTTATTTCCGTACCGATCGAAATTTATCTGACCGCGTTAATCGGTCGACGGGGAAAAAGTTTACTAAAATTTCGTAGAACCGTATTAATTACCCGATCGCTACAAATGATCAACTGAAAATTCTAAATAATTGTTAAAAATGTTATTAAAGAGAATTTATTGTTTAATTATTACCTGTAAATTATTAAAAATGTTAGATAATGTTTAAACAATTACAAAAAAAAATTTATTGTTTAATTGTTACAAGTAAATTATTAGAAATATCAGATAATTTTTAAACAAATAGAATATTCAATAATATTATTTAAAAATGCAATCCTAAATTTTAGTCGATGTGCACACGACGGAAGTTTAATTGCTAATGAGTCTCCGTAGCTCTGAAGGTTAATATATATTTCGGTCGTCAGTGATCCAAAACAGTTGATAATTTTTTTCAAAACTTCTTAATTTTGGTCGATGTACACACGACGGAAGGTTGATTGGCAATGAATCGGTGACAATGAAGGTTAATATATATTTCGGTCGTCAGTGATCCGGAACAGTTGTTCATTTTTTTCAAACTTCTTAATTTTGGTCGATGTACACACGACGGAAGGTTGATTGGCAATGAATCGGTGACAATGAAGGTTAATATATATTTCGGTCGTCAGTGATCCGGAACAGTTGTTAATTTTTTCAAACTTGTAAAATTCGGTCGATGTGCACGCGCGTGTTAATTTTTCAAACATCGTGCAATTCAACGTTACGTGGTACGAAAGGTCAGAAATGTGGTTCTATTAAAGAAACGTACAACACGTTCGTGGGTGGTTCGCGCGTTTTCTGCAAATGAATATCGCGTTTATATCCCCCATTTGTAAAAATACTTGCCATTTCAACGTAGCAATTACCTCAGTACCAATTGCAACGTTCGAACGTGGATAGATTTGTGGGGCATTTAGGTGGAAATGTTCGTGGTCGTTTTATTTCTCCGCACACGCTGCCTTCGCAAGAATTCCGTAGAATCCGGTTGCCAGGCGTTCGGTAGAAATTCGTAGAAAAATGAGCAGCAAATGACTTGGACGTATGGGCGTTTCGTTTGAACGGAATAAATTTTAGAAAAAAAAAAATCGTAGCTTACGAAATTGGACTTTACTCGCGATAAACTTTGAACGTTATGGATATTCTTGTTGCAGGAAATTCTTTCAATGATCGATGATCTTTCTAAGCAAAATTCACTGCGTAAGAGAAAGAAATAGATTGCAGTAATTTAATTTCATGTTTGATTCTTAAACGTAGATGTTTCTCTTATCTTTGAAGAGAAATATAAAAAACAAGTGATAAGAAAATTGGCATTTTTAGGAGAAAGGAATTTCGAAATAGGTTAATATGGCAAAAAGAATTTAGTATCAATACTCGTAGTATTCCTGTTTCACTTTTTCATTGATGGATAATTCCATTACTATAGTATAGATTTATTTTCAATTTTTGATAGGGACACGTATTATAAACGACAGCAAGAATCAATGAACCAATTATCTCTGAAAATTAGGTGTTACGTGAGAGATATATATGTCAACGCATTATCCACGTGTACACGTGTACAGTTTCTACCAGGGAAACAAATAAGAAGGAGAATTTACGATTGAATCATCGAATCGTTTATCAATTGAGCTTATCACCTCTGTCATTTGCCAGTGTTCGACTTTGTTAAGAATACTGATAAAATGACCATGCCTCGTAATCGTATCTCGTATTTGTGCCTTAAGCAATCTGTACACCGAGTACATTTTACGAGTTATCTTCGAATCTCGTAACCATATTGACTTAATTTACGTGCAAAGCTACCAGTTCGCAAACGACCCGAGAGCATAAATTGTTTTACTTTTTTTTTTTTTTTAAATTGATTATTCGTATTATAAGTTGTTAGAGTCTCGGTCGCTGTTCACACTTTTGCTGGTTTTATTCATTAATCAATATTTGGTTCGTTCTGAAAAATTGTCGAACAGCTCTTTGTAGTTCTCACAGAGAAATTAACACAACGGCGGGAAATTTCATAGAAATTTCTCGCGAAATAACTAACGCTAGTTGAAAAGATTTAAAAAAAGATTTAAAAAAAAAACCGATGCAAACATAAAAGCGTAATTTTTGATTCAGATTTTAATTAACTGAATTTGTTTATACGCATAATTGTCAATTTTTGCATCGATAGGCATCGACAAATTTTGGTAATTTACGTTAAATGTTTGCGAGTCTTTTTTCAAATGTTCATACTCGAGCGTGAATTCAGTAGACTTCAGATGTACCGCTAGATAAAAGTAGGAGATATGTATATGAGATAATAACAGTCGAAAAAAAATTTGTTTCCCATGTCGAAATATAAGTGAAACATCGTGTTCCATTTCTCGAGTGGACTTTGTACCAGAAACCATTACAAATGTTGCTCTCCGTCTTATCTCGAAATATAATGATTTTCATGCGCTACTTGTTTGTTTAACAAACACTGAATTATTTAACGTCAGTAGTTGAAGCGTCGTTCTAACTACTCTACGTGTAAATACGTTCGAAATGAAATAACGGAACGTATTAACGAATATCGGTTTTTGACTCCATCATCACGTGAGAATTTTTTTCCAAAAGAAAACAGAAGGCTGTTGAATTCAGAACGAGATCCGCAACGAGTAACTATCTCGTTGCAAAATATCAAACCGCCGACTCTCGAGATAACAATGTAACTTCAACTTAACGGTTGCAAATATCAATAAATCTTTTTCCGCGCTATCTTTGAACGTTGTTCGACAAAACGTGTTTGCAACTGTTGGCACTCACGTGCGTGCAGAGGCACGAGTGAGTTAACGTGTTGTTCACAGTTTATCGAATTTCCATTGCACGTGCAATGGAATTGATTAACACGTCGGTAGTTAATTTTCATTCGGTAGCGCAGAAGCTATAAATAAGTAGAAAATAGTAAAGAATTGAAACTGACATAGCGAAGCTGAAAGTTTCCTAAACTCGAGATATTCGTCACTTTCAAATCCCAAACTCGAAACTTGCAAAAATATTCTAGTACAATCAAAGCTGATATTTACGAGTAATTTAAAATTGGGAAAGACTCTTCTCAAATTCCACGATGTTTAATTCACAAAATGGAAACCTGTGATGATCACAGAGAGCTCGAGGAATTTCCTAAAGTAAAAATTTAAAATTTTACACAAAATACGACCTGAACGATTGTTTTAAAATTCTAAAAATTCTTTTCCCTAAATTTCATGATGTTTGACTCACACGACAGAGAAAAACGATCATGGTGAGTTCAATTTAGACTCAAGATGGTTCCCCAAACTCAGTCATAAGGAACTCGAGGAATTTTCTAAAGTAAAAATTCAAAATTTTACACAAAATACGATCTGAACGTTTATTTTAAAATTCTAAAAATTCTCTTCCCTAAATACATGATGTTTGACTCACACGACAGAGAAAGACGATCATAGCGAGTTCAGTTCAGACCCAAGAAATTCCCCAAAACTCGAAGCTGATATTTCTCGAATGCTATTGAAAAATAGTTCAGCTGTCGTTAACGCGGCTTAACGTGCGTAAAAATTCACTTATAGACGAACGTCATGTTCGCCTTGGGCGACGAGAAGCCACGATACTCGTGTATGTTGCGCAATAGTGCGTAGGCCAAGGAGATAGACGCGATATCTGCTGGATGTCCCATAATTCACCAATCGGAAGCTATGGGTTTGTACCGCTACGATCGGATTTTTCTAATAACTGTACGAGGTTTTATCGATACTGGCTAGTCTTATCTAACTTGGCCGGATATTTTAAGATTTTAACATCGAGATTGCGAGAAACGGCCATCGAATCTCCGAAAAGGAAGACGATTAATTATACATTTCGTCGCATCGATCGAAACACCGAACAAATTATTTGTAAATACGTATTTTTAGCATCTGGATCTCTGTTTCATTGATTTTATTTAATCTTCATTTATCGTTCGTTTTCGATCGAACGTATCGTTATACATATATTTTTAAATGTATTCCGATTTCGCTATTCCGATATCGTATTATTGTATACTATTTTTCATTGGATCATTGCATAAGCAAACCGTCCCAGTTTAAATCTCGAGCTACATGCAGATTTAGATAATAATAATTCGCTGCTATTTTCAAACGGAACTTTATAACTAAAATCATACAGAGTTGAAATATATCAAGTATATTGTGATTTTTTAGGTTTTCGCGAAATGGAAAAATCTCGCAGATCATACAAGTCGAGAAATTTTTGTCGAGAATTATTACTTCATGCGCTAAACGTTTGTTTAATGAATTAATAATATCACTGGAAAGAGAAAGAAAAAAAAAAGAAGAGAGAGAAATAAAGGAAGATACGAGAAGTTACTTTTAGAGCGCGTTATATCGTATCGGCGTTTACGGAATTAGTTTAGAAAGGTTGGTCGGCGTGGCGGTTAAAGGGGTGAACAGCTGAGTATCGTTTTCGCGTTGTTGGGTAAATTAGCGTCGCGACACGATGGAGGGAAAACTTCTGAAATAAAATCTGTAAGGTAACGTGAAAAAGTAGTGGTCGTCCGTGGTGCGCGACGCTGAACTACCACGGTCTATTTAACACGGAAGGTACTGAAAAACGAATTACAGGAGTTTTCGAGGCGTTTTTCTTCCCTTTGCCTCCGCTACATCATGACCGTGATTATGTTTCACAAGATAAAACGTAGAAAAAAGAAAGGAACAGAAAAAAAAAAATAGAACTCATCGATCCGACGCGTCGAAACCGCGAACGAACGAACAAACCTCTAATTAAAAACGATGTAAAACAAACATTTCATTTTAGTCTCGCGTGTTTTTAATCATTCTAACGTGTATAGAGAGAGAGTGACTTTAATTTTTACAACTGATACGAAGGACAATCGATCAGTAACAAAATGCAGAGAATTTAGAGAATTTTACGAAATTAAGAACAAGAACGTTTGAAAATTTAGGCGCCGTTTCAGGTTTTAAATTAAATTGCAATTTCTAGTTCGCGCGTTAAAAGAGAAAGATTCTAATTAGCGCATTTCAACTAGAAAGATTTTATTTCGCTTGGAATTGTTTTTCCAATTCAGTTGTTACTTCGTAAGAATCGTTGAGTCAGTGACTTTAAACCGCGATTTTAGATATTTCACAGTGATGACTTCCTTTCTGGTAACAGCGTCAGATAATATCTTACGTGCAGTATTCTTTGATACACACCACGTTGTACATTCAGCTATTTTCTATTCAGTTTTTCACAAAGCTCGCTCGCAAAGCGGCCCTACAATGAAACCGAGTCTGCTAAATGCAAATTCCCACTGTACGAAACGAAAAAAAAAAAAAAAAAGTCACAGACAACGAGGATTACCGAGCGAGCTTCTGCTATAATATATAAATTTCAGTTACATAATGAATTGCTCTCCCCCCCTTCTACCCTCGCAGGCTCGTATAAATGGACTTTTAATGCAAGTTTTATCATAATATCATACAGCGTGTTCGCGTATACACGCAGCTGGAATCGACATAAAAATTAATTCTACGTCGCAGAGGAATCCCGTCACACTCGTGACGTGAATCACATTCAACCCCCAGAAAAGCTTTCCATTACTCAACGCGAATCAGCGTTCGAGAATTTTCTCGACAGATCACGGCGAACAAATGAAAAAAAAAAAAAGAAAAGAAGGAAAAGGAAAAACTCGCGTTCGGTTCGCGGGATTTACAGATATTCGCTGCAATTACGATCCATACGTTCGTAAAAAATTCGTTTATCGTGAATGTAACGTTGCTCGTGGCCAATAGCCAGGGCTCGTATTTGCCAGTCGTGTGCACGCGAGCACGTCGAGATTAGAATTTCTAATCGCGACGGGGCGGGTGAAGCGCGCGCGATTACGACTCACGATTGTCTTCGAGATTCTACGTAGCGTGTCGTGTACATATCTTTTTTTTGAACGTTGAATTTCGTGAAATTCATCGTTGTACTTTTGATATTTCGACTATTTGAGAAGGATACATGTACACCTGTCCCTCCATTTACGCGAATGAAAATCGCGTAAATCAGTACGAAAAGCTGATATAAATTATAGAAATACACATTTATTTCACATAGGTTGATAAAAAAAAATATATATATATATAGTATCTCAGAAAACAAAATTCGGTGTCATTGTCGCTACTGCAATCAACCTTTTCTTTTTAATTCAAACAAATTCATTATCTTCGTCGCTTGAAGTATTTGAAAGTTGGATTTCATTTTCATTGTCAATGTCAATGTTAATTTTATCACTGAAAGTGATTTTGGCGGGAGTAACCCAGAAAATCGGGCCTCTCCAGGTGCAACGCTAATGCAACGAAAATTAGCGATTGGTTGATTTGGGTCACGTGATTCGTGAGGGGGCGTGGGGTAGACCTTGAGTAGGAGTAGCGTTGTCTGGTACTGAGCGATCGCGATATCAATAAAATTTAAAAAAAAGTTGTCTTCGTTTCCTAGTTAATATGTATATATATTGTATATTTTTAATTATAATTTTTAATGATTTGTTCTCAAACTTATATCTTGCCAAGTTTTCATAAATTTGCTGAATATTCGGTTGCGACGTTTTTTTAAATCTTTTAATTGACGGTTCTTAATTCTTGCTTTCATTATATGTAAATAATATCAAAATTAAATTTGTAAATATACAAAATTTATTGCTATCAACCATTTAAACTCATAGTAACAATTCTAAAAATTCAAATTTTGTCATTATAATTAGTTCATTGAAGTAATAATTTAATCCAAAATTTGTCAAAATTATAAATAACGCTAGCTTATATACATGTACTGGCCTTTCGAAATTTATTATACCAAAATTCATTGACATTTCGTAATGTCAACGTTAACAGTGAAAATTTTCGTCAACAAACGATATATACATACTTCAAAATAGTCAGAATTATTGTACATTACAGAAGACGAATGATATTTCAAGATAGATAGTCGGAATTGCACGGGGAAGTTTGAATGTTGGCAGAAAAAATATATCGTACGCCAATGGCGAAATATTCGTCGATCGTAATACTGTGTATGAAACGTTTGTAAAATTGTAAGAACACAAAGCCAACGCCGTTCAAATGTACGAGCCAATGATACAGTGTGTCGTGTGTGGTTGCCAATGGAGGCCACTTGGAATATTTGCTGTGAAATAATGCTTCAAGCTAAAAGTGGTTGTATCTCAAAAGCAAACGGCTTTGCGATACTCGCTTTTTCCGCGATTTTTTTCCTTTTTTTTTTTTCATTAATTGTAATGTCTCAAGTGCATTTGCGAATTTTTTTAATGCGATTTGCAATTATTGCAATCAGCAAGCTTTCTGCAATATGGATTCTTTTTTTTTTTTATCAAATTGAACAAAATAATGAATATTGGATTTTTTTCTTAAAAAATTCAATATAATATTTATTTTTAAAAAATAGGGAACTTTAAATAAATTAAATAATTAATCGTCAGAAATTCTAAATTGTATCGAATAGATTCTTCAAAATTTAAATTTAATTTTATTTGGTTTTTTAAAAAGAAAATATTTATCATTCATTAAAACAATAAAAATATGTAGACAAATAATTGATTACTCGACGCTGTACAATTCCTTACTCTTAATTTTTCCAATTGCAAATACTTTTCATGCTATCTTTCGTATCCATTTTATTACAACAATGGACTAATTTTTATTGTACGAACGAGTACTAAGCAATCGATTGTAACTGCATACTTTTCCAAATAGATAACGCTATAGCGTTAGAAAATTTCCGCTTTAGTATAAAATCTATTATTGACTTGTAACAAAACTTGTCGCGTCTAGTACGTGTAATTGAAACAGATGACAATGAATTATATCCGCCGTTACAAGAACCAAATCCAACTGTCGGCTATAATATTCGATTAACAATGTGATATTGATTACACAACGTGTATTAACAGCGGAATAGTTACGTGTCGTTAATTTATGCATCTTGTTACGAGTTTAATGATACAGGATGAAAACAAGAAAGTTCGGTATTTTCAGATATAATTACAGTTGCCAAATTCACGTACAAATTAATTAGTTACGGACCTGTTAAGGACACGCTAACATGACAAGCTAATTTGCACACCGCTCGTTTAATATATTAATGTTGCAATCACGATGACATTGATAGTGACAAGTATTTAGTCATTTTCCAAGCTGCTCAAACGTTTTAGCTATTTAAAATATCGTTCGGCAATTGGACAATATTTGCGCAGTGTTAACAAGAGATAATGGAATATCTTTGAAAAGAGAACGATAGGATGGAACATTTTTTTTTTTTTTTTTCTTTCAAATGAGTCTCGAAACATCCACCGATTTTTCCCGTGGTATGGATTTTCTAAAATTTTCGCAATTTTTTCAATCTTCTCGAAACGAGAAGGGTTTCAAACGATATTCGCGCAGAAAATTCGGAATATTTTTTGATCGGCGTATCGGTTAATAGACTAACTCCAAGTTACAGTCACGCAATTTTACCCTCTTCGCATTACGTAGAATACCTTCGCTTCTTTCAACATCGCGATTCGCGTCTAGAATGCACAAAAATCCACGGCTATTTAATTTGCTTCGAACATTGGCTGGATATTGCCAGGCAGGATGTTCAAAAGCACCAAATTGCGTGAAATGCACGCACCGTGGGGAGAAAAAAGGAAGAAAAAAGGAAAAATGTATAAAATATTCAAATATTCCGATACTCTCTCTCTCTCTCTCTCTCTCTTTCTCTCTACAACATCCACGCACTATCAAGTAAAACAATTTTCTCAAAAACACGAATTTGCATAAAAGTCCACACGTCTGGATATTACGTTTCTGCTATCTTCTGTGCATTCTGCACATTCCTGTTGCGTTCCTGCCCCCCTCCCCACTTGTGTGTGTGTGTGTTTGTGTGTAACTGCGCGACTATCCCCCCTCCCCCCTCTGGCCTGACTACGATAATACGTGGCGTTCGCGGTACAACACTCGCCGATGGCGAGAGAGGAAACAGATCGGCAACAAGCGGATCGGCGTGCACCACGCGACGTGTCCAGCGAATTGTAATCGGTGCACGCGTGCGCGTGAAAGAGAGAGAGAGGTTGATTCGCCACTAGATTCTAAAATAAGCCATCGAATATAGGCCGCGATGCGGCGAGGTGCTCCATCTGCCTGGTGGAATTCCACCGCCGCGCTTCGCTTCGCCGCGCCTTATCGCGACGTTTTTTCTTCTCCTCAGCCCCGGAGGCCACTCGGCCAATCGAATCATCGTCATCGTCATCGTCATCGTCATCGTCGAGAGGGGAGAGCATTCTTTCCCCCCCATTTGCCGGGTTAACTATCCGATAATAATGCCGAGTGACTGGCCGTTCGGTAAATCGTAATTGGTGCTCGGCGAGCAGCCGGCGCAGCCTCCGACACGGCCGGCTGCTCCCCGAGAATCGAGAGTTGAAAATCTCCGGGGATAGGAGGGAAATCGGTTCCCGCGATTGCCGCCTGCCGATTCGCTCCGAGATTCCAGTATCCGCGACGCGATATCTCGTGCTTGCTCCCTTTTTCGTGCGATTTTCTTGCGTGTTGTTTTTTGGCTCGCGAGCAGTCGAACGGCTGCGTATCGGTCGTTTAATGGGAAGGGAGAGAAGAGAGATTGTTAGGCGGAGGATAATTAGGTCTTTATCGTTAGAATTTACGACAAGCGAGGACGTATTTGATTAAAACTTTTCTTTTTCGACGTTCAGTTCACTTGCGCGAACGTTCCATTAAGTGATAAAGAAATTAATTCTTTTTTGGAACTCGTTCTTTTCTTAGAGCGAATTTAGTCACGAGAGATTTGAGAAGATTCGCTCGAAAATATGTACATCGTTCGCTCTCACGCGTCGGGATTTAATTGGAAATGAATCTCCAGATAAATTCTCCGCTTTATGATAGTTTCTAATTAAAGGGGGTCGAGTTAATCCTCCGACGGTGTGACAAAATGACGAAAACTTCGAAAGTTATTTCCTTCGTCCTTCGTGCTTAATTCAGCAAAAAAAGAAAAAAAAAAAGAAAAAAAAAGAAAAAAAATCGTCGAAATCGAAAAATTAGAAAATCGCGAAAATCTACGGACAAACTGCGAATATTTTTCGAGAGGAACACACACGTGACGAACCGCAGGAGGTTAATAACTTTACGCGGTAACGTAACGTGCAGTGGCGTAATTCGTCATTTTCGTTGCCGCGCGGAAATATCTGTTCCGAACGCAGACAGAAACTTCATCTATTTATCTTATCGAAAATTGAAACGTAATCCCTGTGGCACCGGTATGCAGGGGCCACTGGCCGCGCTCACGCGAAACTGAAACGCTACGCACATTTGACATGTGATAGCGAGTGCATTTAGTTTTTAATGAAATTATTAATCTTCCGCGGCAGAGAAAATGTCTATCCGGATTCGAAAATTCCATTTCGGTCTCGGTGTCTTTGATTTTTTTAGCATAGCGGGAAGCTCTTTTTCATTAAAGCTTAATTTAATGGAAATGTATCAATGTAGACGTGCGCGCCCGTTGCGAGAAACGTTACGAAAATATAGATATTTTTTGATAGTAGACTCGGTTTCGGGGCACGGACGGGCAAGTCGGAATGAAAGATTGGATGTTATTCGTACCGCGAGGAATTAATTTGTTTTACCGAATTTAAAATTGCTAATCTCCTGCTATTCGCGTTTCGTTCATATATAAATAGATTGTGCCAGTTCTTGTATATTTATGAGAAATCTCTGGGAATGCATAAATATAGGAAAAAGTCCAGGTTTATAAATATTCGTCGAGGCAATAAGATTTTCGATATAGACAATCACAATTTCGATCGATTAGATCGTAAATAGTAATTGTATCTTCCAACTTATGGGGTTACATTTTTCCGTGACGATCTCCGCAATTGTTACAACTAAATTTTTTCATATTAACGTAATGATATGGTACTATGACAAAGTAAGAGCCAATAGTAAAGTATGTATAAATATGTGTAATATAAAATTAAATATAAATTATATATAATACAATATAATAATACAGAATAGAATATCATAATATATACAGTATAGTTGTACACATACAGCAACACACATAAAAATAATACGTACAATAATACAGCCTTCTACTCGAGGATCGAAGCGAAATCACTGATTGACGACGAAAATAAAAATCTTCGTCTCGGAAGGATCTCCGAAACACCTCGACGTACCTCGGTGTAAAACGTAAGTTAAATCGTTTGGACATCTCGGCGACAGGCGAAGTGCCGGGGGTAATCGCGGATGGCGCTTAATGGAATACAGCTGGTCGCGCGCGAAGTTAGTTAACCGATGGCGGCGTGATTGAGTTGCGCGTGGTTGAATTCGCGCTGGGCCGCCACCGGTGTTTTGAATAATACAATGGAGCGTATCCGGCCGGGTAATCGGCGAAATCTCGTTTTCCTTCCGCCCCATCCGCGACATCGGTCTCGCACGAAGAAGAAATTAGACTGCTGGAAAACGGTGGAAGGAGGTGGGTAGAGGGGGGTGGGGAATTATTTAAATTATTCGTTTCCGATGGTTCTCGCGCCAGTTTCCGGGCTTGCACGTGGACCGGCTGTGCAAGAAGGACCCACTTAATAAAGAGCCGCTGACAGCGTGACAGTAAAGTAACTTCGTTCGCTGGAATTTAAAATTAGATTCATAAAAATTATTCTAATAGATTCCCGTGCCGGCGGAGTCGCCGCTCAGGGCAAATGAGGCAAATTCGATTTGACACGCGGCCGTTCCCGCATTCTTCTCCCGTTCTTTCCACCGTCGACGTCTTCTTCGCCCTCTCCTTCCCCTTTTCACCCGCCTGTAGAGATGGGATCGAGCACCTCACAAGTAGCTACGAATCTTTCGAAGAGGGATTTCCCACGAGCGTCGTACAACTCTGTACGCATCGTTACAATTTCTCTTTCAGATTTTCGTTGATCGCAACGAATTATCACAAACTTGCGTTTTTTATCACTGAAAGTGATTTTAGCGGGAGTAACCCAGAAAATCTGGCCTCCTCAGGTGCAACGCTAATGCAACGAAAATTAGCGATTGGTTGATTTGAGTCACGTGATTCGCGAGGAGGCGTGGGGTAGACCTCGAGTAGAAGTGGCGTTGTCTGATACTGAGCGATCGCGCTTGTAATTTGTTTTCTATCGATTCAAACGTTTACGTGTCAATAAAATTTTATGGCAAAAACGTCGTGTTCATTTCCTAGTCAGAACAGTTGCTTCTGGGCCTTTCAGTGAGACGAATCGTACTGGGGTACAAGTCGTGCAGTTTTTCCATCTGCTTCTTGCTTCTATCTCGTCAATGAGAGTTAACTTAACCGATATTGAATCCAATATTTGTTCCCACTGAGGCTTATGGAAAATTTCAAAGCAAAATTTGCGGGAAAGAAATAAATCTCATATGCAATACGAGCTTGTATCTTGCATATTCGATTTTCGTACTTCCCCTTTGAATTCTGAACTCTGTAAAATTCTGATCTCCAAGATTCACAAGTGCTACTTGTAAGAGTTCAGTAGTTCGATGTTTATAAAACATTCGTTTATAATTATTTATTGCTTGTATACTCGTTGAATTATATTCACATATTCATTTTACATTGCTAAAATATTTTATTTGTTCGTATGTGTATATGCACTTATGTGTATATGTATTTACTTATTGTTGATACATTTTACGTTTACCCGTTTATCTACGCACATGTGTACTATGCATTGTACATGTATTCGCTTGTACTCGTACGCGAATATACTATTGAATAGATAGAATATTAAAAAATATATCAACAATAAACAAATATATATGTATACATTTATTGCACGTATGAAACAAATACATTCGTTTCATTATACTCGCGCAAGTGTTGCTCGCACGCAACGGATACGTTCATTCCGTTGCATTCAATACATAGTTCAACATGTTTCTTTTTGCTTGTGTTAAATATTAGTATTAAATTCACGTCCACTTGTCCATTCGTTCATCGCTCGCATAAATAAATGGATTAATGGAAAATGGAACGCGATCGTCGAAATCACGTTCTCGCTTCCGACTCTCGCTCTCTTGACTCGGACTCGCAAGTACGCATTGGAGTTGATCCCATCCCTACGTTGCTCCCTCGACCTTTTCCAACGACTTGGTGGCCTGGCCCGAGCCCGAGTCTCTCGCTCACGTCCTTGTCTCTTGGTTAGCATCCCGGAGACGCCAGGCGACAGAAGAGAAGAGACGCGACGAAAGGAACCTGACCCGAGCGACGTTGAGGAGGAGGGTATGGGGAGGCGAGGGTGAGTTATGCAAATGCGACAATAACCGAACGTCAATCAGGAAGAAAGTTAAGTTCCGAGGGATACTCGGTTGACTGCCGGGTTCTACCGGGTTCCACCCCGGGCTGGAGTCGTCCTTTCTTGCGAAAGTTAAAGAAGGCAATGATGGCCGGCGCGGGGGCGGCTCGCAGAATGACGAGACCGGCCGGAATGCCGTCCACCACCCCTCTCTCCCCTCGAACGTAATTTAAACTTCCTCGCGAGTGATTCTATCGTCGAGGAGAGAGATTAAAATGATTCGTTCGTTCTTGCCACCGATTTGTTCCTCCGGATCCATTCAACCCGGGGGATTCGCCCCTGTAACGCCCGTTTAACCCATTAAGCGTCCGCCGGCGGAATATTTGGATGGAAAGTCGCGCGATAGCGTAAATAAAGCGGTATAATATCTATGGTTGTTTCATTGGGTACGTTGAAAGGTACAGCTCGATGACGCGAATTGATTGAAACGTTGATCGTTAATTGATTGGAAACGTTCTTTCGTGCAAGAGATCAGTAACTTTTAATTTTCTTACAAAATTCTAAGTAAAATTCTGTACAATGATTGTCATTCATGATTTTTAAAGATGATTTTTAAATTTTTGTACATCGGTGTGCAATAACAACGTTCATAGTTTTCAAATCTTGTGAAACTGTACTTGAGGAAGTAAACCCTTGCTCGGAAATCTTAGAACAATTACTATATTTGTGTGCTAAAGATAGTACAGTAAATATAAATTATAATATAATACGCACAATATAATTAATAATAACATACTTTATACAATAAAAACACTAATATTATATTGATACATTGTATTGTGAAATATGCATATACGAGTATTAAAAATAAAAGTGTCCCTTTCGAGCGGGAACGCATATCAATATTTTAAACATACGAATCGCAATGAAACAGAGAAACAGACAAACAGACAAACGACAGTGGAATGACATTTGACCAAAATTCGCTCCAGAAATATCAAATTTGCCTTAGCAATGATATTTGTCAGTCGACCATTTTGATTTCGTGCAAAATTTATTCCTCGATTACTCCTCACCTCATGTCGCAAGGTGTTTTCGGTTGTTTCTAAATACAACTAACAGAATTTCCAAACGAGAGAGAGACAGAGAACCGCTCCTCCGTAAGATTTCATTTATAATGCCCGCCGAATAAAACAGCGATCCTCGCCTCTGACGGAATTAACTCGCGTTAATGCCCTTTGAAATAGAAGGCAAACGAAACGATGGAGAGAAACTGGTATCGGCAACGGGAGTAATTCTATCAGGAGATATTTAGCATGTCGCCGGAGCGCGGATGAATCGTTCGGGGGAAAGATACAGGATCCAGTTTCCCGGGCGTTTAAAACAGCTGCAAATAACCTTCGTAATCAGCGGGGAAATTAAGTCAATTAGTGCGAAGGTAGGGCTTGGCCGTGGTTCGAGTATCGGATTCGAGGTAAAGGGGTAATTTAAACTTCGTTCAAACGAATTTCATTCCAGTTCTTAGCCGCGCGCGCTGCTGCGGGGATAAAAAGAAACTGTGGCCGCTTTTAGAAGCCATCACGCCGGGCCGTCGGGGCTTCGCAATTTCAGTTTTTAATGGAAACACGATAACTCAAACAGCTTTTACATAAATACGAAATTGCCGTAATCGTAAATATTCCGAAAGTTGCTTAGCCTTATCAAAAGAAAACGGTCCCGGCCGGAACTTTAAATCCCCGTAAATATTTAAACGGTGTTCGCCGGAGGAGCCGATTCTCGAGGATCGTACGAGGCGATAACTCCTTTGCGTATCCCCTGCTACTTATCGACAAGCGTTCTCGTCTAATTGTCGCCACCGTTCAATGGTGAAACACACGAGGGAATTTGTTCGCGTAATACGCGAACAGAGCTTATTTCAGAATATTCAGAATATCAGTTGACAACGATATTTATTATTATTATTATTATTATTACTTATTTTTATTTATTATTTCATTTTCTCAATTATATGTATAAAGACATATGAATTTACTTAGATATTTCTGATCTAATTAATATCGTTTTCGCCTAAATTGTTTCCATCGCGAAACATACGATGTAATATAATACGAAGGGAGATTATTTCAGAATATATAAAAATTTACAGAATGCACGCAACATATCGGATAAAACAGTTCTCTACCTAAATTTCACTTTTCAATTATACGTATAAAAATACAAATTTATTTGGCGATCTTTAGTGTAATTAATATCTTTTATTAAAAGTATCGAGCTTCACAGTGATCTTCGGAAATATACAGTTTCAAGAATTGAGAAAAAGAAACGGCGATGTTTGTATCAGCCATCGAATTAATGAATCATAGTTGTCTTGAATTGGTTTCGTATAAATAGCCGAGTATTTAATTAAATGATGGTAGGTGAATTTTTGACAGAATCGCGATTGACTTGATAAAAATTAAATTGTTGTTTGCCCTCTGACAACTGGGCAGTAATCCAATCTGCGGATTTTTCTAGTTAAAACTAGAAATTTCTTCCGCTTCCTCGATTGAATAAGTTTCAAAAGTCATGTCAAACGGATAAAACAAACTTGTTATCTGATGTATGTATCGACTTCATTTCAAACAGTTGCAAAATTAAAACACTTCGTTCATAGTTATTTAATTTGAAGTGTGTTAAATTATTCGTATACATACCGTTACTTCCCGAACTGAGAACACGAAGAAACGTTTCGAACGAAAGTTTTATTTGTAACAAAGTAATACTGTTACAATCGTTTTATTGTTATTTTATATTTTTATCGATACACGAAGGTCACTTCAGGTTTTTAAATAGAACGATGTACTTTTTAATCCGTTAATTGAAAAAGCATTAACCTACGTCTGACGAAAAATTAGCAATTTAGAAGGTTCTTCACAGAAAGATGGAAACACGAACGAGAAAATAATTGTCTTCGAGTAACGTGCAAGACAGATGAACAGTATATCTTTATGGAACATCTGTCCAACACCGGCGACTCTAAATTCTATCCGTAGACATAAATTTCCTCAATCAATTTCCTCCGGCAACAGTTTCCCCTAGCTATTCGCCAACAAGACGCAAGAGCGCAATAAAAACGCAGCGACGATATCGGAAGAATTATTAAACGCAGGACAGAATGTAAGTTCATACGTATCACGAGTTCCAAACTGTGGGTGAATGCTTCTCTCTCTCTCTCTCTCTCTCTCTCTCTCTCTCTCTCTTTAGGAAGGGGAAGTTCTGGGTCGTCTTCTCTGTCCGCTAGAATCCCGGTGTCTCCGGTCCGGCAAAAGTACTCCGCTGGCACGGACCGGAGTGTGTAAGCCGGTGGTTGCGTGTCCACTTGTCCGGCTAGCAGCCTTAAAACGCGGCTTTTTGCCAAGACCAGGAAGAGGGAATCCTTTCGTGGCGATTCAACCGCGTTTAACGGCATCTCCACTTTGAACAGCGGGTCTCCTCCTCCTCTCGCCGCGTGTTTAACAGCACGCGAGTGCTCGCGCGACGCGTTTTTGCATCCCCTCCGCAACTGGCCACGCTTGGGACACGCTGCGCTGGGAAAACGAATGCCAGGGGGAAAAACCTCTCTAGGCGAGATTAGTTTAATTGCGTGCAATTAATAACGAACGATATCCGGTTGGATAGATTTACACAGCGAGCTCTGTCACGGCAAACCGGACGCTGTTTCCGCTGTTGGATTTGCTGATTTTCTTCTCGTTCAAGTCCGGCGAGTTCGCTCGAAACGAGAGAGAAGCTTTCAGAGCGAATTGTTTAAGAAAAAGCGCGATGCGTTGTGTCGGAAGATGGTGAGATCTTTACGGAGATTTTTAGTGTGATTTTTGAATTTTTTTTCCTTGGATATTGAGGTTTTTTTTAAATACTTAAACATACATTTCCACATTCTCGAGTCTCATTGCTATATACTGCGGTTTTTATAACACGTCTGACGAAATACTTTCGATATTTTATAAAGTTCCGACCTCTGTGTGCATTTTTGTATTTTTAAATCCGCGGTGCTCGAAAAATTGTAAAACATTTCACGCAACAGAGGGTATCGATCAATTCGAACAAAGACCTCGCCACGACTAAGGTTCTTTAGCTGATCAGATTTCTAAAACAAGATGAAACAAATCGGGGAATCCGTTTCATCTTATCCGAGGAACAAAAACAAAACGAAAATTGTGGAGCAAAGAGAAATCAGGGCATGCACTGTACCATCTGCTATATCTCGTATCTCGAACAAAAGAACTTCTCTCTCTCTCTCTCTCTCTCTCGTCGCTAGAGAAGAAATTACCCTGGTTTCGCCCGCTCGATTCCCGCTATCGTCGGACCGCGAAAAGTCTGCGTGTCGTTTCAACGACTTTCCCGGCCGATCTTCTTTCCTCTCCGTCGGGATCCCCCGGACCCGGCATAAAACACGAACGCACGTTCACCTTGACAGTCCAGGTGTGTGCGAGAGCGGGCCTGTATCCGTGCTCGGTGTAAACCCGAGTGCTGCTGTGTACACCGGTGGGCACTTGTTGCTCCTCTGGCAACCCCCCTGAGTGTTTACACGTTAAATAAGTGTATACAACGCCGGTGTCGACGAGCAGCTCGCCTCGCCTGGGTGTTTTCGATGCGCGGGCCTGTACCTACATACATTCCACCCTCTCGAAACCCCGTGAAACGCCGGCACACACAAAGGCGTGCACACCGTGCCTCGTCGTGGTTCTCGTAGTTCCTGTTGCTCCCGCGGACTGAGCGATATGTAATCATGGCGTATTATCGGCGAGTACACGTTTCGGTGTGGCGAAAGGATTATCTTCCGAGACGTGTTTCAACGGTATTACGACTGGCCATTTTTCACTGGTAATTCTCATCGGTGAATGACGGGGCCGAGCTTTCGACGACAATTTGTGGAATTTGATTTTGGACGAAGGGGGGTGAATCTGTGAAAAGTAAGAAGCGCTAGGTATGAGAGTGAGATGTATCTAACATCGACAATCAATCTCATTAATATGGCGATTATATATTTGCGAAGAGTGAGAAAATAAAAGTACCAAATGAACAACACGCGACACTAGACAAACTCGTCAATACTTTCAGATTTCTTTTCTTTGGAATTGCTTAAAGGATATTTTTGTCAAAATTGATATCGATTTCTATTCAGACAGAGATATAACAGTATAAATCTGTTTATTTTAGTTATTGTCGTTTAAATTACAATGATTTACATTCGGAATATTCTGATATGGATTGAAGGTTAGTTCTAGTGTTAAAACTAATTGTTAGTTGCGATGTATTTTTTGCAATAGCGTCACAGGTCGTTTTAATATTAATAGAATTGTTGAGTCTAAATTAACTTTGATTCATTTTTTAATTAATTTTTTTGTACGTTTGACCAGTGAATATCACATGATGTTACAGTTGGAAACGTATTGAGTCGATTACATATTAGAAAAGAAAATTAAAGATTACAGAAGAAGAAAGATTTCTTACTAAATTTTTTCTAATTCAATAGAGACAGTTCGTTTTATAGTAACAATAAAAAGAATTATTATAAATACGTGACAATAATAAAGTAATGTAATTAGGGTGTTTCTGACAATAGAAAAGTGATTTCCTTGAGTGAAGCACTTTTTATTTCACATGGAAAGAAAAGTCGAAAACAAGGAGTAAAATATTTCCATTCGAGACGTCGTTTTTTCGAGAAAATCGAGCTTGGAAATCTACCAAGTACACTTGAATCTATCTAACTTTAGACTTGAAAGTAGAGAACATTTCACTACGCGTAGAAAAAAGACAAGTCGAAAATATAGAATGAAAATTTTTTTACATGACGCTTTCTCGTTTTCGAGAAAATCGAGTTTGCAAAGTCATTACCAAGGCAATTTTTAACGAAACATTCAAAGTCTATTTTCTTGAAAATGAAGCTTTAAGCGAAAACATGTTATTCCACAGTTTTGACTTGTTTTCACACGTGGAATAACCAGTTGTTAAATGTCCTTTCCTTTCACACTTTCTACAGTTAGCAAGTATACTTGACAGATTTCCTCGAAAGCGAGGCTCTGAATGAGAAAATTTCATTCTTGCATTTTTATGAAGAATCGTCTTCTCTTCAGAGATCATCGGATTCAGAAACTTGTGTATTATATAAATTCGCAATGAAATCAAACTCGTATACTAAATCAAAGAATCGTAAGTAAAACAGTGACAAATAAGGATTTAACAATTCCAGCATTCTCCTACGTTACGAAAATCTTGCAAAAGAAATTCAATACAATCAAATGTCCACAAGATACATAATTCAATCGATGACGTGTATCGAAAGACCCTCCAAAACATCGCGAACAATTTCGCGGATCGGTTTTCTTCAGTGGCGATTGCCGCCCGAGCGTGCAATCGACACGGCGTAAATCTAAATACGCGCGAAAGAATAAAAAAAAAAAAAAGTGAAAAAAAGAAAAAAAAACACTCCGTGCACGTGCATGAATATTCATGCGAGTGTGTAGTAAATTCGTGGGCAAATAAAACAAGCGCGCCGGGGAAAAAGGAAGAGATAATATTGGCGCGCTTGTGCGCGGATACGGGTAGAACCGCGGCGGGTAAATGTTTCCTCGTGTGTCGTGAATGAAAGATGTAAACAAACGATGCGGTGGAACACACCGGAGGGGGTGAAATGCGTGTTCCCGGCGCGTTTGTACGCACAATGAGCATAAATGAGCGGACAGGCGTAATAAGCGGGAAAAGCGTTCCCGTACATAGGTTTGTAACGAGTCCACCGGGGGGGGGGGGACTGCTGCGTGGAAAGCGGATGAAAAGCGCGTGTGTCCCCGTGTCCGCGTGTGTGCGCATAATCAACGCGACCGAATGCTCCTGTGAGCGTAAACCTCCGCGTTTGCCAGTAAACGCGTAGGCGGTTAAAGAACGGAAATATTATTGCGTTTACGCGCGCGCGCGCGCGTGTATGTTTGTGTGTGTGTGTGTGTGTGTGTGTGTTCACGTGGAAATGCCATTGGGGGTAGGAATCAGAGAGATGGCGGGCGAGAGAGGGAAAAGAAGGGCAAACATGGATAGAGCGAATTGGAAAAGGAACGTGGAAGGGAATTAAGAAAATAGAATGACTGTGTTAAAGAATTTCAGGACAGAGAGCGTCAGAGAAAACTAGGAAAATATGAAGGAAATATTACATTTGTTGTTGCACATGCGCGCTCGCGTGTGAGAAAAGGAAAGGAAAATTTAAGAAAGTCATCGTCAAAGTGAAACAGAAACAGAATCACGATCGGACGTGGTAACAATTTTAAAATTAATTGATAAAACTAGACGAGAGTGTTTAGCAAGTAAAGAAACTGAACGAATTCAAAAACGAAAGAAGAAAAAACAGGAAAATATATAATAAACAGATTATTTGACAATTTGGTTTTAAAGGAAAATACGAAATGAAAAGATTATTCGTATTTCATATTTCAATATATGCGTAGAGAAAGAAAGAGAAACACGAGAAAGTGGACTGAAATCGTGGAACGTGAAGGAGCAGAAATAAGAGAATCGTTGTCTAAGAGAGCGGGAGGTAGGAAATAAAAAGAGTATATAACCTGACGTAGTGATGAGGTATCGCGGAATGAATGGAAACGCAACAAGCTATACGCTGAATGTGCCAAATTGAGGAGGGTCATTTGTTTGATGCGACTGTCGCGGTGGTAACCCCCTGACAGTTTCCATCCACCATCCTTCCTCTTCTGCTCGCGTGCGTTCGCGCGTGTGTGCGTCCGTATTTTTCTTTCCTTTTTTTTTTTTTCGACGTCGTAATTTCACCGCTGACGATCGGGCTGCAGCCGGTTTCCGTGATTGGCACACGCATCAATGACAGGAACCGTATCTTGCCATTCCTCACCCGGCCGGGCCGCTGAAATGGTCCCCACCGAGTGGTCATCCCTCGTGTAAAATCTCACGTTTGAGGACTTTGACAGGGTTGTAGCAACAAAGGTTAATGGATGATCCTACCCGTAGTTCAGTCTCGATGGTTACAGATGGATTTACTGTTTCAGTCGCGGCAGCGTTTTTATGTTTTTTCTTCTCCTTTTTTTTTTTTTTGGTCGTTTTCTCGTCCGCCTTTTCGAGAATGTAACTCGTTGGATCGAATCTTTCACAGGCTGTGTAATAGTTTTACGTTTAACGAGGTAATGAAAGTATATCTTAGTGTTTTATTTCAGTCTAGATTTGAAAAGTACGTGTATCTTATACGTATGCTTATGATTATTATGAAAGAAATAAAGAAATTGTCATTGCCAAATAATGAAAAAGACAAAGAATTTGCAATTACTAAAAAATAAATGAGAGGATACGAAATACTAATTATTCTTAGTTGGTGTTATATTGAATTCTCGAATAACTATTCATAGAAAATATATTCGGAGAAAAGAGTTCGTAAGGGAAAACAACAAATCGAATAAATAGCAAATCACGAATTTTAATTTCGGTTTCTTTAACGTCAACACTTCTTGGGTTCTTTTTAATTTAACTATTTGTCTAGAAAATTGGCATTGGCTTAACTTGCTACGTTAAGTCATTATTTATTCCGTGAAAGTGAAGCGTTAATCTTAAATTAAATTCTTATTTGTTTCGTAGAAAAAGGAGAAGCGATTCTATTACACTCGTTCAAAGTGAAATATTAAATGTTAAAGGTGGAACTTATTTCTGACGATTCTGATACAATGATAAATTCAAAGCTTGTGTAAAGATGATATTAAAGCTATTCTTTAATTTTGTGAAATTGCTATACCGAGTGAAAAGTCACGGAGTACGAATAAATTATCTTGATAATCGGGAGAGACGTTACATCGAGACGTTAAACGGAGACGACTGAAAAATAGGTCAGTCGTGTAATTATCTCTCGGCAAGACAGCGAGATAGAAATTTTGCCCTTTAATTACTGTCTCCTGGAAATTCAACCAAGCATACAAGGGTTGTAATTTGTAACTTATAAGTTCAGAGACTGGCGTTTGACTGATCTCAGAAGTTGATATCTACTGTAGTTCCACGATTTAACGAAGTTACGTGTTCCAGTAATCGCGTTAGAAACGACGATTTAGGTATTCTTTCCTTTTTTCTTAAATATTCATCTTTCACGCTCGCGATTAATTTCGTTATTCTTTCAAAAATTAAAAATTAAAAGACAGAGAGAAATTGCTTCTGAAGATGCTTGTTCTTTAAATAACAATTTTTAAAATCAACAGTTCTAACCCAAATAATCAAACAACGATCTTTCCAGTTTATCTCGTTTATTCTCTGTAACTATCCTGATGAAGACTTTAGATTACGTCTAAAGACATTTGAATCGAAGTACATTTGAATTGATACAAAACAAATTGCAAGCGCGATCACTCAGTACCAGCCACCAACGCCACTCCTACTCGAGGTCTACCCCACGCCCCCTCGCGAATCACGTGACCCAAATCAACCAATCGCTAATTTTCGTTGCATTAGCGTTGCATCTGAAGGCCCCGTTAAAATCACTTTCAGTGATAAAAAAAAAGTTTCCTTCCCAAATTTCTACTTGCGCAATTTTTATGAGTAAAGCACCAACTACGGACACTGCGAGTGCAAATGAAACACCGGATGATACGTGTGAGAGACGTTGGAGGCACGGACCGGTAGTGTAATTCCAACGGGAGCTCGATCGGATGCAACGGAACGCGAAAGTGCGCGGGAGCAGACAGCTTACTCAGGCATCCGAAGAAATTAATCTCTTCTGTCCTTATCGGTGGGTTATCGACGTGGTTGATCCGTCAGAGGCGAGCTTATCAATCGATCGCGCGACGATCATCGCAACCCGAGCGATCTTCACTGCGGTTAATTCCTCGAAACCGGTGCGTGAAAGCGTACTTCCTTGTTCCGTCGCGACGCGGATTGCCCTCTCTCTCTCTCTCTCTCTCTCTCTCCCGAGGGAAAATCGGTATTACTCCGCCTCCGGACGACGATGCACACCCTTGTCGGCTGCCTGGTGCTTGCATGAACGATTATCGACGGGGAAACGCGTACGAGGCGGTTCTACGTGTCTTGCTAGAAAGGATCGGAGATTAGCGACGCCTCAAGATCACTGGAGCAGCATGATCCGATGCGAGGGGTTTGCTCGATCGCGTATTCAGTGGCCTTGAAATAATTACATTGGCTTGGTAGCCACCTAAGCGACACTTCCTCTTGTCCCCTTAACGACGCCGTCTTGCCATGTTGTCGTCGCCGACGTCGCCACTCTCTCCCTCTCTCTCTCTTTCTCTCTTTGTGTGTCTCTCTCGCGCCTAGATTGTCCGCCAGTCTCCACGCAATTGCACGTAGGCGGAACGATTCGTCGATAGGCGGTGTTTTCTACCCCTTGGGGAAAAACGATGATCGCCGGGATCGTTTCGAAAACGGTCTGCATTTGTTTCACAGATTTCGTACTTCGTCTGGTCGGCCGCTGGGAGAGGTTTTTAATCGTGAAGCAAGTGTAGGCAGCAACATCTTTGATCTTTGTCGGGAGAGACAAATAATAAATTAAGAGATTAGGTGTTGGTTGTGGATAATGGGAACTTTGTGTGACAAAATGAAGAATTTAGAACAGAGGATTTGGGAAACGTGGTCTTGGTACTTTTTGTCTTCTAGGTTCTCCGTGTTTCTGGTATCTTGTAGAGGAGATATCAGATTGATTTTTTTTCTTTTTTATTTGCACATTAGATTCATACCTTATTTTATCTTGTTACCTACGTTTAAGAACAAATGAATTATGTTTAATATCCTGTTTTGCACATTTAGTAGGAACTCATATATATGTATTTATTATCAGATAAGATATCATTGAACGAGCGAATTTTGTCGATTTCGAAACGTGGTAGACTGTGCTTATACACTTACGTGCATATATTCACTTATTCATTTTTGTACTCTGCGTTCAATTGTACATTTACATTTCTTACAGGTACATCATTCAGTTGGATCAAACATTCTTATTGTTAGTAGATATTTCGTTCATATAGGCGAGGAAGTTAATTACAGTCAGACAAGTAATTTATTGTTTTCAAATCCAGACGAACGATATTTCGATACAATATTCCAGAATGAAAATATGATTTGAAATTCAAGTATTATATATTTGCGAGAGATTTGAACTCTAGCTTCAAGTATGTAATTTAAGGTAACCTTTGGAAATGTACGAAAAATTTGCTGTCAGAATATCTAGACAAGTAAAAATTAGATAACTGGAAGAATAATAATTTCCGTGTCAAAACGTTTCTTTTTGTATCTGATTTAACTTTATAGAAATAGTTTCCTTATATATTTCCTTAAAAATAGTAAAATAATATTTGCGTTGATTTAATTACCAGAGGGATGAAAATTTCAACTGTAACTGCACTCAGTTAAGCTTCGACAAAATCCAATTGAAATAATGCTTTAAACGATAAAATGATTTAAGCTCGAAGTGCACTAATATCTGAGACGCATTAAGCAACGATAGTCTGTCATCTAGTTAGCAATTTGGGTCGAACTAGAAATAAATAATACCGAATAACGCAACTTTGGTACTTTACCTTGTTTTATATTGCATTCCAGTTGAGAACGCAAGTTCAATTTCATGAGCAACTATAATACCCAGGATCCTGATCCAGCGTCGTGTGGCAATAAAGAGGTCGTATCATAAATCCATTCGACCGACATTGACCACTCCACCAACTTGTCAAATTGTCATCTCCATTTTAAAAACCTATCCATCTATCTCGCCAATAATCTCACATCGATCAATCAGTCACCCGTGGCTTTTTCTTTCATTGTCTCTTCGCAAGTGAAGAACATTTCGTTAATTATAATTGTTTCCGATATATAAATTTTTTACCACGATAAACGAGAAATACCATCACGAAGAAAAGAACTCTTATTCTTATTTTTTTACATACGTTCGACGAAGAACTTTTTTATACTTTACATATTACTATAGAAATTTCCACGAAAAATAAGTGGAAAAGGAATATGAATACATTTGGTGAAAAAATTTTGGATAATACTATGAAATGTTTATGGAAATTATGTCGTTGAAAAATATCAATATGGAAAAGAGATATAAATATTCAATGAAATGAATTTTTACACTTTTTACAGATATTATTAAAAAATTCCTATTATACAGATTGTAAATTGCTCGTTTTAATCGTTACTAGTATAACACTAGTGTTTATTTTTCATGTTTGAAAATATGTTAGAAAGAAAGAAATGTTAAAAGAAAAAAATGTTTAATTGAGTAACGAACGTGGTTAATCGATGATTAACCACGAACTAGAAAGTAGGTAGGTAGGAGGAGAGGGTTCTGAAGAGAATACTCGAGAGATCGAAAAGGAGAATGAAATGGGATAGGTCATGGGAGACGAAAGTATCAACGGATGTTCCGGCATCGAGCAACCTGCTCTCGTCCACGTTCTCAGAAGGGTAAACAACCCCGGCGTTTGTTTACCCACTCACTCACTTTTAAAGCTTTTCAAACGGTATTCAAGCTCATAGGTCCTTAAAGCATAGTCACTTGCTCAGATGGAATAACTTTTATATTACACTCCCTCGAGGAGTCTTCGATTGTCATTCGATATTTTCATATTCAGCTTCTAGTATTTGCGCGAGTGTATTGTCAACTTTTCGTTGAACTCGAGGATTCGATTTTTCCCTGTTAAATTTAAACATCCTCAAATAAATCGTCAACTCGCACTCGCGCAAAGAAATTAGAAATTAGAAGGAGAGTTAAATTATGTTATATTTAAACATTACGCGATTAAACGAGCTTATTCGCAATTCAAGCGAAATCTTCTACAGAAATCCGGAGGAGAATTACGAATTTAGAAATTGTGCGGCAACGAGTCGATCTTTGGAAATTATATCAATAATATTGACAATCCCGTCAAAAATTAGAAATTGAAAATTAGGAATTGGAAAAAGAATTTGAAAGTGGACTGTGATTGAATTTTTGTAAATTAAATTTAAGTGTAAGTTCGTCGTAAATTTTATCGTAAATTGTAAATTTATCGAGAAAATTTATATTCTCGTAAATTAAATTCGCACAACTCAGCTAGTGAGAAATTGGCAGTCAACTTTTGTTTTATCATACGTAATTTTTAAACTTTAATCTTTTAACATATATGTATAAAATTGTTCTTAAATATGATTAAATTACGTCCTTGCAAATGGTATAAAAAGCAAAAATTGTTCTTAAATATGATTAAATCGTGCCCTTGCGAGTGGTGCAATCGATATAATAGATATCGCGGAATCCAATCAACGATTTACAACGATTTCAGAGAGACATCCCGACGGAATTATTGCGCTCATTTCCAGCCGTGAAACGCGTTGTAAGATTTCAGTCGTTCCGACGGAACAATGAACCACTGTCCCTTGGAGGTAATTAGACAGAGAAAAGGGAGGGAAAAAAGAAGCGAGAGAGGGAACTATCGTGTTTCGGTGAATGCGTCGGGCTTCGCGAAGTTCGAAATTAGCAAGATCGTTGCGTAATTGTCGGAAATGAAAGGGCGAGGAATCTTTGGAATCAATAGCCACAGCCAGCAACGATGTATTCGCTCTCTCCCTCGTCTGAAAAGACTGTCATGGCAACAACGATCCATCCCTGTTTATTCGTGCCTCGACCTGGCACATTTTCTAGTTACATCATTTTCCCTTTTCTTTTCTTTTTTCTTTTTTTTTTTTTCTTTCTTTGCGTGTCCTTTCCCTCTCTACTCAATGCCATTTAATTTAAGTTATAACCGTCACAAACTTGTAATATTTTCTTTTAGCCCGATTAAATCAAGAGTGCGTGACACATCGATATCGCAATCGAAAGGCGACGATAAAGAGGATCGAATTAAAAATTCAACGTTCTCCAAGAGCGTGGCCTCACGCCGTTTCCTTACAAAGGGTCGTTATGAAACGAATGCTTTGACTCACCGTGTCGGCAAAAGACTCTTTAATCACCGGGAATGATAAATGTTTCAGTCGGCTTGGCAGCGTGACAATCACAGGGTGCGTTTCTTTCTCGGTGGTGCTCGTCTTTTTTCCCGCTTTTTACCCTTTCTCTTTCCTTTTTCTCCCCCCTTTTTTTCCTTTTCTAGGCTTTTAATCCTTATTCCTTCATCTTACGATGATTTCCCTTTTGTTTGCGGACGATGCTTTGGAAATGAATGAGTCGACAAGTTGGATGTGTGAATATAGGATGTGTGTTGGGAAATTTAGATACGATCGATGCGAGAGTTCCATGAGATTGGGGACGGGGTGAATTATTTTCTTAGAAAATTGGGACAATTGTATGAGAATTTTAAGTGTCATTTATACTTATGGTTTCTGATGAACACGACAAAGTATTTTAAAATTTTAATACATACTAAAACCGGTACATGTATGTTATGTGATATTACACAGATCGTTGATACAGATTTATATTTTTATTGTAAGTCGATGGGAGTGAATTAATTGTGAATTGTTTCTGATGAACGTGATGAAATATTTTAAAATTTACCTCTATGACATTATATCGGACTTTGAGGAAAAAATTCATGAACGAGAAGAGTCAGGAAAAGTATCGTGTAATATTAACAATTTACAATAGTATGCTTCTATGGTTAGAGATATGTAGTAACGTTATAATATAACACTGTATGAATTTTCTTTTGTTAAATATAAAATATACAAAAGTAGATCGTAATAAAATGTATTAAAAACTAAGTAGCAATTCCTTGCTACGATTAATGTGTAACAAAACTTTTTACAACTACTTTGATTATTAGGAGACAATATGCATTTTCAAATCTTTCTCAGATAACTGAAAAGATGGAACCTGAATACAAGTCTTCATACTTTACATATTTTTTCAAATTATATGTATATTTGTCTCTCCAAGTTTCTCACAAATGTCTAGTAACGTAATCATATTGATTACAGAAATGATACAAATTTGAATTTGAATCGTTGGAAAAAAATACATAAAAATTCGCCGAAATATTACAGTACCATCGATTAGGATTTTCGCACAAAAGGCTATCCTTTTCGCAAACGACGCACCCTTCGACGCTTGTCGAGTCCTCTTTTCACCATTAGCAGCTGATGACTGATGAGACCGGAGTGACTAAGAGCACGGATTCGCAAAAAAGAGCGAGCAGGATGATTCCTCCTCGAGCTAGCTCAATTCGCGAACGTATCATAAATATACATGCGCGATGTTAGGTGTTTAATCACCGTGAAGGATTCCGTATTTAGTTGCGGATTAACAGGACCGTAGGTAGAAAATTCCGATACGATTATGCGATAATGTAATTTATTATTAATTGATACCGAACTTCATATGCAACGCGTGATAAATGTTATTTTGGTACTATAATTTAATAGGTTTCATTTAAACGTCCGATACGATTCGCATGATTTTGTTCGTTTAATCGTTCGCCGAATCGACCTGTTCTTTGTAAGAATGTAATATTCGCGTGAAAATTGTTCGCAATGCACTCGCGTTTGCACACGAGTCCCGGCGTTCGTTGTTCGCAGCATTTATTATACTTGTTGATACCGATTTATATTCTTTGTTATATTTATCACACGTTATGGAATATTAAATAGTGGTGCTAATACGATCCCGGATGCATCGCTTTCGCCGATAATCGTTGATATTATAATAGGAAAGTAATGATATTACAAGGGAATTGATAATGAATTTCCATTTTGTTCCATCTATATGTATATCGCGCGCGAGTCGTTTGCTTATAATAGACAGAAAAATTACAGACAAAACATTTTCATTATGCGGTAGTAAAAGTTCGTTCGAAACTCAACAATTGATAATTTACATATTTTATTTACTCTTTATTTACTGAGACTAAGTGAGATTAAGTAATTAAATTTGACACAAAATGGAAACAATGCGTATGTAACGAAGAATTAAGCCTAGTTGTAACGAGGCGACTACAAGTTGGAAAAGTTCCACGCAGAAATTTCAAAGGAATTTCGACAGGAATTGAGATCAAGCAGCGATTTAACACAATGTTACGAATGCTTCAATTTCGTTAATCTCGTAAAATTGTCAATTCTGAGTGGAAGATACCTCGCAATGACAAAGAGACATCGAGCTTGAAAATACTTGAAAATCTCATTCCACGTTTTCTCTGACGCTTGTTAAAATAAAATTCGTTCAAGTCATACAGGTTGAAGACACGATGAAGAAGAAAAAAAGAAAAGAAACCTCTGTGTTCAGAAAAGATACGAAACGTCCATCTTTGATGGATTATTCACCGGACACTTGACAAATTAAAGAAGCTGTAAGTTCCAAGGAACGTTGAACCAAAATCCTCGAAGCCAGAGTGGGGGATTCCTAAACGCATCGACCTAACGAAACATCCACACTAACTTTACAACCCTCGCCGCGCGCCGTAAAAGTTCGCACACCGAAGCCGAGGAATCGAACCTCGTAGAAGATGCAAGCGTGGCTTTCGTCGCTTCGTCGGAAACCGACGCGGCGCGGAGGGGAAAGTTGCTCGCGCTCGGGCACACGCGGCCAGCCCAAGTGGCGTTCGACCCTTGACTCCGTGGAAGAAAGGATAGCCGAAGGGGGTGTCGTTCGATACTCGGGATCGTTTCGAGAGGAGCAGCGTACAACTAGCGGCAGGGGATCGCCCAGTGTGCGAGTGTGGCGCGGAGAGAGAGTGGAGGAAGAGGTGGGTGGATAGGGAGGGAGGGAGGTAGGGGGGGGGGTTGGACAGAAGACGACGAAGGAGGCGAAGGAGAGACTCCGGCGGGAAGAAGAAAGGCCGTGGCTGCTCGTTCTTCTCGAAAGGACGACGGAAAATACCGGGCGGAACAAAGTAGTTGGCGCCGATTAAACAAATCGCATTATAAGTTAGCCTCTGCTGGCTGCACCAAACTTACCAACTCGCTTTATATTAAGACGAACCGCCCTTCCGCGTTTCTTACCCATCCAGCCCCGGCTGATCCACCAACGGCTATAAACTTCAGAAATGGCTTCTCTCTCTTTCTCTCTTGCCGGGAGAGAGACGTCTCCAAGATTCTCCTCACTTCAGGCTTCGGCTCGGAACGAGGAACGAGGTGGCGGTACAGCCGCGTTGGCGGTGTTCGCGCGCTCCTGGCAAGCTGCGAGAGAGCAGAGAGGTATAATTATTTAATTGAATTTATCAGGGCGGCGCTCGTAGATTTGTCAAGGGTGACAGTTTTAGTCGTGCGACGTCGTCGCGCCACCCCGGGGTTTCGTCGTCGCCAAACGAAGCGAGCCTATGCCCTCTGCGCGGGGACGTCGTCGCTTCTTTCCCCGTTTCTTGGTCGCGCCAGCCGATCTATGATCGGCCTCTTCTGTTTTTGGAGAACGGAGATCTATTACTCATAATTAGCACCCTCGTTCGCCCGACGACTCCTTCGAAGCTTCAACCCTCGGATTCTCGAACGTGAAAAGTTCGACGAAAGTATTCTTGATCGTAAGACGTATTTCGTTTCGTTCATTTTCGCCACTTGAAATCTCGCGTAACTTCGCGTTCACGTATAAATAACATTCTCGCTTCATAAACCTGCGCGAACGAAGCGAGTGAGATGGAATTTTCCTCGCCGCGATTCAAAGCAACACGATAATACGATTTAAACACGGTTCCCATCTCCGAGGGAACGTATGATGGAACGCTGATCGGGGACACTCGACGAGGGGACGAGGAGATGAACGAAATCATCTCGAGAGAATTCAATTAGAAGAAGTACGACGAAGTATCGGTGGCGTGATCGCCATCTCGCAAAGAGTTCTCAACTTAACGGAACTTTAGAACCGAAATAAAGCATCGCGCAAGATTTCGAAATCCGCCACGTTGAACCGTGGTTGTTTTTCAACGGAAACCCCGTTTCCCTCTCACTATCCTGCTCTCGTTCGTCCTCACCAATCTTCCGCCGTTCCCAACCGGAAACCGTAGCTCTTCCACGATCCCCCGCCCCGATCCGAGAAACAGATCCGCGCGGATTAATAGACACTTTGCCCGTTCTTTTTGGACAATTTGAGAATTAGCGTCGGCCGGACGTAACTCATTCATGGGTGGTTAACGACCGGCCGGCTTGGTGCGGTGTTTAATACGCGAGAGTCGTAAGTCGCGTGGTTCTTGCTGCGAGGAGGCGCCTGAACCCTCGTCGGTGGGGTTTCACTTTGCGCACCGACGAACGAAAGAAGAAGAAGAAGCGAAAGAAGAAGAAAGCGAGCAGGGGTGGGAGGAAGGAAGAAAGAAGGCAGAAGAAACCGGCGCGCGGAGTAAAAAGAAGGTCTCGCCCCGAGACGACGGTGGATGACGAAGGCGATGGGTGGCGGTGTTCTTAGGAACGGGTACGCCGCGTAGCTCTGGCTCCACCGCCTAGCTGCTAGCTAGCCGAGCTAGCGTGCTGGATGCTAGAGAGACTGCCGATGAAGAGGTGGGTGGCGGACGCGACGGTGGCAGGAGTAGAGTAGAGTAGTGGAGAGGAGTGGGCGGGGGGGGGGGCAAACGGGTGGCGGCGGTAGAAGAATATGCGGCTGCAAGAAAGAGCCGTCCAATATTTCAGCGCGGGACGATCGCGACTGAGCGACCGAGCGACCACTTGAAATATCTTGTCGCCGGGCGAAAACTTTCAGATCCGGCAACTGAAACATGCTGACGTAACCATAAAGATGGCGGACCACGGAAAACTCCGTCCCGGAGCCCGAAGCCCGAGGACGACGCTCGACCCCCTCCTCCCTCCCTCCTGGCCACCCGACCTACCGACTTCGATGGCCACTCCACGACCTGCCCGACCCGTCGCCGGTTCCCTTCACTTCGATACCTCGTACCGTTTCGCCCCTCTTGCCAGCAAGCAAGCAAGCAGAGGGTATCCTGCATCCTACAACTCGATTCCTGCGGGCACGCCGCTGGATCGAATGCCTTTGTCGAATGGCAAGGCGTGTAGTTCGCGAAGGTTGCTGGTGTGTCTTTGCGACAGGGAGAGTAATTAGGGTAAACTGCTGTTGGAACACGTCTACGTCGAATGTTTCGTATTTACAGTTGGCTGCAAAACTGTAATTGGTTACGTGTATTTCTGAAATTTGAGACACTGAGATTGATAATTATGCTTCTCTGTCAATAGTGTGTTAATGTATAATTTCATCTTGACACGTAATCATTAATAATTGCGCAAAGTTTAGTATTTTTTTTAGTATTATTTTGCCTGTTTTGTTTAATTTGTTGTTACTTTTGATCTTACAGTACTAAAAGTATGACATCTTGAGTATACAAAGTATATTTACCTTCAACTTTTATTAAATCAAGACAGCAACATTATCGTTTCTATATTACCACGTCTGATCGTGACACTTCTCTTTTACTAAAGACAAATATGATGTTTTGAATGTATAGATATTTATATTAACACGAATAGCGAAAGTATTGAAGAGAATGATTTTTATTATTCTTTACTCGTAATCGTGTCTGACTATGATAGTTCTACTTAAGATAAATATAACATTTATGTTAATATGAATGTACTGAATATCTCTATTCAGTTCAGTGACAAAATTATTAAAGAAAACGGTTTGTTCATTCTTCGCTAATAATCGTGTCTGACTCTGACGATCCTGTTCTACTTGAGGCTGCCCCGAACTAACAAGTTACGTGTAGACAGCAGATTGATTTGTCGCCTCATCAAATTGAAATTTGAGTACATTACACGGTAGTAATTACTGATTGAGATGCGCACATTGGAAATATAATTAAAATTTGATCGAGACGATTTGATCGTCTTTATATACTCGAGAAATAAAGCTTCGCGATAACCTTAGTTTTATAGAAGCGATTTAATCCTCGGGAAAGTACATAAAAGAAAAAGTGCTAATTCAAGTTTCTACAATCCAATTTTGCTTGATAGGTCTTGCTTGCTACTTTTTCTTCGAACTACTTTTGTTTCGGACTAGTATATCGATGAAGTATTCACGAAACGCACGGTTCGCAAATTCTTCTTGTCTTGAATCCTGTCAAAGTTCTAACGTTTTGACACGAAGATTATAATTTAATTATATTTGCATTTGTCCGATTTGACAAGAACGATTTGCAGAAAGTTACAAACTGCAATCAAATACAATTGTGTTGTTGAAACTCACTCAAGTTTTTACACACTTTCCTCCACTTCGTTCAAAAATTAAAATCCAACTTCGAGCAATTGATTAAATATTACACTTTCTCTTAATTCTACCGCGGAAATATATGTCAAATATCATAACGGAGACATGTGTGAATCTTTCATCCAGAAGAAATCCTGAAAATCTTCATCCGAAAATAATCCCTCGTGGAGAAAATTATCTATTCCCACCTGAATTTCCCACACTTCGAACGACAAAAATAGAAAACTCCGTTTGAATTCGCATTAAATCTACGACTAATTGAGCGTCTTTATATTCCATTTACGATAAATATAATTGCGTTATGATTTTCTCGTTTTCTAATGTTATTCAAACGTCATATTGACGAAATTTTTACAAAAATTTTTAAATCCTCAATACGTAAAATATTTCTAGAATCGATATCTTTGATATATAATAATTTTCGAATAACGAAGTTTAATTAAAAGACGTTTAATTATTTTGACAGCGTACGATTGACAAGATCGATGAGACATTAGATTTTAAAGTGAAAAGTAAAAAAAAAATGCAACGCTTTCTCAGGAGTCTCAGTTCCTTAGTTCCATCAATCGTATTAACATCTAAAGAAAAAAGAGAGAGACCATTCTCTCGATCGAGCATGCCTCATTGCGAAACATTTAATCTATCTCGTCGTATCAGCCAACTAGTTACGATACCAATATCCATTACACCAAACCCCTAAAGAATCTCCTATAAAGCCTGAGAAGAAGAAGAAAGAAAAGGGGAGAAGAAGAGAAGAGAAAGAAGAAAAGATAGGGACACGATCTTCGGCGTTCGACGCAACGACGTGGTCCATCGAAATTCTGCCAAGAGACGCGGATGCGTGGAGTATGCCACGTAGTCGCGGTCGCAAAGGTCGAAGGTCGTGGTAGTTAGCACGACTATAATAGATATAGTAGGTATTCTTAACCATAGTGATGTAAGTCAATCGACTATTCTATTCTTCACAGAATACAATACGAACTTCGTAGAGTATAATACAAAGCCTATTTGAACGAAATTTTATTTAGTATCAAACAGTTGAGCGAATTTCTGTTTCGTCTGAACGTGTAATTTGAACTATTTCAACTTCGAGCTATTTGGACTTTTGTTGGATAAACTGTTTGTTCTTCTGATGACTTTCCAAAGAATGGAAACGTACCACGACGGAATAAATAGAATTTTAATTTAAGTGATTAGGAAATCATCATTTGAAATTGATTTCATACTTGATTTAACTGTTTGAAAGACTTGAAATTACTGGAAGCCTGTAAGTTTAATATCCAACAAGCATCAAATTAAAAATGCATTCTTTCGATACACGTAGATTAATCAATTGTTAATCACGAGTCAAAACCACTGAAAGGGTGAGACTACAATTTTCAATCCGCCATTGCCTTATTCCAACAACCAAAGAGACCTCTTTACAATTACAAAATTCCAGATACTCTTACGTAACGAACCAATTACGCTTAATTCCAAGAATTCGACTACTAATTCTTACTACTACTTACGACTACTAAACTTCGAAACAAACGGTAATTAAAAAACGATAATTAAAAAAGAAAAGTGGCGGTGAGGAGAAAAAAGAATTCGTCGAACGGAGGATATTCGAAGTAAGGAGGGCAATAGAGAGAGGGAGCAAGGTCGATAGAGTGGGCGCGAAACAGGCAGCCTGGTCTCGCGGCGAGGCCGAATCCTGGAGACGTGAGAGCCGGCCGTCGTCTGGTTCGGCCGCTTGGGGGTTGAAGTGAAACTGAGCTCACGGGGTGTGCGGGATATCGGCGCCGGAACGGCGCGCCGCGGCGCCACGTGGCCAACCCCTCCCACAAGATATCTTTCTACCTATTCGCCCAGCAGCAGCAGCACGCTCACACACCCACACACACACACACACATACACACGTACACCCTTACTATCCTTGCATTCACATATCCGAGCTAAAGAGACCGACTAACTCTCCGCGTCTTTCTTTTCCAATCCTCTCTTTCCTCGTCGTCGCATGCACTCCTCGTCACACACACACATACAAACACGCGCGCGCGAGCACACGTACACATACATATCGTTCTTCCATCTCGAATCGTCGGGATATCGCGCTCCCTCTTTCTTCCACGGTGTCGACTGTCCTTGCACGAGTGGATAGCGCGATATGTAAGTTGAGAAGGGGTGGCCGCTGATAATAGTCGTTACTCGAACAACCGATCTGGCTGGGTTTTTTTCTTTGGTCGTGTTCCGCGCGGCTGCGGAAATTAACGCTGGAGCTGGCGGCATGCTCGAGAAATTTACAATCTTCTTGTTACATTTGTAGCAGTCAAATTTTTGCGATTCTGTGTTGGGTCACGACTTTGGAGATTTTATTTCTACTTCTGTTTTATCGGAACATCTTTCTTTTCTTTCTTTATTATATTTATTTTTATTTGGATATCATTTTATGTCAAGGAGATGGCTACTAATAAGAGTTACTCGAACAATCTTGATCTGACTGGATTTTTTTGGCCATGTTCCTGCTAGAACTGGGAAAATGGTTGAAATGACCAACTGATAATTTTTTAGGGAAATTTCGTAAATTCACATCGACGCAATTTTGAAGACTTCGTTCGTACACTTTACGCGATAAATTATCGAGATCTCTAAAATTGTGTCATTGTAAATGTACACAGTAGAAAATGTCGTTTTTGTCATTGTAAGAATTTTCTGTTATTGCACTGTAAAATTTTTCCCATTCCCTGTATTCCAATTTTCTTTTTTTTTTTTTTTTTTTTGGATAGAGGTTTCATAGTTTAATCGCTGGTAGTCCTCTAATGTGAATCGATACGTTTTAAGAGGCACAACCAGAGGCGAAGGTGTATGTAGTCGAAACGATCGGGACACACAGTGGCTTTTGGCGACGGTAGTTGGCTCTCTGTCTCTTTCTTTTGCTCCTCCTCGCAACCGCTTTCTTTTTAATCCACTTTACGCGGTGAGCAGTCTATGTTCTTATCGCTTGGTAATTGCATTGCTGGTCGAGGATATTTAGGTGGAAAATTCCCCTCGCTGGAATGGAAGAAGTCTAGTCGATGGAGTACTTGTTTAATTCATCGAAGACCAATGTTGCGTTAATTTGGAATTTTTTTCCTTTTTTTTTTTTTATCAATTTATTCGTTTGAAATTTTTTTTTTTTTTTGCTGGCTATTCATTCATTTGGAATTTATTTACCGGCCATTCATTTGTTTGGAATTCGTTTCTCGGGGAGAAGAGAACTTTATCTCGTTGAATTTTGCCTTTTGTTGCAACGTTGTGGTCGCGAATTCAAAATTTAACATCGGACTCGTTCGATTTCTAGAATTTTATCGGACATGAGAAAAAGATTGAAGAACAACTTATAATATTATTTTAAGCTATCGTTCTCTCGTTATTTAAATCGGAGCAAAACTTGTGATTATTGAGATAACTTGGACTAAAAGATATCTGACAATTTTAATAACATCAAGACTCGAAAATTCCCAGATTCGCTGATCTATTCTTTGCCTAAAGCTTTACTTCATCACGTCATACATGTCAATCACAATCAGAGCTATTCTCCGTATAGAATCCCAAATCGTTGCACGATTCCTAAGAATAGATGCTAGGGCTGCTAAATCTCTCTGTTATCGCCGAAAATATTAATGTTCGTTGTCAACGTGTCGTTCAATTATCAGCGATTATCGAACTATCAATTTTTCAGTTTTTTTTTATATCAGACGCGTAATGATCAAGGAAGCCCTTTCAATTATTGAGCCACTAATTCTTAAATTTTGTTTTCTATTTAAAATTTGTTTAACACCTGAATTTGGCTAATCGAAGTGATTGTCTTGTGCACCTATCCTGTGTAAAATAAATCAAGAATATACACAGAATCGAATTTTTCTATAAAAATAATCAAATTCTTGACCGAGCGTGCTTAAATTTCTTCTTCTCGGAAACGAAACGTCAGAGAGGAAAGTTACTTTACTTTTTTTTTCTTATTTTTGCGCGTAGAATAATGTCCTGTCAATTACTCGCTTCTGTCTACTTCAAGATTAACCGAATCCAAATATACTTGAAAAATGTCCAAACTCAATGTTCTCTGAAACATGAAGTTATTAAATGAAAAATTTTATTCCTTCCTTTTGACCTAGTTTCTCATCGAAATCGAATATTCGCAGAAATTCCATTTCCTGAAATTCTTCTCTCTACCAGCATCGAACAAGAAAATTATTAAGATCGATCACGTACAGGATGATTTTTAAATTCGTGTAAATCTCGTGTAATGCTCTGGGTGTTGAATCTGTACAATAAAATAAATAAAGAATATCCTGCATACCTTAGTTTTCAAATTGCAGGCGATTCAAATGTTCAATGTGTCCATTTTGTTTAAGTTATCGATACAGGTTAAACAAAACTGAATCCATTATATTTTTATTTTCGAAGCAATTTAAAATCTATTCAGGAAGAAATTCATATTTTCGAACGAATATGGAGTTCAAATCGCGTTGAGGAATAAGGTGGATACATTGGACACTTTCTTTTCTAATTATTTGTAACTTAAAACTAAGGTATGTAGGATATAAGTTAGCGTGACATTTTTTTCGTATTTCAATGCGTAGATTTATCACCTAAAATATAGACATACATTTAACGTTAGAACTATCAAAATGGTCAAAATGACCAATCTAGAATTCTTGTTAAATATTTTGTCGATGCTAAAACTTTTATAATATATATAATATATATAATAAATAATTAATAATAATAATTAACTTATCGATTGATTGATTAATATATATAAGTATAATTTAGAGTATATGTAAATAACAAAGTTCAACTATCTTTTTACTTTAATGCCTCTGGCAGAGATTTCAGGCTTTAGTCGTCTGTTCTGCTGTATAATAAGAAGAATCAAATATCTGTCTCTCGCCTCGTGCAAGTTAAAATTATTATGCGCGTCAGTATCTGTTCGACGAAATGCAAATGGACGGGGAAACGCGGACGTAAATCCGCGAGCGAGACGCAAATGAGCCGCGTGGCCCGGTTGCAAAGCGTCAAAGATCCGCGTCGCGACCGTCTCTCCCGCGCCGCTCCCTTCCCGAAATTTCCAACGTTTCCGCGACTCGTTCGAGATTTATCACTTAAGAATGCATAACGATAAGTGTCAGCCGTGATATTGTAAAGCGTCGTTTCCTCGGGCCGCATATTTTGCCCCCTCCGGGAAAGCTGGGCCATCCGAAATCGGGAACGCTTGCCGCGTCAACCGAGAGAGAAAGAGAGAGAAAGATAGATAGAACCGGGAGAGAGAAAAAGAGAGAATAAGAGAGATCGCGCGATCGAAATGGAAAAAGAGAAACGGGTGGGTGGGAAAGAGACGGATCAGGGTGAGTTCTCTCCCTGAGAGAACACGTGGGACAAATAAATATGGTCGGCGCGCACGTGCCAAAACGCGCGGGGCGTGGGTGGGATCGTAATTTCGAGCGGCGACGATTTTTCAAAATCAAAACGTAACCAAAAGGTCGTATACTATAAATTTGCCGAGGCTTCTCTCTGTCCTGTAGGTACGTTGCGTAACGACACGTAACTCAATGTAATTCAATCGGCCTCGCATTTTTGCTCACGTTACCGCCATATATCAGCGGCCAGATCATACATCGACAGAATAGCTCCGATGTGTGCCCTTTCCCTCTCTCTCTCTCTCTCTCTTTGTCTCTCCTTTTTTTCGTTCGTTTGAAAAACCGGGGGAGTGAGGAGGGTATGTCAGTGACAGATAGAAACGACGTTCTCCGGTGGAAATTAAAAATATAAAAAACTGTGCGCGCTCTATGCGACGGTGCCACCGACAAACCTATTTTTTAAATTAAATTCTACCACTTTTCCGGTATTGGACACGGCCGCTCGTGCCAGCTTAATAACTCGACCCGTTGGAACCCTCCGGACCGACCCGGGAACGACGACTGGATTACGCGCGATGTTGCACCGAGGGAAACCGTGAATATGGAGAGTCCAAACGTTGCAGCCAAACTACGCCGCTGGTTATACTCTACTCACGGAGATTAAATGTTTGCTTATCGGAGAAATCGGCCGGCTTATCGCGATCGGAGGCGTCGCGCCGACTTTCTGCCAGCTGAATTTCGCAACGTTGATTTGATAGGGGTTGCTGCTTGCAAGATTTTTCGGATTGCGGATGAAACGTCAAGTCGTTCCGTGAGCGACGTGTTTCCATCCTTATACTGATCGAGAGAGAGCGTGTAATCAATGATAATTCTTTGATTCTCGAATTTTGATCTTTTCGACGTTTGACGTCAATCTGTACTAGGTGTTGATACGTGTTTGATGCTGTTGAGCTTGAGTTTAATATCGGAATTAGTTCTGTCATTTTGTATTTTTCTACTCGAGTGTATATTTTATGGTATTTTTTGTAATTCAAAAGAAATTTAAGTTTCTTTTTACTTAATTTTTTCTAAAGTGAAACACTTGTAAAGTCTCCGAATCTCGTTCGCTGTAGTGAATAGACCGCTCTGATTGGAAATTCGAAGGTACATATATCGCTGGTCAAATTTCAAAACCACCGTTACATATTGAAAAATGTGCATTTTTTAAAACATAATTTTATTTAAGGAAGTTTTTACATGATATCAGAATATTAGATCTAGAATGGCTCGTTAATAATTCACGAACAACTGCTGACTTGTTCGATGTTCGGTGTTCGCAGATTGAAATTCGAAAGGGAACTCTAATTCACCAAGAATGACACAATGCTGTGATTAAATGAAACAATGCTGACACGTCTAGAGCTCGCGAACGGATCGTTTGACGTACCGCCCTCGAGTGAACATTGTTCACTGTTTGCTAAACTGCTCGTCGACGAACGCTCGGTGTGAACTCAGCGGCAGCATAATGCTCCAAAGTAAAATTCACCTCTATTCGCCGATTTCGCATAAATTAAACAGAATTCACCTGCAAGTTACTAACAACAATAATAATATTCATTCTCTGGATAAAAATTTGTAATTTTAATCTCAGTTGTGCTCTAAAGGATACCAAAGACAAATTCGCTGATAATTAATCGAAACGCCAATGTGCCACGTATTTCAAGTGTCTGGACAGTGGGAAATGATTTGCTATATAAACTCTAACGATAAAACTTCGTCCGGAATTAACGGACGAATCGATCGAAATTAAACAGGAATTATAGGGTCTATTACGGTTCGGTGTGGAAACTCGGGTGATTAAAGAGCACCGTCACGAAATATGATATACACCGGCAACCCGCGCTATAAATACCTGCAATTTGTTCATTGTAACTGAAAACTGTCTATTATAAGGCATGGCCGGTTAAATGACAGTGTTTAAGGGGATTAGACGGTAGAAAAGCGTCCGATAAATGTTCCAAAAACCGTGCATCAATGACTAATTGCCACCTGGAAACTGCATTAGCGATCGGAGTCGAACGTATTAATGCAATAACCGAACGCTTCTATATCGTTTGAGCGCTAAATAGAAACAGAGTTAATTGCCTCGCGGGATCTTGCGGAATGGCTGACGGACGGGGATTGACTTTCTTACGTAATCGAGGGAACGGATAAAAATAAATTGTTGGAAGATACCCAATGTTCCGCCCCATAAAACTGTATTAGGAAAGGGGTTGGAAATTTAGATATTACCTAAGGGGGATGGGCTTGTTTCTCGAAGTTTACTTCGAAGTAACGGCGAAGTTGTGAAACTCATTGAAATCGTAATTGTTTCGTTTGATATTGAACAGGTACACGTGTTTTATTCGCGGTTCTCTTCGACTCGTTCGCGAGAGAAAACTTCAACAGTCTGTTCGATAATTTTCTTTTTTTTTTTTGTCCTCGTGTGGATTTTGTAATTTTATAAAATTTCAAGAAATTTCTTGAGATATTTGCAACGTTATGACAAATTATTTTGACGATTTAATAATCTTTGATGACTTTGGTGTGTCTTTGTCTGAATTTTGTAATTTTATGAGATTCCAATGATTACGTTAGTGGGAAATTAAAATTTCGAATTCGTTGCTAGAATTTTTCAAATACAGAGACTTTTTTTATCCGTAAAAATATAAACTCGATCTTTTCTTTTGAGTTGTTCATTTTATGCCAAAATTACACAAAATATTCTATACAGAGTGTCTCGTACATTTTCATAAAAATTCTAAAACTATATATATAACCATATATGTAGGACAATAATCTACAAATGAAAGTAAGAACGCTTAATCACAAAGCTATAGATAAATTTTGAACATAATTTGAATTTGCAAGAAAACGTCTGTATTTGCAAGATATTTCTTAACTTAGATGTGAGAATCCTTGAAAATATTTAAATGATCCTCGTGATCCTAAAATGATTTTTTCTGCATTTCTTGAACATTTCACTTTATCTCAGCAACTGAACTATTAATTTCTTTGAATTGATCATTCACGTGCAGTTATCGTACACGTTTGTTTGGTTTTAAAATTCCCCACAAGTAAAAATCAAACTTCGAATCGATTCAGGCTACCACTTCACATTTGCGCGCGACTTTGTAACAAAGCGTTCAGAGACATACTTTTTCTATCTGTGGATTATACTCCTACAACTTTGCCTCTGCTCCTACAACGATACTGAAATTACGATATTTTCGTTTCACGAACAACCGATACGCGTTTGACTTAAAATCTCAGTGCTCGTTGTACACGATACGCTTACAGACTCATTCATCGACACACCGAAATATTTCAAAGCGCGCTCTCTGACCAATTAAAGAGTGTATCCTGTAAAAAAAAGAAAAAGAGAGAGAGAGAGAGAGAGAGAGAGAGAAAAGCAGAACCCTCGATATCAAAGGAGAACACCGAAGAAAGATATTTCTCTATCTTATCAACGATAAACGAGGGCTGGTGTTAAATTCATTTGCATGGCCGATCTCGTCTTTCGTTGAACAGGCCAGTCAAACGGGAAATATCGATTCCTTTGGCAAACGGAACGCTTAATTGCTCGGAGATTTAATAGAATCGGGATGCGTTCGGTTAAAAAAATACACAATAAATGGATTTTCCCCCCGGTGTGTAGCGGGGAGTCGAAGGCTAAAGGGTTCGCTGCTGGTGCTTCAATTATGTATATAGCTTTCCGCGAGAACGCCAAGTACGCGCCCGCCTCAACAAAGGCCACGGAAAGTACGTGGATTTAAGTGGAACCATGAAATAAAAAAAAAAAGAAAAAAAGAAGAGGGAAAAAGAAAAAAAAGAAGAAGAAAAAAGATAAAACGAAAGGAAGGGGGGGGGAGAGAAAAAAGAGAAGAAGGTGAAATCAGAGTGCGGAATCCATTAGCAAGTCCGGGGAAGCACGTTTTACCATCGACGCCCGATCTTTCATTCTCGGAGCGAAGAGTGCCGGTGAGCTTTTGTGTATGTATGAATGACTGGCTGCGCGAAGTGCTAGATGCAGAGAGAGAGAGAGAGAGAGGAGATCCACCCCTATTCTCTCTTCGTTCTTCCCTCCTTTGCTACCTAAATTCATCTGTATCAAATTTCGAAATATTAAACACGTACCTACGTCTATTTCGTCCGCGCATCTTGGACACTTGACTTTGGCAAGTTGATTTTAATCGAGACGAATACCGCACAATAACAATGACATGACAAAAATTGAACTAATGTAATTTTGTAAGGAAAAATCAACGATTCGCTTGGTCTCATTTTCAAATGCGAAGCTTCTGGCTTGGCTTCCGTAAATTAGTTTTTTCTTTTTTTTTTTTTTTTTTTTTTTTTGAGAAAAAACTTTACGTCACGTAGCAGGTGGAAAAGTGTACTTCTCTCTCGAAAATTGTAAAAATTCGAACGTGCATAGAAAAATTACATTAAAAATGTTTGTTCGTCACAGGATCTGTTATCGTTTTGAAGGTAGAAATCTCTCCTTGATCTCTTAAAACTTGTCGTAAGATTCTTTTTCACCATTTTATTTTAAGTATTAGGATTGAAATATTTCATCATTTAACTATAACATTCAAAATTCAATAAAACGGTGACAAAATAATCGCACAGCGAGTTTTAAGGGATCTCAATCTTTCAGATTATGGTGGATTTAATCGTGAAAAAAATTATTAATATTCTTCGTTTTTAATATCCTCACTTTTCCATCCGCTGTGTGATGTAAAATTATCTATTTAAAAAATACGAGTTAAAGTAGAAGCTTCGTGCTTTGAAATGAGACTAAGTGGATCGTCATGACTTTTTCCTAGAAAGTCAAAATCAGTTGAAATGATCGATAATTTTTCATTGCTATTTTAGTTGCTGTGAATACTTTTTTAACGTAGAAAATATTAGGGGATATTATATATAACTAACAGTAACAAAAGAAGTTAGAATGTAGGAGAAAACTAATGATAACTTGTTGATACGCGCACGAGATAAATATATCATACTCTCGCAATCGAAAACTAATATTATTTTAGTGGATGATTACTTTTGTAATGACTAGATGGATATTTATGCAGATATTTATGTAATTTTCGTAAACACTATTTGCGTAGAAAATTTACTACTGAACGATACTCTACTTTCTATATTTTTATATATTTTCTGCACTGTCAAATTTCCCACAAACGCGTCAAAAGTCTGACAATGATGTACTTACACCTTCAGAGCATACTCAGATGTCAAAAAAATGATAATAATAACTTCCTCAAGTATTATTCTTCTTACAGCTTCTACGCTGAAACTTTAACAAATAATAATAATAATGAACAAGACCACAGTCAACGTACACAATTCTTAATATAACCAAGGGATATAAATTTTTTTTAAATTTCTCAAAAACGCAAAGAAATCTGTCTCTTTCGAGAAAAGCGAAGCTCCGTGCGCAACACTGTATAAACGGCGATACTAAAAAATCGCGAACGAAAAAGAACGCGTCGCGGAGAGATTAGAAGCTAGACCTAAACTGAGACGTAAATCCGCCGTGCGATGCAGACCGCGATAATATAGTAATACCACCTACGCGGGTATACCACTTAATAACGCACAAACAGAGAAATCCGAGGTCCGTGCGAAAATTAATTCCGGGGCGATTCATTAATTACCGCGGAAAACCCCCCGGCCATTCGAAGATCGCGACAGCGAGCGTTTCTAAAATCGTTGCCGAGCCGACGATTTATAGCCGCCAGTTGTCCCCTTCATTCCCCCTAATACTTAGACACAACGATACATATAACCGTATTGTCGGCGAGCTTCTCGAATTCAACGAACAGAGAGAGAGAGAGAGAGAGAGAGAGAGAGAGAGAGAGAGAGAGAACGCTTCAAACGCAAAGTCACAGCGAGAAATGCACCTCGTTCCATTCGCTTTCCTCCATTTCGTTCATCCGAACGCCCTTTTGGTTTTCCACAGTTATTACATCGTTATTACTGTTGAAATATCGTGAACAGTAATACTGAATGTCAGCGACGAGAATACGAATGGTCGTTCGCGCCACGGGCATAAAATCACGGAGCAGGATCAAGAGGATGCCAACGTCTTCGAAAGAGTTATGCTAATAATAAATCCGTGATGTACGAAACTTATGTGCACCGCTTGCCGGCTAGGTTTTGCACGGTGCACGGTGCAACGGAGAGCGTTCGACTGTTTGCGACTCTCTCTCTCTCTCTCTCTCTCTTTTCGTTCGCCTGGGAAGGACTTGACTATAAACTTAAATATAGTGTAGTCTGGGACGGAAATAACTTTTAGCTGAATTTTTACTCTTCGAACGCAAACGCGAGATTACTCCCGCGTGTTTATTCTTCGGAACATTGTTGCATACCGCGCCGCGTTTAACGCCGTGACGTTGATCGTTACGTCGAAGCACGTTGTCGAGAATGTTGTATTACGTTGCGCGGGATTTTTAAAAGACGTTAGAACGAGGTTTGTGGGAACGATCGTCGAGGGTGAATTTCTTTTTTTTTTTTTCGCAATTTAAAATAGTTTGTGTTTCAATAATTGAAGCTGGTCTCGCTATTTGCTGCATCGAATAACGCGAAATGAAGGTGCTTCTAAATAATAAAAGTTCCGACGTTGAATATTTCAAGTAGAAAAGGAAGTCATATATATATCTATCTAAAATTTAAATACAACATAAAAGCAGGAATTTAAGAATAGAGAATTCTGAAAGGGTGAATAATAAATAAGGTGTTGAGGAGTTAAATTTATATTATTTTACGTATGTCGAAAGAGAATTATAATCCTAATTATGGTCGTTACGTAACGTAGAATTATACGCGTAATTTGAGACATCTTCATCAAAGAGACGTTTAACTGATTGTAGCTTTCTGTGTTATATGACAATACGCTAATGAAACAGTTGTGGAGAGTTTTAGGAAACGAAAGAAAGAATCATGTCATTTCTAACCTAATACGATTAACTTTTCCAGAACCAAATTCGTCTGTAATCTGTAAAAAGAATTTTATCGGTAACAGAAACTACTAATTTTATAAAGATACATCATGTTAAAATTTAAGACCAGTTTTACCAAAAACAAGTACATTTAATTAATCAGCAACGTGTAAAAGTACAATATGATACACGTACATTCATACAGAAAGATTCAAATACAAAGGAACACTCGTGGTATTTAATATTCAGTCATTAGATATTTAAATTGTTACAATTTCGTAAAATTACAGTTACGATAGTACAATAATAAATTTGGGTTTCTTTCAAAATTGAAAGTCTTTGTTCATTCTATTCTATGTTAGATAAATAGTGAATCAATGAAAATTTACATTTCAAATTGTCATAGCGCATAAAAATATTGAAAAAATTTTTTCATGATTGAATCTACAATGGATCTGACGATTGAACCCTCCTCTTTACAACGACCCTCGAAAACTTGATATGATGTATGATTTTTTTCATTGAACTCTGAATATTCTTGGACGAAAATTCAAGAAATGGCAACATATTCGTTTTTGCCTGGTATTCAAAGTTCAATGAATTAGCAAAAAAAATGATACAGTAAGAGAAGTTTTAATTTTCAAGTCCATTGCAGATTAAGTCACCCAAGGAAATTTTTTTCTTTTACTATGACAATTTATATAGCATTTTCGAGAAGAGAAGTGTCTTCACTTTCACGGTATCTTGAAAGTAGAGGCTCCAAGCATTAAAACGAGCCAAGTTCATTACTCTGCGATTTCTTTCTACTTGTAACAATCTCACTTAATTTAATTGGGCGTCCGAACACTAATGTGAGTCGCTGCACGTCGATTAATTCTCCAAACTCGAGCTCGCGTTAAATCAGGACGTGAATCATTCGCGTTACAAAAACGCCAATGTCAATATCTTGCAACGAAAATCAGACTTTCCCCAAGGTATGAAAGAACGAAAGGACAAGAGGCGTACCCATAGCTAAAAGGCATCCGCGATTCAAACGAGCAATTTGCGCGAGCTTCCCATTAGGCTGCTCGAAACAACTGTTTAATAACGCATTATGCGGCGGGCGCGAGGGAGTTAACAGGAGAAACAGGAGTAATCGCTCGTAATGCATCTCATCACGCAATCCAGTCCTTTACCTTTCACCTGCTGCGCCGGTTTCAAGACCACTCGCCGCGTATCTCGTCGTTTTCATCGCGTTGCGCCTCTTCATGAAAATTCACACGCCCTCGTCAGCCTGTTACTCGCGCGCCTGTGGGATCCGGTATAAAGCTGTGCCACTCGTGTGCCACGCGGTTGAAAAATTTCTACGGCTCTCCTTTTGCGACATCGTTTGCAACAAAGGTGAAATTGAAATTAACGGTAGAGTGACTAGTCAAAATGATCAGTTTTAGGTCAGAAATTTTGTAGATGTGCAACAGCGTATCTTTGGAGATTTAAATGATTTTTGGTGAAAAATTAATGATCGTAACTAGAGATCGAGAAAGTTTAGGAATTTTTCTAAACAGGTTCTGCTCTATTCTTGCATTGCAAGTGCCGATGAGAACAGATAAAGAAACGAAAGTTTCAGACAGTGTTTCCTAGAACTTAGGAAATATGAAAATAAAAATTTTCCCAAGGGACAGACAATTTGTTCATCGATATTAAAAACAGCTCTGTCGATATTTGTAGCGAATTCACATTCCAGTGAATGGCACTCGAACGTAAAAATAGATTTTTAATTAAATGCTTTAAAATAACTTGTTTCGATCGAACTTTCATTATAATACGGATTTCCTGAAATGTCTGTTCCGTGAGAGCATTGTTCAAAAGTGTTCTTAAATGTAGCATCCCTTTCTAAAAATTTAGATAGAAACAGATTTTAAAAAAAAATGAAATATGACGTAGGTTCGAATTTTCTTAAAAACTGTAAAAAAAATCGTATGACAATTTGGTTTCATCTTAAAGCTCAAGGCCTCGGTTTTCATAGTCTCCTCTCCCGTTTCTCCCAAAGATGATTTGATTTCAGCGAGTGAAAAAGTAAAGATTCCACAATCCCGTATATCTCGGAGTCTCTCTCACGGAAAATTCTACTATTCTCTATTCAAATAAACTAACAAAGAAAAAAAAAAGAACATTCGACAGAGAGAGAGAGAGAGAGAGAGAGAGAGAGACCGTGAAAAATGATGCCGAATAAAAGATGATGGAAAGCAGAATCTGAAGGAAAAAAGGAAGAAAGGAACGAAAGGAGGAAAAGTCGCAGGTTAGGTTACTGAAACGCACGTACTCACACACGGCGAGTTTCCCCATTGGTAGCATGCCAAAGCGGCGCGGCGATTGGTCGTTGTTCGAAAGCAAAGTGGATCAGCCGGCCGTATAAAACTCGTTCCGCTGGAAAAATCCTGAAAATGCGGGTGTACGGTATAGTGTCGCTTGACCGGTAAATATTGCCCGGTGCGTCCGTGCGACACTTTTTCTTTCGCTGTCTCGCCGCGTTCCCTCGCTCATAAACAACGTAATGACGCGCCAAACGCGAAACCCAATTCCCGGATTTCGACGGTGGCCGCGGAGGTGGCCAGAGGAAGCTTGTTCCCCCGCGTGTGTACGTGCCGACGTGCTCCTCCTCACACAGTGAAACGGACCCGGAGCGATCTGCAAGTTGAGAGAGTAAGAGAGAGAGTGAGAGAGAGAGAGAGAGAACGGTAAAAGCCACCGCGACAATGGCCTCCGGGCTGTATGTAAATCACGGCCACGACGTCGACGACGACGACGACAGCAACGCGACCGGGGTCTCGTCTCCATTTTCTCGCTTCTGCTTGCTGCTGCTATAGTGTTACCGCTGCTTCTGCTGCTGCTCGTTCTTTCCACCCTGTCAGATTCTCGCTAAACGAAGCTGCTCGTCGATCGTCCGCGCGTTACCTCTCTCCTTCGGTAACTTTTCCCCTCGTCTTTTTGTCGTCGGCTACTGCAACACGCCTGGTAGATGCGCGAATCGGACGATCCGTTTGATTTGATAAGGGGGCAGTAAAGCGTGAATATGAACGCGTTTGTCATAGCGTTGCGGAGCTTTCGAGAAGAGGGGATGTTTTAAGATTATGCGAGAGCTCGAGGCTCTTTGAAGTTATTACGTGAGGCTGTGACAAGTTGACCTTGGTCGTCTATCGGACGACGATATCGTCCACTTGCTTCGTATCGTGAACGACGATTTACTGACAGATTTGTGGGACTTAGTTTCGTTTCAAAGTATCTTCTTAAAGTTTCTTAAATATATATGTTGTGAGAGGATGAAGTTTTGGAAAGTTGCAAAAGAGTACGTATTAGTAAAGAACAATTGAGTAACTCAGATTGCTCAAATCGACAAAGACGAATTGATGTTTGTATTTTATTACACTATTAGCAGACAATTTTAGTAATTTAAATTTAATTGATTTCTCAATTTTTTTTACTTTCTTGTATATTACAGTCTGAATAAACGCAGAAATGATTCGCGAGTAGAAATTATGAGAATCGTGTTATTTGTAATAAGTGTTTGAACATCCTCTCTGGTTACTATGTGCAAATGCAGTTTAACGAACGTTTTATTTTTGATAAAATTAACATCACTATGATTTAATTTCAAATAAAATTAACATCACTATGATTTAATTTCAAACTTTCAATTACTTTCCTTATCCGTGTGAAAATGAATTTCTTTAATTGTTTAAATTTCCATGATTTTTTTGGAGAGAGAGAATTTCATTTATACTAACATCACGCTTTATATTTTTTCTCTTTTATCTTATTTCGTATTTCTTAATAAGCAGTCTTATACTCGTTGTGGTTGAAATAAACCGACTAGTAGTAAGAAACATTCCACGAGATAAGTTTATCGTTTACTGTTGTAAACTGAGCTAATTTTAAAACGACTTTTCTATTATTAACGTATTCGTCAGCGTTTGCAACATTTATCTTTCTAAAACTGTCCAAGTTTAGATTCCTTTGATAATTTCGTGCCAAAGGTTGACAAACTATATTTGTTCAAGTGGTGCTTCTTAATTGATTTCAGGTTGCCTAATTATAAATCAGCTTCAAATAGTGTTTATATTGTTTGCATTTATTAATAGCGTTAAAATAGTATTTTCAACTACGTTCCCGATGTGAAATTGAAATAAAATGTTTGCGTTAAAATACGAGAAGAAGAGAAAGTACGACGCTGAAAATAAGGAAATATTTTTGATAAAATTATTGTTGCATATTTTATCAGTAGATATAAGACTGTAAATTATTCTCTTAAACAATTAAAAAAGTCGAATCCAGATAAAAATTTGTTTCACCTACTAAATATTATCACAAGTATTTAAATATTTTATAGACTCTCATAAATTTCACAAAATTATGCTTTCAATGACAATGAAAAATTGTCGATATTTTAAACTTTGTAAAAAAAAAAGAACATATAACGACCTACTTGATTTCGTTTTGAAGCGTAAAATCTCTAATAATCGTGAGTTTATTTTTTTCGAAGACGATTTTACATCAAGTAGCGAGTGGAAATGTGAGGATGCTCTTCTTTCAAATATTGTAAAATTGTTGTCTCTGAAAACATTAAGAAATTTTTTTTATGACTACATCCACCATAATCTCGAAGATTCTCTTCTTCTCTTTACGACCTCTTAACCTCGCTGTACGATCTTCTTTCACCATTTTATTGAACTTCGAACATTACGGTTAGATGATGAAGCGTCGGGATTTCTTGGATTTTTGTCGTTTAATTTTTATATTCAGCGTTCAATAAAACGACGAGAAAGAGTCGTACAACAAATGTTCAAGAATCGTTACAAAGGAAACTTGGTTTTTCAAAATGATGGTAGATTCAGTCGCGACAGTTCTTACAATTTCCGAAAAACAATACTCTTACTTTCTCATTCATTAAAAAAAAGAAAAGAAATTCAGAACTGCCAATGTAAAAGTTCTATATTTTAAAACGAGATTAAGTGAATTGTTATATGATTTTTTTCACAAAGTTTAAATTACCGACAATTTTTCATTGTCGTTGGTAGTAATTACAGTTTTCGCCGTGTAAATCCATAATCTACTCGTTACAATGTTAATAAAATCTCGGAATATTCTGCACGATACATGCAATATATATATATATATATATATACTCGTGACAAATGTCTTTCGATCGTACTTTTCTACTATTGTTCACGGAAACACATTCAACGTAACGTCATTTCTCTTATTTTGTTACAGAAGTTCCATGTGTCGAGGATGAACGGGAGGACCGACGAGTACTTGTGATAAGATGTAGGAATAATTATACCGGACCACAACCAAGATACGTACCGTACCATCAAACGTACTTCAAGGACGCCGATCTATGCCTGTGCAATTGTGGCGCGAAAAGAACGCCGTAAAACTGCGATCAACGGTCGGGGGAGGAGGCGTCGTCGGATTCGTTGCCACTAGTTCACGCGTCCACTTACTGAAAATGGGACGCGACGAAGGAATTCGAAGTTCCAAGCTCTCGAAATTCCACGAAATTCCACCGCTTTCGCCAATCCTAAATCCTACGTTTCCCTTCGTCCCAGTGTTTTGAGAACAGCGTGCCGAGTAGAAAAACACATGGTTCGTCGCGCTCTGTGATCATTCCGTCGAAAATATTTCGTCCGGGGGCGAAATTGGGCGGAGTTCAACGTTTCGCGACAGCGGAGAGACGTTAATCGTGATGTAACGTAGGTGGTGAACGTTTGTATTTCGTTTCTATGACGCGTCAGTCGGGAAATGTAACCGGAAGTTGGAAGACGATGGAACTTTCCTCTCGTGCTTGAAGATTCAATACAATTTATTCACGCTTTTTTTATTCTTTGCTCTCCGCAGCAAACGAAACTGGCTGTTATTGCTTGTTGGAAGTTGGTAGAATTTGGCGAATCTCGGTTTAAGCTCGTCTGTTCTTTTGAACTTTCTCACGAAGGTAGAGTTTGCACGATAGAACGATTAATTGAAAATTACGAAATTTCTGCTCGCGGAAGTAACTTGAAATAAAATTCAAGGAGATAAATTCAGAATTTATTAGTTTACCATAAAATACGAAGTTTTGCTCAATCTGTTATTTGAAGTAAAATTCAACAAGATAAATTCTGAATTTATTATTAGGTAGAAAGAATTGCAGAATTTCTACTTATCCTGTAAATTTGAGTAAATTTCAAAATTTTCTTTGCCAAACATCAATTTCTATCAAGTATAGTATTCAAGCACTGCAAGTTCCTTAAAAAAGAAAAAGAAAAGAGAAGATAATTTATTCCAGGACATAAATTCAAAATATACTAAGCAGAACAGAAACAATTCACACCTCTTCAAAATTCGCTTTCAAACGTCAATAATCCGTATCAAACATCATATTCAAGCACCACGAATTCCAAAACACCTATCTGCCAAAGGAAAGAAAAAAGAAGAAATAATTTATTCGAGAAGATAAATTCAAAGCATATTGAACAGAAACAATTCGCACTTCTTCAAAATTCGCTTTCAAACATCAATAATCAGTATCAAACATGATATTCAAGCATCACGAATTCCAAAACACCTATCTGCCGAAAGAAAGAAAAAAAGAAAAAAGTAATTTATTCGAGAAAATAAATTCAAAACGTATCAAGCAAAAACAAACGCACAATTTACATTTTTTTCCAAACTTTGTTTCCAAGCGTCAATCCATGTCAAACGCAGTATTCAAGCGAACTGCGAATTCCAGAACACGTATCTCTTATGCAAAACGATGAGAGTTTAATTTTTCTTTCCGTCAAAGTCGTCGGTATGCATAACAAACGGAAGACCTTGGCCTACGAAGAATCGTTTCTTCGCGAGTCGCCACCGATATCCGGGATTTTCCTCTGCTCGAGCCAAGGGAGAACAAGCGACATCCCGTCGAGACTCCTCTCGATCGCTAGAGTATTCCGATCAGCACCACCAGATCCTTCTTGTTTCCTTTCTCGTGACTTCCGCGCGAGTCGCGCGCGTGCACGAAGAGACCGAGAGGACCCACCAGCACCATCACGTGGCACAAAGATCGACGAGCGATGCTCCTCCTCCTCCTCGACGATGCAACACCACGCATCGCATGCACGCTGCGAGCTACGCGACAACTCGCGGCAACTTCGCGGCAGGCGTTCCACATCCGTCTCACGGATCTCGCGACAAAGATCCCCCCGTGACACGCGCGAGATCGCTCGACGGGCACGAGACGAAAAGATCGGCGCCACGGACAGATCCACCCCCACGCGGTTGGGAGGGGAGGGATATTTCGTTTCTTCTCTTCTCTGTGTGTTCGCCGCCTCGATCGGGATTCCCCGGTTTGCCGGTTTATTTTTGCGGATCCGCGGCGAACGTTGGAATCCGCGAACGAAACGGCCAATGAAACACGCGACGAGTTTGGGCCAGTTCGACGGAGTTTCGCTTGTACATTTTTTTCCATATTTTTCTTTTTATTTCTCGGTTTTCTTCTCTTTCTTTTTTCTTTCTTTCTCTGTCTCTGTACTTTCTCTTTGTATCTGTTTCTCTCTTGCGTCGAGAAGACACGCGAGCATCGTTCAATCGGCTGCAATTTTCGGCTGGACGACCGAGTCGATTTTTCTTTTTTTTTTTTCCTTCTTTTTTTCTTCGAAACTGCCCGTGTGAACTGAGCGTCGATCACACGTTGCGATAACTTTTGGTTGTTCAAACGGAAATGACGCGTTTATCGATTGAACAACCTGGTCGTTTCAGCCGTTTAATTGGCCGGTGTAAACGCGAATTTGACTCGCGTTGGCGCAGCGGATAGGTAAGGACCGGAAGTAAGGGAAGAAGGGAAGAAAAGAACAACACGACGAAGGAATGCGATAATAAACAATTGGCGACGAATTGACAAGACGTATGTTTCGCCGTGCGTAAAACACGATCTCTGTTCCCTATAAAAGTAACCTCACGTGCTCGGACGCGCACACTATACATATATAAATAAATATAGACATAGAATATATTATATAAATATAAATATAAATATATGATTATACATAAATATGAGAGATGAACGAAGGATACACAATTATTATTGTATATGTAACGAAACAAATAAAAAATATATATATATATAAGAATACACTCTATTTGCGGAGAGAGAGAACTGTGCGCGGAAATATCGCTACGAATTCTATATTGCGGTATATATGTATGATATTTATATATATACATAACACGTATATATATTATTATATATAGAGCATATCATACATATATATGATATTATACAAGGATACAAAATATATTGAATATATTCTATAGAATATTGTACGTTTGCTAATGTTATGTATGATACACAAAAGAAAGAAGAAAAAAATTATATATATAATTATGTGTATAATTATATATATATATATATATATACGCGAAGAGATAAGTACATAGGTTATGCATAAGGTATACATAGGTACAATTAACGTTTAAGTAAGCTGCTACAAGTAGAACACATGTCTAAACGAAGGATAAAAGTTTTTAGTCACGTTGGTTAGAAAACCGGAGTCGACACACGTACGACCGAATGCTCATTCCGCGTGGCTTCTTTCGGAATCTGTCGCGTCATCTTAGAGGGACAGAATGGATGACACGTTGGTGCTTTTCGATAGGTAAACGTTCCCGTCCCCTCCCACCCCACCTCCTCCCTTTTGTTCCTTTCCTGTCTCTTTCTTTCCCTCCTTTCCCCGTCCGCCCCTTGATTTTTCGTCAACGAAAACGGTAATCGTTAGATCGATGTGCTACTTAGATAAACGGGGCTGACAGTGTCGCGTTCTTCGTGCAAAAAGAGAAAAAAAAATAAATATATGCATCTTGCGCTTCGCAGCGCGAGACACGAAGAGGTGTGTAAAACGTCCGGCTGATTCGATCGAACCTATTTTGTCTCGCGAACTTTTCTCATTCAGTCAGTGTTCGTTTCTCGTTCCGGAGTGCGGAACTTTTCCGTGAAACGCGAGATATCTCGTCAGCCGTCCGTGACGTGGATCTCGATCGTCGTTGGATCGAGGCGCCAGAAGAAACGCTGTCAGCCTAACGAGAGTCCTAGAGTTCGTCCTTCACGATGTTCCTCGAGGTTCGCGCGAACCTTGCAGGGAGAAACCTGGCTAGGGAGAAACGCGCGAGTCGAGATAAGTGTCTTTTACTATCGAAGAGCTTAGGCGAATTTAGTAGACGTTAGCCACGCGCCGATCGTTGCCCGACGATCGAACGGACGCGAACGGAGGGGACGCGTTTGTCGGTTAGCTAGGCCACCCTTAGAGAGCTAGGATCCTCAAACGTCGTCGAACAACTTCCAGCTACTACGAACAGCTTTCAGCAGCGCGTATAGCTTCGGTGATTAGCGTACCGTTTGGAGTTGGTGCGTGGTGGCTACATTACGATGGCGTCGTAAATGGTACCACGTGGTGCCGCAGCGAAGAAAGAAAGTCAATTTTATCAACAAGTATGATTAAGTCTAGGGTATAACCTACGCGCGTACGTACGAAACCGATAGCAGGCCCCGGTTCGACTGAGTAACAACGTTTGCTACGGGGCTGGGGTGACGAACGACGACTGACCGATTCCCACTCGAACGTTTCTCGAGCATTCTTAGATCGTTCTTTTAAGTCTCGGTCCAACGTTCGTCGATTTAACGCGGATTTCGCGGACGTCGCGGTTTATAGTTTGAAGGAGACGAGGGTACGTGGATTGTTTATTGTTCGTCTGTGGATTTTTTTGATTTTTTCCTCTTTCATTCAGCATTCGCGTGTGTTTATCCTGGCAAAAGAATTTAAGGACTCGATCGTTATTTTTGAGCTGATTGTCACACGATGAACACGAAGTCGTTGGAAGATTAACAAACAAAGTTGAATTAATAATTTATATCGGAATATTCGTACGAATATTTTTCGATACACGTTCCGAATTAATTCCTCGAATCAGTCATTTTCTACGTTACGCGTCATCATTGTACAGTAGATGTCACACAAGAATGTTATCCATTTCGGATAACGTTCGAACAGAGGACCTCGCAATAACTTCTAACTCATTGATCAATAGCAACTCGAATCGAGATTCGTTCGTACAGACAGAACAATCAACGAATGGAAATCCCACGATCGAAACGATTGCATCGTTATTTTGAACTGTACGCCCACGGTTAACACAAACGGGACGTGAGACACGATCGCGAACTTGTGCTTATATGTAATAATGTATATATAGAAACTGCCATTTACCAAGTGCAATACGTATGTACAAAGGAAGAAGAAGACGAAAAAAAAAAAGGAACGAGAGTGTCAGTCGTCGTTTGAACGTTGTCGCGCCCGCGATCCGCCGATGGTACCGGTTTCCTTTCCCTTAAGGAGAACAGCGAAAGACGAGCTTCACGTGCTGGCGTGAATACGAAGCTAATCGTAAGTGTTCATAAGAAGAAAAAAAAAAATTAATTAGGGGACGAAGCTAATGTTATTGAGAAAAACGTGTGACTGAGGAACAGTGACTGGTTTGATGTGGGAGGAATGCACGTTTCGATCGCACTGGCGCACACGCTGGTGAGCCACCGAACGTGAAACAAGCGGAGAACATCGACGAGAGGTCGGTGAGCGATCCCTTCCTCTTTGTTCTTCTCTCGTTCGTTGGGACGAAAGCTGAGAACAGTCTCGCATTGGGATCCAGAATGTTCGGTGTGTGTACAAGTTGTAATAAAATTTCTTCGTTACCGTCAAACGAACGTATGTCACTCTTTTCATCTCATCTCCGATCTCGGATCTGTAGATTTTCCAATTGAAGATTGGTCTACGCTTACTTTCAAATAATATTTTAGATCGATTCAGATATTTCAGGGGAATTAAGATCAGAATTCTGAGAATTCGAAAGGGATTTCCACTGAGGATTTAATTCTCGAATTAACTTCTGATATTTCAAATTGAAATGAAATTTCTGGATTTTGTTAAATTTTAGGCAGATTTCTGTTAATTCCAATTTTTTTTTTTTTTATCAGAAATTTATCAAAACTCCGAGAATTTCCAGCATTTCTGTCCAATTTTTTCTATTGAATTTTAGTAAAAGAGAATTCACAAAGTTCCACTGGAAAATTTCAAATTAATTTTCAAAATTATGCTTCCCGAGGCTCTAAGCTTTCGAACGTCAGACACGAACTTTCAGGATTTTAAAGTTCCAAACGTTTCTATTTGAAATTTAAGTTTCCTTTCAAATGCCACAAATTCTGTCAGAAGTCTATGTAAATCATTGTCAGGCGAGACTCCAATGACACTAAGAAAATTATTATGGAAATTAAAGACTAATCGCAAAATTCTGCGCTTTCCCGACAACGCGCGAGGGCACTCTAGATTCCAGTGTTAAGACGGTCCCACCCGCGCAGATTTCACGGGACAACGCGTTCGTTCGTACGGTACCAATATCGCGAACGTTGCGCTTTATGCTCGGGGTCGAGAAATAGAAGTTTTCTTCGGCAACGAGTGAACTAGAAACCACGAAAAAAAAAAGAAAGAAAAGCAAAAAAGAAAACAGCGTTCCTATTGGAAAAAAAAAAATCGTTTGCGAACGGTGGAAACTCCGCATGCAAAAATCAGACGCGAAATTCTAGCTCGTATATCCGTCCACTGAATGTAGAATTTTGATTCGTCGGATTGAATGTTGCGTCATTGCGTTGCAGGACTATCAAACACAACGTTTGTTAGAATTACGCCGGTAATTCTAATAAAAATACAAAATTAAAATTCAATTTTGCGATCGACACGTGCTTCGAGCATCGCGACAACAAATAAAAAAAAAATACACACGGCAAGCAGAAATTGCGATCGGAGGAATATTTTTTTTTTTTCGGTGAATTATTTTTGATTAAATCTCTGCGGTACATGCGTTGCAAAAAATGCTTACGCTATATTTTTCAATATCCGTACATCGATGTCTCTTTTCATTTCCTTTCTTGCCTTTTGCGACTTCTTCACCGATTCTCCGGTGTTGAAGTCACGTTCTCTCTTGATCTTGACTGATACGCGTGAACATACATGCACGTTGCACGATTAATTCGAAAGAAACTGGCACAAGTTCCTAAAGAAACAGAACTCGACATTCCTGAATGTTTTCCTTTTTTTCTTTTTTTTTTTTTTTACAGATACTTGCAGGGATATTCAAAGTATTTGTGCTAATGCTTCCTCACACCGAACCTTACGGTGTGAGGATAATTTTCAAAGCTTTCCAATTGCACGTTCGTTCCTCGTGGTTGTGATACGATTTATATAGAAATTTCGAATACAATGGTAGCGATGGTAGCAAAAATTTTCTAGATGACCTAACACACAAGTGACGAACGAATTTAAGTTCGTGATACCACAAAGGTTTAAAACTATCATTCTCCAGCATCAAAGAAACACTCTTTGTTTTCTTGTCCGACCGACGCTGATCAGCTTCGCAGGCACACGAAAAAACCATCTTACAATTGTTTCCCAATTTCATCGACTGTAAAATTGTTAATGACACTTATGTCACGTATATATATATATATTGTTACTGTTGCTGTTCTTTATATTGTCCCCTTAAATTTTGTAATAAATTTATTTACAATTCACGCCTTTGGACATACGATATCTTTCTGTTTTCCGAGACGAATCGAATGCCAATGTTATTTTTTTTTCTTTTTTGTAAAATGGAGTTGATCAGCCTTCGGTATTCGAAAGGCTTGTCTCGAGCTTCGAAAAGAGCGTCCGAGCTTTCGAATATTCAGCGGAGCCTTATATCGATCGTAGTCCTTGCGTAAGACGCAATCGTTCCGCGAAAATCCGAGGCCGTGAATGATCATCGATGATGCAAACCGCGACGATGCTTGTGGAACGACCCTTGAAAGAATCCAAGTACTTTCCTCCACCGTGATTCAGCGCACGTAAGCGAAGCGAAGCTTAGTGAAATATCTTAGATAAATATGTTACTACCTAGAGTTATATCGAAATATTATTATGTAGTCAATGTTAATAACGCGATGGAGCAACGTGTGAGAGAGAAAGAGAACACGAATGAAAGAAAAAGAGAGAGAGAGAGAGAGAGAGAGAAAGTATGAGAGCAAAAGCAAACGATAAAATAAAACGATAAAAAAAAAAGAAGCAGATCCTACTGGAACCTAATTTACGCTTAAAGAAGTCGACAAAGTTTTTTCCTTCTCTTTGCAAACGCTGTAAAATGTTTCTTTTCTACACCTTGAACATGTACATAACGTGCATTTGTCCCCTTGGCGCGATTTCATTAACCAAGTTAGCAAAGGCAATTGCGAAGAAACGCCGCTTCTCTTTTGCTCGAATCGTCCATCTGGTATTTTGGCTTTGTTTGTTTGTTTTTTTCTTTTTTCCAGATATCGTGCGTGTGCTTCAAAAGTGTGTGTCAGAATTGAAAATGTCGAGCCAAGTGTTGGGAGAAGAGGAATTTCAAAAACTAGGAATAGATAGTTCAAATATTCTACGATATCGTTTCTTAGAATTTATTCTTTTTTCAATGTCACGTTTATTTCCTCCCAAATTTCCGAATACTTTCTCGCAATTCTTCTCTGAAGAATTGCGTCGCTTTTGAAGTATCTACTTTCAAAATGATCGAAGATAACACATCGCGACACTAAACGACTGAACATTTTCAATCGAACCAAACGAGACGATCAGAAAGAAGTAATCGAAACTCCAATTTTCTCGCGCGTTCAGATACACCAGGCAAGATTTTTCGAACAAAGGGAGCAGAGTACAGGTACAGGTACATCTCGCGAAGGGAGGGTAGAAAAATTCCAACCTCTCTTCGCGAGCGGTTTATCGAGCTTGTCTGACTGAAACGTCCGGATCCACTCGGCGAGTTGCGGCCACCTGGATCCAGGCGAATATCTCTCGATGTCAGTCGATTTTTCCGCTTAGCGTTATATATATATATATATATATATATACATTATGTCGATCGAGCGACGACGATTTCTGTTAACGAAACGAACGAACGATTTGCAAAAAGCGCGACCGTGCAAAGGCTAAAAGAGAGAACGAGAGCGAGAACGTCTGCGAGAAAGAATGAGAAAGAGAGAGAAAGAGATGGTTGTTAGGAGCGTGGCTTTCTCATGGCGACGGTGTCCATTTCCTTTCATTCGTGCGAGAGTATCCCTTGTTTTACAAAAGCAACGTTACCGATACCGCAACAGGTCGTGTGATCAGCGATTGTAACTCTTTAATTCCTTGTAATCGTATAGCGAACTCCCCTTACTCTTCTCCCTTTTCTTTTCCGTTTTCTGTCTTCTTCGTCGTTTCCTCCCACCCCACCCCCACTTTGTTTTCTCTCTCTTCTTTTTTTTTCCTCCTCGGTTTGCAAATTACGCGCGAGCAAGCACAAACGTTTGGAAAAAAAAACTGTATAAGATATGTAGACACATACATTGAAACTTGAGTTATATATTTAACATGAATACTATTTAATATATGATTCAAGCTTATAATAAACGGGTTGTATAGAAATTAGTCGTTATTAATCTTAAGATCAATCCCCGATCATCCTCGCTTCCCGTGTAATTTCTTCTGAATAAGTAGTCTAATTTTTGCAGGATGGAACTTTTTAACGTTGGAGCTGGCTTCTAAGCGTTGGAAAATCTAAAATGTAGTCACGTAATAATAAATTGTAACACAGTGTTAAATACTCTAACAAATTTTAAATGAGCGCGAACGCGATTCTGGAAGATTCCCAAAGATCGCAAGAATCACGAAAAAATTTTGTCAATCCAAACATCGAGTTACTAAGTATCGGTATAATCAACTTGAATCAGTTAATTAATAATTGCAAAGGGACTCGAACTTAATCGTGTGATCAAAGTTTTAGATATTCTTTTCAACGAGATGAGAGAAAAGTGACAAAATCCAGAGAGTCATTGACGTTTCGTCTGAAAAAAAAGTAGTTCTTCGATAGAAATCGCGACTTCTCCGTTCACAGATCAAAAATATTATATTCGAAGGAAATTACTCTTACATACATCAGCTCGATTCCTTACTGTGTTCATTTTCATTGCATTTCGCAATGTATCGCGAAACTAATTCCAGAGACAAAAGTTATTCGACCGCGTCGAAAAAAATCTTGGAAAAAAGTCCTGTTTTCACCTCGCTAATTAAATTTCCTGCGTGTAAAAATTTGATGTCCTAATTAAATTTATTATTAATTACAGTTATCGATTATTCGTCGCGTCGTTTTCTATCGCGCGCCGCAATTAACAGAGAAAATCGAAAAGGGACGATTATTTACGTTAATAACATAAATACATCGCATAATGCAAATTCATAACTCGCCAGAGTGACAAGTATGCGTAAATTATATCTTTCAAGGAATTAAAGTGAACTCGGCGATGTAAATTTATTTGTAAAAGTTGCTAGATGTTTCAACGATTTGCAAAATTATCAAGACGGTTATTAAACGGTTTCGGTATTTTATTCGAAAGACCCGTTAAATTACATTGAACACGATTTACGCAATTCATAATCGTTCGATATTGTAAATATTTAAAAACGTATAAATACAGTTTATGCAATTATTATATCAAGTTTATCGAATTTAATAATTCTAGACGTATTACATTTTAAATATACAGACCGGTATATTCGAATCGATATGTATGTATTCTCATGTATTTATCACATTTGCAATTTCTATTTACATTTATTACATATTTAAATTATCGAATATAAATATGCACATTCGTATTGCATAAAATATATTAATATAAATATACAAATTTATAATGTAACGCGTTTGCAATTATTAAGCCACAAATATTTTCACGCTCGTCGTTCGAGGCATAAAGGGGGGGCTGGAAGGAGGGGGGTTGGGGGCATTAGGAAAGAACTCGGGAGGAACAGGACGGAAAATAAAAATGACACGTGCGCCCGGTATCGAGTGTAGACAGGCATAAGATTTCTATTTCTCGGGAAGCAGGATACCCGTTCCACGAGTTACGTTCCGCAAACTTTCAAGATTTCTCGCGACTTTCTCGAAAACCTTTAAAGATCTCCGCGTTTCTAGTAATATTCCGAACGATCCTGAAACTTTTCGAATCGGCGATTTGCACTTTGAAACTTTATTCTCATTTCTTGTGTCTTTATCGTGGCCGATTTCGACCATTCGGGCCAGCCAACTAGGTAACTAAGCAGATATCGAACTAGATACGAGCCGGGTTCTATCGCTGACGATTATCTACGATTTATCAATCGGCAACGATATCGTTGACTCGCGCGAGCATCCGAGATCTATATAGATTATATTGTCAAGTAATTATCGACTCACCTGTTTCTTGTATCAGTCGAACACACCGCGTGTGCAATCTCTGGTAGGTCTAAATTTACGAGAATTCCTACTGTGTGTGAGATAAAATGCGCTGATCTAATTGTTTGTCTTTTCATTACATCGATTTCTTTATCGCTTGGAATTAAAAGATTAGCCGAGTTGGAGTAATAGTAAATGGGAACAACCAACCAACATTGTGATATGTAGAATGATTAAAGTGAACAATTCGTAACTTAATAATTGTTTCTAATAATTGTTATCTTTGTTCTCTGACACGAATGCTTCGAGTACTTCAGTCTTTTGGCTAATATTAATTTATAAATATAAACGTGCAAAATACGCACTACAGACGCAAAAGTATGCAATTTCAAATATTGAAGAAACCTAGAAACGAAAACCAACGTTACTGAGTTTAATTATAAAATTAATTAAAAAATAAATATCGTTTCTTCTTGGTCTTTTAACTTATACTTCCATAAAGAATTCTAATTTTATATTTTTAATTATGAATGTTCTTGCTCCAATTGTCTCGAAGGATATCTTCAGCTGAAAACCACGACGATTTTCACCTATATACGAAAAAAATTATTCAGTTGAAAAGAGAAAAAGGAAGAAGAAGACATTGAGATGAAGCAGGAAATAGATAGCAGTGGTAGCTCTCTTCTACATACGTACAATTTGGTTGGAGAATCGTTAATCAGTGTCATGGGGGGAAGAATAGTGCATTGTGGTATCAAACGAAAGGAAGGTAAGAGGTTTCGTAGGGCCGAGAGACAGGAAGGAAGACTTAAAATGGAACTCTTAAGTGCAAGTGTACGTCTCTTCTTTCATTTCGCGCTCTCGCAGATTCCTTTGCATATCTCTTGGATAATATTATACTAACAATAAGATTGTTATATTATTATATCAAGGAAGTGTTCCGCTGCGTCCGAGGAAAAAAGAAACTAATTCTAGAATAAGATGAAGAATAAAAATGCATCGTTTTTCGAGGGAACCGAGTTTGAAAATTTGTAAATATAGTGTCATGTTATATATTTATTCAACACAAAAATTGTAAATTATCCACAAAAATTTGCAAGACGCATAGCTTGCTTCAAATTGTTACTCGAAATAATACAACATTATCAAAAAGATCATTTGGCCATTGTACGGTACATTCTCATAGTATGCTCGTGGTTCACAGATGCGAATATGGAAAATATGACGATAAACGGATTTGACACGTGTAACGCATACAAATTGAGTATTAATCCCGACTTACGTTAATTAAACTGATGCTTCGTTGCCATACACGAGTCATTAATACACCTAGATTTTTCTTTCGGTTTCTCGACCAACTTGAAGAAATTGAATACTCATCGTAGATTTTTAATAACTCAGTTTTATTTATTGTTTACTTTTCTAGAGATTATTCACACGCACGTAAGAACGGAATGTTATTTCTATTCAATGTGATCTTGCAGCGGTGAAAAATATCTGTGTAAGAGAAGGTACCGTCGACGGTAAAACATTTTCTTGCAGAGTGAAACGTCCCTCGAATAAATCAAAAATCGGCTTCTTCCCTTAATTCAAGAGTGATTTTTCTCTTTTGGCGTAAACATAGTCTGTATCGTAAAAAGTCAAATATTATAGCATCGATAAAGTACATGAAATATTTTTGTATTTACCTGTACGTATTGATACACTTGGAAAATTTAATCTATCCGTGTGTAAATGTCGAGCGTAAATTGACATTTAGTGGATGATGTGAATTTTTTTTCCGATAATACTGGGAGACTCTTTTTATTAAAAAAGAAAGGAAAAGAACAGAATTAACGAAATTGATCGTACGCTACTTTCCTCCAATGGAATCTGATTCTTCTGAAGTTTCCTGAATTTTTTTGTGAAATTAATATTATACGGAATTGTGCCCCTCATAAATTAAATATTCACATATTTCTCTCAAGCAATTTGATTCTCTCGATACTGCACAATGTACGATATGTGATTATGTAGTATTATTATACGATTTTATACAGTATGTGTCAACACAAAATATTTCGTAATCTCATAAATCGATTGCAGATTTTTATGCATTTGTAGGAAAAAGAACGAGTATAATAGAATGAATTGAACATGATAAAATACATATATTTCTATGACGTTTGTTACACAGAACATCTTTGATATATTTTACTAAAATAAAAGCCCATTTTTTAAAATCATAATTTAAATAATATATATTTAAATTAATATATAATTTAAATAATGTATATTAAAAATATTAAAAATCTGTAATCCAGTAGCTGTGAGGTTACTTTAAATATAATTAGACGCGAAGAATCCTACTTTTTAAATTATGTTTTTAACATAAATTTGCACAAAGATCCCTTCATGAGACAATGGAACGCTTACAACGCTTACGAAGAAAAGAAGAAAGATAAAAATCTGCGATTCATAATTAGGCGCGTTTTAATCGTACATCTACAAAACTGCGAGTTTGCAGTCTGCAGTTCTAAGATAATCAAACACTCGCAACGAAGCTTCGTAACGTTCACCCCTGAAAGACTGGAGAAAAAAAAGGAAGAAAGGAAGAGGAAAAAAAAAGAATTAAAAAATTCGTAATCCAGCGACTGAGCTGGAGATTTCTTTGAATTTAATTAGGCGCGTCGAGGAGTCGTCGAGGAGCCGTTCTCTATCGCGGACTGATAGTGACGCGTGTGTGCCACAGCAATATGGCACCCTCGTCCGCACCGGAGAACAGATTCTTAATTAAATTCTCGCCGTTTTCTCAAGCAGGCCGCACCGGGCTCAGTCGCTGCAACTCCATCCGAGTTTTTTCATTCCCCGTGTCGTGGTCCGCGGGCATTCTGAAGCAAGGGCCTCTGGTCTCGTTCTCCTTTGCCTCGCCTCGCTTCGTCTCGCCTCGCCGCCAATCCCTTTTCTCCAAGCCTCCCTGAAAAGCTAGCTCTCCTTCGGACTGCGAGCAACTGCGAGATTGCGTTTGGCCCTCTTCCGTATCGTTGTAGCCAGCTTTATTCTAATCTGCTATCCTCTTCGGCCGCAAAACAATTAAGGGCCAGCCCTCCCACTCCTCCCCCCGCAGCGCGTCTCGCGGCCACGGTTTTTCTCGTTTTCCATCGCCGCGCTGCTCCATTTCCCTTCGTCGTTCTTTCTGTCGCGAACCTCCCGCCCCTCCCACGCCCGTGGCAAACCCATCCAGGCTATTGAACGCGGAAACTGAATTAACTATTGGTATCCGTGACAATTGGCGATACAATGGCTCGGACCGATGTTCTTTGAAGGAAGATTTAATTGTTACGCGTTGTTTCCTCTCTCTCTCTCTCTCTCTCTTTTTTTTCTCTTTTTTTTTGGCAGCACTGCTCGATGACTCGCTTTTTTCATTTATTCGCTGACGTTTCGAGTGTGCAGGGACGTTTAGAGTTTTATTGGATGAATATTGTCCAGGGTGGTGGATCGGATGGTGGCTTAACACGTTCGCCGTTGATCGGATTTTTTATTTATCTATGCGCGACGTATGCTACCTCCGCCCGAAATTAGCGATCGCACTTGGTGCGTAAATGTTGTTCCAGTATAGTCTTCGCATGTGTAAGATGTAAATAAAATTTCCAATCTTAAGTTTTCAGCATTAATTGCTAAATTGTAGTAGCTTTAGGTTTGCGTACAATACTACGTGATAGCCGATTTTCACGTCATTATGTTTTCCATGCACAAGTTTGCCGTGTCAGAAAATCTAACGTTTTCTCTCCTTGATAGAAGATTCCATGTAGGGTTGATTTCAGCACGGAATAAACTTCCAAGCGACCAATTTTGATTCTTTAATTTTCCCCGAGTTTCGAGAAAAATCTTCCTTTTCCAATTTTTCGCGAGTTAACGTTGAGAATTGAACTGCCAGATACCTTTGATACTTTTGCTTCCATTTTATTTCCATAAAGGAGATACAGTCCGACATTAAATTCTTTCGATGCAGCTCCAGTTTATTACCTTTGCAACGTTGTAGCAAAAATTGCAGGACAGAATTACGCACACCGTTATTCACTTCGGGCTTTTTGACTTTGACTTTCAAATTGTCACCTGTCGTTTCGACTCTGCGTACACTCTGGAAATGACAAGTACAGTCGGTGTACTTTCGAAGCTGTCAAATTATTTTTCTTCCGAGACCAGCCTACTTTGATAAATAAATAACGATCGAATGACTTTTTTAATGACTTTTTAACTTTTACTATCATTGTCAAATATTTAGACATTGAATAAAATAACCGTATCGATAATCAAACCAAAATATATTTATAGGTTAGGTTTAGGTTAGATTTAGGTTAGGTTTGCGATTAATTTTTATTCGCATATTAGAAGTAGACTGCAGACTTTTCATGCGTTTATGTAAAGTTTATGGAAAGATTTGCAAGAAAGGTGTACAAAATATTCAAAGCAGAGTGTTCGTTATAATTACTTTTATTGTATTCGCAGGAATACGAATTTGCATAAGAATTCGCCGCGTAGCTTCATGTGAGATTTTGTATTGTACACTTTGGTCGAATTGTGTGTAGAAAAAATAAAATGCACGTCTGTCTCTGTACTTAAATATTACAAATACCATTTCACTATAGATAGCAGTTTACATATTTCCTTATAATTAAAGTTTTCGCACGCGCATTCAAATGCAGTTGTCGAGTTTTTCGACGTTACATTTGCATTTCGCGTGGAGTATCTTTCTTAATAAATTACACGAAAGTGTTTTGCACGTGTATCACTTTTCGATCGAATTAAACAAGAGTAATAATTTCTGTACAGTTCAATTAATATGAAATTGTAGGATTGTTGCAAAAAAAAAAAAAAAGAAAAAGATAATACAAAAATAATATGTAATATGAAGTCAATGAAACGTTTAAATTGACGATGTACGAAACGAATACGTTAATTGACACGAAAAACGCAATGCAACAAACTACAAAATGAAAATGCGGAAATGTTTCACGGCAATGCTTCCTAATTAGATTCATTATTCAAATCAAAACTATATATCGCAGAAGAGGGAGGTAGAAAAAGGAAGAAAGAAGCGAATAGACTGTAGGGGCAGTGTACAGATTGCAAAATTTATTTTCGACGTTGCAACTGCTCGCATTAATTAAAATTTCTTGCAGGCCGCGGAACGCGCGCAATATTTTAACGAATTCTCATTCGAAAAGAACGTTTACGTTCGATAAAGGGTGAATTCGCAAAAATGACAATAAACAGGCTATCGGTTATATTCTTCGCGCCAAACGCAAGAGAATATTCCCACCCCGAATGGAATCCAAATAAAATCCCACGGTGCGCGACCGTGCGTTTCGTTTATGCATTAAAGACTTATATAAAATTCTTCGATTAATTCCCTACTCGCGATTAATATCGCGCGATGTAACGCACTCGGGACATTCAATAACCAGCAATTAAGAAGCACGGTTTAATTCTATTTCGTTTTCGTCTGTTTCAGTTAAAGCGATTTTAAAAATGCACACCCCGGAGAGTGGCGACGTTATTGATTAAACAGCAATGAAATGCAAAGGGAATTCTCGCTTAATTCTAAATTTAATTGTATTAAAATTTCAAGTTCAGTTAAAAGCGTATTGTAGAAAAATACCGTTCCTGATACATTCGCATAATTCACGCGTTACTTATTTCTTACATCCCGCGTTTTGCGAAGTGAATTTCACTGTTAGTTTCATTATTAAGTCGTTTAATTTAGTAATAAATCATCCGTTTGAATATTTCACAGGCGTCAGGATCTTAAACTTACACGCCCGGACGCTGAAAATAAAATTTCACCCACTCTGCGTAACGCGCAACGTTTCGTTTATCGTGCGCGAGAGAGAAATAAGAAAAATAGGAGCGGGTGATTAAATGCGCAGGAATTATACGACAACAAAAATGAGTGAATTGCTAATTTTCGGTCGCGCATGAATTAAAGTATCGATCTTTAATTACGGATTAACCTTGCGGAATTTTCCTGCTGTTACATCGCATTGTATTACACGCAATTGCACGTGTTTTATTTTTAAATCCAGCATGTATATTATTTACAATCTTTTCATCTTGAAGTCTTTTTCTTTTTCTTTTTTGTTTTTTCACTGAAAACGATGCATGCTTTGTAATCAATTTCACCCGAGAAAGGATAATTTTAATAATTCCTGTATCTCTAACCTTCCAGCCAAATTTTCAAAAGAAAACAAGCGATATCACGCGCAACTACTGACAACCTAACCTAAACCCGAACGACAGAAAAATCAAAACAAACAGTAAAAATTAAATTCAATTAAATTCAATTAAATTCAACATTTGAACGCGAAACTACCCTTTGCAAAGATCATCAAGATTCAAATTAGTCGTCCGCTATTCATCTTCCATCGTTAACAATAACTCAAGGCTCCATAACATTCCGCGAAACTCGCGAATAATTACGGAGCTGAATGGAAGCCGGTGGAGGTTAAAAGAAAAGAAGAAAAAAAGGAAAAAAATGAAAAATAAAAGAAAGAAAGAAACTCTATTTTTCACGCGCCGGAAGGAAAAAACAGAAGTGGATTCGAGAGAAACATCAACGTCCACCGAGGTCCTCGAACTGGCTCTAAGCACCTGTAAAGTGTGTAACGATAGTAAACGGAGAGCGGCCGCGCAAATATTTCGCCGGAGGAAGAACGTTCGACTAGTTGAGAAAACGTACACCGTCTTGACTTCCGCGGAGAAAGAGTATCAATATGCATAAAGGTCTGAGGTGGGGGAGGGGCTGATGCTCGAAACTCTCTAGCCGGATACTTCGTTCGTTCGCCAGCTATAACGAGCTATGAATTATGAATCGAGCCAGAACGAGGGACTCTGTCTCTCTCTCTCTCTCTCTCTCTCTCTCTTTCTCTCTTTCTCTTTCTCCGTCCTCTGTCCCTCTCCTCTTCTCTTTTCCCACTCTGTATGTCCTCCCGTCTACTCTTCTTACGACTGTTCAATTTAACAGACGACCCGTGTTCGTACGAAAATCAACAAATATTGTTCTTGCTACAGTTATAACCGGTGGCCCGTTATTACGTAAATATTTTGCACCGTGAAACTGTAATTAAAGATCTATTAAATCAGCTCACGCTGGGTTAATTACATTGAAACTGCCGCCGCCGCCGCCGCCGCCGCCGACACGCACCCCCACCCGATCACCCGTGAAATACCGTCGAATCACTGAAACACGGAAACTTTTCGTCAGTGGCATCTACCCTTCTTTTTCTTCCTCCCTTTCTTGTCTCCTTTTCTCCCCCGGTGTCTCTTTCCCCTTTTGCCACCGACCCGCGTCCGCGCGAAGTCCAATAATTTCTCCGATCGACAGATTTATGTACTTATGTCGATGGTATTCTTGGACTGAGAAGGGCTTTCGTGGATCAGGAATTTTGTCAAGCAGGCCATTCTCGAGAGCATATTAATACTCTGTAACACGCACGCAAACACGGGCTTTGTTAATGAGACATGAAACTTTTTTAACACTTTTTTCACAAAACTTCATCACATACAAGAGATTTTTTGTTTTTAAACGTAACTTACTTTTGCCACTGAGGTACGCTTCTTTGTATCCAGCAGCGAAATTTTGAACATTAAATGTATTAAGTAGAGTATGAATGACTTGAATACATTTTACTTGTAGAAATTTTCTTGTAGAAATTTTGTTAATAATATAAGTTTGTTCGGAGAGTTTGCAGCGAGTTTGGATATTCAGATATTAATATTATAAGAAGATGTTATGACACTAATTCAACGTAATGCAACTCAATCCAAGTGCGCAAGATTGAAACTGTTCGGATAAAAAGAACTTTTTGATTAAAAAAATAATTGTATTAATACTGTAAAAACTTGTGACTTGATTTTAGAATCCTGCAGTACTTAGAGTTGGTAACTGATAACGTCATACGAGTTTCAGCATTTAGCAATAGATGATGCTGCTGTAGCATCAAGCGTGACGGCGCGCGTATTTTTAAAACGAGGTTGACAGCAGTGACGTTGATTACAAAAGAAGAAAGACGAAAATAAAATAGGAAAGTATATTGTAATTTCAGTTGTTGAGAATCAAGGAAATCAAGTAATCGTTCTAAAGATCCTGCTGTACATAAATTAAACCGCTGTAATTAATAGTTGTGGTTTCTAGTTAATTCTCGTAATATATTTATTAAAAGGAGTAAATACAAGTGACTTCTAGATCTTGATGGAAAATTATTCTCGAAAGTAATTAATTATTACGATAGATTTAGATAAGAAGATCGTTTAAAATTCAAGTACATGTTGATTCTAGTTGGATAGATAGACCATATCGACTGTTAACAATGAAGAAATTTTGTTAATTATTTATTCAGATTATTACAGTAATAATTTGTAACAATTACACTATAAATATTTAAGATAATTTTGAAATATGTATCGATACATATGTACTTATATATATAAAAATTATATCACTACAGAAATTCAAATTTTACCCCAACACAAAAAATAAACATACAGACAAGGTGGAATAGATTAGACATCCAAAACATTTTTAAACCATACCATTGACTAGCTAGAGTAGACTGGGTATCCAATGCTTTTCTGTGTCCCATGTTTTGGAGATACATATATGAATAGACCTCGCACACAATGTATTTTTTTGGCTCACAATTTCCTGGTTCTAAATTCTCTTTCCTGTGTCACATCCTATCGTATCGATTCAGGCAGATTTTGCACCGCAGCGCTACTACGAGAATTAAAATTAAAAAATATGGACAGTGTTGTCAGTTTGTTTCAAGAATTACTTATTAAATTGAACTTGATGGAACTCATCAATGAAGCAATATAACGATTTAAAACGGAGATCGTTGAAAATTGCACGTCGTCTGTGCCCGTACCATTTTCGTGTCACATCCTATTATATCGATTTAGATAAGTTTCGTATCGCAACTGTACTAGTAACAGGAATTAAAATCAAAAAATATGAATAACGTCACTGACACATCAACTTCCAATAAAGTAGAAATCTGTCATCAATAATACAAAGTTCTATTCATCCAACATACCGACAATCGTTTACCCTGCATAATTGATACCTACAATCGATAAAACCGTAATTTCTCGACAAAAACGAGTGGCGTCTCTGACCGTGAAGCATCGGGCGCAGGAGCCAAGGGGCACGTTCGTCCTAACGGGTTGCCAGTCGGCAGGAGTTTAGTCGGTGCCGGTCCCGAAACGCGTTCACGTCTGGACATTCCATCGGGACACGATATCTAAGATGGCAACAGACATGTACATTTGATAGGGCAGTCGATTCGAAGGGGATAGCCGACTCGGTTCAACCAGAACAATACGGCATAATGAGCGGCTGACGAGGTGTAATACGCGGCATGAACGGATAGTTGAGGGACCGGTGGTTGCTCAGTTCATCCCTTGAAATTTTCCGAAACGACTCAGCTTCTTCAGGGGGGGTGTGATATCGCTTTCCGTTCAAGCAACTCGTCGTGCACGGGCTTTCCGCGCGAAACAGACGTGCTTGTGTGGGAAGTTAAAGCATTCTCGATGGCACGCCCGTGACCAATGGTCCCACAGGATAAAGGTAAGCGATACGTTCATCACGTCCGGCTCCTTCGACCTATTTTACGCCGCTTTTCTATGCGACACGCGCCAACCTTACGTCTCGCCGATCTGCTGACAAAATTTGATGAAACTGTGTCTTTCTTTCGCTTGATCGATAGCGAAATAGAAACAGCACTTGTATCGAAATTTCTTTTTATTACCTGTCGGACGTGAAAAGTTTGTAATTATTAAGGAAAAGAATTAACACGCTTCTCTTTTGCATCGAAACAATTGTTGTATTTAATAATGGTAAATATATTGCAGAAAAATCACGATTATCTGCAAAAGAAACAACGCAATTGTATATCGTCTGGAAAACGATATCTCTGAAGTGAGATTTGCATCAAAAATCTTATTTTATCAATAAATTCGTAACGATTAACTGAAAAATAATATGCTTACTTAAAAAAACAAGTTTGTCAATGAATTCCGTGACAATGACCTTGTACAAGCGCAGTCTCTGGGCAAGTCTATTTTGAAAAATTCTTGGCCACGTTCTCAATCGTGCATCTTCATTTCATTTCACGTAATTTAATATTAATACTCCTACTTGTACGTGTACGTAGGTCACTTTCAATTAACGTTCCCTTTGAAATGTTTAGAGTCGTGATTAAACTGATATTCGGGGATATTACATCGGTGAATATGGATTACGGAAAATTTCGCGGTGTTTGTCGAATTCAATGGGACGATTAGAGCTTGTTGGGGGAATCAGATTGACGACGACTTTGAACCCTCTTTGACTCGTCCGGTGTGCCATTCAATTCGTCGCGGACATTGACTCAAGGATTGTGGGTAATCTCGCAGGAGGACGAAGATCGGCTTGAATTAATTCATCGATCTCGCGAGAAATTACAGCGGTTAAAATTACAAACCCGATAACCAGCCTTATCCAAATCGTTTTCGATTAATCACAATTATTGCAAATTGGATTTCTAGGTTCTAGTTGAAAGCGTCGGCGAGGCGAAGGTGAAACAGGGCTGCGTTTCAGATATTCCGTTTATCAATTAATTTCGAGGTTTCGACGAACATTTCGATTCCTCGAATCGTAGAATCGATGTGACAAGCGGAGCCGAGGAATTCGTTTTGATCAATTTTCCAGGCGGATATCAATTTCAATAAAGTTACCATTCGTGATTAATGAACTTGTTTTTTAAAAATATAACTCTTTGACGTGACAGGTTCATTAAATGCGAAATTGAATTTCGCTTTGAGACAGATTATCTGTTTCACGATGTTCCTTTTCATCTTTGAATTACTTTCGTCCCTTTTACCTTTTTTTACTTACTTCCCTCGACGTTCTAATTTCAGAAATGCGTGTCTTACATAAACGAGTTTTCCCGAAATAAATTTTATAATCTGGAGGATTTTTCTTCGAAATGTGAGAGAGGATATTAAACTGGTTGTTCAAATGTGTAAATTTATTTATTAACAGATATTTATAAGTAAATAAAGCGTGAAGTGTGGAAAATTAAAAGCACAATTGTAATCAAATTTTCTTCTTACTTTTGGTTTCTTAAAAATACAAGTTTAGTTGTTTGCACTAATTTGGAATATAATTAGCTTCCAGTCTCTATAATAATTAAAAAGTCAGGGAACTGTTAATTATCGTGCTGTATCGTAGAATATTAACAGCTTAAAGTAGACGGTGCGTAACAAAGTGTATTAATTATTATCTGACGAAAGTTCCGTAGATTGTTAATTTACGAATTCTCCAACTATCCGCTTCGTGAGAACGAAGCTTACGCGCAATGAATTTTCCACTGTCCTTTCCGCGCACCAGAGTTATCGCCTTAACCATAAGAATGACAGAAGTTTGCCACACAGAAGTTAAAATAAACACCCTTGAAACTAAAAAACAAATAATCAATAATACCATAAATTACTACCATGTCGTCAATCACAATGGTTTCGTTGAGAGTAGTACAGTATTAATAATAATAATGTTTAAAGATGACACCAGTGAAATTATTCGAATATCTCAATGATATTGTAAAATATTACATGTAACAAAATGTGGTATTAATATTGCGAAATATTATAATATTATATCATTTGGAAGTCACTTGGAAAATAATTAAAAAATTTAAATGAATACCGAAAATAAGAAAGAAATTATCCAAGTCTCTCAATAATATCATAAAATATTATAAATATAATATTAATAGCATAGAATATTACAATACTATAATGTAACATATATTATTGCTCAGAAAATTTGTAACGCCCTTTGGAAAAATATTTGAAAAAATTTGGCGTACAAAAATTTTAAAAGGCACCTGAGATGAAGAAGAAATTGTCCAAGTTTTTTAACAATACCATAAAATATTAAAATTATAATGAAATACAACATTAACAGCGTAATAAGTAGTAATATTGTAGTACATTGTTTAAAAAATTCTCAACGGGATTTTCAAGATATTTGAAGAGTTCACTGCACCTTCATACGAACAATTAACTTGTCAAAATCATATTTACAAATATTTTTGTATTTGAAAAAATTTGCCCTGTCCCCAAACATAATATACTATATCTCTAAACACAAAACTGACATCTACCATTTCATCAAAGAGAAATAAGTTTGTCTTGTACCCCAGTACGATTCGTCTCACTGAAACCAGAAGCAACTGTTCTGACTAGGAAATGAAGACGACTGTTTTGCCATAAAATTTTATCGATATGCAAACATTTGAATCGATACAAAACGACAAACAACGCTACTCCTACTTGAGATCTACCCCACGCTCCTTCGCGAATCACGTGACCCAAATCAATCAATCGCTAATTTTCGTTGCATCAGCGTTGCACATGAAGAGGCCCGATTTTCTGCGTTACCCCCGCTAAAATCACTTTCAGTGATAAAAAACACCATCTGAAAGCAAATCTCAGATTCAAATAAATATTCTCGCGTGTATCTCTCGTGTACGTTCGTACTCTCGTCGCATCCGAAAAAGCCAAGTAACAATAGTTCGTGTTGCTTTTCAATGCGAGTTCCAACACTAACGCCGATTCCTTCGCGATTCGCCTTTCTTTTTCTTTTTTTTTTTCCTTCGCAAGGAAGGGCAACGCCACAGATTCATTCGGGGGTGGCACGCGTGCCAGAGGATTTCTCGCAGAGGATTCTTTTAAAATTCAAGACAAGCCCAGAAGGTGGGACGGGAATATAGCGCAAATAGCCGCGTTACCAGACGCGATCTAGGAGAGAATTTATGTATCCTCGTCCAACGCAATTTGCTTAAAACGCGAATAAAGACCGTAATTTACGACAGGCAGATTGTTATCCTATTCTATCTTGAAATTATGCGGACATTTTTGGACCGTGGCGTTCCAAGGTTGCCACGGTTTGCCGCGCTTTGTTCCCTGGATCGTTCGATTCTGGACAGAGACTTGTAAATCGTCGGGGATAAATCACTTTTCTTTTTTTGTTTTGGGAGAGGGGAAAAAAGCCTGGTGATGCATGGGCGACAGTGAGCCATTAATACTTTGAGCGTTGTATGTCGAAGAGAAATCGAAGGAAAAGCGTGAAATATGAGAGTAATATAATCGGAAGTGGCGTTGGACGGTGCGACTCTTTCGGTTCAGTTTTTCCTACGACTCGTTCCTTTTGTCGAACGAATTTTGTGCCTATATTTAGAAAGTGTGAAATTCTTAATAACTTTGACATTTTTCATTCTTAATCTAAATCGTAATGTAATAACTTAAATTTTCACGTCGAAAGAATTTATATTAACTTAAACTGAATTCAAATTAAATTCAAGTTCTTCGTAATCCCACTTAACAGTGTTTTGATTTTGATTTTGATTATACTCAATTCGCTGATATTTTCTCGCGTGAAAGAATAAATTTTTATTTCCAACAGCTTCATTCGTCAATAGGATGAATTAAGTTGGATAACTATAGACAATATTATTAATATTAAAATAAAAGAAAATTGACAATATTAATATCAAGAACACTAAAAGATCGAATTAAATGAAAACAAAATCACAAATTAATTTGGCTGTAATAATTAAAAAGTTTCGTTTGTTTCTACGAATATAAATTGTTTTTAACTTTGTAAATATTCAAAGACAACCTAGTACGTTTCAAAGTTAAAAAACGACAAGAGTTATTTGTGACTTTTTAATCGAACGATTGCAATTAAATTTTCAACGCTATAACAACTATTTATCTATCTATCTATCTATTTGCTGTAATGTAATGCACAATACAACGTGTGTGTGTGTAGTGCGCGATATTAGCTACTCAGAAAAATGAGGAGGCATCGTTGAATATCGAGCTCCGGGGACAGCAAACTGAAAAGCCATTCTTCTTTTTTCACTATTCGCTAGATTACCGGATATACTACGTCCTCATTTTCTCAAGCATGCATTCCTTTTTCTCCCGATAAAACCCGATCGAGAACGTACCTATGCATCCTGATCTGCATTCGATCGCAAGCTTCTTCCTTATGAAAATTGCCGTCCATTTTCTAACTATTATTCTCAGGTTATTTTTACTTCTCTCTCATCTGGCGGATGATCCGTACAAATTTCATTTCAATTTCAAGTTATTAATTATTAGCAATTATCAATTGCAAAGGATTTCGTTTCACGCAGAATTAATAATTCACCTAGCGTGAAATTTCAAACGAATGTCAACTAATTTCAATTTCGTAAATTTTCCCTCGCTGGGAGAATCTCCTAGCGAATAAAACATTACTGGATATTTGATATATAAATAATTAATATTTGATCGTATTGCGTCATGCGAAATTACAATTACAAAGCTGTCAAACAGTTGAACGTTGTCGTACGATGACAGTATTAGTAAAAGCAAAATTGTGCATCGTTATTCCAAATAATGAAAGATTTATCTTCGATTCCATGAATAAATATTTCAATGAAACGTATTTATATATTTTAAATAAATTACTGATCAAAGATGGAGTAACATTAACATAATGCTTTTTTCCCTTCTCGATCATTTGCTTTTATCCCTGCCAACTGCTCGGCAACGCGACCACCTCACTGTTTTCAGTAGTACACATCAATCATTGAAATTAATGCACATAAATTGCGCTAGAGTACATTTGAAATGGCCATCTTCTACGTTATCACATGCAGTAAAATGTCGATCCGTTATCTCTCGACAACGACGCCACGCAACTATATTATTCCTTTAGCAAATTTATGCCTTTTCTATACGGGATATCAATTACCTATCCCATAATAATCGTTTGTGATTTGCTCAAACGAACGTCGCACTACCTGGTTTGCAAATGTCACCGTATGAAAGATTCTGTTTAAATGACGAGAAAGTATCTATAAAAATCGTTAAAAAGTTTTCATAAACTTCCTCCAAACGATTTTAAATAATTATTATTATTCTTGAATATTTAACAGTGCATAATTAAACCTAATCCATCTCAATTTAATATATCGTATATTTGGTCTTGAAGTTAATATAAATTGTAGGTAATAAAAATAACATTATTAAATAGTAAAGTCGTTTTGATGAAAAATTTGTATAACCAATTTTATGAATAAAAAATTTTCACAAAAGTTAAAACACTTTAATTTTCATAGAACAGTAATAATAATGTAGAGTTATGTGATTTTCGTTATTGACAGATATTCTTTCACTAATATTAATTTTTATAAACTAGATGATACTTAAATTTAATCAAATTAACAAATGATTGAAGATAGAAGAAAGATGATAGTTTCTTCTTGAACGATATTCATTACAATTCTCAATAATAATTTTGAAATTTTCTCTTAACAAGTCTGAAGTATCAGAACACTCTTGTTACTAAAATTATTTCCGAAATAATTATCAAATTGAATTTCTACTTATTTTGATCGTTGTAGATTTTAATAAAATATTTAATTAAATTAAAAGAGACTTTATTCTAATCTTTAACATTAAATGCATCGAATAAAAAAATAGAACGCCAATCCTTTAAAAATCTTGCAGGAACTTTTAAATATTATATTCGTTCGAAGATGGAATTAGCAACATCGCTACTGAATGAATAAAAATTACTTCGGTAACAAGGAAAAAGGGAAGGAGAAGAAAAGAAAGAGAGGAAAGCTTGTATTTTGTTAAACGAGAAGCCTCGTCGTCTTCTACGAGAAAATCCAATTATTTTCCGCGCTACTGTTTGGAGATACGGATGTAGACAATTGAACGTTTTTATGGTTGTTATTTCGCGGAATGAAATTTCTTAGAAAATGAACACGACAAAGCAACAAAACAAAACGCTGTCCCACGTGCAACAATTCTGAAGTTGTAAACTGTATTTTAACGTTTTAACGAGTCGAATAAAACCTACTTTCTTCGGAACCCTTTGCACAGAGAGAGAGAAAGAGAGAGAGATATCGACGTTTTAAATGGGACACGAAGTCAATCATTTCCGGTGCAACAAATTTTAGAACGGAACAATTAAAGGGACAGAAAGACTTTTTCCTCGTCGTTTTTAAAAATAGGGTGTTGTGCTGATATTTTAGATAAGTGTCGAAAAAAACGTGCAATTAGTAATATTTATTCGACACTTATTACATTCTGTATGACTGAAAATTGTATATTTTACGACAGAAAGGTCATTTTCTTGTCCTTTTAATATATATAATTTTATCTTTAATAAAAATAGAATGTTGTGTCAATATTCTGGACAAGCATCGTGAAATATTGAATGAGTAACATTCGTTTGAAATTTTTATTTAACGTCAATTACATTTTCTATAGCCGAAAATTTAAAGTGATGAATATTTCTGTCACTCGTTGTAAATATTTTTATGTATGCACATAAATCGAACCAATACGATATAAATATAAATATATATTAATGCAACATTGAATTTTCAATTTATTTCTATATTAGACAATTTATTGTTACTCACATAAAGAAATTAATTCACTCGATAGTGTCATAATGGTTCAAAGGGCTTAAATTTGGAGTACAAATTAAAAGAACATTGTGCAAAAATATAAATTGAAAATTAAAGAATAAAACAGATTGGTTTGAGAGATCAAAAAAAAAAAGAGCTGATGGGAGTTGTATTTTATTTTACTTGTAAGGCACACTGATTCAACTTGAATAAAGTTGAATAAAACGTTTCCCTTTCGTTTGTAAAATATTCCCACGCGTATTAGGTATGCGTGAATGACAAAATGGTAATACTCGAAGCGTTGGACGGCGTTAATAATACAAATTGCAACTTCAAAAAGGAACTTGGGTGCCTGGATTAACACAACCTTTCAACGAAACTGCAAAGCGAAAAAAATTACTCGCACTGCGAAATGTAAAAAAGTGCAGCTTTTATCGCGCAATGTTGTATCTGTTGGTTCCATCTCGGCGTTAAAAGGCGAAGTTTAATACAAAGCCTCCAGCGGAGAATTCAAAGACAAATTACGATGGAAAACTGGGAAGTTTCTTTCTATCTTTTAATTTATCAAATGTTTTCAATTTATTAATTACGAAAGAAAGAAAAACAAACAATCGGGAAAGTAAGTCATAAGAAAGTCGACAAGATTCTCCAGTTTCAAAGCACACTGTTTTACTGTATAGAATACGTCTGGATAACGTATCTATTCTCTTCTATTAAAACGAAACATCCAACGTGCGAGGCAAAACAAAATCTCTAATTTGCTTCACAAAGTTGTTGTTGCAGTGGAAATATCCTCGGATCCTCTATTTTCAGTTGGAGTCGGAGGAAACTTTGTTCGGGTGACACAGATAACGCAGAGAGTAAAATCTTAAGTTCGTCAGTAATGAACGAACAAAATTGAATAGAAACTCACGCGGGTAAGAAATTATTTGTCACCAAAATTTACCCTTATCGTGTTTTATAAGTTTATCATTTTTACAATTAACATTTTACAAATTCGAAAATTAATTCCTCTTTAAAGCAAAGACAAAATCAATCGTCATTGAGCAAGATTTACTACGTAGGAATAATGCATTTTACTCGTTGTCTGGTTAACCAAATTAATAAATTTCGACGAAATAATTTTCTTACGAATAATAAAGTCATATCGAGACGTCCAGTTAAAACGGATCAATCTGATTCTCTTGCTGATAAATATTTGCTGGAAACAACAGGAATAGAGTCCAACCCTGTTTCCGATATCCCCAACAATTTAATCCGCAAACGCGTAGCAGCGCGCGCGTGCATGCGGGCGTAGAGAGAAAACCGACCATGTCCCGCCATTAGACAATGGACGTCCAATGCTCATTAACGTTTTTTTTTCCCATGGGATCGTGTTACGTCCACTGTGGAAAAAAGCTTTTCTCCGACCAGCTTTTTAGCTTGGGCTACGTCAGCTGGGTAAAACCCCCTGGCTGAAACGACGCGACGAGCGCAAAGAGCTCTTGGTACAGGTCGGCTCGTTAAAGGGAGTTTCGAACACGAACGCAATCACGTCACTGACCGGAGAAAAACTCTTCTCGATCGAGCTAGGAATTTTCGTTCGGACACACGCACTCTTTCTGTCTCTCTCCGTTTTGTCTCTGAAAGTGATTTTAGCGGGGATTTTAACCCAGAAAATCGGGCTTCTTCAGATGCAACGCTGATGCAACGAAAATTAGCGATTGGTTGATTGGGTCACGTGATTCGTAAGAGGGCGTGGAGTGGATCTCGAGTAGGAGTGGCGTTGTCTGGTACTGAGCGATCGCGCCTATAATTTGTTTTGTATCGATTCATATGTTTGCATATCAATCAAATTTTATGGCCTTTCAGTGAGACAAATCGTACTGGGATACAAGTCGTGCAGTTTTTTTTCTGTCCCTCTGTCTCTCTGCGTTTCGTTCTGTATTTTCGTCTCTCTCTCTCTCTCTCTCTCTCTCTATTTTTCTTTTTCTCTTCCTATCTCTCCAATTATCTTTTATTTTCTTCCTTTCTCTTTCTGTTTTTCCTTTCTCTCTTTTTCCTCCCTCTCTCTCTCTCGGTCTATCGAGAAAGTTGGTTGGTCGCGGAAACGCGAGATCGGCCGGTTGATCTGGTTAGATGGTCGCTATCGGGAATTTCACAATTTCCGGGCGAATCCAATAATTTCCTCGTTCCGAGAGGGAACGCGTCCGCGTTCGCGTAACGACGGACTAGTTACGCCGGAGAGCTCGTCGAATCCCAGCGATGATAAAATGGATTTAAATTGCACCGTGTACACCTGCGCGCGAGACGCGCGGAATCCGACTCGCGCGATGAAGCGAATACACACACGTTCACTGAGTGAGGAGAGGAATGATTTCGTTAATTCGTTCGAGGAGTTGATTATGAGTGAAACTTTGAAAGTTTGTGCAAATAAACATGTTTACGAATGTGTGCAAGGAAATGGAACCTAGGTGATAAATACATGTATGTGTTAATACAGAGTGTTCAGGATATTATGGGTCAGTGTTTTTCTTAACCAGTGTTGACAGATGATAGGTTTTTGAAAAAAGCCTTAAAAATTTTCGTCGCCTTTGACTTTCCCGCTACAGAAAAGAAAAGGAAGAGGAAATTTCTCTACTCTGAACGAGTCACTCGAACGTCTCGAGAGAAAAATATTCAAAAACGGCAATACATCGCGCGACGAAACGAGGAGAGTTAAACGTTTGACGCTGTCGCCGGCGATCAGCGATGCGAGTTGTTCAATTTCTGCTCCGCTTGAAACTACGTACGTACGTATCAGGTCCATCAAAAATTCCTCTGGCGAAAAAAAGGGAAAGAAAAATGAAAAGAGGCGACGAGAGGAAAACGTAAAAGGAAAAATAGCCAATGGCCATCCATCTGACGGAGGAGAGGTCCGTTTTCAACCAGCGGACACCACGGCAGAACAGGCACAGTGGACGCGAAGAGGACGCAGATTGAACACCCAGAATAACCGGTACATGGAAAAACCGTGTCAACGATCAGCATCGGATGAAGCACCTGAATTAGCCGCAGTTTAGTGTTTACCGAACCCTCGACAATGTCTAGCGAGCGGGCAATCGATAGAGGAGCGTGCAAAAAAAAAAAGGATTTCGTACCGCTTTTATCGGCGAGATTGACGAGGTGTGCACGTATCGTTGAACGATGATCGGTAAAAGCAATGTACGAGCTGCGGCATTTCAATGAGACCGCCTAACAGCTGGCTCGCGAGCGTTGTTCGAACGTTTGCCGGAAATTTTTTTGCGAACTTATCGCGTGTGAGATTGTTGTAGAGAATCGTTTTGAAGTTTTGTTAATGTTGCGTAACGATCAAAAGTGACGACTCTAAAGTGATCTGACCCTTGGTGTTCAACGAATCGACGAATTGAAGAATTAATTTAAAAAAATTGTATACGTCATTCCTTATTGTCATAAAATATTCGTCTCGATGAAACCTTTTGATGAAAAAATTTTCTCAATTACTTTACGAAATAAAACAGTCACAAGTGTACAAATCATTACGTACTTATAAATTAAAAAAAAATCATTCAACAAAATAATAATGTATATTTCATAAAAGAAACATACTGAACATTCTTATTATCTCATGATGATGACGATGATGATGCCTCGTTATCGTGTTAAATTTAATCAAATTTCAAAATATTTTATAACATTATATATAAACTTTATATTATATATTATTAACATTATATATAATATTATTTTATAAAATATATACAACACATGTGCAATATTGCTCGCTATTTCACGCCAGAGACGAAAGCAACATGTGCAGGAGAGAGCCTCGACGTTGAAACGGGCGCCTCATTCGCGAGAACTCGATATTCCGAGCGTGGGGCTGCCAGAAAACGCACTTTTCATACGTGCATGCATTTCGATGAAAGTCCGAATACGAAGCAAATTTTTCGCGTAATCGCGAGCGTGGAGAAGTTGCGACCAAAGAGAAGTTCGGAGCGTTAAGTTTAGAGAAAAAGTATTCTATACTTGCAGGTTTTCATTTCTTATTTTTGTTTTTATAACTGCTGGTGGAAATAGGCGAGCGAAGATCAGGTTTGCGGTACGAAGGTAATTTCTTTACTGTGTTTGAAGTTAAATATCGAATAATTATTTTTTAAACATTCTATTAATTTGTATATTTATATTATGTTTATATTATATTTATAGGAAATTTTAAAGTGCAAAATTGCACAGAATGAAATTTTCTACCACTATCATACTTTTTAAATTATATTTTCAGAAATATGAATTTGTATAAATATCGGCGTTCTAATAGTTATTTTAGTAATTTCTAGTGATTAATAATGGCCAAAAAAATCCACTGCTAGGAAGAAACATCAAAAAAGAAAATTCTGATTAGAAAGCAATTTTATTAACACTGTAATTATCTGTGACATACTCTAGCGACATGTGATTTTCAGCAATTAATAAAACTAAAAAGATATTCACTGCAAGTGTACAAAAAGCTCACTAAAATACTTTTCACATGAAAAAAGAAAATTTTAATTAGAAAACAGTCGATCTACGACGTTACTGCAGTATATGTGATGCTTAGCACTCAGTGACAGTAAAAAAAACTGCACGACTTGTACCCCAGTACGATTCGTCTCACTGAAAGGCTCAGAAGCAACTGTTCCGACTAGGAAATGAAGACGATTTTTTTGCCATAAAATTTTATCAATATGCATCGATTAACATTTGAATCGATACAAAACAAATTATAGGCGCGATCGCTCAGTACCAGACAACGCCACTCCTACTCGAGATCCACTCCACGCCCTCTTACGAATCACGTGACCCAAATCAACCAATCGGTAATTTTCGTTGCATTAGCGTTGCACCTGAAGAGGCCCGATTTTCTGGGTTATTCCCGCTAGAATCACTTTCAATGATAAAATTTAATCAAAGTGTCCGAGCAGTTAATTGAAATTATTCATGTAAAAAAACAATTTCTGATAATTGCATTAATACGATAACAATCGCATGTAGCGATTTTCAATTGTAAATTCTTAACCTGCCAAACTTCTGATAAAAAGAATAGATGAGTTTTAGTATTACCATCAGACAGATCAGAAATGAAACAATAAGCTTCTAGAATATTTTTAAAATAGTCGAAAAGAATATTGAAAATAATTTTCGTGAGCGAAAGTGCAATCTATTTTCAAATCTAATTTCATTACATTTACGAGCAATCTGGCATCGAACAGGAACCGAGGCGACGATATCGCGATGAAAAATAACATATGTTGCCCGGTGTCTTTAACAACATTTATCAGGTATGGTCGAACGTGACACGAATGGCATTTGAAACTCGTTCTTGAAGAAACTACGTGCCGTGCGTGAGAAATGCGCGAGGAGACGAATCGTACGAATCTCCGAGAAACGATGAATTTCATTTTTCTCGTATGTTCCCCGCGCAGTCGACATGCTGATGTCTACGCAAATTCGTTACCGCTGCGCGGAAGGACGTTACTCGGTATCCAGTAAGAATACTAAGAAAGAAAAAATCTTTGTTTTGAAGAAAATAAAGTTGGAAGTTTCAAAATTTTATTGAATCTTTGTTAAAGTTTTTTTAAAATTCTTTCACCGAGATTTTGTGAAAAAGCTTAGTTGTCACTATATATCATTTTATTTGATCATCCAATTACACATTCTTCGTAAATATCCACTTTCAGCAATTCGTTCGTCGACAACTTCAATCGGATTAACGACTATTCGCAAAGTTACGATTTAGCCACTAACGATTTATCGGTTCGCAACTCTAACAGGATTGAAAATTTTTCACAAAAACGCTCTATCAGCAGGGTGAAATGAAATTTCTCAGACGAGATATCTTCCTCCTAGTATATACGATTAATACTAATTCGTTCTGCACGGAACGAATGCTACATCACGAGGATACAGTTCACACTTCGAAGTTTCTAACAATGATCTTTCGTCTCTCAGGTCTTGGAAACTCTTTGAGCGGAGGAGCCTAATTGCTCGCTAATCTGATTGAAATCCAACTGTTTGAAATAGGCATTGATTGAGAATGGCTGACTGATGAAAATCTCAATGTTCCTCACGTCGCTAATTTAACGCTGCGAAGTATGAAATTCGTGTCAGAGAAATTGAAGTTCGAGGAACAAGAGAAAGTTCGTAATATAATTAACAAACGGTAGCTTTGCGAAAAATCATTCGAGTATCTTCAAAACTGCGCTGTGCGTCACACGGTAGTGAAAATTGTAATTCTGGAGAAAAATAATATTTCTCAGTTATTCGAAAATTAATCCATTTACAATCAGGCAACAATTTGTCACAATTTTACAAGTAATTGAATTTCGTGAAATTTCACAAAACCATAAAATCTAGAAAGAAGGTATAATGATGGATAATATAAAATGTAATGAAATGATATGAAGATTCGTATTAAAATCTCAATCTTAAAAAATAAAATTCAATAAGCACAGATAGGTTAATTTAATTTAGAAACGTCCAAGTCAAATACACATACAGCTATTAAATTTTATTAGACGATGAATGATTAAGATGAGTATTAAAATTATTTATTAAGAAGAACGATCTTGTTATAATTTCCATTTCCAACTCTTTCACAAGTAAAAAGAGACACATATATTTTTTTAACGACATAACGAAATTGCAATTATCGAGAAATTATAAATAACTCTGTAATTATTCTAGAATCAAAGTATGTGTCGTAAATCTACAAAATATCCATGAGAAAATACAAACCGTGATTTTGACGATTCTGGTACATTTATCATTTATGATTAGAAAACTATAATAATAGATATCTTTAACTCAACGATCGTTACGATTTCTTTTCATCACTGAAAAACTATTGCAAAACTTGAAACGAATGCAACATGAATAAATTCTACTTCTGGCTGTTCAGCAGCCAGTTCTGTAGTTTCATATGTATGTATTTCACCGTAACTTTTCGTTAAAACTTTTTTCTTGCAGCAGGGTGAGATTTTTCTTTGGAAACTCCTCAGTATCTGTGTGATTTCGCACCGTATAAAGATAAATTTCACCTTACACCATGGCAAGTTCCGGTATTCGGATCATTTGAGTTCTGCCAGCGAAGTAATACTGTGAAAATAGTTGAACTTTCTCTGATCCTCGAATAATAAGCTTTCAGAACTTCACGCTGGAAAACTCTCGAGCTTTTCGCAAAGGAATAAACTAAAAGCGCTTTGACACGAGAATGACAAGTTTAATAATAAGCACGCTATGTAAATAACGTGATTATGAGTAACAGTACTGCTAGATCGAGCAGCTCAAAATAAATAAATAAGTGTAATGTCTTGCTGTTGTTAAAGTTCTCAGTGCTTTGTACTAGAAATAGATAAATGGAAACGACAAATGTCAGAAATTTTTCTCATTTATCGGGTTGTATATTTTTAGTAAACTACAATAGATGTTTCTACAATCCTCTGAGTGATCGAGGATTCGAAAAATCCACATGCATTCGTCCAATGTGCAAAGATTTTCATTTAATCAAAATTTCTAAATAATTAAAGAAATTGAAGGCAAGTGGTTAAAGATCAACTTAATTCGAGATAACTAATTTAATTTAATTTTCGAGGTCATTTTTCTTCAAATTAATAATCTATTATTGGAAATCGAACAATCTGAAAATTTGAAAATCAGAGGAACAAGGCTGAAGGATTATTTCTCTGAAATTTAAAGAAAAGTAGACGCAGTCTAAAGGTAAAAGAAATGGAACGATAGTGAAAGCGACAAATATATCATAACGACGTCAGTGTCGAATTGAACCGACAACGAGCCCGTTCAGAGAGTGTACTGTTCGCAAAACTCGAGAGAACTTAAAAACGGTATTGGCGTTTCCCCTTTCACGGCTTATATTTCTGTGAACTACCATCATCGAGTTTGAATGGGTTTTCAACTAAAGTTACTGTTCGTAATATCGTGTTGCGCTATCGTATTTGATTGCCTGCTCTCTTGGTGACCTTTAATTTCTCTTTAAAGAACAAAGCACCGAATAGAAGCAGTATGAACAAACATACTTGTACAATTTAAAAATGACGCGCTGAAACGATAAACAAATGGTAAAATGATATTTTCAAAAGCTCAAGATTTGAATCACTTAACAAACAAATTATTTATATCGTATATTGTTGAATAAAGTGACATTAATTATTAATTGATTTATGATTTAACAAAAGCTTGCCAATTTGTCACACAAATATATTGTAACACGTTGAAATCAGAAAAATATATTTCAAGAAAAAGATTACAAGAAAATATGTTTATTTAGAAATTGAGAAATATGAAAAGCATGTTTACCTGTGAAAAACATCTAAATTTCTGACGAAAAATGACGTAACGAGATAATGTTATTTGGAAAGAGTTTGTCAAGTTTATTACGACGTAACAATGAAAAATTTAAACACGATTTACCGTGACAACTGGAATAATTTATGAGAACATTTAATGAAGGAAATATTATCACGAACAGCGATAATTAAAAGGTACGCTAACATATGCAGAAACAAAGCGCAGCCAACATGTTTTCCTTTTAAAAAAAATATTACACGGAATGTAATACGCAACTAAAATGTAAAATAAATTATGTTAGCCTGGAGAAAGCCAAGTTAATTATAGAGTAAAATAAGCAACGAAATTCATCTCTTCGTTCTCATTTTACGCGAAAAAGTAACTGAGTCTTCTTACTTCCTCTTCGTTCCGCGAAGCGCCTTCAATTATTTTCTTTTTTCTTCGCAACAAGACACTAGCAGCATTCCTTAAAATTCACTCTCGTTATTACTTTTTACAATTTCCCCTAGAAATTTTCTGAAAGAAAAGGTTAAAACGTGAACTTCGTATTGTGAATACATCAAATTAGCAATCTGTCGTTGTGGAAAATTCTATTTAGAATAAGGCTGAACGAAATTAATTGGTCTGGAGGAGCTCACATTGAACGAGGCAAAGTAAAATTTACAATGCTTTTGTACTTTCTCCTTTTCGTACTTCTTTAATATTTTTTAAAACGAGAAAATGTTATTTTCACAATATAGATACGAATTTGTAATTTTTATGCAAATACAGAGGGTACAACCGTACTGAGAATGATTCTATGTGAGAAAATAAACAGAAAATTTCTTCTTCGTCCGACGTCTTATTTCCGAGAAAATCGATTTGAAACATTCATGAAATATTCGTGGGAATGTATCAAAGAATCTAAATGTTAAAAGTATTGCGCAATTAGAACAAAGAAATTGTGCAAAGTGATTTGATCAATCAAAAAGCAGAAATACATTCGTTAGAATTCGTCAATGTATTTCAATGTTATGCGTAATATAATACAAGAATTAATATTTTCCAAAAACCTATTACCATTGTAACTGTATCATAATCAGTGGACATAAACAACAAACAGAGTGATAAAAATTTTCTCGAAAATGAGAAAAAATTTTACACCAAATTTTTCGTTCATTTTTTCATGCACTATCATCTCCACCCAACTTGTGCTACTATTTGTATAATGATACCCTTGTGTGATAATAAAATAAAAATTAAATTTTATCACTGAAAGTGATTTTAGCGGGGATAACGCAGAAAATCGGGCTTCTTCAGATGCAACGCTGATGCAACGAAAATTAGCGATTGGTTGATTCGGATCACGTGATTCGCGAGGGGGCGTGGGGTAGACCTCGAGTAGCAGTGGCATTGTCTGGTACTGAGCGATCGCGCCTGCAATTTGTTTTGTATCGATTCAAATGTTTTTTGAAGTATCAGCGTTAGCGCTTCTCAATTTAATTGCACTCGAAAAGGAGAATATTTAAATGGAAAATCGTGCAAATTCGCAAGCAGACCGAACGATCAAGATCGGTCGATATCTTTCGATTCGGCTTCGGACATGCCGTTTTACAAGCAGCGCAGCAACTAATAATTTCGGGCGTCGATGATTGATAATGACGCTCGCACGTGAGCACCGCGACGATGCTATATCGATTTCCAATCGCAGCATTGGCGAGTTCCTCGCGAAAATGTGCAAGCCTGGCCAATTTCCGCGTCGAATTCCGCGCGTCGTTCGCGATTTTCCCGCTGCTACCGTCAATTTGCGTTCCTCATCTACTACCACGAATTTCATTAAGTCGATTAATTCGGAAACAAAACACACGAAGCTGTCCTTTTGCAATTCGAAAAACGTTCTTCGGGATACTGGTACGATTCACTCGAATGTGGTGAAGTCAATACCTAATTTACTGTTTCGTGAGATTGGATTCAATTAGAATCAATAATTCTTGCAAATTACGAATTTTCTTTCGATGAATTGTTAATTTTTTATATATAATGTTTGAATTATTATAACCTAGAAAGAAGAGAAAATCATATGACAATTCGCTCAATCTTATTTTGAAGCGTGAGGTCTTTACTTTGGCAGTCCGGAATTTGTTTCTTCAATGATGTTTTGTATCACGTACCGGGTGGAACTTTCAAGGATATTTTTATTCTTGTTAAAATTGTCAAAATTTGAACATCTCTAAAGATATTGAAGTTATAACAATTGAAATTATCGGCAGTTTCTCGTTGTACTCATTCTCAACAATTTCTTTTCGATCCGAAGATTGAATTTTTGTCGTTTGTTCAAGTTAATATTCAATTTTCCAAAACAGCGAAAGATAATCTTTAGCAACAAGTGCGATTTATATTAAAAGTCTTCCATTAACAGTATTTTAACACTTATATTTGTGTCAAAATAATTCAAAAGAGCCGATTTTAATTTTTCATCAAAATAATGCTCCTCCTTCTTTCTACATCCCCAATTATTGTCATACTATTTTTTGTACTTATAGTTCTCGCTCTCTTTCTTTGTCTTTTTCTCTCGTTAAGTACGAAAGAGAGTCTATTCCTCACAAAAAACAAATAAATAATTTATTTCGTTACCAAAATTAATTAACGGTGGTTCTAATCCCCGAATTTCTTTCACTAACTGCATCTTCGTGGCGACCAATTCCCGACAATTTCCCCTCGATCCTCACGTCCTGGAGCAAATTGAGCCCGGGCTTGTTCGCGCGAATGTACGTACACGAAGTGCACGAAAGCGGCGAAACGCGTGGCACGCGGTTGCCAAGGCTTTTGTGTGTCGGGAACACGTTGCTACGAGGGCGCCGAGTGCAGAACATGCGGTAATCAAATGCACCTTACAATTGAATTTCAGGCGGGAGAGGAAGAAAGCGATTCTCACACCTTAGCGGATAGAGGGAGAAGAAAATATGGGGAAAGGCGACAAAAGAGGTATCGCGCAGCGCAGCGACGGTGAGTATTTGTTTAATGTTAATTGAACTGAGCCGCACAGCGGGCTTTCGCTAATTCCACCATCCGGCCATTTAAAATCCTCGGAAATTGAATTGATCGACCGCGCGAATACTTCGCGGGGTGCGTCAATTTCGTCGCGCAGCTCGAAAATCGAATCGATCTGCCACACTTTTCACGAAATTCTCAATTTCCTCGAAGAAATCGAATCGAATAATTTTATCACGTGAAATTCTTCATGTAATAAGTTCATATGTATAAGTTTCGTCGTGTAATGTGTGAATCTCTGAAGAGGCAAATCGAGCAACTTCAATTTTTATTTTTATTTCACTTCTTGATTTCACTGCGGTGGAGGATCAATTCAATTTTCCAAAAAGCAAACGAACTTACTTTTCATAAGTTCATTTGTTGAGAGGAAACGGTACGAGTAGTGGTGGATTTTGAAATAAATTTGAAAAACGTGCTCTTGTAACTGTGTGTTTTCCAATTTATGAAATTGATGAATGTGGTTTCTGATCGATTCGAATGACAATTGATGTTTCATATATCAAAAGGCGAAGAATTTCTTTCGATCAGTTTATTTATTATCTTGAAATTTTTAAAAACAACTCTTGTCATCTTTCTCCGCATTGAAAATTGTGGAACTGTTTTCATGTTTTGCAGATTTTACACAAACGTTTCCTCAACCGCTATTTTCCGATCGTCAAAGTAAATAAATAAATATCAACGACAGGACGATAAAAGTAATCTTGGAACCGAATATAAAAATAACATTTTAAAAGACGACGCTCACGTCGCTCTCTGACGAGCGTTGAAAATTATGATTTCGTTTCAACAGAATTTTTATGTTATACAATTACTCGCGATTATTTTTTTTTCCATAATAGAAAAATTTTCCTCTCGTCCAAAGTTCCGCAGTGAAATTACACCAAACCAATTCGAATTCATTTCGGTAGAATTTGACATGGGTACAAATAATTGAACAAAACAGAGCGTGAAGTTATATGCAATAAATTAAGTAGACAATGACAAATATCGCCAGTTTAACGTTGTACTTGTTACGTTAAAATGAATCGACGCAGAAATGCTCGAGACTAACTACTTTCATTATTTCACCTATATGAGCAGCGCACAGATTGTTTCATTAAAACAAGTAATTTAGTGCACTTGATAATCCACTACATCGTTTACAATCATTCAACTACAGACTCTTTAATATATTTTCAACTGAAAATATTACTTTCACTTTATGTAACCTAGAATTCGTAAAACAATTGTTAATATGTAATTGTTTTAGTTATGTTTACATACATAAAATAATTTTTTCATCGTGAGAATTATTTTAAATGAAATACAAAATCAATTAGATTTTTTAAATACGTAAGTTATTAATAATAATTGGATTAAATCAAATAAAAATTAATATAATTAAATTAATATTTAATATAATTAAGTAACTTTACATAATATATGATAATATTTTATATAATAATTTTAATTAAATATAATTAAGTAATATTATCCAAAGCTGATCAAAAGTAAAAGCAATTTCGACACCGTGATAAAAGACAAAGAATTTATTATTTATTATGAGTGCATTATGTGCATTATGTACAATATCAGCTAGCAACAGATTTCAATTGTAGAGAGAAGTGACTAGCAGCAAACAAGAGAGAAATCTGCCATTGCAAAAGTTTCGTGCCTTGCATGTCAGAAACATTTGTTGTAGCTCTAATTCGATGTTATCTCTCCTAACGAATGCAAAGCTAGTTTATGTAAGTACGTTTCTTTGTACCTACGTTCATATCGTGCATCGTCTTTTACATAATGTCGGTGGCTTGTTTGAATTTCAAACTGTAAAGCGATTCGTTCCTTACGTGCATTAGCCGGTACCGTTAAAAGCACGCTGTTTTCCTGAAAAATGTGCACACAATACTTGGGAAATTATGCAACGTGGAGACATTTGATAAAATTGCAGAAAGTTTCGAGCACTTTCAGTATGCGGCGCTCGAAAGTCTCAGGACACTTTTTTATCTCTGGCATTTCGTATTTTTATCGCAGATAATAAAATTTTTCAGCTGCAGGTTTAGGTATTTCATGATACCGTTATGTACATATTATATGTTATTGTATTATATTTTATAATACAATTTATTGATTTACAGATTCTTTGTTGTGTGATTATTTAATTTCATTTTAGAAATTGAACGTACTATTTAGTCTTTTCAATTTTGACAAAAATATAGTACTTGAACACATATAATAAATATATTCAATACGTTATACTGCCTAATATATTATACTTGAGAAATTTATAATAGAATTATGATAAATGAATTTAAAATACCTAAATAAATAACGTAGAATATATAGAGATCTTTCTTATATAAATTAGCAGCCAAATAATAATTTCTACAATACTATAATTTCAAATATATTTGAACTGATTAGGTTAGGTAATCAATACATAAAAAATATAAAAATATTTTATAAATACAAGCAACACGCAAAGACGAAAAATTTATTTATTACCAGCTCCGTCCCGCAACGTTGGAAGTGAAATTATGGAAATATATTTAAACGTATATACTTCTTTAACTTTGTTGCAAGGGACAAGTAAGTTTCGAATAAAATAACTTTATCTTGTCAGCCGGGAATATTATTTGAATATTCATAAGAAGATCTAAAGTTATCTAAATTTTCGACTCTGGAATTATTGGCAACGCCCAGTACAAAGTTGAAAGTAAAAAAGTAAGAAGATTGACGCAAGTTCGATCAATTGTCGCGACAAATTCGTTTATTGCTACTTTATAACTTGCGAGAGTTTCTCTCACAATCGGCGAGATTCACCTTCGAGGCATAAATCTCCGTCTTTAAATTTTGAGCAGCAACGCAAATTTTGAGCAGCTCGTAATCCCCTCGTTCAATCTTACGAAGCACATATATTTGTAAATATACTAGTAATTTATAAACCTATTATTTTACGTTATGTTGCACGAAAATAACGATGTAAATGTTTCAGAATTCTTTTAATTAATATTTGTAAAATTTCGATAAAATTCACCTTGAAATTTGTAAAATTTCATTTGAACTTTCAATTCGTCGTAAAATTCACTGATAATTATTATTAAACATACCTTTCAAACAAACAAAATAACAAATGTTAAACATTATTAATATTATAAATTTCTAGTTTGACCCCTCAAATCCTAAATACTGCTCCAAATTAAACTGAAAATTCAATTTCCTCGAAATCTTACGGCTTTTGATAAATAATTGAAAGAAAAAAGAATAAAGACTGAATTCCAACTGACATCAAACTGTTCCCGCATTTTTTTCATTCTCTTCCTTTTTCGCGGGAACGAACGACGCTAAAGCCATTGTGAACAGCTCTACACACGGTTGCACGTGGAAATTTGTTGACTACGCAACGCTGTCTCCCGTGGATTCTAATATCCAGGCACGGTAAAGCATTCAACCGGCTGAAATTAAATTATGAGAATCCCAGAAGCGAAGTTGCTTGCATCGAGGGAAATTGTTTGAGACAAGGGGAACTAAACCGCGTGTAATACTCGTGGGCACGGGACTTTTAATCAATCGGGACTCTGCGATCCATTAAATTTTTAATTGAACTCTAATCGCGTCGGTCAATGGGCGGAAGCACGCTGCAATTAAACAATTCTTTCTCGATTTGAGAAACGTCACACCGCCGAGGAACAAAGAGGAAACGCAATATGAAATACCTATCTGGTTTTCTTTTCCATTAAATTCTTCTTTGCGCAGTGAACGACGATGGAAATTGGTTGAAAATTAAATGGGAATAGAAGAGGTAATTTTGTATACGCTTAATTGAAGAATATCTTCTGTGTTTAGTTGTTGAAAGGCGTTGAAATGATTAAAATGAAATATTTTAAAGAAATGATAAAATTGTGAATTAATATTGAAGTAACAAGTAATAAATTAATATTACAACGATAATTAATTAATAGTACATTACAAGATATTAATATTAACAATCAAACTAATGTAAGTGAGTGTAATAACGTTTAGTTTCAGACTTTTAATTTCTCCACTGAAACATATTTAAACGACACTAATGTTCAATTCGTTGATGTTCTCAATATTAGGCTGTTAGATTCTAATAATTTTGTTGTTAATCTCCATTTTCGAAAATATTTGCTCCACTTATCTCGTTTATAATAATTTACAATTATTAATAAACTATAATGTATACTTATACGTTATAATTTACATATATATTACAAATGATATATATTTAAATAATTGTATATTATTAATAAATTATTTACCGTGGCACGTTGCAATCTCTTCCTATTCAAATTGTGCTCTATCGATTAAAATGAAAATTTAATTAAACATGATTCGACTTTCCGATCGTGATTATTAATTTTAAAAATTCCATGAGAAATTTCATTTTATCAAACGTCTTAATCACAAATTGGAATTAAAAGTTTCCAAATATTTTCGAATCTCGAACAAATTGAACGATATCAAAGGAGAAAAACTAGAGAAAACCAACAAAGAAAAAATACACGAGCACAAAGGCACGTTCATTTTGCTTGCCATTTGCGAAACTTCGTCGGAATGAACATCACGTCACAAAGAAATATTATAACGTAGCGCGAAAATACTTTAAAGATAAAGGGCGCGGCCGCGAAGTTGTAAGTCCACCCCCCCCCCCTCTCTCGTATTTTTCAAATTAAGTTTCAATTGCAGCGGCGCAAACGCGGCCACTCATTTACCGGGCGCGGTGGTTTCTCCTTTGCTAGGATTTTTCGCGTGGCTTCGTCGCTGAAAACAACGCGGCTCTCGCGAAACGTTATTGCGCTCGCGAGAATTACTCACGCGTGCCATAACGCGTCGAATTACGAGAAAATTCGCGTGGGAGGAAAGAACACTGCCGTGTTAAGTTGGAAAAACGTGTGTGCGGCTTTCGCTCAAATCAAATCTTAAAACGGCTCTTAAATCTGGTATAGTATAAGAAAGCCGTAAAAAGATTTAATTTTGTAAAAAAAAGTCACACAATAAACTTGAATTCATTTTAAAGTTCAAAGTTCTGTCCTTTTCAAATGCGTTCTATCCTTTCGTTTTATTCTAATATATTTTCACGACATGTAATAGATGCTTTTCTTCTCGAAAATGCTAGAAATAAAGACATTAAAAAATTTTTTCACCACTGATCTTTTTTTATAGAAAAAAGATAAAAATGTGGAAGTCGGATAGGAATCCATTACGTCGTTTAAATATACAAAAAATCGATTTTTTATTGCACGTGTCGTTCTTTTAATTCATATTATGTTCATCCGATCAATTTGATTTGGATTATCGGTTGACACTCTCGCAGAACTTAACATGCAATCAGTATCAGCTGAGGATCACATCAAACCGTTAATAGTTTGATGGCAGTTTGTACTTCACACTCCAATAATTTAGTTGGATTGAACATGCGTGCCAGAATAAATGTGGTATTATCGAGTATTAAATGTTGCTAAATTTTGTATCGAGTGTATAATTTATTGAACGTTGTGTACAGAGTGTTTCGGCACTGATTCTGTCAAATCAAACGTTATATTTTAGAAACGATTTTTAACAAAAATGTTAATGAAACGATAAGACCCTGTAGAATTTTATGTCAATTTATATTTCTATTTAACTTGGATTTTTAACTAATATTCAAACGGAGGAGAGGATTGTTACGTATAAATTTATTGGAATATTAATCTTTTTACAAAAACTTTCACTCAGAGAGAAGTTATTATTTTCTAAATAATAAAATATAAAATCTAATAAATAATAAAAACTTAAGTTCTAAATAATAAAAAATATAAATAAATAAATTCTAAATAATATAAACCTGAAACACGTGCGTAATTTACGTACACGGTCTAATATTACAAGTACTAATCGTCAGACTTTCTCTACTGTGTAAATTCTTAACAGAACCTACCTAGACTTCTACCGAAAATTGCAACCCCGAAATGGGAGTAGCTAATCTTCACAGTGATAAATAATGACGAAGCACGAGCCGGTTTTCGTCGCGCGATTCCGTGCGATCCTGCTGACGTGTATCAGCGGTTTGTACGTCGCCACCGATCTTATCCCGGTAACGTACGCGTTCTGGTATGTACGTGGAGCAAATTGAATCGTCGTAGGAACAGACGAAAGGGTCGTCTGCGTATTTGCAGCCAGTACTCGTCCGTCATTTCCTGCTGCTCTCTGCCCTGCTCGTTCTCCGTCTGTTTGCCAGTCCCTATTTACAGCAATCGGTCCGATTTCTCGCGGCAGCTCGCGTCGTCGCGGGCAAAGTTGATCCCGTGCATCACCTGCACACTAGGGTGAACAATATTGCCAGCGCGAGCGGAGCGGAGGCGGGTCGGGTTCCTGCAGATTTCACGCCGATTCGTCGCGTTTCCGATTTGATTTCGCGTGTTGACGACGTTTCACGCGGCGACGGGCAAAGTCACCCGCCGGAAATTGACGGGTGAAAGGTGGAATTTTGGGTTGCAGTCCTGGCAAAGGCAGGGATTATTGTCGTTTCAGTAATTCTTAGACGAAAATTGTAACAAATATATTAGCACAGTTTTCTTCTCCTCTCTCAAACTTTAACCGAACAATTAATTAGAATTTTGTGAACCATCGAACGAAGAAGAATGCTTCATCTCAAACGAGAAATACAAAGATATCAATCACTTTTTGAGAATTGAGAGAAATTTGGAATTTTCTACGTTTGAAAGAAAGAAATATTTTTTCCGAAGACGGCTAAAGAAATAGTTAATTTGTAACTGAAACATACTTTTCTTGAATTGCTCCAAAATACATTAGGAAAATCCTTTAAATATATTATCACTGAAAGTGATTTTAGCGGGGGTAACCCAGAAAATCGGGTGCAACGCTAATGCAACGAAAATTAGCGATTGGTTGATTTGGGTCACGTGATTCGTGAGGAGGCGTGGACCTCGAGTAGAAGTGGCGTTGTCTGGTACTGAGCGATCGCGCCTGTAATTTGTTTTGTATCGATTCAAATGTTTGCATATCGATAAAATTTTATGGCAAAAAAGTCAGACGAATCGTATCGGAGTACAAGTCGTGCAGTTTTTTATATATTTTTTACCAATGAATGAAATGATAATTTTCTCGAAATTTTTGCTTCGTTGAAATTCATTCTACACGTAAACTTATTAAATTGCACGTATTATTGTTTACATGTGGAAAACTTGACGTAGAGAATCATATCTCGTGGACAACGGAGAGAATTGAATTATTCAGTCTCTTAAAAATTCTCTGCACGTGTTAAATTGATCGAGAAGAGAAATATGGTAATTAGCACTTAAGAGTCTGTTCTTTTTGTCCGTGATTTTGTCGCGAATGTAAATGCAAGAAACTCATCCCTTTGGACTTATCCCTCAACGTTCCAGGGCGAGACAAGAGAAAATCTTAATCCAGCGAAGGCACGGCTTGCGCTCAATAGACATTCTATGAGTGTTGCTGAACCATATAAACAGGGAAACACTGTCTTTGTAGATTCCTAGCCTCGCTCGTTTCGTTTTAATGACGAAAACTTTCTGACGTATATTCCAGTTTATTAGAAACTTCAATTTTATCTCTTAATTAACGGATCGCGCAACGTTTATATCGCATTTTATAAAAATTTATTGAACACAGCTTTCTGTAAAACCTTTCAGATTTCGTTTACTCGAAATTTACGTAGCATTTGATAAAAAAATGTAATCTTTGATAATAATTTCATTTAACGAACGATCACGTCAATCTCGTTGATTTTGTAAATTGATAAACTGAAACTTGTTTAAAATAACTTTTAATACGCAGCCATAAATTTTTTGCGATAAAGAATTTTAATAAGAAGTAAATTTATGGTTTTCATCAAGTTCTGTGTTTTCGTTAAAAAAAAATGTATATTTATTAAACTATATTTTTATTAAACCAATAATCTATCTTTATCTTTGATGATATCCGATTGTGAGTTCAAAGATATCATTCTCCAATGTAAATAGTTGAGATATCGAGACGCGTGAATGATTGAAATTCTAAGAAACCAGTGTAATCAATTTATTCTTGGAAATGCATACGCCGCAAGTAGTATAATGGCTAAAAGAACGCTGAGTCAGCGTCTGTCACTGACCGTACCACTTCTACTGCAGCACGCGTTGGGATAGATCAGTACGAGTAAGAGGTTCGACTGTCGGAGCAAGAAGCAGATAATATAGAGCATTGGGAATTACCTCTCGCTTTAAGTGGCTGTATCTGGATAGTGAAAAGTCATATCCACGCGAAATAAAATCCAATTTGAAAAGGAAGGATGAATAATGTGTCGCGACCTGTTACAATAGCAAATTCTTTTATATAAACTGTGCAGACTTCTGAAATATATCGATGGGAAACAATAATTTACTTTTTTTGAACGAGGCATTGTAATTTATTTGAATAAATTCTTCTCGAATGATTTTAATTAAGTAATTTGAAAAATAAATTAATTGGAAATTAATAATTCATTTCGTGAACGAGGTGTCGTTTAATTAATTTAATTTAATAAGCTTCTTAAATGACTCGGCAAGTAAATTCATTATATTAAATATTAATTTATTTCTCAAACAGGTATTGTTCTTAAATAATTATAATTATATTATTATTTAAATTATTGTTAATTGCATTAAGTTTGACAAATAACAATGATAATTCATTTCACAAATGAAGCACGATGATTTACTTAAAATAATTTCACTTACAAATAAATGTACCTGTTATGTTATTTAAAATAATCATCTCAACCTTGTATTATTTCGTTTCAAATGAAAATCCTGATTCTAATTCATTGTGATATCCAAAGAAACGATATGCAACCGTGCAAAGTGATATAACACGGAAATACGCAACAAATGAATACTCACCACGAACGAAATCAACGATAGAAGAAGCAAAGCTAACTGAATCGGTCAAAAGTGTGAAACGAGCTGGTCTATTGTGACTTCTTACCCCGTTGTGTCGAATGAATTACGATGGCACGGTTTGGGGTTGGAGCGTGGAGCGACGAAAGAGGGTGGAAAGATACGCAGAAGCGTGCAACAAAAAAAGAGCGGAAAGAAGACAATAGCTGGGAGAATCGTTGAAGCAGAAGGCATCTGTACTTTTCTCGAGAGTAGACGTTTCCTTTCGAGTGAGATTGCACGTTATTATCGATCTGTAGTTCGATCTGCTTTTTTCTTGCCGTGTGACACGGGGAAATATATGTACATGACGTGAAAAATGTGTAATTATAATTATAATAATTGTAATTACTCGCGTAATGATTCATTGTAAGGATACTTAATTTCGAGATATTGAATAATTACGTAGATATTGAATAATTTCTGTGCTAAAATCATCTTGAATTATTCTCAATATCTCTCAATTTTATTAACAGACAAATAAAACTTCGCTTTATCATATTATGTTTTAAAACAACGTTAAAACATCTTAAAAATGTAACAAAGTATATATTTTAAAATACAAAATTAGGACTTTTATTCGAGATAAAAATAACAAGCGAGGTGGCTAACTACTGCAGCTAAATTTATTTAGAAACAAAGCGATTTCAAATAAATCCTGGTATCTTGTTCGATCGTTCTCAATTCAATTTAATTCTATTATTCAATCTTCTTAGTTATTTGATTTTAACTCACAGCAAACACTTTGTGCTTTAAACGATAAAATGTAAAATAAAATTAAGCACTTTTGTAATCGACTAAATCGAATCTATCGTAGTCTCTTGCGATCCAAATTAAAATTTAAAAGATCCTAGGGACACGAAAATTGTCGCAGAAATGGAGGAAAGAGAGCAAGGAACAGAAATTGTAACGAATGACTAGGGTACACGGCGCAAGGAAGGAATGTAGAAAAACGTAGGTGAACCAAGATTGAACGTACACCGAGGTAGACAAGGAAAGATGGACAACGGCCTGTGGGGATTCCCAGGACAGACGATTCTCCTAGACGCAGCTGTCTCTTGTCGATCCGTTATTGGGATTTCTGCACGCGCAAAAGCCTTCGGAGAACGTCGCAGACCTCTGCCTTCTGTGAATTATTCGAAATTCTCCGAGGGGCGAATTTAATCGCATCCGATCGCGCGTCTTAATAATAATAATAATAATAATAAAAAGAGAGCCGCGACGGAATGTCGGGACATTTTTTTTCCCTTGTCGGATTAATCGCTCTGAGGAATTAAACATTTATTCAGCGTTATTTTATAAAACGTAGTAAATTCAGTTTCATGTTGTAAAAGTTTACAGGAATATGAAGTTTCTTGCGTTTGTTACGACGAAAATAAAAATTTAATTATTCAACCAAGTTTTTACCAGAGAGGAATATTTATTCTTAAAATTAATTAGTCAAGTTAATCATTTTTAACGAAGAAAAATATGATTAACATGGTTTTCGCTTTTTCTATGATACAAATAAACATTTAATTATTCGATTCGAAATAGATATTTATTTATGAAATTGATGATAATTTTATCTTTATAGATTAGCTTTTGACATACGAGGCACCAAGGTATCGAAATTAACATGGTTGCAATAGGTAAAATTTCGCATATTACATTATAATTACTCGATAAAGTTTCCACTTGAAAGAAATATTTATTCTTGATAGAAATATATTAAGAGATCTTCATTTTTACAATGAATAATATAACCTTATCTTTCTCGGAGTGAATTTCGCTACGGAAGGCCGATCTTTGACAGAGGTGACATCAAGGGAACGCGATTGACACGGTTGCAATCGATGTAATATACAAAGCAGCGCAGCATTTGGTTGGTCAGTTCGGTGAAAGCCTCGTTTGCTTTGGCTTGTAACAAATCGATGTCTATTAGGAAGTCGAACTATAGATGCAAGCAGTCACGTTGCTTTTGACCGCTATTATGCAATACCTTTATATACATGCACGTGTTCGTTGCGATATTTGTCCAGTAGCTGCTATAGTACTGCGATTGAAATGCACAGGAAATTAGATTCGTTATAGAGAATTGTATAAATACCTCTGATCTTACGTTGACAGATTTGATTTTAACTCAATGGTATCGCAATTAACGGCAACGGAATAGCTAGTACACTGAATCAGAACTCGAAGGTTTAACCTCTCGTGTTGGAATGACGTGTCACGCACGTTGAGAATTTTTTGCTCCAAAATTGCAATATTTTCTAAGTTTTAAGTATATTTAAATATAACCCAGCAAAATAAATAATAAATTTATTACTTCTTCGTAATTTCTATCCAGTGATATTATTCCAGCTCCGAATTTAAACAGAAAGCGACGAATAATTGTACACGATTTGGTCACTCGTTATGGTCCGTGAATCAGTTGCCAGCGCAAGGAGTTAAAGCACATTTGTAAATTTAAAATTGCGATAAGAGAACAAATAACGACTCAGTTTAATTATAAAATTGAAATTTTATTAATTATTTATATTAGAGTTTTCGAATACTGGCTAATTGGTTTGATTTAATTACGAAACTGAAACTTGAGCGTTGATTACTTAACTTCCTATCTTCGTAAAGTAAAACACACATATTTCAATTAATAATAATTCAAAAATTCTGTTGATGACAGTTTTTTTTCTATCCTCATTATGCAAAAATACTAAAACTATACGACCAAGGTAATCAAAGCTACCAACTGTCATTATTCTGAATGAATGAGTCAATACTCGCCGCGATTAACGCATCTCGGATCAATTGTTAGAAACGAAGATCAAACAGCCTAACGAGTTGGGACTAGAGCAGAAAATAGATTGTGCAAGATGTTCGGCTGAATTATCGCTCTTTCGCTGCTGTCACGAGGCAAGATACTGACGTTGAAGGGTTTTTTTCGGTGGTAACAACAATGCGGTTGATTGGACAGGAAGCGTTTGATGGTCCTTCGCCGATGAATGTCCTCGTTATCGAGCGTGGCCATTACGAGTGGGGAAAGAAAACGACAGGCAGGCAAATGCAAATGCCGGAAGTTAGCCGGACACGGTGGCGATTTTCGTCGCTACTACGGACACTTTAACTCTCTTTCCTTTTTTTTTTCTTTTTCTCACGTTGCAAGCGTTGGAACGAAAGCTGGAAAGAAATTTCTTATTATTTCACGACGACTGGTAAATCGCATTATCCTTTTCGATGGAATGTTTCCTTGTATTAAATAATACTACAAAAATTATTAAAAAAGTCATATTCCAGAAAAAGATTAGCGATGATTATTGACCACTCTGGTAGTCAAGTAGTTTTTGCCATAAAATTTTATTGATATGCAAACATTTGAATCGATGTAAAACAAATTACAGGCGCGATCGCTCAGTACCAGACAACGCCACTCCTACTCGAGATACCCTACGCCCTCCTCACGAATCACGTGACCCAAATCAACCAATCGCTCATTTTCGTTGCATTAGCGTTGCACCTAAAGAAGCCCGATTTTCTGGGTTACCCCCGCTAAAATCACTTTCAGTGATAAAATTGAACTCGCAGCAGGAGAGATTGCTCTTTGGGCCACTGTGGCGCGGCGACTTCCGGAGGAGGGGCAAAGGGGGCTCCACTTGGCTGATTCTAACGAGTTTTGGTAATTTCGTGAAAACAGCGCCGTCGCTCGATGCACCGTGGTTTCTATGCAAATACGGTAATTATACCGCAGAGGGATACGTCTATGAGCTGTGCGGTTATCGTTGCGGAGTATTGCTCCGCAATTAGTATGTCAGAAACGCGACGCGCTGGATGAAACGAGATATCCAACTCCAGACATTGGTTTATCGAGCGAATACGACGAACTTCAGCGGGTGACGAGATTAGATCATGCCTGTGAACTTCGTCGTTTGTGGAACGTCGCAATCGGGAATTTTTGCGGTGTTCGCTCTGGCCAGTTTCAGAGGGTAACGAGTTCCCGAGGAATCTCGGAATTTTAGTTCTTTTCGGACGACTTTAAACCCAATCCAGAGAACAGAGAAGAGTTAAAGAATTTCGAGAGTTAAAATATTCGAAACAGAGACTTGAAGATGATAATCTGAGAGTTAAAAAATCAAATAGCGACGACACTGATGAATGTTGTAAAATTTATTTTTCGAACATCTTAACTTAAAAAAATTCGAAGATTATATTATGCGAAACGAGTGTCTGTTAATAACACATGATTGTTAAATTGTTAACAAATATTATATTTCGATGATATAAAGTTTAAATATAAAGATATTCAGATAATAATTAAAGATTGAGAAAGAAAAGGTACTATAGATCACTACACATATCAACTCTTTTGTTCTTCTTCCTCCTTCATTTGCAGTACATTATTTATAAAAAGCGCAGAACACGCTAAACATCATAAAATTAAGTACATCGAATACCAAATATTATAAATTATTGTAAATTTTAATAATATCTAATGAAATGTAATGATCCTAAATGAATATTACATTTCGCTAAATATTATTAAAATTTAAAATAGATTTGAAATATTTCGTATCCAATATAAATTACAGTCGTTACTGTATTCTACAATTTTTATAAATAATGTTTCGCAAAAGAAAAAAAATGACGCGAAGAGATACAACGCGACGAAGAAGAGAAGAGAACAGCAGGATTAATGAATATTATAAAAGAGGATCGAAGCACTTACCACTTAGATCAAAGTGATTAATTAAATCCTGAACACGCTCAGGATGTGACAAATCAGGATGTGACAAATCTACCAAAGCGGATAACGAAATTATAAATTGAACAGGAATCGGTTATCCAGGGGGACGATCACGTTCAGGATGGTTTTAGGAGAGGTTAGACGGACAGGAGCAGAAACAAATTCTTCTTTTTGAGCTGCTAGTCACGTCGCTTTTCAACAGGCAATGCCCATTTCGTGTCCGATAAGGTGTGGAATTATTCTACTCGCTCGAATAGAGACGAGAAATTTCACGAATTTTCGCCACGCCGAGCATCTATCCGCGAGCACTTTCACGCTTTTCTATTAAGCAGAAAAATAGTTGCCTTTTAGAGCTGCCGTTTTCATTCAATACAGGCACGAGAGGGAAATATTTTTATCACGAGGTTTGCACATACTTACGTAAGTGAAGTCGCCGTTTCACGATTTCAGCGTGTGCAACAAGTGTCTCGATTTGAAATAAATTTCAATTTTAGTCCTTAGAAATCCAAATGTAATTTCACTTTAACTTCGTTCAATTTTAATTTTAATTTTAATTTAGTTCCAGCTCTTGAATCTTACTTTCGTTTTAATTTTGTTCAGTCTTGACTTTATTTTAGTTCTTAGAAATATAAATATGATTTCATCTTAACAGGAGCAAAGTTGTAAGTGAGATTAACGATTCAAGTAGTATAATATATTCTACACGTGTGTTATGCAGTAATTCCAGTATTATATAATAATCTGTATTATGTTAATAAAATTGTCATAAATTTCTTTTTTAAATAATCCGAAAGGTACAGTCAAATCGCATGAGATCAAATGAGCACGATGGAAATTGAACGAAGCCACGTACGACTGGAAAACTTTTCGTTTAATGGACGTACCTCAAACTCTGCACAATTGTAATAAGCAGAAGCATCCTCGCGTTCATACAACAGGAAATTTGTCGCTTAATTACCGATGTTACGAAAACTTTTCACATCTCTCTCCAGATTACTATAAAAAAAGAGAGAATTATTAACAATCGCAAAGTACACAATAAGTAATTCTTGTAAGAATTTATGCTTTCATAAAACGAAGTAATACGTGATATATCATGAACAAATTAAAATACTGTGAGTCACTTGTATTGAATGTATATGTAAGACGAGTCATCGTCTTATTTGATTTGACGAAGGGTCTAAAAATAAGAAGTTCAAGATTGAGTTAGACATTCGCATTTATAAAGAATCATTACGTATAATATATTACAGAGTTAAACGTTAAATATATTACAGCGAGCTAAGAATCTCTCCAAATCTTCTCACCACTCCAAGCATGTATTTTTACATATTTCTTTTCTTTTTTTTGCAACGTGTCAAGTAGAAAAATATTGATCTCATCGTTGCTATCTAAAGTACGAATCAGAACGAGAAATACTAATGTTCGCGGGAAAAAATACTAATGTTGTAATCGACTAAAATATCCACTATCGTCGTGCAATACATTCACAAAATATACTTTATTGTACTTTCTTCTTTGGGCGCACACATACCGTGAAGAGCAAAAGAAAGAATAAAGAAAGTCATTGAAACTGTTTAAATGTGCTGAAATATGCAAAGTATTCAAGTATTAAAGTAATTGCTATAATATTCAATGGCTGAAAAGAATCTTTTCAATTTTTATTATTCAATTACTATTCAATTTTTAGCTTCGACTAGCTTAGCTAGAACTACCAAAGTAGCGAATATGAAAAATTTACAATTTACAGTGAGAAATCCTATTCTTCGGATTTTCAAATTCGAAGAATTTGAATTTTTCAGAAATTCAGATTTTTTGTTAAAAATTCTTTAAACTTCAAATTTCTCCGATACGAATTTCCACTATATGTTAACTATATTCACGAGTATTTAAACTTACATAAACGTTGATAAAAAATAATAATCTGTCATTTCTAAAGTTACACTCTTCTTATTTTTTCTTCGCTCTTCGCGTATACTCGTCGACATTCCCATTTCGAAAGAACTTTCGACTCCGTTCGCCATAATACTCAGAAAAGTTCGATTACGTTACAGACATAAATACGTCCCTACGCTAAGAGCGAATTAAGAGCCTATCTATTATATCACATGTGAGAAAGCTGCGGTAATATAGCTCAACGATTACGTGCAAGAGAGAGAAAAAGTTAATAATTCCACGTTCGTTAAACGCGAAGCCAACGTGCTTAATTGCGACGCGATTTTCCTTTCTCTCTCGCACATCCGGGCACATGCACTCTCTATCTCTCACTCTTCCTCCACACAGCTATACTTTTACACGCTAACTGTCACGGCACAGTACGAAATTCGCCACCGTCCAATACTAAACGATCAGTTACTCTCCGCTGAATGTCGGCTTCTTCGCGGAATTTCGTCGGATCTGCAAAGCTCGATTCTCGTTTCTTTCATTGCAATCTAATGGTCCCCGTATTGCTTATTTGTCGAACGAAATATTTTCATCAACTCGTTAAAGGCCAACGCACGTGATGAACGAGATCTTTTTGTCAACTTATTAAACGCCAAAGTACTGAAGCAATATTTTTAACATTGTAGTTGAAGAAAAGAGAATTCCACGAATTTGCCAAGCATCTTCTAGTTTCAACAATTTTTGAGAGTTCAGAATTTAAAAAATTACGAATTTCAGAATTGTAAGATATTTACTCAATGTCATTCCTTGGTCCTTGACGAGTTGATCAAACTTGATCAAACTTAATCAAAAGTTTGAGTCAAATCAACGCAATACTTTATTTGCAATTCCCTTTTGATCGATTAATATTCGAACACTGTTCTGTTCAAGATTCTATAAAGTTCTTTTCTCGCTTTTGCTCGTGCAATTTATTTTCATTTAAGAGAAGCCAGGATAGTGTACGTTTGTTTGAACGTGTTCGAAGAGTCGTTCGAAGACCCCAATGCAATATTGCACTATTTCATGCTTCGATCCGCGGTACTTGGAAAAAATATTTGAACCGCCTTTGCAACCTCTCGCGGAATTATTGACGCGTCGATTTTGCAAGAAGGTATCACGACGCACGGTTTCGAAACCGTGTTGGCGCGATCGCTCGCTTTGTTATATTTAAAATGGCGATCATGCAACGCTTACGACGATCTAAAGAAGCGAATAGAAAAATACCGAATATATCTATAATGTAACTGTCTGTTTCGCGAGCTAAGAATACGAGAACATGCGAAGAACACAAGTGGTGCCCTTATCGTTTGCCACGAGTTCTTCTTCGTGTTGTGAGTGGATCGAAGAAAGTCAATATTTTAACGTAATTATACATCTACATTTCATATACGTTGCATATATCAATATATTTAACAAGTCTAAGAAGTAGATTGTCAAACATCTCAATATCTAATCGTTATATATTATTATAATAAAATATCTGCCAGTAAGTAATAATTTCTACTAGAATGTTGTAGTTGGATGATACAACATTCAAATATTAATATCATCAAAAAAAAAGTAATTCGAATTAAGAGGCTTTTACAGTAATGTAATTTTTAAATAAAAAATATATATATTTTTATAGAGAATAAAAGTATAGAAAATAAACTTTTATTGTCATGTTGAAGGATTTAAAGAAAATTTTGTATTATTTAAAACACATAGAAGAAGTATTTGCAATGACCAACGATGGCCAGTTTTGGTTTGCTGTAATAACAGTTACAATTAATTGTAATGAAATACTCCTTAAGTCTAATTTGAAATACTCTCGTATATTCTAACGTTAAACACCTAATCTAAATACTTAACGCGAAATTATCTGAAGAGAATTTCTCTATCCGCTGTTCCTCTAGAATTTCTGTTTATCAGTATAAACACAAATTTAGACTAGAAAGAATATATTTTTTTTTAAATAAAAAAAATATTCTGTGTAATTTTCTAAGCAATTCGTACTTATTATAGAAGAGCTAACACTAAGATTAGAAAGAAATCGATTAAGGAAAAAATATTCGTAATTATCGATATAACTATTACTTAGTAATTATTAATATCTATTATACAAGGTGGATTATTTAAATAGGATCATCCAAAAGACTACATTGTTTTTAGAGACATGGATAAATTTTGCGACTAAAAGTTAATCAGTGCTATGAAGGTTATAACAGGTGACAGAAGTGGAGGGATTTGGAAGATTTCAAAGTCACCTCCATTTCTTTTTAAATGGGATAATACATCCACATGTAGCTCGGCATTTGCTATAAGAAAGTATTAATCTATGCATTCTTAGGAAATACTTTTACTTAATTTCTTATATCTTATTTCCTTTTTAACATACATAAGATAATATTTTTTTATTTAAAAAGACTAGTGGATGAAAAAATATATCATTACATCTAAAAAAGTGGAGGTGACCTTGAAATCTCCAAAACTTCTCCACATACAAAAGGAATCACTATCAAGACTTGCTTGGCATTGAATAACTTTTCTCAACTAAAGTTTATCCATGTCTTCAGAAAGAAGATATTATTTAAACGATCCCATTTAAATGGTCCAGCCTGTATATTCAAAACTTCTCCTCAATTAATCGTGCGTACAAAAGTTGTTATTAAAGCGAGTTATGTAAATTATTCGATCCACTCACGATAATCCTCTTCAGCTTTTTGAAAAACTAGCCGAGACAATCTCTTAGAATCGATAATACTCAAAGCGTACCTGGACCAATCAATCCGTGAAATCTTGCCTCGCGAAACTTGGCACGTTCTATATTCTATCATCCCATTCTATGGGCTTTCGTTAAGAATAATCGTACTCATCCCTGTCCTCGGTTTCTTCGTAAAATTTCGCCACCCGGTTTTTAGCAGCTTGCATGATGCTAGTTCTGCAAGGGCTGGGGTCCCAATTGATACCGGGACAGCCCATAGATTCGAAGCACGTAACTAGACGATTGACTTTCGACGGGCAACAGTGGACAACCGCCCAAACGCAAGGTGGCGGACTTTTTACAGGTGGTTGTCGAGTGGGTGGCGCTGGAAAGTTTGACACTTTTATCCCATCCTCGTATGGATTCAGCCGCTGTGAACAGGCAGAGAATTTAAATAAATTTGTATATTTAACGTAGTAATTATTTTCAGGCTAGGATTTTTATGCATTGTACTTTATGCGTGTAATTATTACGTATATTATAATCTTAATAATCAAACTTCAAAAAAAAAAAGAAATTTAAAGTAAACTTAAAAATATAGTACTATATATATGTAGTACAGTGTACGAATTATTGTATAGATTCTATCTATTTATTTGTACTCTTAAGAATGGGAATTTGAATGAAATAATGTAATTATAACGTAGACTACATGTTGCAAAATTATATAAAATTTTCATTGCAATCATTAATGTACATGCTAATACTGAATCTAGTTTTTTATTTCTTTAGTCGTGCACACAAAAATCCGTAGTCCAATTATCAGTTAATGAGGATTCACAATGATCGAGTAACGAAGAAAAATTTTTTATTGTTTGTAATGATTATTAGTAACAAGGAAAAATATTGTTACCAATCTTACATTCTAACTTTTTTAATTTATATTGTAACGATATATTTAACTATTTTTCCAGAAAAATGTTTCGCATTATCGTGTCGTATTCCGATGAAATCAGATTTAAGTAGAATAGCAAAGTGATCGTTCATTGATCATTTGATACATGATTATTCACCTCTGAAAGATTTATATTTTATATTTGCGTGTTTTTAAGTTAGAAAAATGCGATCGCGATGCACAATTAACGAAGGTCCAATACATAAATTTTTCTGATGGTTCTAAAGTTACATTCCGCAATTTATAATTAATTTCCAATTAAAACGCAATTTATGTACCTTCATTTACTTCAGTTAGAATAATTCGAAATGCGAATATTATAGTATAAATTACTTACTTACGGGGATATCATATACAACGCGCAATTATTCCGCGTTTAACGATCTCGAGCTCTAGTTACCAATCGATATCAACGATAATGACGCTCGTTTCGAAAACCTACGTATGCAGATACATTAAATAGAACAGAAATATAACCGTTTCGGCTTCATTTCCTGGAAAACGATATCCCATATTGCAGAATCTCCAGTTAAGCTCTAGTTACGTTGAACTTATGGAAATAATTATATTTATTAGTCATTTCAGTGTGCCCTTTGCTAGTTGTTATACAAACTGCTTAGAAACCAAACTGATCAATTCCATTTTGCATGTTCTCAATTTAATCAACGTAATCAATATTAAACAGTAAATAATTAATGGCTAATAAAAAAACATAATTAATAAGAAACGAAGGTGACTTTCTCTTGATTTTATTTTGCTAAATAGAGATAGTGTATAGGGTAGATTTTTAAAAATAATGTTCATATTTGTTGTTTTCTTTTACGTGTCAATTTCTGGAGTTGATTAATGTGATTTTTAAATGTCTCGTGTATTCTATATTTTTTAGTAAATATCGTTTACTCGTAGTATGAAACTCACATATGTAAGCTCCAAACGAAAAGATCCTATTCTACATTTGTCACTCGTCTTCCCGTCTTGCCTAGTCAATAATCAATGAAACTTACTTTGGAGCGCAATTTTCTCGAGAAAATCAAGCTCCAAACGAAACAAAACCCACAATTCTACCATTCTTACTCGTCTTTTTCCCCAGTTGAGAAATTACGATTCCTCGATCGCGTCCTGACATACATACACACGCGACACGGATCAGGATAATGCGAAACAATTCTCGAAAGTTTCTCGGATCGAATCGAAAGCGCGGAACAATCGCGCGCCTGAAAGTGGAACACGCTGGAAGAAGGCTCACCGGGATATTGAAATTTATCCTCGATGACAGGTTTGGCGTTGCCGGTTTGACTATTATGCTCGCGCTCACGGGCAACGCATTCAGCCTGGCCTCTTCCTGCCGTCTCCGATGCTCTTTCATGACCCTGTCGCGCTCCTCCTTCTCCCTCGCCTCTCTCGCTCTGCGTGCAAAGGATAAGGGGACACGTTATACTATCAGTACGTACCGCCGAAAGAGGAAGCTCATTGTGCACGACCAGTAGCAACCCTGTTTGTTTCATTAACGTTCCTCGGCTCCGCGCCGCGTTAACTCACCTAGCCAGCCAGCCAGCCAGCCAGCCAGCTAGCTTGGCAAACCAGGTTTCCCGTCGACGAAATTGTCAGACAGTCTCTCCTCACGGTATATTTATCTTGCCTGGTAGTCGCGATGACACGCGATAGATCTTGCGCGAGACGCAATAACTGCCGCGAAATTGTCTCCCATCTTTTCACGCTGGAAGGTGTCTCTCAAAGGAGAGCGTGCTAGGTCGTGAAGGACGAATAACATTACCTCTGGCAAAGAAGTCTCTCCCATCGAAAGTAGACTCCCGGAAGTAGACTCAGAGACCGAGTTGAAATCTTTTGTGTTCTTGCCAATTGAGCCAGGTGTTGTGTGCAAATGCAAGAAAGATATTTTATGCCCCGGAGGTCTCGACGTTTTCGCCCAGAGAAACGTGCGACGTCGTTGTAGGTACATGTTCTTTGGATTTCCAATAAAGCAGGCGCGAAAGATCTCAGAGTCTGTTTCACCATTGGAAATAGAAAGTCACCGTCACTGAGCGAAATTGCAACGAGAGACGATGTTTTAGAGCCAAGTCAAGGTATGAAAGGCGAGTTGTAATTCGTACAAACTGCAAATTTTTTGAGCACGTTCGATATTTTTACTCGAGAGATCTTTCATCTCTGTACGCACATTATTTAGGGGTAAAGAACGTGCACGTAGCTTGTTAATGATCGAACGATTCAAAAATACATGATTGATATTCTGTCCAGTCAGTCATTCAGAGTGAACCTGGTCTCTGTACGTCAAGTCTCTTCATGCGCGCGAGATTGTTTGCTGAAGTTTCGAGCAAATGGCAAACACCATTGCGTGTCACGTTAGCCTTTTATTCGTGATAGAATGATCGATGAAGTGGAAATAGTTTTGTTATTCTATTTTACATCGCGGTGTACAAAAAAAACTCGTTTAATTATCTAGAGAAGAACAGTAATGATCGTTGCGCTGAAAGTAGACTTGGTAGACATTGTTAAGCTCTGCGGCGAAAACGATAGAAGAACAATTTCAGGAGAAGGAATGATATATTGCTGCGAGAACATTCTGAAACTCAAGGTTTAAGGTTATAGGGCGGCCGTGGTATCATAAATATTAGCAGGAGGGCCGACGTGTGTGGGTTCTGTCTACAGTATTTATCGTCTAGGAGAATCTATGGCGTCACGAAATATTCTCCATATAGCTCACTAACTCAGAGCGTGATGTTTATAGAGACCACGAATTAGAATCCTCTTCTCCACGCTATATGCGAATTTTACAACAGCTTAAAGCATCAAATGATATATTGGAATTTTTAGAAAGTCACTTTAGAAGAGACTTTAAACCCTTAATTTCACGTGATATAAATTCTATATATGTACATCTGTATAAATAAAATTTTCGAAGGGAATTAAAAATTCTTGCGTAAGTCCTCGTAACCTAAAAATATTTCCAATACTATTGTAGAATATGCTAAATTCATTGTCGAAACAATAATTGTACCTTGTAAAATACTGCCTTCTGCAATCTTAATAAATAAGCCAGCTGAATTAATGCAATTTGTCAGCACGCTGTATTATAATTTAATATCTAGTCGCGAAATTTCTACCTTTTTCCCTCCGCTCATTTCATTACTCGATATCCTCTTACCTTTGCCTTTCAGCCTCGGCGCGCCTTCTCTCTTGCTCCTGCCTTTGTCTTTCCGCGGCTCTCCTGGACTCGTTCAAAACTAAATTGGTTGGAATAAGACTCGTGTCTTGTCTCCTTCTGTAGTCGTCGAATCGTCTACGATCCTCATAGCTTGGTCTCGTATTTTCCAACGGCCTCCTCCCAGCCTGGCTCCTCCTGGCCTCCTCTTCCTGCAGCTCTTTCGCTCTCTTCTCCGCTTCTAACCTCACCGCCTCCTGCCTCTTTCGTTCCTCCTCGTATCTCCTCGATTGCATCCTTCGAGCCTCTTCCTCTCGCCTCAGAGCGTATCTCCTGAGCTCCTCTTGCTGCTCTTGCTGCCTCTGTCGCTCGCGGATCCTCTCCTCCTCCTCGATTCTTCGGGCTGCTTCTCTTCTCGCGTCGTCCACGTAATACCGTGGATCGATATTCGTCGGGGCTGACGGCCCGTGATTTCTTCTTCCGCTTCCCGGACCCGTATATCGCGACTGATTACGTTGCCTCGCCTCGTCTAATCTCCTCCTGTACTCGTAGTACGAGTCGTTCAATTTCGAAACGCGCACCGGTTGATTCCTTCGAACGTAGTCCTGCAACTTACGTTCCGTTTCCAGTCTTTGTCGTTGCTCCTCCGCTCTACGTCGTTCCTCCTGCTGCCTCCTCTCGTTCGCTTCTTCCCTTTCTCGGTCTATCGAACTATTTACCTTGATCGGTCGGTTACGTTGAACGTACTCGTTCAACTTTCGCTGACGTTCTCTCTCTTGTTGTTCCCTCAATCGTCGTTCCGTTTCTGGATCGTACGATTTATCACTGTTCGGACTACTTCGCGAGGGATGTAACAAGTTCGAAGGCTCGTTTCTACTTTGCTGGTGTCTTCTTCTCTCCTCTTCCTCTTCTTGTCTGCGCTTCAGCATCCACTCTCTTCTTCTCTCTTCCAGGCTTCTTCTGTCCTGCTCCTGCTGCCTTCGCCTCAGCACTTCTTGCAATGTACGATGCGCCTCTTGTGCCGTCAGCTGGTTCTCCTTGGGTCTTTTCATTTCAATCGCCTGTTGCCACTGCCGTTTTCTTTCCTCCTCGGACGCAGACTTCTGTATCACAGTCTCGCGTCTTCTGAGAGCCTCCAATTCTTGCGCCCGACGTTGCTCCTCCAATCGATTTCTCCTTGATACTTCCTCCTGTAAACGGCGTCTGTGCTCCTCGTCCAGCTGCCACCTGTTCGACTGCTGCAACTGCCGCCTCCTTTCTTCCTCCTCTCTCTCCCTCTCACTCAATCTTCTGTCATATTCCTCCCGAATTCTCTCGATGTCGCTGTTCGTTCGATTCTCGATTTGATTCCGTCTCAACGCCTCCTCGGCTCTCCTACGTTGCTCCTCGCGTCTTCTTAATTCCTCCTGACGGATCATATTCTGCCTCTCGTAGGCCAGTCTTCGCCGCTGATTCTCCGTCTGCAACTCGTCGCTAGACACCACGCCCTCGTCCTCACCGAAACCCCAAGTATCGCGTTTGCGACGTTCCTCGTTTCCCTTGAGCTGCTGCTCGACGTCAGGGTCCTCGAGCCATAATATCTTGCGACGTTGATTACCCGTCGACGTCCCATCATCGGACCTAGCCGCGCCAGGGTAATCGTCTCGCTTCCCTTCGTTAAAACGCAAAGCCTCGTCAGCCAGCCTCGTCTTTTCTTCTACCTGCCGATTACTTTGCCGCTCGACAGACGACTCGTTGCTCGCTCTAGACTTGCCCAAGTCACCGCGGACGGGCAATTTCTCGACTCTGTGTTTGCCGTCTTGGAACACCGAATGGAGAGTCGCGTCCATGTCGCCCCTGTTCTGCCTGCTCCGCTTCGTCGTGCTCTCCAATTTCTTCAGCTTCAGCAGCTCGTCCATCTCCTCGTAGCCCTCCTCGCCGGACAGCTCATAATCTAGGTTCAACGATATCGGCGTCACGTCCACCAACGAGGAATCCACTTCCCTCTTTAGATTCTTATCTCCGGTGTCTATCGATCTCCTCTCTCGGCCGTGATCCGACTCCGCGGCTTCCAATCCCTCGCAGCCGACCTGCAACTCCGGCACGCCTCCGATCCCGAACGATCCGTCCGTGTTCGCCGGAGGAACCTCCGTACTGAGATCGTCGAACGAGTTCGACTGTTTGCGAAACGTGTTCAGCAGGCCGGTGGCTTTGCCGTAGTCGGGCGTTTTCGACTTCCAGCTCGCCTGGCTGGTCTTCTTCGGCACTTTGCTCTTATTCTTACTCGGCAGGGGGAATCTCGGCGACGACGGCCTCAGCAGCGAGTTCACCCGGAACACGTCCAATTTGTATATCTCCACGGAGCCTGGCCCTTGATCTTGGAACGTGTCGTCGGCCACGAATGGGTCCTCGAACTCGGCCGGCGGGGACAGCTCGCGCTGCGACGACTCCAGCGCACCATTTGTGCCCCTGTTGTCGGTCCTCTCGTCCGTCGACTCGCCACCGAGCCGCTTATCTTCCGCTAGAGATGAAAAATCGTCGGCGGCGCTGTCCCGTGACCGGCGAGCGAGCAGCGAGCTCTCGTGGGATCGTCCCTGGAAGCCTGGAATGTTGACGCATCGGTGAACGAGGGTTATTGTGAAACGAGGTTACGCCGTCGAGGTCGGCGTGGCTCTCGTCTGCCGAAGCGATAAGGGGTTGCGGGGAGAGGGAAGAGGAGAATCTGCTCTTGTTAGACGACGATTTTTCACGTAATACCGCTGTTACTTTACGTTGCTTGCGTTCGGCGAAATTTATGAATTTCATTTCGTAAAAATTGGGGAGACTCCGTGAAGAGAGGCGAAAGTTAACGGTGGAAACTACCGACGACTAAAGCAGAATTTTTAGAATTTTTATTGGAGAAATTAAAGTGGAAAGCTTTGCGCGAGCTTTTATTTATATGTGTATTTTACGAAGAATCATACGAATCTGTAAAAATTTACGTCCATAAAATTTCTACTTTGGTAGTTTTTGAATACAAAGGAAGAAAGAGGAGCGTAAGTTTGAAAGAACAAGCATCAAAGACAGTTTGCCTCGTCTTCGGTGTCAAATTTGCACCTTGACTAATTAATCGAAAAAAGTCGATTTTTGAAACGACACAGCAGGAAAAAAGAACTGGGCAAAGGATTAACGCAATGGTCAAAAATTAACATAGAAGATAAGTGGTTGAATTTGTTATTACCAATAAATTAAATTTCTATTGAATCGTTGATGTAAAATTGAAAAGACAAGGGACGAGGATTGAAACATCCTCTTTGAAGATACATCTTAGATCAAGAAGAACAAATGCACATTAGTGAAACGTTTCAAATTGCATACTTGCAATTACTAATTAAGTATGAGAATAGGAAAGAATCTTGAAATTTTATTCAATTTAAAACTGAAAAACTAAGAAACGGATGAATGTTAAAACTCTCATTCTCATTTCTTCTAATTACTCACAGCTGAGAGATTTAATTAACGAAGATCAAAATGGAATGTAATATAATGTTGAAAAATTGAGAGATACACCTTACATCTTACAAAATTCACATTGACAGTGAATGTCAAACTACCAGTCGAAGGATTTAATTAATGAAAATGAGAATAGGAATCGAGCAAATGTTTCCCCGTAAAGAATTAACCTGCCTTTGTATCGTAAGATAGTAAATTGATCGATGATTGAAACAACTTCATCAATTTTAAATTATTACTTGCAAAAGTGTAATAAATTAGTTGAAACAGCGCGAGAAATTTCGATCTTTGATCTCGCGTGCAGTGAACAAGTACTCGACACGCGCAACCAGTGGTTGAAAGTTAAAGGACCAAATGGAAAATCTAAATAGCAAAGCGTTTCGAGATTTTATCGCCATTCTATTCAGAACGTTGGCGACTGATATCTTGACAAAGAGTTGGCCAAATAACGTTTCAGGTGAAATGAACTCAAATTGAAAGGGTACACTTTCACACGCGTTGTTGGTTGCTTTCGAATAGCCGTGAATGTTCGTTTAAACCGTTCCCATTAGAATTCATCTCGTTGTTGGTGAACGTGCTTACGCTAGCGTTTAAAAATTTTAACAAGGTAAAAGTATCCCACGGTTGACGAAAACTTGCTCGTATAAGTTTAACAGAGATATTTCCTTGAACGTTTGTCTTCAAAAATAATTCTCGATTATTGTGCGAAGAAAAATATCATAGAGTTCATAAAAATACAAAAAAAACAAAAAAATATTCTGAAATAAATTTGGATTGAGCATCGAGATTGAAAAACAGTTTGTAGGAATTTCAACTCGAATTCTTCAAACAGACGTTCCAAGCCACGTTCGACAAAATAAATAAAATACACAGGCCTGGCATTTCCATGAATAATCGTAAGCGTCGAGTTAAACATAGATCTCCAAGCTAATTCTGCGTTCTATCGCGGACTAAAAGTAACAATCCAACTTGACGTTGGATAACCGTTTAACAAACAAATGATCGTAGATCGTTCAACGGTCTGAAAGTAAGTTCTCCTCTCCATTTGGAAGTTGTAGCATGCTTCTTCGAGTTCCAAAAAACTGAAAAACTCGTCCATCCGCGATATTCGAGAAACCTCTGAATTGCGAGCTGAAACACGTGCATTTTTCAGCATTATCTCATTCGTTAATTGTTAATTGGGATAAAACTGCAGCGCGCGTTCGATGAAATTTTAGTGAAACGGAAGAGAAACTGTAAGAATGGCCCTCGACGCAGATCGTATATAGCGAAAATGTGGTAACGCAACGTTTCTGAAATGTTTCTGAAGCGTGCAGAGAGAGAAACAGAAGCGCAGGAAACAGAAATCCCGCGGCGAATGGAATCACGGATCCGGAATCACGGTTCTCGCTAACTTGCATCGCGTTCGTCTGAGTCATTCCGCGAACAGAACTTCGTTATCCGGTGGCTGGCATCCGATTCTCAGGGGCCGTTACATCAGAAACGAGCGTGTTAACCAGAACGCGTATATTCCCCCGGCGTCAAGGTCGCCGCTCTGTTTCTGCCACGTCGAGAGAGCGGTGATGGGTATGGCAGAGAAAGAGAAAGAGAGAAAGAGAGAAAGAGAGAAAGAGAGAGAGAGAGAGATGTCAGAGAGTGACGGAATTAAATTACTGATGTAACAAATGCCGTACGGCACACGTTGATCGAGAGATCGACCTTCGCGGGCCGATCGAAAGGTCGAGCGCGGTGATTCTCACCAGAATTCGAATCCTTCCACAGCGAAGGTTGGCCCTCGGCTCTTCGATAAACTTCATGCCGCTGGTGCTGCGGGGCCAAAGGGGAGTATTGATCGGCGGTGAAGTTAATGCGGAGTGTCCCCACCAGGTTCGCGTACACCGCCAGCCAGACCGTGGCCAGAACCACCGTCGCTCCTGGCTGCATCCTCCTGCAATCAAACGGACATGTCCTTCGTTACGGTTCGTTCTTTCTCCGTTCAACTAATAACGGCAGAAAATGGCCTGCCTGCCTGCCTCCACTTTCTCTGTTTCTATCTTTCCCGTCTCGCTTTTTTCGGTTCTCTCGTTTCGCGCGTTCCCTCCGTTTCGCTCGACGAGAGTCGAACACTGCCGATCATTTTGAAACTCGAGTGATTGAAACACATTCTCGTTCTGTAGTAGACCATATCGTAATGTCATTTGCTATTCGCGAGAGATATTTAGAGTGGTATTTACTCGAGTGAATGATTAAGAATCTTAGTAATTTTAATAATAGGGGCACCTTTACAAGAATTCAGTATACTCGTGCAATTACTATAATTTTTGCTACTATAATATAATATGTAATACATGATATAATATAATATATTATATTGAATTTATATTGAATTTTTTTATATTATATTATATAATAATAAAAGCTGGTTATATAATAACTTATATATAATAAAAATATATAATTATTATGTAAGAACTAAGTTTATGAATAAACAACTAAATTCAAATTGAAATATAAAAGTAAAATCGAACGAAAATAACAATTGAGCAAAAGACAGTCCAAAGCTGAATAAGAAACCAAAATTCGTATATATATCGCGCGATGTATATAAATTCCCATACGATCGATAAATTCCTTATTTTTATTTATCCGTCATTTCGCAGCTCCACGCGCTGGGGGCGAACGCGCGGAAGTTCGATTCGCACAATCGTCCGAGGAAAAGCGCGGTGAACCGAGCTGGAAACGAGGACGCCTTCTCCTCTCGTATTTTTGCTACGTTTATCCGGCTGGAGGAACGGTTTAAACGGTTTCCGTCTTCCAGGGGCGAGGGGCGCGTTACGCGTCGGCTTTTACTTCCGCTCTGAGGATCCCGCAGCCGCGCGAACGAGACGTGTGAGCACTTTGCATCCGATGGAAATTCTTATTAGGTATTCGTGTCGCGTCAAAGGAGCAGCACATCTCGGCTATTCCTGCAGGACCCCGGCTGCGGCTCCGGTTTAATGTCTGCGATATTATACGACAGTGTCACTGAATTTTGATCGGATATATATTTATATATGATCGAGGCGATATATATTTTTTCCGCGTGTCTCTCTCTTTCCTTATTTCTTCTTTTTTTTCTTTTTCTTTTCGAGGTTAGGATAGGATCGCGTGACGAACGAAGAGATAATAAGACGAAAGGAGAATAGGGTTTCTTTTATTTCCTTTTTTCCCCGAAAGATTTATCGACGAGTTTATATATTGATGTTTACGCACGGAGAGATTGATTAGCCCGCGTTGGAGAGTGGCACGGTTTTATAAAGCACGCGCGGGATCGATTATCACATTTGCCAGACCTGTAAATCTGGCCATTGTTCTTCGTCGCGCTCGACTGTAGTGGCAATTAAAAGTTAATTGGCTATTCTGCGGTCGTCGTGATTAGTTATTAAACGGGTGTACAAGTTACCCGGGCGAAATTCATCGCGGGATATTCGCTCCACCACGAGAGAGACTGTTCTCTCTCAGGCGTAAACGTTACGAGCTGAAATTTGAATTTGACATGTCGTTTTACGTTTCGAACGAGATACGAGATAAAAAGAAGAAGTGTATGGACAAAAATGTGAGAAAAAGATCAAATTATTTTGTGAATGAACGATGCAGAGGATAATAACAGCGACGAATCAAAAGAAAGAAGACGAAGAATATTCATTGAAATTTAAAAAAAGAAATAAATATACATGTAATAAACATAGAAATTTAACGTAGGAACGGTTTGTTTCTATTTGCTTCTCATGCCAGAGAGAGAAGCTCTGTTAAAGAGCAGAGTTTAATATTGAGCGTCTATTTAAGTGATCAACTTTAAAATGTCATCTATATAGAAAATAGTGTACGAAACGTATGTATACGTTTGATATAGTGTCTCGATAATTTATACGATTAAACTAGCTTCAACGACTCTACGACTCAACTGTGACTTCTGAACTCAATTCAACTATGACTTCTCAATTTAATGCAATTGTTCGAATTGCTCGGCTCTGGCTTCTCCTTTTTTTAATATCCTCACATCTATCATCTTACTACTACTGGGACCGATGACGTTCGAGTTTTTTTTTGCTACATCTGGAGTTTTCCCTCTATCTGATCCTCTGGTCCTTTGCAGTGCAACTAATTTTACTGTCGAATTAAAAACTCAAATTAAATAATTGAATTATGATAGAAGAACCTTGTTACCCATTTAATCGCCCAAATATCTGCAATCTGCGATTTATTAAATCATACTTTGACTTTCCATCTGTCGCCTAATTTCAAAAAATCAACGACCCACAGAAATTTTTCTTACACCATTAACCGAACCGTCACTCTTTTTCACGCGAAAAAGTTCATCGCTCAAATTTAATCTCTACAATGTTAGAAATTAATATCGAACTCTTTATTAAAATCATACTTTTGTCTAATCAACGATTGGGTAAAAATTTTTCTTCCATCGCGAGAAACCCGTCACCATTTTCATACGAAAAGGTTCATCGCGCAATCTAACACTCTTCACTGAAATGCATCAAGTCGTGCTTTTACCTAATTTTAAAAAATCAGCTAGCCACAAAAGTCCCACGCGCCAGCGTTCCACCAAACGAGGAACGCTCCTCTCACCCTCACAGGTCACTTAATCCCCGGACGAACGCCACGAATTCCACGGACGGAAAAAAAAAGCCACGGGACGAGTCGCCGGCAGACACCATGACCTTTCGATTCGCGTTTCGATCGGTTTCGTACCAAGTGCGTGTAACAAGATCACATCCGTCGGTGCGCACGAAAAGCCTAGCTATCGATCTCGCGACACTCGATTGCCTCTCGAAGAAACGGCGCCTGCTCTTCCCTCGGATAAGATCCTCTTCTCTTCTGTGTCGCCTCTGTGTTACCGAACGGGGGTTTCGATTTCGCTCGAAATTCTCCGCTTTGTGAGCTCGAGGGCTGAACCTCTCCTACTGGCCGGCGGAAAGAGAAGCAACAATCGGCCCTCGACGCGTTCGAGGTGAAGGCAGAGGCAGAGGGATCAAGTGATCTTGACACACTGTCGCTGCTAGTCAGTGGCTAAACTTAACGCTGGCCCGACTCCGCCTGGTTGGCTACCGCGTCGCCACGGCGGCTTCCTCTCCGCGGAATCGCGCCTATGCAAACACACGCTTCCGGACATAGTGTGACGTCAGATTCGTTCGGAGTCAATCTTCTGGGGGTCGACTGGCAATTTCGAGGAGTCACTGCGGACGTCTTTCGTCATTGAAAGCCGCGCTGGGAACTCCGTGGTTCGTATGACGTCACGAGACGCACGGAGTTCTTTTGAACGATCAGAGATTAATCAACGCGTTCGTGGACAGTAAAAATTTTATCGAGCTGCAGAAGAAGACGAGTGATTTATTTTTAAATTTTTGATTAGTCACCATTTGCCCGAGTTTTAATAGCTATAGCATCTACGTCGATGCAGATCAAATTCATGTCACATTGCGTCACCACGAAAATGAATGAATATAGCATTCACGTACGTGAACGTGTGTAGTATGTGCCTGGCCGTTCGAGTTACTTTATAGCAGTTGTTTTATAGCAGGACCATTCGGATAACCGAGAGCAATTCCGATAATAGAGCCCTCTTCGTATCCTACTTTTATTTGTTTGGACTGCGGATTTTCATGCTGCAAAAATGTGCACACAATGCAAAAGACTGTGCAAAAATATATTTTCTACAGAATATATCATCTAGGTAATACATTTTTTATATCAAATATTATAGAATATATTATCTAAATAATATATTTTTTATATAAAAATTATATATTATAAAAGATTGTGCATCAAATATCCGAAGAAGAGTGTCAATTGTAATTTTACACAAAAGAAACAATTTTCTGTTTCCTCAATGGCGAAAATTTGAAAAAGCACAAAAATCCATAGTACGATAATAAGAGGTATAGTTCAGATAATAGACCTTTCTCTATATCTTCCTCTTATTTATCTCTATAATAAGAGACAGTAAGAAAGATAAGAAATTGATCAATTACGAGTTCTAATACCGAACATTGGCTGGTTCGTATAAACGAAGTATAGACAAACGAAGTTCTGCACTGCGCCGCGAAGTTTGTTATTTTGAAATTGATTGATTTATTTTCCCTGAGAGATTTAGGTTTTCTAAAAGGGAAAAAGAGAGTTTAGAAGTGCCAAAGTTTGTTGGACTATGAAGAATTGGCTAGGCTATAAGTTTGAAGAAGTATTTTGTTCCTTTGATATTGTATTACTCGGATTACCAATGAAAAATAGAGTTGCGAAGTTACATTGTTAAAAAATTTAACTCCTTATTAGTAAATTACAAGATGGCAATGAGATTTTAACCGAATTTCACGCATTTAAAAGTTGTTTATTCTTATCTATAATTCTTATCTTCGTGGATAACGAAAAATTTGAGAATTATGAAAGAAACAAAATTAGATTTAATAGAAAATAATCAAAATTCTGATTTTTATAGCTGGTTCTAACTGCTTTTCTGGGTCAAACGGTTCGATTGATCCGTTTTGTGTTAAATGATATTACGATGTCACAAATACGTTAGCAATGGCAAGAGTTCCGGTTTAATTGCAAAGGAGAAATCGTTTAACCTTTTCATAAAATCACGTGAGTTGGTGATTGCTTATCCGCATGCACGATAACGTGAGGTTTCGAATAATCGTTTAATTTTCCATTATACACTGCCAAGGAAGAGAAGGCAACAGACACTTAAGAATATGCCATATATTAAGTCTTGATACTGCGCCATAAAAATCGGCTATTTTGCGTCCGTGACACAGAGAATTTTCCCTGGTAGAGTTGTCAACGAGCTGATGAAATATAATTATAGCCGATAGAACAGATGTGGCGAGATCGTAAAGTCCGCCGGATGATAAACGTACATTTTTGAGAGATGATGCAATTTGCACAGAAATACACATCGTTCAACTATAGAAAAATATAGTTGAAAAGTTAATCATAAACAATGATAATTTACAGTTACTGGTTTTCTTTAGTTTCTGTTAGGTCTTGCGTCTTTAAAAACTTTAAAAACTTTATCGTATCTCACTGTTTCTTAAAACAGTTCTCAACAATTGTTGTGTCAATTTAATTTTCAATTTAAAAATATCGGCATAATTATTTCCACGAGCAAGTAATTTATTATAATTAATTACATTTTTCTCGTAATCGAAGAAAATTCTGCTTGTGAAAACAATGATTAATTAATGACTCTGTCGCGTTCACGACTATTAAAATGGCGGCGCATGTGGAGAGTGGAGTTAACTCAACGTAGGCCAGCCACTGCGAGTTTTGTTCGTTCAAGGCTTTTAAGGCGGAAATCCCAGAGTTTGTTTTGCTCTGTTTTGGCTAAAGAGCGTACGTATAGTCTACATATACATTACGCAGCAATAACATACATGCTATAGCCAGAATGAAAATGTACACACTATAGCCGCGTAAAAAAAAACCGAAAAAAAACTAGAAACCAGAGATAAAGGGGAGAAGAAAATAAAAGAGAGAAAAACAGCGGGAGAAATACTCGAAGCGAGATGCGAAGTGAAGACAAAGATCCCATTTTGAAATCTAGAGACATTCGTCCATTGTTCTGTCGAGGACAAACATGATTGACGAGTTCACAAAGACGCGGTTGTGAATGCAGCTATTTAATATTTAAAATATCGAACTCGTGAATTGAGACTGATTACACCCTGCTCATGGTATCTTTTCTTTTTTCTTCATAAAGTATCGTTAAATTGATAGTATCTTTAAATTGAAGCGAATCTTTTAAACTTTACGTGTTTATAGATAAAATCTGCGAAATTCTATATTTTTATAAATTAAATTCAATTTTGAATTTGAGTTTGAATTTTGAATTTGAGATTTAAAATGTGTGAAAATGAAAGCATCACGAGTGTCTGAATTTTACACTTTTACCATCTGAATTAAAGGAACGATGGTTAAACAGAAACATTCTAATTTGCATCTTTTCTTATACCTCTGTTCTTTGAAGTTTTTTAAAAAAGAAAACGTGCCAGTCTATTTATAATTTAATTTCAATCTGTAGAGAACTGGCAAAGTCCGAATAGACTGCGTGACAAAAGAAAATCCACGTGAAATTTTCAAGAGAAGATATTAGTATCGCGAAAGATAGAAAAAAAAAAAGGAACTCTTTCAAAGAGATATTTTATAAAGAAAAGTTAGAACGGTGTTTGAACCAAACTTCTGAGAAAGAACGTCTCGAAGAGTTTTTCTTTAAAATTTTCTAGTTTCTCCTCTGCCGAACGCACCGTGGATTAAAATTAACCAGAATTTTTTTCTTTTTTTTAATATCTCTGCTACGGTCGAAGCTACGGGGCGATCATTCTTCCACTAATCGTCGCGTTTTAGCCCGACGTTGGTGAATAAGTTTGGTGAAACAGATGCGTTGGTTTAACAAACTTCTCGTCGTAAATCTTGCCGGGGCCGGTTGACCGCAAGCGGCGGTGTTTTGACGAGCGAGGCTGAAAACCAAGAGATCTAGAGCGGAAAGTGTTTCCCGTGGTGGCAAAAGGGATCTTGGCGACGACGCGAGATTGATTAGAAACAAAGTTCCTCGAGTGTAGAGGATAATTTCCCTTTGTGTTATTATTCATCGGATGGAATGGAAAGTTCGACGAGAAATTCGACAAGAAATCGAAATTGCGCGGGAGATGAATGCTCCTTGAAATGTAGTCTAAATTTATTCAGGCTGAATTGATGGCGCGGCGAAGAGGTGAAAAATGTTTCAAATGAATCGTTAACCAAATTGAATCCACGTTCCGTGCAAACTTTCGAGCGTTTTAGAGATAAAATTCATCTCGAGAGCTCTTTCACGAATTCATACGTGGAAAATTTTAGATTTGTATGATTTTTCCAAATCGAGAGGGATTTTTATTCGTTCGTTCACGACGAATGTGAACTTTAGAATATTATTAAAAGGAATAAATGTTAATATATGGAGAGATATTTATAAATTTATATTATTTACATAAAAATACATAAAAATACGTATATATATATTTATTTAAATATTAACATTACAATGGGAAACATTATAATATATAAAATTTATGTATTCAAGTTATATGTATATCGTAATAAAATATATTACTGTATATAATAAATATATACTCATGTTCATAAATATTACTCAATGTTCATTTCAAAGCGTATGATGTTGAAAACTTACTTGACTTTCGAGCGTTCATGTATTACTTTTGGGATAAAATTTATTTCGAAGACTTTTCTGAATTTTTAAATAGAAAATTCGATCGCATGACTTTATAGGCTGATAAACTCCAAGGGTATCATCAGTGTGTTATTTCGAGAATAAAATTTATTTCAATGATTTTTTTCTAAATTCATGGAAATGGAAACTGCACGATTTTGCAAATTGATAGTAATTTTTACTTCAGTAGCTATACAAGCTACTTGTATTTATACACTCTTTTAAAATCAATCTACATAAATTGAAATAAATTTATTATGATTTAACATGAAAGAAAGAGTCGTTATTCATAGGAGTTAAAATAAATGCAGATAATTATAATTTATATTTCCATTCTCGATCGGCGATTATAAATTATTCATGTACGCTGCTTCCTTTTCGAATAACTTCATCCGATACCAACCTAAGTTCGACGTTTTCTGGCATTAATCATACTTTTAACGGCACGACTTTTAACGCGGACAAGAGTGGAATATCTTTCCTTTCAACTATCTCAGTCGCGAGTTTCATAATGGACTGTCTTATTAGAAACACTCTTGCAGCTATCTGTTCGAGAACAGATTAATCACTGTCGCCGGAATTTTTGTAACTCGAGGGGAAAGTTTCGACACCGTAATCCCTCTGTTGGGCCGCTTCTTGCGGATCGGGATTATGTTATCGAGACGCACAATCGGAAATAAAGCAACGAAATTCCCGCGGAGGCGTCAATTTCAACGAGCGCCACGTTATCAGAGGGAAAGCTGGAAGATCGATGAAACTAGAAATCGAAATGAAAAAAATACAGAACATTTGTAGAATATGAGAAAATTTGTCGAAAGAAAATGTTAAAGATCAAAGCGAAAGCGGAACATTCTTGAATACAAAATTTGTTGAAAAATACGTTCTCTCGCGTGAAACAATACAATTTCTATAATAATACAATATAGACGAAGTCCGTCTAATTTTGTACAAGTATTTCTCACAATTTCTGAATTGCGAACGGTATAAAATGTGTGACGTTGATGAAAAAAATAAATCAACTTATGAATTTGTTGAATAAAAATGACAGCAATAATGGCGACAAATAATTTAAATACAAGATAATAAAAATAATAAAAATAATAGAAATAATAAAATAGTAGCAAATGATAATAAAACAAGAAAAATAAAAATTAATAAATAAATTGCAATATAATTAAGAAAATTCACAGTAGCTTGTTTCACTTGACACCTTGCGCCTAGAAAATGTTCTGTCACCTAGCAACTCTAGTGTCAATCGTGCAAGCTAGGGAGGGAGAGCGATAAAATATTCATTCATCACGAAGAATACACATCGCTCCCCGATAGAAAAATAGGACGTTACGGGTGATGAATGAGTTTACTGTAACAATTTGTCATACAACGTACGACCTACCGTACGATAAGTAGTTTCATTTTTCAATGATCCGACGTGTACCGCGCTCCTTCAACGCCGGATTAATTTACAGTTTTTCGAAAGAGCCCCGAAGCGAATTCCGTAGTCCCGGTATCTCGGGATTAACTCGGCTGCTAGACACCGAGTTACACGCGATCGTCACCGCGGTTTCCGCCCCCCTTTTTCCTTTCTCGTATTCCGCCGCGCAATTATCTTTCCACCTTAACGGTACAGGAGTTAAGAGGCTTTAAATTCTACCGCGGGAGGAATGCCACGCGGAATTGAAACACGCGAACTGATACGGCGGAGGTTTTATCAGCTGCGAGAGAGAATGAGGGAGAGAGAGAAAGAGAGAGAGCCCTGAAGTAAGCGCGTAATTACGTATGGAAAAAGAAACCCCCTTGCAAATGAGCGCTTCACAGCAACGGCGATACACGCGTGCAGGCGCGCCACGTCTGTGTAACTGGTTCGTTGAAGTTTAAATTTAACGTAACCTTCGATGAAATTGCTTCATTAAAACGAAATGTCTACGTCGAGGATGTACGGCGGATGTATTTCGTAGATTGGATTAAAAACTGTCGATAATTCGATCCTCCACTGCTGGGTCAATTCTGATTTATTCGCGCGTTTTGTTTACTTATATCCATTTGGAAAGGAAATTTTCACCGTTGAATCATAATCGTCATGGATTAAACCGAGCTTGCATCTTCGGAACATAGATTTCGAAGCAAAATTATAACTAGATATAATCATGTATTTCAACCAACTTTTCGAATATTTTCCTCACGATAACGTAATTGTACATAAGAAATTATACATAATATTGTATACGTAGTATAATTGCTTGTATTTTATGTATATATATATATAGATATGTAATGTGTAGAGTAAACGAATTCAAAATTATTCATCCTCGGCCACGAAACGAGCCGTCGAAATTAGAATCTTCGAAGCGAAAGCCAACAGAGCGACGGGGATAATTAACCGGCGGGTCATCATAAAACTTCAAACACCAGGAAATCTTTGTCCGGCTAATTAGTTTTCTCAGCGTGTCAGAAAGCTGTGCGCCCCGTAATCGAAACCTTCGTTGAACAGCGAAAGCCAAAAGAGAGAGAGAGAGAGAGAGAGAGAGAGAGAAGACTCGCGGAACACGCGAATTTCAATCGTACAAATTGTCATGGGCGAGGGAATTAAAGTTACTTTTTCAGAGAGAACAGAAGTAGAAAGGGAAAGAACGACTCTGGCTGAATGGCGCTGCCGGTGCTCACGCGAGCTTTTTCTCCTTTCTCCGAACCCTCCATTATCCGTCTAACTCTTCGACCAACCTTTCTCCCGGGTGCCCCTCCCTTTTTCCTTCTTTTTTTTCTTCTCTTTGCCCCTCGCCCGGCCTTTCTATTCCGCTTTTGCATGGCCCGCGGCAACGAACCGAAATGTTACGGTCGAAGATAAACTGTGTGTATCCTTTCAGATCGAGACCCGAGGTAGAAAATCGGTGAATCCGCGTTTGTTACAGCCGGTGGCTCGCGCGACGCGTCCGTGTAAATCGGCCCTGCATCGCGATCGATCTCCCGCCGGACTGATTTAACGAACGCGCGCCACTGTCCGAGAGACGACAGCGATGAAAGGGGATCAAAGAGTATCGAGCAAGTGTCGATCTTGAACGATTGAATTCGAATCCGACGGCTCGCGGCTTTTGACGGCTCATTGAGCGAGATTTCCTGCAAATGTGATAATGCAAAATTTACAACGGGACGCGTCTGCGTTTGAAAAATGACGCGATGAATATGAAAAGCTCACTGCGGCGGTATAAGAACGTTGACAGGCTATTCGAGTCTCCGAGAGTCCCGTTCGTTGTATATTGTTAAATGTTTCGAAAGCAGATTTGGAGAAACATATATATATATATAGAGTCAGACGACATTTTTTAAAAATTTTTCTTGGAAAAGTTTTTACCTTCGCGACGAGTAGAATGCAACGAAATTGAAATTCAAGGTCCAGATCGATTTTACACGTATTTCCGTCAAATCGAAGGCGTCGAATTCATCGGACAAACTTTTCTTTCCACCCTGTACAAAGTTCGTAGATGGAATAATGGCTGACTCGCGAGCCCGTGTAATAAAAACGGCAGGACGGACTATATCGTTCTGTCATGTAGCTCTTATCGATCGAACCCGTTTCCGCCTGACTTTTCGGAGATAACGTATTGAAATATTGGAACGTCGTTTCGCGCGGGTCCTGTCCCCAGTATGTACAAGGTGGCACAGGAAACGAGTTTTTTTTCTTTCTGTCTTTTTTTTTTTTTATTACTCCGTTTTATCTTTATCGCGGCCACTCGACGTTCTTGTTACTGTTTATGACAAATAGCTGCCGGTTATCGGGGAATCGTTGCGAAAACGATTTTTTCGATGGGAAGCGGTTTTGATCTTGCGTCGATTATTTGCCAACGAATCGGGGATATATGGGCTCGACTGTCGCGTGAAAATATTTGATAATCGGTGCACGGTAACTCACGTTAACACATTCGGGCGGAGGTTCCAAATATTTGGACATCGAAATTGTTGAAACTGTTCTAATTTTGCGAAAAGAAATAAAAATAAAGCTTGGAGCTTTTACTTTCAAAATGAATCGCGTTCTAACAATATGATATTCTTAAGCAGATGACAAAGTGAAGACACTTTTCTTGCTGGAAAATGCTAGAAATTGTCAGAGTAAAATGTAAAAATATTGGAAAATGTTTTTCATGATTTATTCTACGATAGATTTGAAGATTAATTAAACACCCTATAATTTGATGTTTGTTTTTTTTTTTAACACTCTACTGAATTTTGAATATCAAAAACGAATACGATTTTTTGAATTTTCTAGCATTTAAAGTCCACTAAAATGGCTAACAAAAAATCATATGTCAAATTTTCCGGGATTGTTACAAAGGACAGGGTTTAATCTTCAGATCTATTGTAGATTCAGTCATGAAAAAATTTTTTTAACGCTTTAACAATTCATAGCATTTTTGAGAAGGATTTTTACGTAGCTGTCTGCTACGTGATGTAAAAATATTTTAAAATATTTTAAAATAGATGCATTCAAAGAGCTCGAGTTTATTGTTGCACGATTTTTCTTTACAAAACCACAACAAGTTTCAATATTTAACGTCCGAATATTAACGCGAGTCACTGAATATGCGACGAAGATCTAAAATAACAAAGTGGTCGTAAGTTTGTCGTTCCTCGCAGATATTGTAAATTTTATGCTGCTTTCTGTTGTATTCTATTTTTAAGAATTCTATCTCATTTTTTCAGGAGAACTTTGACATGTATTTTTAGTGATAGTATTTGACGTTTGTATAATTTTCCTCTCGATAAAGAAAGTTACTTTTATTACAAAGAAATACTCTTATGTATATTAAACAATTCTTGACAACATGACATTCTACACAACAAAAATAATTACTCCCATATCTATCAATTATCTTATTTCTTAGTAATGAAAAGTTACTTTTACAGTCAAGAAATTATTCTTGATTCTGTTCAAGAAAATTCGAGCTTCGCTGTTTTCTTCTTTCCAGTAAAGTATGTAAACCGCACTTTCACGACGAAAAAGTTCAAAGTAAATTCTTGCACTGCCACCAACATGCCCAACTGAACCTTGAAACTAAAGATACATATTTCGCAATTTCTGTATTACGAGGAGGAATTTACGTAGGAGAAGTTGGACAGGTAATAATCGTAGCAAGAGATAGGAAATAGAAGAGCAGACTCGGCTAGACAAATCGATATGCGATGCGCTGCCTGTTAGATGATTCGTGTATAACTACTTCTATATCCCCGGTTCAAGAATTTCTGATCACATGATCGGATAATCGAGAGTCAGCGGCTCGACGGTCTAATCGGTGTCTGGATAACTAAAGTTCCAACGTAATTACAGGTTAATGGAACCAAAAGATATCGTCCGATCATCCCAAAGTGTTACGACGTATTAATTGACGTACTGTTTCTGCAACGTGGAACGATACTTTTGTGAATCATCAAAATCCACAATTTCAACACTGTAACAACATATTTTGAGTTTTATGATTAACTCTTTGAGTTCTAATATCCAATCATGGTAGGAATTATGGTTTCGACTTGGAGGGGAAAAGCAAATTGTAGTCTTATGGAATATATCAATTTTAATTTTTCAAAGTAGCAGATTAATAAATATAAATTATGTTATATAATGTTTTCGATGCTTTACATCTGACATGTAACGTAAAATTAACACAATATGACGGATTTCAAGCTTTCCTCTTTTACAACTGTTTAGTATCGATTGTTGTTTAGACAGAAACATAATTGGATCTAATAAAATCTATTTATTTGAATTATCATTACGTGGAATGTTGTAATGCGTACTGATCAATTATTCTATCTATATAGTATCAATTAAAATAAAATTTATGTTCTTCATAGTAGCGAATTTTTCGTTGGATCCGAGATAAAAGAAGATTCTAATCAATGCAAATTTCAATTATACAAATATATTTATATTTTATTGTATATATTTATACATGTAGTATACATATACACTCTTTCGCTCAAAAATCTAAGCACTACGTTTATTTCAAAGCTAAAAAAATTAAACAATACTTTATACAACAAAGACTCCATTAACAATTGCTTTATATTGTAAAATACACAATCAATTTAAAAAACTTTATTACCTACATTAAAGACTGAATATTGAATATTAAAAGTAAAAAATATCTTAAAAATTTTTAGCAGCACAAGTGTGTAAATATATATATATATATATGTTAGAATTTCAGTTTATGCAATCAAGAGAAAGAAACGTGTACGAGACATTAGTGTATTCAATGCTAAATTCGTAACACGATGCACGCATATGCGAATCTACTCATCTCGCGATTCATTATCGAGTTACAGCCCTCCGAAAATGCGAATCATTCCCCAAGTCGTGGAATATACGGCTATGTGGGTGGCGCGGCGTTTTCCACAACCGCGTAATTCGATTGCTCGTAACTACTTGTAAGAAGATTTGCCGAGCAAGTTTTAATTATTATCCCAAGAACAAGTTGATCGAAGTAACGTGTACACTTTCGTGACGATACTAACGGTATTACACGTTCGTGAAATTTTATAAACTGCAAATTATCTGTATTATTTTTATCAAATTATCTCTATCATTATTGTGCACATGTGCAAATGTACTGAATATTGTATCATCAAATAATAATTTCACGTGACTACGAAAATTTAATCACAAAAATAAAATGAAGTGATAAAAAGTCGTTTCATTAGAAAGTAAAAACATGTGCAAACACTCTAAATATAGAGTGGACCAAAAGTTTCTCCCTACCTATCTCTTTTTAGTAAAACATCAAAATACAAGAAAAATGATTTTTAACCAATTTTATTAATTTTAAATTAAATTTAAGTTCGACCATGAACTTAAATTAGCGTACTTTAATCTGTAAAAAGAAAGAAATTGAGAAAAATATATAATAAAAAGATTACTATAATTATTTCAATAGAACGTGATTTTTTTGCCTACTCTATATCTTTTCATGGACTTCTAATGACAATTTCTAACACAATACAAAATTCTATACAGAAACTGAAATCGTATGGAAAAAACCTAATATCTTTGTTAGAAAGTTTTCAAAGTACACTAATTTTTTACAATTCTACAATTTTAATTAGCAACGAAAGAAACTACCCAAACAGTCTCAAGCTTTATTTTCCAAACGACCGCTAAAATACATCCAAATTCACTCGCTGCAATTCGTATTTTACCGAAAACCAAAAATTAAAGGAAGACAACGTTTGTCGAAGAGTATACCAGCTTCAGTTGGCGCGACAGTCAAGCAGGATGTACTTGCTAACGGAGCGATTAGCGTCGAAACTAACTGAAGGTTGACGATGGTCTGGGGCGAGAGAGGGAGAGAAAAAGTGTCACCTAATTAACGCGAGAGACAGTAACGTCGCTAATCGCTTGCAGCCGAACTGTCAAACGAGATTACTTATTAATGACAGACTATCTGTACGAGCTGAAAAGAGTAACAGTGTGTCGTTGCCCCGTGATTAGCAAATAAAGAATTACACGGTTCTATTTCCAGTCGTCCCTTTTTACGAATTCACTGATGAAACAAATGGACGACACCGTAGAAATTAACTCGATGGCACGAAGTCTCTCCTTCAACCGATGCGACGAGAAAGAATTATCCAGAAATTGAGATAAATTGTTGGTTCTTTCCTGTGTCTCTTCTTTTCTCTTTTTTAATTAATTATTTACCGTCGTACAAAATTGTACGATTAGACACGGTTAGAGGTTACTGCGAATTTTCGTGTTTTTACGGGAAATTTGAAGATACACAGCGTGCAAGGATATGTAATTTAAAAATGTTTAAAATGAGAATATTTAGAGTGAAATAAATATTTATTGTAAAGTAATACTTGTAAAGTGAAATAGTTTTCTACTTCTTCGGTTACTCGTGAAGATATCAATTTTTGGACATTTGCAGTTTAACAATATTATAAACTACGAAGTCAAATTATTGGATGCATCAAGTTAAAGTAACAGTGTTGACAATAATTAACCAAAAGCTGTTAATAATCATCAATTATTATGGTAAAACGAAATTTATAAATTATAATTCATAAAATGATAATAAGTAATTTTATTTCACTGCGAGACTTTTGCAAATATAAGGTCTTAATTTCAGATAAAATATCAACGGCGAGATTATAATAAACGCAAGACATAAAAGTATCTAATGAGATTCCATTGTACCTTCGCGAAGAATTATTCTAAAGAGCGTTCCATTAATTTTCTGTTATCTGGCCAATGATATACAGTAGAGAGAGAAAGAGAAACGCTATATCGGGAAGCTGAAACATTGCGCAATTGCCAGACATCTAAGAAGGTGGAAAAAAATTTCCTTTGTTTCGAGCAAATACGTAGAAAAGCAAATAACAGCGAGATAGCAACGTTCTCAATTTTATACGTTCTTAACTTTTATCCAACAAGTATCTACGTAGTTTTAATAAAAATGAAACAATTGTTGCGAAGCAATAAATTTTTCTTTGCGATAGAAAGATGTAACAATATGTGGTTTTAAATGTTGTTAAAAATTAAAACAGACAATTAAATTTGACTTTCAATTCTACGTGGCCTTAAGTGTTATTAAAATTTAAAATAGGCAAATCAGCTGAACAAATGTTTGACTTTGAAAGTCGGTAAATATAAATTCTGTGCATTTTTCTGTGCAAGAATTTTCGCAGTAAGTAGTGAAGTATCGTCGTGAGACACTATATCGTTGTACATTGGTAATAAGGAGGTAAAAATGTCACGTTGCTTGCTCGACGTGATGCTTACCTTGGTAAAACAAATGAATCGTAAAGCGTGATGTTGAAATGGTACATACGCGAGTGGAATAAAATGGAGGAACGTATGCAACGGGACGGTGTTTTTAATTAAATTGTTTGTCTTTTGGCACTGCATTACGCGACGCAGAAATAAACCAGAAAGTTGTGCAAGAACTTTTACGGACTTTTACGCGAATTTATTATTTTCTGAAAAGTAAATATAAAGCAGACTCTAAGCAATCTAAATTCAATTTACATACATCACCACCTGTACTGTACAAATATTGTACTTCATTTTTACGAAACAGATTTTCCATTAAATGTCTCGCACAGACGTTTTCTACGTTTAACTGTATTATTGAATTTTTAAAATTTCCTTATCGTTATTCGTGCTGCGACAAATATTGTACTTTGGTGATTTCTACAGAGCATATTTTTCATCAAGTGTCTCATAATTACAATTTTTTTCCTGCGTTTTGTTATATTATCAAATTTAAAAAAAATTCCCTGCAACAAATAAATTCTTTTACAAATGAATCAATGTATGTATAATACATAGATTTCCAACCATCCGGAGACACTATTCGAAGACAATAAATTCAACTCTCCCTCTCTCTCTTTCCCCTGCAAAATGTCACCCGTTAAAACAACACGGCAAAGTATCTAACGAAATAACATGAACGAGTGGAACGGGCGTCGACCGGAAGTCCGCAAGCAACCATAGGTGGAAGAACTGGTGTGTGCGCGGTGAAGCTGTGTGTAATGCAATCACACATTTTCTCGGATACTCGGGACACACAATGCCAAATACGGACATATATCTTTCTCTTCGTATCAAAACACTTAGAGAAAATTGCTGGAAGAATGATTAGAAAAATATTTAAGAATTAGGAAGAGAGATTGTCTTCGCAGGAACGATTAGGAAAATATTTCAGAATTAAAAAACTGCACGACTTGTACCCCAGTACGATTCGTCTCACTGAAAGGCCCAGAATCTGTTCTGACTAGGAAATGGAAACGACTTTTTTGTCATAAAATTTTATTGACATGCAAACATTTGAATCGATACAAAACAAATTACAGGCGCGATCGCTCAGTACCAGACAACGCCACTCCTACTCGAGGTCTATCCCACGCCCCCTCACGAATCACGTGACCCAAATCAACCAATTGCTAATTTTCGTTGCATTAGCGTTGCACCTGAAGAGGCCCGATATTCTGGGTTACTCCCGCCAAAATCACTTTCAGTGATAATATCTTTTTGTGACAAAAGTCTTATAAATTTATGTAATAATATTCCATTTTATTTACTGCGTATTGAGAAAACTGCTTTCAGCTGCTTAACAATAATAATTCCGTCAAAATGGGTTTACAATTCAAACAATTATCTAATTTCATTTTTCTATACAGTGAGTGCAGGAAATACTCATATAAAACAAAATTGTACAACAAATTTTGAAGCATCGTCGCAAAAGTGAGACTCCAATCTTCAGATCAATAATGAACTTAGTTACAAAGAGAAGTATTCAATTTGCAGAACATTTGAAAAACTCAATATTGCGAAAGCTCCTTTTCGGCTCGTTCAACGATTTTGTATTACTTTCAGCGTTAATTGACGTTACGTCAATTTTCCCTCCCCTCAAACGCAAATATCTTTGCCAAAAAAATATTCGGATACTCGCGAACATTTCAGACACACTTTGTATAACGAATCCCGAGTTAATCGGCAAGAAAAAATAAAAAAGAAAAAAAACTCGCGAACCACCGCTCGTTCAATCTTCCGGAGTCGGAACCGTTCCCGCAAATTGAATTAACGCGCGGAGACAGACGCGGATTAAGGTCAATTTTGAAGAAATCGCGAGTCATCTCTGGGATTCGACGTCGTCGCAGCCCGTCACCTTAAGCAGCAGCGCCTACTCGCCGACGATTAATGCCCGAGGGGTTATCCGTTTAGTCGGAAATAGGCTTTCCTCTGGGCCCGCCTACGTCTACGTAGTTATATACACCAGAGAGAGAGAGAGAGAGAGAGAGAGAGGGAAGGAGAGACTCGGCTCGTTCTAATTATTTTGCTCGCCCGCTCGCGACTAACGTGATAACGCCGCCCGTCACTCGCACCTCCGACGCCTGCCACGTTCTGATACTAATGCATTAATTTATAATCATCCTATAATTTGCGGCTGCATCCCCTTAGCCATGCGTGACCTCCATTCTACGACTCTGTGCGTTTCAGTCTTCACCTAGAGTCGTCTGTTTTCGCGCGAAGATGATGACACGCTCGAGAAAGGAGAAAGACGCAGGAGACGCTGAAAAAATCTCGTTGACGGTACGGGGCACGTTTCACGAGTCAAAACTGCTCCCCGGAGTTTCGCGGTCAAAACTGGCGAAACGGTTTTATCGCCACGGTCGAAAGCTGCGCGCCGCGATGTTTACGAGGTGGTGAAGCGCGCTGCATTTACAACGGTGCTCGCAACGGACGATGAAAACCCCGTTCAGCTTGGAAACAATCGCCACGAGACTGGTTTCTACGTGATCATCTTGCCGCGGATGGTTCGAACGATCGCGTTGCTATTTATGGGGCAACGAGATCGGTTTTCGAACGACGACTTGCGCGTCATCGCGGTGGTATTTATTACGGGTGATTTGTGGAAAAAGTATCGTTGCTGAAAGAGATTTTTAGAGAGAGAGAGAGAGAGATTTTTAGAAACGTTTATACAGTTGGTTTATACAAAACCTGTATTTAGATAAAATATATTTAGACAGAGGAGATTTTAATATTATTGGGATTAAAAAATTTCCAAATCCTCCCCAGTTACGAAAGTTACAGTTATAAAAAGAATTATTGAAAATATATGCACACTAATTATTGAATTATAAATTTGCTATGTTCGTAGAAATATAAATATATTATTACGTACGTTCACTGTCCAAGTTTCAAGTGTTTCATAATTTGCAATAAATAAATTGGATTTTGGTTTCGTCAATTATTTTACATATTTTTACAATATTATCACTGAAAGTGATTTTAGCAGGGGTAACCCAGAATATTGGGCCTCGTCAGGTGCAACGCTAATGTAACGAAAATTAGCGATTGGTTCATTTGGGTCACATGATTCGAGGGGGCGTGGGGTAAACCTCGAGTAGGAGTTGTCTGGTACTGAGCGATCGCGCCTGTTACGTGCATTTTCTACACTTTTACAGCTTTAAACTTTTTTACAAACGCGTAAGAATCTGGAGTTTAGTAATAAATGTGTACACAAGGAGCATTCAAAGAAAATTTTGAAAGTACGATGAAATGAAGACCATAACCATAAGTTCAATTATTGATAACAGATTGCATGATATTATCGTTTGCAATATGTGTATTAGTTTAATTTATAGATGTCGATTTTCACATCGTCTATCACAGTTACCTATTTTCTTTCAGTCGACAGCATTTTTCATATCTTACAAGAGCTGTACTTTCTTCTTTGACAGCAGATCTCATCAATTCTCTTGCGATACGCATATTAATATTTATGAATGTCTCCAGGGTGGCAAGGAATCCTGTCACGAATTTCATTTTCACCCAAGTATTATACATCGATGCCTGATTTAAACGACAATATCGACGTGTAGTTTATTAAACAAATTTCGCCAATCGTGAGTCTCAATTTTCACTTACAATTAAAAAAAAAAATTATAAATATGAGTTTCATACAGTTTTGCGAATAATTTCTTCTACGATTTTATGAGTAAAAATAAAGAAATATATATCTTTTTTATGAGAAATGAAAAAAAAGAATTCTCTCTTTTCTTTCACCAGTTTTCTTCTATTCTGCGCTATTTGCAAAATCCTACGACACAGAAGTCGTCCATATCGAATTTTGCAGAACACCTTCTATCGAATCTCGTAACTTTGAATTGCCCCCATCGACACAAATAACATTTACGCGATTACTATCATCTTATCTATTGTAGCGTAACGTGCTCCTGGTATTTTCTACGTACGTACAGAATCCACTGGCTCTGAAAAGTGGCAAAATCCATTATTTAAATTTAAAATGTTCTCTCAAAATCAGCGCATCACTTGAAACTGTGATCCCAAAATTAAGAGATCTCTCGCAACTGGGTTAAACCGTAGATAAATATAAAATTTAAATATAAATATAAACATATAAATATAAACATATAAATATAAACATATAAATATAAATATAAATATAAATATAAAAATGACAGAAGAAAAACACAAAGTGGAAATTTTGTAAAAAATTATGATTAAAATACTGTACTGTACGAGACAAACACAAGAAATGAATAATCCAACATCCAATAGTTAGATAATCTAAAACAGCACTCTTCTTTTATTTACCAGTAAGAGATCTTCATTTCTTTTTTTTTTTAATATAAATTTCCAATTTTGGTATGATCTGAGATCTAACATGCCTCGAAAAATAGCAAATTCACAGGCTAATATGAATTCTCTTAGCTAATTAAAATTCATTCAAAACTCGGAGAAATCCCTCTCTCCTTTCAAAAGAACAATTCCTATTTCTCACTCTATTCGCTGTTCTTGAGTGACGAAAATTAATTAACCTCGAGAAATTCCATTTCTTAATGCCGCGAGAAACGCGTGATTTCTAATTTTGGGGGGAATTCCATGAACGTGTCACAGCTCTAATTCGTCGCTACGTTGGCGTGTGTAAATGAAAACAAAAGGAGAGAATCAAAAAGAAAGAGAGAGGACGACGACCGGAATATTCGTGACGCAAATAAACAGCAGGTCTAGATCCGAGAGGTATTTCTCGGATAATAGTACATAAGGTGTTCGATTCTAGCGCGACGTTCCTTCTAATGGAAATTCCAGGAACGTCGTATGGAAATTCGTAAATCGGAATTCCCGCCCGAACAGTTCGCACGACAGTGTCGCAGATGGAGCTGCATTTCAGTTCTTGCCGAGGTGTATCGCTGCTTTCTCGCGACGCTTATCATTCGTCCAGAACGACGAAATTATTAAATACACGTAGCAGCTTATAATATTCAAGTAAACAGCTAATTTATACTGAAGTTTGACAGTATTTAGCAAAGATGGTATCATTGGTGTCTTGGAACAAATATTGTATATTATTATATTATTAAATATTATTATATTGTATATTACTATATTATTAAATATTGTATATTGTATATTATTAATAATTATATTGCTATAATTATAATAGAGTATAATTATTAATAACTGTGTTACTATAATTATAGTATAATATGATTGTTAATTAATACTGTGTTACTATAAAATCTGTCACTATATTTAATTATATTGTGAATCACGTATCGCGAAGTGTAAAAATTCCGTTTTTTGTAATTGACGTTTTTTTTTTACAAATCGACAGTGCAGGGAAATAATAATAATCATCGATTGTCTTGACTAGTTTGTTTGTCACAAATATAGGTACATCTTTTGTATGTCTTTTTTATTTATTTTTATTTACATCGATGATTGACTTTGTCATTTTTGTATATGTTCATATTGTTATTATTATATATAGTAATATTATTAGTATACATGTATCATATTTTTATATAATGTACATATTTGTCATTTATATATGTACATTTTTCTGTACGTCTCCCTCACTTATTTTGTATCATTTATGACATACTTTTTATTTATCGAGCTCTTTTTTCCAAATTAAAATTGAATTAAGTAATAAGTGATAACTTATTGAAAATAAAAAGTGTCAAAAGATTTTTGAAGAGGGTTGTATACCATTAAATTTGGATTCGATTAAAGAATATTTGTAAAAAAGTCACCTCAATTCAATGTTCATTCAATGATTCACTCAATGACTCTACTTAAAAGAACGTCACAAACTTTTCAAATCCTTTTTTTTTTTTAATTTTCTAAATTTAAAACAGAGATAAATTAGTTTTCTCTACAAATTACAGTACATTCGTTGTTCTCGCTAATGACCGATTTTAATTAAAACACATGGCCAGCTCGCGAGGTTCGCCGCAAATTTTATATCTCCCGCCGTATCTAGATACAACCCGCGAGCAATTAATTGTTTGTTATCAGTGACGTCAACTGTTCGGCTTGTCAACGTTAATCCGTCGTTGACTCGCTTTGTTTTCACGGAACATCTCGAATTAAGTGTCATTGTAATTTCACGAGGCAACGCTTTCTGCAATATTTCCTCCCGATAAAACGAGCCCTCCGAGGGTCGGCCGTTGTTCATCAAAACTTCAACAACTGTCTGAGAAACGCGTCCCCCCTCGCAATTGGTCGAATTGGCTAGATTTACGATTTCATGGATCTCGTCCGCGCAGAAAGCATAAGGTATTGTAATAATATTTCATCAGTACAAGTCACTATGAATCTTGTGAAAAAAATGAAATAAAAAGTGATTGGGAAATTATTGAGATACTTGAATCTGAAAATTTAGATTTAATAAAAAAGAAGACAAAGACGTTTGAAACTTGGTTGAAAATTATACGTCGAAAGTTTCAAACAAGATAAAAGTCATTAGAAAATTAATGGGGTATTTGGAGATCATCATCTCATTTGAAACTTCAGATTTAATAAGAAAAAGAAAAAAAAAATAAGTTGGAAGTTTTATGTGAGTTAATAATCATTAGAAAATTATCGAGGTATTTAAAAATTATTACTTCGTTTGAAACTTTAGGTTTAATAAAAAAGAAAGAGAAAGTTGAAAGTTTCAAATAAGTTGATGATCATTAGAAAACTATTGAAATATTTAAAAATTATTATTTCGTTCGAAAGTTTAAATTTAGTAAGAAAAAAAGAAGAAAAGTAAATTGGAAGTTTCAAATGAGATAATAATCATTAGGAAATTAAGATATTTAATGATTAATATCTAAACTATTTTCTAGAAAATCGAGATATTTCAACCTTTTTTAATTAAACATTTGATATTTATTGGTATGTCTGCGCTTGCATAATTCTGTTCAGAAATGATTTCACGATCTTTGTGTAGAATCTACAGAGATTTGACTATATTTAAACGTCTTCCTAGAGTCAAATAAAGATCAATTAAAACGAATGAAACGAGCAACTAGTGTCCGAAGAAGTTCACGGCCATGCTGAGATCAAGTTCGCCTCGACGTCGCGATCGCGTCATTTGCTAAGATTTATAGTGATTTATACTATTGCGAGTAATTTATTTATTGAGTAATTTATTGAAAGGATGAATACCATCGCGATGACATGAATTTATGAGTGGTTCAACTGGCATCGTCATTACTGAAATGATTATCAAAATGAATATTGACCTAGAATTGTTAGTATTTCATTAATCGTTCATTGGATTTTTATGTCGCCTGAAATTGATGGGCAAATAATGGATAATAAATTCTTGTTGAAACTGAAGGTTCCAAGTCACTTTTTTTTCTACAGCCGTAATAACATTTCTTTCGTACGATACGAACTGTTCGGTGAAAAAGTTAGTTTAATATCTCCTTTTTATTTGATTTTCAATCACACTTTATTGCTCGCTGAAAATTTCTGATAAAACTCCAAGTACAATATTTTATATTCAATGTGTTTTTGCGATTTTCAATCATTCTACTTTGCCTAACCACTCTCTGGTTTAATTGAAACATTTATCGCTCGTTTAAAAAAATGATCATACGAATTTTGTAGAAACACCAGATACAACATTCTGTTTTATGATTTTCAATCAATTCTACTCTCTAACTATTCCCTGTTTCAATTAAAGGATTTATTATTCGTTTAAAAATGTATCTATATACAATTTTCCTACAAAACTGAAGTACAATATTTTGTAATTTATATTTATATTTATATCAATTTCGCATGACAAAACAATTTGGAGAAAATGGCTAAATAAAACAGAGATATAAAAGCAATAAAATAAATTTTTTTAATGATGAAGTATTTGAAAAAATGTTATTCATCAAACTTAGATTTTCAGCTCAAAAACTTTTATTTTTTGTAAGAAATCAGATCAACATAAAAATGTTGCTCTATTTATGTCTATATTCGAAACCAATCAACTATGGTTGGTCTAACAACCAACGTGAAAGTTTTTTTCCGCTTTAGTATATATATTATACACATATATATATTAATATTTTCTTGCAATTTAACATACATACATACGCACTTAGCATAAATTGCTTCTCATTAACACTAGAATTACAGGCTGTTAAAACGTAAAATTTCCAGAGATGATAAAAAAAAAATAGAAAACTTTACAATATAACGAAGTACTTTACCAAAAGTCATTCAAACCTCCAAAAATACACTGTTTCACATCTGTAAAATATTCAACAAAAATTACAAATTGGTCAACTTGATCGCTTTGATAGTTCTAGTGTTGAAAACAAATTGTGTTATCCTTTTATTGTCAAAATCTTCAGTTAATGAAAGAGTTTATTCGTTACAACATTATCGTTGCGACGTTACAATTAAACTGTCCCATCTGATGATTTTGATAACAAAAGTGTATTTGCGCGACACAAATGATTTTCAATGGAAAATAACTTACACTGATCGGCCTCTCAGCTCTCTATACGTTTGAAGCAGCGAGTAAATAAATACTCCACATGATCGCAAAAAAAAAAGTTGAAATAATAGTCTCTTGTTGTATTAGCCTTTGCGCGAGAATGATTCTGTTCTAGAGAGACAACTCTTTCCTCGGTAGACAGAATCGTATACGCCGCGGGCCACGATGAATTCGCGGAGCGGTAAAACATCGATTTTCCATTTGTATTACGCTTGCTGCACGCGATAATAAATGAACCACGTGGTAAATCTTCCGAATTTATATCACCGCGAAAGTAATCGCTGACTAACGCGGTACACTTTCGAGCATTATGTTTCTCGTTCGATCGAAACCATCGGTAAATTACATAGCACGCTGGTTAAATTGATGAAACATATTAAAAAAAAGAAAAAAGAAGAAGAAGAAAAGAGAAAATAAAACTCTACTCTAGTTTGATTTCGCTGAGCAAGTAGAATTTTGCTCGTTACAAGCAAATTGAACCAAGTCGAAGAAAAAAGTTCATCATCGAGATTGCTAGTAAATAGTACGCGTCGATGGAAAAATCATTACAGATTCACCGAGATCTCGTGATTTTGTGACGAATATTTCAATCGCGTGCAAATGTACAGTTCATCTTGAAAAGTCTTGTCTACGCATTTAATAGAATATATTTTACATGTATCACGATCAATTTCGAAATATAAACACATGCATGTTCAATATAAGTATATATAATATACTTATAGTTGTAATTTTTTCCATGCAATGATGAATAAGATATAATGATGATAAAAATACATATATACATATCATATATAAACACAGTGAATTAATATGTAAACTCTTGTATCAAACCAACATAATTTCTTTAAATAATTCTTCAAGTAGATCACTTTCTTTTTTGTAAAATATAGTCTGTATAATAACGCAGATGCATACAGAAAATTAATATTTAAGTCCTTTCCTTTAGGTAAATCATTTTTCTAAAAATACACTCTCTGTATTATTATCATTATTTTGTATTATGTTCATTATTTATTATTTATATTTGTACGTACTATTACTTCAATTAATTTGAACTAGGAAAATTCATCACATTTTACATACATGTTTTCGATCACGATCACTTGACTTTAGTCGCTGAGACGATATTTTCTAAAATGTATCAGCTTTAAGGTCGCGTCCTATATTAGCTCTAATCGTCAAGGTTCTACGCGTAGCACATGCATAATACATTACTACACTGTCAACGCAAAGATAAGATAACGTGCACAATTTTCAATGAAAATAATGGCTCCTGCGTCTCGCAAAGAGAAATAAATGAATCTAAATCTCTGAAATAGCAATAACATTGCCAATGGTGCCACGCAATGGTTTATTCGATCACGTATCTCATTTGGCGCCCATAACCGTGATACTAATAACTACAATGCACACTTCACAGTACGATAGTTTTTCACATGGCCTCCGTACTTTGTTCGAATATCGTCGTCTACGAACCAATTAACCGCGTTCTAATTCGATGCGCCCGAGTTATCGAGCAAAAAGCACCGAAAGCCTTATCGCGCATTAATATGATTAAAAATTAGAGCAGTATCTTCAGTTGATAGCGAATTGAAGCAATTTAGTTGATAGCGAATGGAACTGGCGCGCCTTGCTCGCAGTTTCTCGCGAGGGATGTAACATTTTTCTTTGTGCTCAGCGAAAAATTAAACGAGAGACTGGCCAGGCAAAAATGCATCCTTTGGATTTCGATTAGGTTGCATTCAAACGTTGAAGAATCTGATTGGAAGAAAAGTGCGGATGGTACTTATTGATGAAAGTAATTGACGTTAACCTGTCCCAACTGATAATCCTAAAATACGATCATTTCTAGATTTATTATTTTCCTGATAGCTAATGAAGCGTTGCATCATTTTCATTAAACATAAATTATATATCTGCAAAGAGTAAGATTCGATCAGAGACAATTTTTCTTTATAAAAATTGGTTAACAAATTAAAGAAACAAGTACGATTGGGAAAGTAATAATTAGATGCAGAAATGCATAGGATGCAATACAAAATTATATAGAATATCCCAAGTAGGATATTTACTAGAATAAATTATATTCCATTTACAAAAGTATATAAGCATAAAATGGAAATGATTGTAAAAATCTGTGGTATAACAACAAATGAAATCATATTTCGCAGAATTGCTGTAAAACCTTTTCAAAGAATATATTTGAATGGAGACTGTATTTTCTCTATCTCTGTTTAATATCTACCGATACTACTTGCTAATAAATACATCTCATGAAATTACATTTTATTAAATATTATATAATATATATATATATATATAATTTATAATATTAATAATATTAATATATTGTATTACAATAATAATAATAATAATAATAATATTATAATTATTATCATATATATATGTAATAATATTTTACACAACTTATTCAAAAATACTCTGATATCTCTCTTACGTTTCACATTCAAGTCATTGTCGCGTGCATATCACGAAATTGTAGAACTACACTGCCTAGTAACTAAGTGCTTTCCTAAGTTTCGTTTATCAGAAGAATATCTCCATTTAACTGGAATGACCTGTTTCTACGCAGAAACGCAATTTCGTAGCCCCAGCGAAAAGACACACGAGGCCCGACGTCGGTCTTCGAGCATTCTCAGGAAAAATTACCGAACTAATTTCGCCGCAGTTCTAACGAGCTCCGTTAGTAACAAGCGTCGGGGACGTTGTGCTCTTTGCAGCGTTTAAACGTCTTAAACAACGACGTGGAAAGCTTAAACAAGATTACCGCGGGAGACACCGCGCGAACTTCTGAAAATTAGCTCGCTGGCTGTAATTATCTTCGAACAAAAAGAGCTTTAACGTCGTGGCCAACGGTGGCAACTGCGACTGGATGAAATTACAATACGATGCGTAATAAAATTCCATTCTCATTTTCTAGCTTTCGTAATTATCGGTCAAGTTGGCAAGCAGTCGTTTTTGAGAATTCGACGATTCCACGTTCGACGTGAAATCTGAAGGCAGATTTCATGTTACAAACAAATTTTATATATCTCAGTTTGTAAATGTCAACAAGTGGTTGATATTGAGTATGTAATATTTTCAATATTAAAATTATAATACGTTCGTCGTCAATTGAATATGTTCAAAGTACATCGTATTATTATTTTATTTAAGAACAACGTGCTTGAAACGAGCTTCACGTTCAACATTAGGAAATTGAAGAGTATGAAACACAGTAGTGGAAAATCGATTGTTAGATTAATATATCAATATCACGTGTGATTTTAGTCACACAGAAATTCATAAACGAAAATTACTCGAATTTCATGTATATTTGTCACACATGATTGCACAAAGAGAACAGGTACAGGTTTCAGACAAGAGAGCATAATTCATATTTAATTTCATTTGCGAATAATTTCATGTGCTACCAATGGCAGAAGAATCCAAAATATTCAAACGGAACGTTTCACGCAAATCAGAATCAAATATTTTCGTCAAGAGTACTCAATCAAGGATAATTGTCGTTCGTAAAATGGCCGCTTGTCCGTTCGTAATAAATCTCTCCCAACGAACTTCATAATATAAACATAAGTCTACGCTTAATTTTGTATAAATCTAGCATTCGAGAAGCTCGAGACAAGGGAGCACAAATCCACGCTCAATTTTGTACGAACCACATTGCCAATAATAAATGAGCCCAAAGCAGACCAAGAGAATTCAAAATGAAGATTTCTAAATCGCGTATTTAAAATCGAATATTCTGTTCGTGAAAAATTCGCCCTTCCACAGTGTGTTACTTCTACTCGAGATCTATCCCACGCCCCCTCACGAATCACGTGACCCAAATCAACCAATCGCTAATTTTCGTTGCATTAGCGTTGCACCTGAAGAGGCCCGATTTTCTAGGTTGAGCCCCGCTAAAATCACTTTCAGTGACAAAAAAAGAAAATATTCGAAATCGGGAGCTGTTACGTGTGTGTACGGTGCACGATCCCCCGGGAAATTGTACAAAATAGACGGTGGAAACTGACGTCGCGGAACATCAGCGAAATTGTCTGTTTCCCATTATTCGAGCGCGATGCCTGTGCTCTTACGAACCTTTACAACGTTAGAATAACGGGATATAGAGTAACCGTAAATGTAAATAGGCCCTGAAGCCACCGCCGACAATTATTGGCCGATCTCATTTTGTCGTGTCACGCAGAGCACACGAACCGGTTGGTTGGCCTCCGTACACACAGAAATATGGTTACGTATCGTCTAACAACGATAAAAACAAAGCCTCGGTTTAAGCTGCTCGCTTATTTCCGCAACTTTCTCGCAATTGAAACTTCCGACTAATTAAATGGTTTCACTTTATGTTTGAATATTAAACATAATGTTTAATATTTCTTCTTAAGAAATATTAAAACCTTTAAAATATTAAAATATTAGAATCTTTATGACTCGTGTGCTGTAATTGAAATATTCGTTCACATGCTTTTCTGTGTAATTCAGTATTCGATTATTATTTTTGTCATTATTATTATTTTATTTGTTATTTTTGGTTTTTTTTTATGAGCGTTTCTTTTTAAATATAGATTTTTGGTAACATCAGCAAGTTTTTTTTTTTTCTGAAAATTGTTCTTCCAGGGAGCATTAATTTGGAAATTTTCTATATTTTAGGCACTGGAGCGGATAGTCTATTATGGCAACCGAATTATATATGGTGCAAGCAGCTATTGATATTTTTGTGTATATAGGAGTAACGGGTCGTTTTCAATTTACAATATCTCTCTCTTTTTGTTATGTTATATGTATATAACTTTTTTTAAATGAGCCAGAAAATAATATTCCTCTGAATTATCTCATCGTTCGGTTTATAAATTTCATTCACACGTGTTACTTTATTCAAACCAAAAATTACATCCTCCAGTTTATAAATTTTGCTCCATAAAAGTAACATTATTTTTATTTTACCTTGAATAATTTTTCATTTGACTCTGTACATACGAATTCGAAGTTTCGAAGTTTCGTGCGCAAAGTTTCGAATTCTTGCGAATTCGTTCAGGGGTCGAAGCCTATTATCAGCTCCGCGAGGAAAGTTTTTAACTTGCCTAAGTGTTAACGACTTCGCTACGCAGAAAACACGGGTTCTCGTTTGACGACGAAAGTTTGGAATTCGGATGGCTAACCACCTGAGAACTTTACATTCTGTGTACCTTGCAGTTTGTCTAAACGTCCAACCAGCTCAGACAACAATAAATAACGCAGTTTGTTAACGTGAAGAAGAAGAACAAATTGCTTGCGATCCGTGTAAACTGATAGTACTAGAAATTTCGAATTTTCGAACAGGAAGATTAAATAATGTACAATTTATAAGATATTTATCCTCAATGGACATTGCACTTTGGAGAAAAATTGAATTCGTTCAAGTTCACATTCACGTCACGCTCGTAATGTACTTTGTTACTAAATGATGTGAAACGAGAGTACGGCGTTATCATAAGCGCAGGAGTTATCATAGTCTAACGACTTCATTCAGCGAACGACTTGGTAGCTGGAAATTTTCCGAAAGTCCTAGCAAGACTCCAGATAAAAGTCATAACGCCAAAATTTCACGAAATATTGATTTCGATGCGCAATTTCGAGATGCAGAATTTTCCAACAAAACATGGAAAATGCGACGAAATAATTTCATCTCGATTATCTGGAATAAAAATTTCGCGTGCACCAAAAAAAAAAAAATGGGATATTTTCCCGTTATATCCCAAAAAGTTGACACTTCTCTGAACGATTTTATCGTTTATAAATAAATTTGGTCTACAAAATAATATCTGTGCAAACATTTCGCGAAAATCGAACCTGCCAGTTGCAAAGTTGATCTTCACGAATATCTTCGTTTATTAACGATGAATATTCGCAACAATTCGCGAATATTATCGACGTTATAATACAACATCATTTATCTTCGCAGAAATTTTTCAATAAATCACCATCCTGAGAGCGTTAGCGATTCCCTCGCACGTTTCGCAATGTCACAGCACGAAAATTACAGACACTTCGTTCGCGTTGAGAATAAAATATTATAATCATCGACGAACTCCCGTCGATAAATTAATATTTATTACTTGCAATTAATATTCATAAACAATTCGTCGCGCCGGCAAACTTTCTGAAATTGAATTGATTACCTTCAATTTCCACGGAAATCTATAGACTGTAGAGTCGGAAACTGAAATGCCGTTAAAGAGAATTTAAACAGACCTGTTCCACTGAATGAAAAACGCTCGTAGATTTTCATGATCCCTTTTAACACGGCCGCGGCGAGAAGAATGTATTCCATTCCAGTCGCTTTGCACCACTGATTACGCAAATGTTTGACGCGAGGTTCTTTTTTTCAATTAAAACTTTTAATTAAACTCGCCGTTTTAATATTCGTCGTAAAATTTCCCACGCGCGTAAAATGCCTTTCGTCGATCCCCGTCTTCCCTTCTCTGTCGATCAATTTTATTACATTTTTCTTCCTTCTATCTCCGCGTGCCGCGGAATGCCAGAGCGCGAGGCAAATTACGCAGTGCAATTTCAGCTTTCCTTTTGGTGATATCGTGGATACGCAGAATGCTCCAGTACCGATGCTCCAACGCGAGAAACTTCTGCGTACACTCGTTGTTTTCGGTCTTCCCGAGGCGAGAGATTCAAATGTAACTCCAACGAGTAGCAGAGCGTTAGTAAATTAACATTACTTTGGCGCGATTGAAATTAATTACGCAGCGCAAATAGAAAGTGTAACACGATGTCCGTCGGTTGCTAAAAATTGATAAAATTAATAAAATACTACGTCAAACGTGACATTATGACTCCCATTGTCATTTATTTTATAAAATTCTCTGAATTAGGAGAAGTCGAGTGTTTTAGGGATTCTGAAAGTCCTGCAGTTAATTTGACTTGGGAAAGCTCAAGTAAATAATAAGGCTCAAGGATTTGGAGGAGCGCGAGTAAAATCTACTTCGAACAGACTCCCCGCTAATGTTAACTTCCGCGAATATTTGAAGGATGCTTAAGGATCTTACAATTGATTTTAATTGTGCTAAAAGCATCTGAGGAAACTGTTAAAAATAATAAACGATGTTTCAAAAAGGAAACTATTGGAAACACAATAGATACGATAAAATGATCAATTTTCTTGGAATTTCGCCATTTGCACAGTGATTCTTGCGATGATTTTTGATTTTCTTTGAATATTTAATATTGTTTCTTAGTTTAAAATAATATTAAACATTTTAATAAAAGAACTTGTGAGCTTCGTTTATTTAGACGTCTAAAATTAATATTAATAAAAAAACGTGAATGTCGGTAAATTTTTCGAAATGGATAGGTAACTTCGCAGAAGCAAGGTTTAGGTTAGATTTTTTTTCTTGTTATTTTAAATACTATTTCGGGTTAATTTTTCCCGTGCGGCGAACTGATCGAACGCACGCAAACAATGCGCTTAATCGACGAGGTAAATTATTCAAAGTTTCGCGTGACAGGCAATAATAACATCTTGCGCTGTTTCCTCGTGGAAGTACCGCGCGTTTGGACTTTCCGACAGTCACGAGAGCAATTTGCATTCCCTTCGAGAAATTCAGTAGCTACGGAAATTGACAACCGGACCAAATTGATCTTCAATTGTCCGATCAACTATCAAACACGTTTTAGCGACAACAAAGCGACGACAGTTATTGATTAGACGCTCTACCTGACTACGAAAAGCTACGAAACGCAACGATACATTTCCTCGTTCTTTACAAATTTATATTGTTTTCATTTCGTTCGTTGTTTCTTTTTTTACATCACTGAATTCCGCTTAAATGTCGTTGTGATCAAATGGCAAGAAAAATTTGCAAGAGTCTATTTTGTACGAATGCAACGTTTTTTATTTTTTTTTAATTTTCAGTTTTGTTACATTATATTATTATATTATTAAATTCCATTTGCAACTGTTGCAGCTCTGATTGATTGACGAGGAAATCTACAAGAGTTTGTTTTTTGTAAATATAACGATCCATTTTTCTCTATTAATTTATATTATTTTTACTTTATTCGTTTTTTTTTATCAGTCGAATTCCAATTTAAATATTATACTTGTGACTGATTGATTTTATTTGATCAGAAAAAAGTTGCAAGAATCTGCTTCGTACGAATTTCATTTCTGTCGAATCAATTTATATTTTCATTTCATTCATTATTCTTCATCGACTTATATTGTTAAATCCTATTTTAAATATGAATTGGAATTGGCTGAGAAAAGTTATATTTCGTATGAATATAAAGTTTCGTTCCTTTTGTTATTTTTATCGAATTCTACGTGAAATATTGCACGTAGTTGCATGAATTCTAAAAATTTAGATTACTCGATATTTTTTTCGGTGCTATTTCCACTTCCATTCAGATCGTGCAATTTTATTACGTGAGATGTGTATAGTTGGAGAAAAATTTTCACGAAAACTATCATGGAGCTCTTGTGAAAAATAAAAATCTATAGACAAACGCACAATACAAGCAAGGGATACAAATGATTTTGATTCGAACGAAGAAAGCTGTGAAGAAATTGATTGTCATTTTAAAATTTACGAAAAAAGTGCAAGAACACAAATTGATTTCGATTTAAACAAAGAAGAAGAGAATAGAGAATTGTTTAAAGAGAGTAGTTCAACTTCTTATTTGCGTTATACTTGTTATTTGTAGCAATCGAGCAGTTCCAATAAAAATAAATCGCACTTAACGATGAAGCAATGCAAAACCGTATGAATCGAGAGATCGTATACCGAACGAGAGAATGTGTTGAACGAAACATGGAGATGCGAGAAGGTTATCGGAATATTACCAAGCACTCCATAAGCTGAGTTGAATTTTCGTGTTTCTCACGTTCGCTGTTCGCTTATGAATGCAATACATCATCGAAATCGAGGCTGACGGCGTTCTATTCGTTACTAAGAAATCACGCGGATTGCACAACGTTTTCAATAATGCGATGATTTACTGGGCGCCCGGTTACAGCAGGCGCTGGTGTTGTCTAACCCTGGGCAAGAGATTACACTCTCGCAAATTCGATCGTACGTGCCGACGTTATATTCGACGCGCAGTCGTTGAAGTTTTATAGACCGAGATAAAGGAATCGGGGGCAGTGTTATTCAAATAAGCTTCGAATCTGGAGAAACTCAAGCTTTCGCGGCTTGAAACCTCTTCCCTGTTACCGACGAGATATCTCGCAAAATCGCATAATCGTACCATAGAAGGCGAGGTTAACGGCGAAAGAGTTGACGTTTTCAGCTTTGGTTAGTTGGCAAAAATATTAATATAAATAAATGAAAGTGTCTATTAATACTAGAACGATCAAAGAAGAATCGAAACGTTCGGCATATAAATGACAATTAAAACAAATAGATTTATATAATTATGTTGTAATTTGAATTATTAAAATAAAAAGATTTATATAATTGTGTTTCTTCTCCAAATAGAAATTGATATTAATTTTCACAAGAAAGAATATCATTCGAGTAATTGTAAAAAAAAACGAAAGTATGAAATTGATTTTATTCCAGCTGCTCGCGATTGTTTACTAACAGCGTGATGTAGACGCGGCATTAGAGAGCTATCTAAACTGTGCGCAATGTCGATTATAAACAGTATCGTAGACAGTATCAAATGTCACACATGTAGATGACAGTGGTGCATTATTCATGAAATAAATGAACCTCAAAAATTTTAAGAACTAAGTTTTGATGCTTTGATCTTAACCACTTGCGCTGGCAACTGATTGCGGACCATAACGAGTGACCAAACCGTATACAATAATTCGTCGCTTTCTGTTTGAACTTGTCGGTATGATGTGACTGGATGGAAATTATTGAGAAGTAATAATAACTAATAAATTTATTATTTGTTTTGCCTGAGTTGTACTTATATATATAGTTATACTTAAAACTGAGAAAATATTGTAATTTTGGGACAAAAAATTCTTGACGTGCGTGGCACGTCATTCCAGCGCAAAAGGTTAAAGCTTGAACCTCGTATAACATTGGCCTCAAAGACTCATTGTCAGCGTTGAGTCTTGAAGCTTCGAAAACGCGAGTTTTATATATTGCTAGACTGAGAGAAGGAAGAAAAAGATTATGATTAAGAGAAGGGACTGGCCGAGTTGGTGGAAAACGTAAATTCCCATTTCTGGCGAACAAATTGCGCGCAGTTTACATACAATTAGAATAAATCTCAATTAAAGTAGAGGAGGTCCTTTTACACGTGGTCAAGCAAGATGCATACTCGAGGTGGAAAAGCTTTTATGGTAGTTATGGGATATGCAGGGTCATTCCTTGAGAGCATTCGTATTTCATTATTTGAATTGTACTTTTAATAACAATTGATTTACGATTGATATGTACATTGAATTATACTTTTATAATTGATATTTTTATAGACATAATGATATTTTATAAATGTATAAATTTGATCTTTGAATTATATATATTTTTATTTACATTCATGTTTTCAATCGTTTATTTTTTCGGATATTGGTTGACATACGCGAAATTGATACACATACTGTTATTTTTGAAATTGTTTTTCATTAAATTAAGCTGTTAAATAATTGTGAAATGCGATTAAAATCAAAAAATCAGAAAATCAAAAAGCTTTTAAACTTTCGAGTTGTTTATCTTTTTATCGCGAAAATTTATTACGAAAAAGGCTACAGGCTTAAACTCGCGAATTTTCTAATCACCGGTTTATTCGTTAGCAACGAATTCTCAAAGTTATTTCGACGACTCGAGCCGCTAAATTTAGATCGTGATCGAGCGCGAGCCACAGTTAGAAACTATCCGCCGGATAAATTTTATTTATCCTCCCCTTAAACGAAACGGAATCGCGTCGACGAGAAAATAAGCCGAGTTACAAGTCGGCTGGCAATTACTTTTTCGCGCCGGAATCGCCAATGAAGCGGCAGCGAATCGATAGATATTGCAATCTCGTTTGGCCGAGTCGAGAGCCGCGATCGGCCGTGAATAAAATGATAAAAAATGCAAATTGCGAGAAACGAAGATGGTAAAGGAAGGAAAGAAAGAGAGAGGGAGAAAGTGAGGAAAATTCAAGGCGTTCGAACGAACGAACGAACGACGAAAAAAAATAAAGAGCAAAGGGGGAGAGAGAGAGAGAGAGAGAGAGAGAGAGAGAGAGAGAGAGACGGCCGAGTTTAGAGAAACGGTGAGACTGTGAGTTTAGTTTTGTTATCTTTTAATTCGAAATACACGCGGTCAGAAATATCGGACGAATTGATTTTATGCAAATGCAGTTAAATTCCGCGATAGCTCGGCTACGTGCACGTTTTCAATAATATCGCGACGAGATAGCGAGGACAGTGTGATCGATACGAATGCAGAAAAGAAAATCAAAATCAAAATAAAAAATAAAAAATAAATTTTGCCTATTTCGTGACTGACGTTGCGATAAGCAGATATAAAAGAGAGAAAAAGGAATGGATTTCTTTTTGAGTGAACTTCATTGGTGTAGGTTGATTTATGGCGAAGCTCTGACATACGTCGATTTCGGGAAAATGTTATCTAGAACAAGTGTTTCTTTTTTTTAATTATTGTTTTTTACTGTTTCGGGACACGTCAGTTAAAAGATTAATCGTTGAGATTAATCGATTAATAAAAAAGCGAGATAGTGCCTTGTTTGATTTGTGCAAATAGCGGTTCGTTCCCTGCGCGATGATATTGCACATTACTGATACGACTATATTCGTTCAGAAGAATCAAAACTCTGCGAATTTAAGTCACGCTAAAATTACATTGACCAAAATTACTTTGGCCGGTTAAATTAAATTCAAATGTAAAAATTTGAAAATTTTTAGAAAGATCTAAAAGATTTATTTTAGTTATTAAATAGAAAGATGTTCCTCTCTGAGAATAAAAATGAAACATCCCAGCGACGAATGCTCGTTCCTCTTGTTCGAATGGCGAGCATTACGTGAAAGAATTTAGAGAACATGAAGGTACGATCATCTTTTCATTAAGCTGTTAATCTTCGTATCGACGAGATATTACGCTGGCAGAGCGGAAGCAAGTCGAGTGACCGAACATTCGAAAGAAATCGCTCGGCAACGCGCAACGAGAAATCGAGAAAAACGAAGGAGAGACAATCGCACGGTGAAGCGCGTCACTCGAGGCAAGAAGCAAAAAGAAATTACAAAAGCGAACGTGTACTATAATAAAAAAAAAGAAAAAGAAGAGGAAGAAAATAAATAAAGCACGTCGTCGTTCGCGCGGTCGCTTCCACTACTTTTTCTAACGTTGAAAGAACAATGTCAGAGTTGCGGCGCAATCTGTGTTCGATCCAAAGAAAACAAGAAGAGCCGTCTGTTATCGCAAGCTCCGCCAGGAAATGCAATAACAACGATGAAAAACTCCGCGAGACAGAGAAGGAAATGACGATAGAGGAGAACAGTATCCTTGCTAGATGTAATTTCTCGCTTGTAATTATAATTATAAATCTTACAACTGCAAAGCTTTACATCGTTATTATATCGCTATATCCCTTTTAAATTTTATTATAGTCACGATATTACAAGACACTTCTGAGAGTTTCCGTATTTTTTCAAAAAAGACGTCTACAAAAATTTTGTGTAACTCACATTACTGTTACAGTAAAAAAAAAAAGAAAAAAATCAAATTACACTCATAAAGTCACGTCAAGTGAGTTCATTTTAAAGTTTGAAATCTGTATTTTCAAAATGCATCGGTCATTTTTACATTAAGTAGCGGATAAGAAAGAAAACACATTTTTCTTCTCGAAAATACTATAAATTGTGTGTGAAAAGTTTCATATACAATTATGAAATTTTCTTTTTTTTCATAACTAAATCTATGCTGAATTTAAAGATCGAAGCCTCCTCTTTGCAACGACGCCCTAAAAGTTGACGTGCTATTTATTTTCGCCATTTTCTTGAATTTTGAATACTTTGAACTTTCGTTATAAATAAAATGGCAAAAAAAAGGGAACAAAATCATACATCAAGCTTTAAAAAGTCGTTGTGAAGGGAAGTTGCAATTTTTGTAGATTCAATGTTTATTACATTGACAATTTATAATTTACATACTACGACAATTTGTAACATTTTTGAGAGAGAGAAAAAAGTATCACTTGACTTTCTCACTCGGTACGTAATGTAAAATCGTCTTAGAATAAAACGAATAAGCATATTACGAAAGTAGAGGCTTCAAAAATTGAAAATGATCCCAGCTTTTCACTTTGGTTTTAATTGCTTTAACGAGTCTGTTATTAGAATGGAAACATTGAAAGTTCAATGATCTGGATTCCTTTACACAATTAACCCTTCGCACACCTTTTTTATACAGGTCAGTAACTGTTAAAATCCCCCGCGTACCAAGGGTTGAACTAACATTATTTATAATAATAACGAACTGACGTAATAAATTGCATAAAATTTTCTACATGGTAATATTACGAATCTGATAATAAATTAGACGAAATTGATCAAACAAATTGCCCAGATTGCAAATCATCCGATTATCCTGAATTAATATAGAAGATTAATATAAAATAAGTTAATATAAAACAAAAGTTTGCCTCTGTGCAACCTGTGACCTAACGATCAAAGGGTTCGAGGACCAAGAAAAATCGGTCGATCGGTCATGCTTGAAAACAGTATGAAATCACGCGATAGCAAGGACAAGAAGGCGAAACTATGGATTTTGGACTATGGTTGTTAGATGAATGTTCGATAACGCCCAGAAGGAACAACATACGCTACGTGAAATAACAATATTTCGCGCTTGTCACACGGAAACGCCATCGAAATTCAATCTGCTGTTCGAACGAACAGTGCCTGGAAATCGAGTTTGCGGCTGAACGATGGCAGCGGGACCACCATAACGTGGTAACCGAAGGAAAAGGAGTGGTGAAAAACGAGGGGAAAAGTGCCATTCTTGAAATGCAATGTCGTCGTTTTCTCGTAAAAGTTAGGAGGCTGGAATATTTCCTCCGTGAATGAATTATCTCATCGAACGTGCAGTTGGAAAATTCGAGAGTTCTAATTTCTTTCGCGTTATGAGGAAGAATTTCTTTTTTGATAATTATTAAAGATAGAAACGATGATGGTATGTTGGAAAATTGCAGGCAGAGTCGAATTAAATTTAAATGGCCTTGCAAGATGAGAAGCGAACACGAATTTATGAATAGAATTTATACTATGTCGTGTTCATCGCAATTTAAAAAAGTATTGTATTACTTTCTCAGTCAGACTTGTTAATGAGAAAAATAAAAGTCACAGAACGTGACTCTGTCACTTTTGTCATTTTATAAATCTAAAGAGAATTAAAGAGATAGCGTTCCATACACTCTGGTAACTGGAAGAGCACGTATCTCAGATTGTATCAATTTATTTTGTAATAAACGATGTCCGTGTATTCAATTAATTAATTAATCGATCATAAACAGATTTCACAAATTACAGAACGACATTTAAATGTTTCATAAATGAATTAAAATATCACGCGTGATCGTAATTTCCTGTCGTTTACACCTGCGTTTCGTTTAATTGAAAAGAAAAGTGAGAGTAAAATGTCACTCGGTGTAGTTAAACATTACATCGACTGTGTGTAATAAATCATTCAATCTAAAGTAAATGGAATTGACCAATTTGCTCCACTGACACAAATTTCTAAGGACAACGTTTACAGGAAAGAGTCAATCTCTGTCACTTAAGTGAACCTTCTGTCAACTAACCTCTGTGTCACATTATCATTCACGTCGATCTTTCATCGTGCAGCTCAATCCTCAACTAACTTTATCAACACCGCTGTGTCAAGTTACACGAATTACACGGCGCGGACTCAATTAAAAACCATCGAATACTTTTACCAGCGACAGAAAATCTACCTGCACGTGCGGAAGATAAATTTGCTCTTCGAATATTCGATCATTGTCTGCGGTAAAGAAGATTGATTGTTCCTAAACATAGTTTTTTTTTGGATCATTTTTTGAAATTTTGATAATGAACCTGATACACGTCACACAATCATAATTCGTATTTTTTAATTCGTCTCAACGTCTGTCGAACAACCCGAATTATACAGGGTGTTTTGAGAATAGAGCGAGGAATGTAAAAGATTTCTTCGATAAAACCTTCGTTCCCGAGTTTGAAGTTTTATCAAGTATACTTGAATTTATTTAATTCCATACTGGACAGGCGCGAATAATCGACAAGAGGATAGTTTATGTATAAAAGTATGTAAAAATGCAGAATAAAATTTTGTTTGTTCGAGGCGTCGTTTTCAAGAAAATAGACTTTGTATTCGTTTCATTGAAAATTGCTCGATAAATTTCCAAACTCAACTTTTTCGAAAACGAAGTATCTTAGAGAGAAGTATCTTATCTAGCATTTTTTTATGAGTGGAGTAGTCTTTTATTAATTATTCTCAAACTCGATTTTGTCAAAAACGAAGCTTTGAATGAGAAAATTTTTATTCTTTCTTTTCGACACGACTTTCCACACGCTGCAAAACACCCAGTGTACGTGAAGAAAAAAAAGGAAACGAAAAAGGACAGCCAAAAGCGAAGAGAAGCAAGAATGATCATCTCGCGCAAAAAAATTATTATCGCGAGGCTGTCACGCTCAACAGGCTATTAATTATACGCCTCATTGCTGTTCCCTCGGCGAGTGGAGGTTTGGCTATGAGAAAGGCGAGGAGACCGATCTTAACAAGACGTCTACAAGGAAGCCGACTTCCTCCCAGGCTCGAGCAATTCGCCTTCCTCGAGCAATTCCCTTTGAGACCAGTTTCGCTCGGTCATTCCTCTGTCCCGTTCGAATTTCCACTTAAATTGACTGACTGCCGCGGTAAATCTTCGCGTCTCAACCAAGAATTCCAACTTTCGGATGAGCTCTCGAGTTCTGATTAAGATTGTCGCAAGATTCTCTGTCTCGTCGTTTGAGAATGTTTGAGATTGTTTGAGATTGTTTGAAACTGTTTGAAATTGTTTGAAATTGTTTGAGATTGTTTGAGACTGTTTGAGATTGTTTGAGATTGTTTGAAATTGTTTGAAATTGTTTGAAATTGTTTGAGATTGTTTGAGAATGTTTGAGATTGTTTGAGATTGTTTGAGATTAATATTGTTCACGGAGAACAGCTTTCCAAATTTCAGTTATAAAATCTTTCAGCGCGCTGCACAGCAAAATGTACGGAAATGAAACTCGTTATTCCCCGTTCTTCTTCGTTTCCATCGGCCGTAAACTGTAAAATACCTATAAAATTCGCGAGAACGTTGTTACTATCATCGTTGAACGCGTTTAATTTGCCGGCGAGTTCGATCTTCGGAGCAGCCGCTCGGGCAGCTCGGATTATGAGAGAAAAAATCCACCGTCGTTAACATTCGATATCAACCGAGTTTTTATCCAACGTCGGATCCGCTGTGCAAGAGTTTCAGGTTCGCGTGTCGTGTTGTCGTTAGCCAGGATCGATTAATTAGGTACGAAACGTGAGGATTAAGGCAAAGACACACACACACAGAGGATAGCTTCGCCGTGCAATTTTTTAGTTCAACGTATTTTTCATTAGGAAATGTGAAAATTCTTGTCTGCGTCTCGGGGGATATGGATGTAATGTTAATTTGGGAAATAATATGCACATGCGTTTATAATTCTTACGATACACTTAGCTCTATAATGAGCTAAAGGCTCGTTGTTATTTCAGTTATTCGTTTCTGATAAAATTCGAAGAATGATACTCTATTTCTATTTATTTTAAATTTTTTACTATATCTATATTTATACGTGTGTAATAATAATATATGTTATAAAAGTTCATAATCACTCAAGTTTCAAATAAACCACTACAACAAAATATTAATTTCATTTTAGGTCGCCTAACTTTTAATTGCTAACGAGAATATTAAGAACACACAGAACCTAACCTAAACCTAACCAAAACCAACGAGTCAATAAGCCAAAGTCTAACATGACACGAAAATACCTGAACTATTCGTAAACTCATCTCTCCTACAACTTGACTCATCTATACCTACAACTATAAACTTATCTAAAAAAAAAAAAAAAAAAACGGAATTTCTGTACTCGAACCTCTAAATCCCTAACCTATCGCCATGATGCATCGTTCACTCCTCTAACTCACGAGTGATCGCTAGCTTCCTTTTTTTCGCCCCTCCCTCCCTCTAACCCCTTTCGTAAAATAAACACGGTGTACAACGACTCGCGAAAGCAAATCTTCGTCGCGCGCTATCTCGACTGACATAAAATGAGTGGCACGGCATTAACCCTGGGCCGAAACTGCACGGATAGCATATGCAAAGTAGAACATTAGCATGATATGCCAGAACATATTGGATATACTTTGCATCGCCTGTTATTCCCCCTCTGTGGCCTGTTGTTCTCTCTCTCTCTCTTTTTTTCTCTCTCTGCCTCTCTGGTCACCGATGCGTCCCTCTGTCCCAGAGTATTATTAATGACACCGTTCCAGAGGCACTCGAAGACCCACCGGTTACCTCGTGAGTGTACGTACGTGTAAACACGCGGCGAGGGTTGTCGGTTTGCTGAAGGGTTCATTTGCGGCGTCGATCGATCGGACAACGTCTTCTCGAACAAGATCTCTCGTGTTCCCCCTTTTCGTACGATTCTTCTCTTTCCTTTTTTTTTTTCTTTCTTCTTTCGAGAGAGGAAGGAACCGAGCGTTTGTCGCGTGGAAACTGGGTCACTCGTGGCTCGCCTTGTCTTTTTGTTTCTGGTGTCTAAGTGTCTGTTGGAAAGTTTCGGCGAGTACGGCGAGGGGGAAGGGTGGTGGTTTTAGAGTGGCTGATTGAGTTTTTGGACCGCGACTGTGATTGTTGCCGTTCACGAGCCTCTCTACCTTTATTTTATATTTACGAGTCTCTCAGGAGCCGAACCGATCGATGATCGCTTTTTTTTTTCGTCAATCTCTCGATTTCGTTGCGCAAACGCACGATTAATGTTTCATTCTCGGGTAGAAATAACTGAGCTTGCGTGAGTTCATTTACTGCGGGAATAAATGCGGTGACGTAAATAATTGCAAGCTCCAAAGTGGATTTCGAAAACGGTGTTTTTTTGTGGTGTTATCAATTCTTCCTGCTGTTTGTTTATAAAGCTGGCCATGAATGTGGCTTCTGAACAGCTCGTACAGTATATCTCTGTTGAACTGAATTAGAGAATCTCTTTTTGGTATGGTTTATAGTACTGTATAAAAATGATAGATACAAGAAAACTGCGGAATAATTGAACATGAATGTTGGTGAGAAACGATCACGGAAATAAAAATTACGACCCTTTACGGACGACGTTTGCACAATCTTTATTAAAAGTTATTTCAGTAATAATTGATAAATTTCGTAATTGTCGAAATTCATTAATAAATTTTATAACTATCAAAAAGTTCAAGCCATCGTCGGGCGTCATTCTTGAAGGATTAATGCAATAATTACATTATTGTATAGTTCCAAATTTTCATTCAGTAAGACGAATTTCTAAGTGAAGAGTTTCTTCGGTTTCGTTTTCCAGTTAGCACTTCTTCGACTCTTCTAATGCATTCGCACAAGCGTGAAGGACTTGACGAACAAACGTGAGGCGAATGCTGTTTCTAATCAGTGACTTTGGTGGAAATCTAACAACGGTTCTTTGTTGCAAAGTTCCTTCCCATGTTGTAGCAATTGAACTAGATATATCTCTTCAGTCTGTTGCGCAAAAGTTACACGCGGTATTTCGCACACGTGAAACTGTGACATCGTGCAAAATGACAATCTTCAAATATTAAGTAATCACTATTTAGCAAGAGAAAACACTTGATTGTCCAATTAATTTATTAATAATTAGTTCGTTGACAAACTCTCTGCACAATTCATCTGTAGATGTTTCACGTGATCTATCAAACAATTAAGTTTAACAATTACATAGTTCATTATGCAACCCACCGTTCCTCATCGAACAATTATCTCGAAATTTTTCAACATTGCTGTGTATATATTATGGCGTGTTTACAACAAACGAACGAATACTCGATCAAATTTATGCTTGTGTTCATTAACACCAGAACCACCCGTAAAGTATAAGATTATTACATCAGAGTAATTCAAGTGCAAGGAATGGGGGGAAAGTTCATTATGAAATTAAAAACTCCATTTTTGTACACATTATACAATAGATCATTTAAACCTGTACGAATTCATTGTTACAAGTGACAAATTTCTACTGCTAAATTACTTAAATTACTAGAACTACCGCATACTAAAGCATAATATTTGTAGCAAAGAAATTAAAGCGCAATGTACAAGAAAAAGTTAATAATACGATAAAAAGCACAAGCTTCTATTGATAATGATTTTATTCAAAAAAAAAAAGTATCTGAAATATAAACTCGAGTGTCTATAAATATACCTATTTTATATAAAAGTACATAAAATATATAAAATATTTCATTTAATATTTATTAATATATATTTAAAATATATTATATTATATTTTATATAAAATATACAAAATTTTCATAGAAAATTGTTTTAACAAAATTCAATGGGAATTAAAATTACTATTGGCTACCACTTTGGTAGTTAAACTTTCTAGTGTTGATGTAATAACGCAAGCGCGGCATTATGTTTCAATTAAAAAGTGAAGAAACCAACAATCAAATTGACATAATCAAAATATTCAGACGCTGCGTCGTAGCGATTGCACCGGTTACGCGTCAATGAACGACGATTCGCGGGTAATTGCTTGTAAAGCGGTTTCGTTCATTGATCCAAGTCGTAGACAGCGGTTGCACCAAGTCTCTTGCTCTTTTTAACACCCACGCATTATCTGTCTGGCTCGTGCACACGCAACGTGTGCGCAATCGGGATTCGAAGCACGTGGTATTGACGTTTGAATGCCAATGGACCGATCGATCGATCACTTGCGCAACGCTGACACGAAAATAAATTGGCCAACTTGCCAATGAAAACGGACAAACACGCATCAAAAATTCTTAAGCACTTCCCAGTTTTTTTTTTTTTCTTTTTTGTTGGAGTTTGTTCGGTGCATTTTGCGAATGCATCGATAAGTGATTTTCAACTTGTTTGACAACTTGAGCAACACTCTGTCTCGAGTTGTGTGTATATATATTTTTCTGAGAGCTAATAATAGAGAAACTCATCATATATTTTATAATATATTATGTAACATTATTGTGATACTATCTTTATGAAAAAATTTTTGATCAAACGAAAGTTTGATTTAATAACGCAGAAATATATTGTATGTTGTAATATATTAATATTATTTAATATTGTATATTGGGAAAAATTGTTTGGTATAATTGAAATCTGTCATTTAACGAATTGATATTCTTCAGTTCAAGAGCGAAGTAGAGAAATTTTCAATCATTTTCTGAAATACTAAAAGAATACTAAACGCCAATTATACGACTGAGAAAAAGTTGACAAATTTATAGTTTTTTGTATGATTTATTTCAAAACGTGACAGACACTGCGATTTTACGTATAAAAGCTATTCCACGCCGCGAGCAAGTGCAAATACGAGTTAACTTGCCACCGGTAAACAGCGTTTGTGCATGAAAACACGAGTCAACTCGCAACCAGACAACAATGTTTGTGCAAGTTTATTCGTGACTGGTCAACGCGTTGATAAAATATTCAAAACGCTACCACTTCCGGAACAAACGCTTGCAATAGACGCTACAATACGTCGTTGGTAATCTCATAATTTCGCCTGAACGAAATTCTTTTCCAACGGTACCTTGTCCTGGTTGGGATTTATTTTATCGAATTGTCAGAATGTTCGTCGGCAATTGGTCGTTTTACATCATGAATGAGGACATCACGCCTGGTTACACGTATTTACGTTAAATGTTAAAGTGCGTTTGCAAGTAGAACAACCGTGATAATCGTAGTATTCAGGAATTTCGTTGTTATTCTGGAGTGAATGTTGGATTATCATGTCGAACGAACATTCAACGTTAATAACCCATAAGTTTCTCACCGATATGTTGCACAGACACGCGTTCAGATTTCTCTATTCGAAACATCACATGAAACGTGTCGAATACACCATTTACAAGATCTCTAATGAGGTCTGCAGTCCAAAATATCCGATCGAACGGTGAATGAATTTGATTAATGCGTGAGCAGTTGTTGAAAGTAACATTCGTGTCTATTCTGAATGAATTTTTACTCTAATGATTATTGGTAAAGTTTAGAGGGAATTTGAAAACGTAAAAGTTTTAATATAAAAGTAGAAGTTCTGGAATAGAAAATTATATTACATATCAATCATATTGTACAGAAAGATTATTTTTTATCCCATTAAAATATCATAAAATTCCAGTCCAGTAAAATTCCACGAATCACGTGACCCAAATCAACCAATTGCTAATTTTCGTTGCATCAGCGTTGCACCTGAAGAGCTAAATCACTTGCTTGCTAAAATCACTTTCAGCGATAAAATAGAAAAAGAAAAGAAATACTCTTTTTCGTCCGATACACGAAGATCTTCATAGACAAATGCACGTAATGGCAACGAACAATAAGTTCTTAACTAGAAGCGATAGTTCCTCCATGTTCTAAAATTCCAGTGACGATTCCAATTGGATCACACGCCGATCGATTGATATCCAACAATTCCAATTACCAATCAGAGCATCTATCTAATCAACGTCGCCCTTTAGCGCGCCTCTCTCTAAAAGGGATCGTAGCTACCGATACCAACAGCAACGCCGAAGTAGATGAAATTAAACACCGTTACGAAATTTCCCTCGGCACTAACTTCCCGACCATTCGACCGTCACAATCGAATCGATCTTTCGGAAACTCCCGGTTCTCGTCGAAGTTTTTGCGATATCGAGAGCGAGAGACACGAATTTCCCGGGGAGTTTAGCCGGACCATTTCAACTTCCTCACTGTAGCGTAACTTTATCCAAAAATCACGTTCTATTAATTCTGTCGAGTTCGACAGGCACCGTTATCTCGTTGCACTGAATTTTTCGAATATTTTGTAAGAAAGTAAGAAACGTTCTCCGTCGGAGAAATTTTTTAGAACTGTATCTCTATGAACGAACAGCGGATAGTTATTTGATATTTTGAAAAGGACAATTTAGGATCTTCTACACTCGAAGTACTGCCTCTGGGCATTGTCAAAGTTGCTGTAAGTTTTGAGTATAGAAGATTAAATTATTTGCAATGAAAAAATTAAATTATATAATAACAAAAAATATGATATACTGATTGATTTCAATATTTTGTACTCGTAAGAGCGATCAGCGTTTCCAAATGAAGTCAAAGAAAATATATCAGAAATCTGTTTCTGCGTTATATTAATTACGCTACAAGTTTAGCCGCGTCGTTTAGCATATTGTATAGTGTACAACGCAAATACAACAGAATCCGCTTCATCCTATAAAGGACACTCGCACAGCTTGATGCAAAAGCACAGTTGGTCCTTGGTTTATGCAAACCAGACGGTTGCTGTACCGGAAGTACTTGAATTTCATAGTCCCATAATTTTTCATTAATTTCGTTAATTGGATTAAACCTCACCCGCCCGTGACTGAGAATGAACGAATACGTACGAATACATCGACGATGCGAAAATATGTATAATTTCGTTTGTGTAATTTTAAAAATTTTAGAATAACGTTGCAACAAAAATTTCCCTGAATCTACGAATTACTTTGTCAATACACGTACATTTAATAAAATATCGATTACTGTAACACACGGAGGTAGTTAAATAATTTCATATCTGGTAATAATATAATTAAATAATTTCATATCAAACATATTTTTAAAGTACAACAGAATTTTACGATTCATCTCGATATTCGAATCGTCTGCTCGTAACTGGACAATCATTAATCACTTATTAATATTATTTTAATGTAGTAAGATAAGATGTTAAAATATTTACAAAATAAAAGTTTGGATAAAGGAGATTCTACTGAAATTTAACAAAATATAAATAAATAATATTATCTAAATTTGATCTAATCTGATATAAAAAAAAAAAGGAGACTTTTAAAAAAACATTCTGCGAAAAGCCTAGATATCAACGGAATACCTAAGCACGATTGCAAAATTTATTACACCGAAGTCTGTGGAACGTGTAGGAAAGAGGAAGTAGACAAATATCGAAGCTGGTAGAATCTCGTTCGTTCAATACCAGTTAATTATCCGGAATTACGTAACGCGGGGAATTCCAGGACGAATTTCAGGGCATTTGCTAAAACCAGACAGCCGAGGACGAGGAAAATAATTGGATTATACGGACAAGCACGCTTCAGAGTGACCGGTTAATCCAGTCGTTACAGTGTTCCGATACACGTCGTAGACGAGAAAACGTGTATTCAAATTCGCCACTCTTACACCGATTTCAAGAGGGCAGATTACAATGGGATCGGTTCCCCGCCCGATAGCTCGAGGTACGATATCAGTGAATTTTACCACAATTACGCTGCCACGAGTACCGACGTATAAACGCAAACTACGTTTCGCAGTTATGTAAAACATCGAGGCAGCAAACTTGATTCAATCACCGGTTAGAGATGTCGTGATATTGAATTTTTCAATCTAGTTTTTGAATTTTCGTCCGACGTGGAAATTTTTTTAATTAAAATTACATTGCCCCCGGAGAGTTAGAGTGGTTCTTTTTGTTTAATTAAAATCAATACCCTTGAGATTTATTAAGCCATTAAAAATGGAATTTGACGATCGAGACGAGGGTTTCCTACAAAATTTAATTATAAATCGAAATATTTTATATTTAATAATTCGACTTTTATTTCTTTTAAATCTCGTTAAAATTGTAAAACCGGTGTAATTTGTATGTGAAATAAAAAAGAGAGGTCAAATATTTTAAACGCAAACATTTTTTTAACAAAGTAACTTTTAGTGTTGCTGGTTCTAAAAACCATTTGTCACTCATAGAAGAGTGTAAGATGTGTCGGACGATAAAAATTTGATAACGATGTCGTTGACAAAATTCTTACCATGACAAAATTCAGTAGATTAAAGAATATCATTATTTACTCCAATTTACACTATATATACGACCCAATAAAACATTTGTGAGCTTAAATTTGTGCAATATCTTTTCTTAATTGACACTGTTTGACCCGGTTTGAAAACAGTGAAGAGAAGTGTGCAAGTTTGATAAAAGGCATTAACCATGGAATTTCTATATGGATTTCAGACAGTCACGAATCGCATTAAAATCTATTTTAATTACGTTGCGAATTTAATGAAACGCGCTACGCACTGTCATCCGCATACCGCAGCTCTGTCTCGTGTAATTAAAACGTCATTGCGGCGTGCTGACACGTGAAACGAGTTAATATTTTATTCTTTTTCCTCCATTTTTACGTTAACAAGGAACGAGGAAAAATTCGCGTATGAAAATGAAAAAAAGGATCAAACGTAAGCTTAATTTTTCCTCTGTAAAGGATTTATTCATGATTCGTTCGCGATAAAAACACGCTTCAAAACGCAGGCAAAACCATTCGCTTCTCGCTGCCATTTCATAGCTACTTTTTATCAAAGAAAAACGTAAATTCTAAATAAAAAAAAATAAACATCGTTGTAGTAACTGCGTAAACGTACGATTTAAGTGAATATAATAATGTTAGAACGTAATAATTAAATTAAGTTTTCTTGTTTTTTTATAATATTCCATATTACTTGTTATTTCATATACCATTTCATATGCATCAATCACGTTACATCGTCTATCATTTCTTCATGAATTTTAACACACGTACACAAATTCCATTTGAATATAATACTTTGACACGTGTGTCAATTTCATAATCACAATTTAATTAAAAAATTTGACCTGTATTGTATCACGATCCTATCCTCGTCAACACGCGACATATCAACATACCTGTCAGTCAGCAACCAGTGATCAAACATGCAAACAAATTACTATGTAGTGATAATGTATAACGCTAGTTATACTAATTAACACATTAAGTGAAAAAAGATGAATAACGAGTGATGACTAAGGAAAAATATAATTATCTTACTTCTGGTTTTTTATTATAGGTGTAAGGTAGTAGTACTATTACAGTGTTTATAATAGTGTTGTTGCATTACTTGTTTCTTAACATAATGTTGAGTTTGTGTTTTAACATACTTTTTAATATGCGTTTTGACGTAATAACGCAATACCTGTTTTAACATTTAACACAATACATGTGCTTTAATATTAACTCTTTTAGTACCCAAGAAACGAAGTATTTTAATACTTTTTGAACAGAAACAGCACGTACGTTTCACCGAGATTTTTACACACTCCGTTTTAAAGTCCTAAACAACGTACTAAAAAAATTAAAAAAACAACAAGTCGCAAACAAACACGTGAAGCAATAAATTTCCAATAGTGTTCGAATATCAACTGCATATTACTTCAACGCAACTGACGTCAATCTCTCAAAGAAGTTTTCACAACCCGCTTTTCACTTGTATTAATTCATCCCCGTAGACAATACTCACGTATTGCACAAGTGCGTGTATTATTAACCAACAGCGTCATTCCCAGACCAGTCGATCCGAGTATTAACGAAAGGCGAAACTTCTTTGGCGAAGGAAGTTTCTATCAGTCAGGAGATTGGCCACTGACAGATTTCAGAAGCGGAGCATACCCGCGTGGAACGATATCTTGGGCATCAAAGTCTACCCCTCCCCTTCCCCCCCAGCACCAGGAAATTCATCGCTAAACCTATCATCTCCTCTCGGCAGCATTTGTCAACACGTCGGGGAAACTTGCAGGCCTCGAACGCAGTATCCGCAGCGCGACCCCCCTCTACATTCAGATGAAATTGTTGGAAAATTTAGCCTGGGCAGCATGGTTTCTCCGTGCACCAATCAACAAGGGTGCATCACCCTTCTCGTCATATACCGGACGGAGAGTTTCTTGGCAAACTCGCCGACAACTATCCCCGGCACGAAAACCACGGCTAACCACGGCTGACAACTTCTTCGAGCAACTCGGATACATCGAGCAGCGCACCGAGTCTGATTGCGTGCAACGATGGCCACGCGTGAATCTCCATTAGGGTGATTGATATCCATTCAAGAAATGACAACCGACGCTAATACCACTGACAATACAGTCGCTGCTGCGATCGCGCGCTCCGACGCTAATTGCCGTTGGTTCCGCGACGCAGTTGGTTCGATGTTTGGGCATCGATCGCGGCGCCAGAGCGAAAATTCGGGCTACTGGTTGCCCGCCTCGGTTGCAAGGAGAAATCGATCGCCATTTTGCTGGCGAGCGATCCTCCGCGGCCAGATAATCAGACGTTAAGATGTGGCCCCACCGTGTGAACCCGTGTTCCGCAACACCTGACGCCGAGTTAGGCCGACGATCGAACGTCGACCGTTCCCTCTTCTTGTCTTCGACTTTGCAAGATTGCGTTCAGACAGACGCGTGTTTCAGCCTTCAGGCCAGAGGGGTTGGCATTTCGATGTTTCGACGTTGGATGCATTTGCATTTTTGAGACTTTGATGTATGCGTGTAGAGAATAGGAGAAGAAAGTTTGATGGAAATGCGGGCAAGGAACATTTGGCAAAATTGACTTTGACCTTGAATTTCAATTTCATTTTGCATTGTATACTCATCACGAAGGTAGTAGCCTAACAATTCTTTTGAAGAATGGTGAAAAAATTTCTTAATCGTTTAACACTGCGTGCGTCCTAACAGCGACTTTACAATTCTGGACGCGTGGTCGTCCATTTTACATAATTTTCACTAACATTTGATTTATCACAGTTTTAGCAGCAGCGTGAGTCTAAATAATCAAATGACAAAACTGACTGCCAACATTACTCGAAATATGAACATTACATCCACGCGTCCAGAAAAAAAGTATTGATCATGTACGTCGAAAAATTATTAATTCAGGAAATATTCTGACTTGAATTCTGTAGAATTTATCGTTTGATTGAAGAGACAGGGACACTATTCTTACGTTTAGAACTGTCCTTGGCTCTCGTGCATAAATTTTATATATAATTTCTGATTCTAATTCTTTTACATTATTAATTTTTATTAATTTGCTTAGACACGAAATCTCTTCAAAATTATCAACCATCTTGTGCAAGGATGCACTATGTGCACTATTAAAAAGTACCATAAAGTTTATACAGTGTCTTAAAAATAAAACTAATGTTCCTCGGCAAACGACGGTCATTGTCGTTTCATTGATCGCGAAACGCGCTTGCGGACAGTAAAAATGTCCTGAAATGTCCCTCTAAAAAGATATTGAGATACCTGTCGTATTAAATATATAATTAACCAAATTTGCAACGCGAAAAGAACTTGAGATTGAAAAAGTTATAAATGCAAGTCGAGCGTGGTATCTGAAAAATTTTTCAAGCCCTTGATATCTAAAAATTTCTTCAATGTCCTGTCTTCGGATAGAAGGATAAAGTATCTGAGACACGTTCTAGCTTCCAAGCGTTTACGGTTTGGGATGTGGAGGAGCTCGGGGCGTGTGTGTAGAGCGTAAGCAAGCATTATGGTCGTATAAGCGACGTCTTTATCATCGGATGGAGAGGTATCGAGAGAGTGGGAGTTGTTGATACGCTTTACATTGTTAGGCATTATCTAATGCTTAGTACTGGGTAAAAGCTTCTGCAGCGCGCGGAGCAGCGAGACGAGTTAACTCGTCGTTCTCGGTCAAGAGAGTAATAGAAAGCTTTTAGAACGCTTAATAAAATTTGAAAAGAGTCACATTGTTTTACTGTGTAGGATATATTGAATTGAATAATAATTTCGTTGCCTTTCGCCTGACATACAAATTTAAGCATGTCGCAGAAATTATCTCAAAAGCACAAAGATACGAGTAATTGAATTCTTTGCTGCTACAACATATATGTAACTGGATAAATTTTACATTCTTTTCGAGAGTAAAGTACTTGGATGAATTTATTTACCCAATCTAATATTTACATATTACATACATAACTAGACAAAGGATATTTTTGCGGATTCAGCTATTTATTAAAACTTAAGAATTTTTTTGTGACAACAAAAATATCAAGCTTTCGATGGAATTGCACTAAGCTTTGCAATTTGGAAATTTTCCTTATCTTCAAATTTCTCGCAAAATGCTCGAAAATCCGGAGTCCGGTTGCAACTGCACGCGACGCAAGTGCATACCGAGAATACCGTTTGAAACGCTTTTGTCCTCCACCTACGAACGTTTGCATTTCTCAAACGAAACGACGAAGAAACCTCGTCGTTTCTTTTCTCGTTTCGTCGAAGTTGAACACGCATCAGAGTTGGCCAAAACAAGCCGGCACGGAACAAAGGCCACGGTTTTCAATTTTCTTAACGTGCTTGGCTCGTGCTGCTTTATTTGGCGGTGCTTTTGTTTTCGTGATCGGATCGCGGGCCAAGAGCGTTCTTCTTTTTTCCTCGGTTAATCGAGTAAGACGGCCGACGTGCTCGACGGCCATCGAGCCAGAAGAAGGGTTTCAAAAAGGAAACCGACGACGAAAAAAGAACCAGCCCGCGTCGAATATTATTAGGAGAATTAACTTTGACCCGGCTGAAATTTCCCTTAATCCGACGAGGTACCGAGGTACCGGAGGCTGCTTAAAGGCTTGGCGATTTCACGGAAGAAAGAATTGCTCTCGTTATCATTGACCGGTACCCCTAATTGTTCCGAGTAGAATCAGCCGCTTTTCTAACGCGTTCCAATTCTTTCTAGCGACCAGCATAATTAATCAGAGTGAATAATTAGCAATCATTTATAGAGAATAAATTTAATTTGTTTAATTTTATTTAATTAATTATTTTCAATAAGAGTCAACGGTTTTCGTGAATAATATAATTTTGGGTAACGTATAATATTTGTTGCGTCAATTTTTAATTTTTTTCACACTCCCCGCTCGCATATTGAATGATGATTTCCTTAGATGGATATATAAATATCTCAAAGTGATCAATTATATCGATCATGAACGATTTATAATCGATTGGAAAATTGTACGAAAGAATTTATCTCGTCGAGAAAGGAAGTTTTTCCTCCAAATTTTCGAACGAAAACGTGCATGCTTGTCAAAACAAAATTCGAAAGAGAATTTTTCAGTTACTCTTCGTTTTGCAAGTACGACAACTGACGCAAATTTTTATATTCTTCAAACTTCGTGTTTCCAGCTCCAAATTTGTCAAATGTTCGAAATACGTACCTCTTCGTTTTTCGATGCATTTTATTCTTCAGGAATGTAATAAACATCGAGCCTCACGTGTCACGGCCTTTCGTTTCTCGCTTGTTTTAAAACTGAGGAAAAATTCAAACTCCGGGAAGAATTTTCACGAAGGTATTTTACTTCAGTAAAAGGGTAAAAAGTTCGACGCGAAGATTAATACAACTCTACGTTTCGTAATTTTCCACTTTCTTTTTATTTATAGTCTCGAATTATTTACGTAGCGTGTGCCTTTCAATCGCGTACGAATGAATTCCGAACTAGATCCCGACCATAAAGCCTGAAATCCCTTTGAGCACGCGTGTCGCATGGAAATTCTGACAAAACTCTGGCCAGCGCCGAGAGGAGAGAGAGGGACCGAGCGATCGCGTGTTCAAATTCACGGTAAATAAAAAGTATGGGAATATATTTTTTTTCGTCAAAACAACCGAGTACCTACTGATACCAAATGTACACGAAATTTCCAAAAAGTATAGACACAGTTGCTCGCGTTTACACTCGGCCGCTAAATATTTAAACTTCGTTAAAGCAGTTTAAATTTCTCGCGAAACGAGATCGTGCAATGATCGTGCCTCGGTCGAAGTTTCCACTTTCGAAATATGCTGTTCATTTGGTTTTAAAATGTCCGCGCGTCGAACAGAGGGTGGAAAATCGAAGGCATTTTCCTTTCAAAAAGGACGAGTTGCAGATTGCCACGGTACGTAAAAGCATTGAAAAATTCTTCTCGCGATTGAAACTATAATAGATTTGGAGATCGAATCCTCCTCTTTTCCACGGGCTACTAAAATCTGACGTGCGATTTTCCTTCGCTATTTCCTTGAACTTTGAATGTTAGACGTTTCGATAAAAATTCAAGAAATCGTAATATCCGTGTATTCGTTTTCGTCTGATATTCAAAATCAGAGAGAGAAGGACAGGGAAATAAATATTGAACCGAGCCACGTTTCACGGTAGATACGTTTCTGGGAAAAATATTCCACACACCGGACAGGATGGAAGCTATTTTTGATCGGAAGATATATTCGAAACGCTTCCAAGGATATCAGATATTTCAATTTTTCTTTGTTCTTTTGCTAATAAAAATACTCCAATGGTGCAATTATAAAAGTAAAAATATCGCAAAGTGAGGAATAAGTTTGGAGAATTCTTGAAATAAATATTCGAGGTCAGAAACATAGGTTTCAACTCATAGACAAATAACAATCAAAAAATTTAATCAAGAAATCCTTAAAAAAAAAGAGACATCCATTTCGCCCATTGAATTCTTGAAACGTGTCTGTGACATTTTCGAGCGCCGTAGTACAAAAGTATAGATTTGGAGGAGAAGCTTTTCGAAAAGAAAAAAGAAACCACTGTACCCACGTGTTCACCCGACTGTCCATTTAATATTTATACACATACTAGGCCATACTAAACCCAAAAAAATCATTTACAATTCAAAGCAACTCGACATCAAAAAAAAAAAAAAAGAAAAAACGAGCAGAAAATCCAACAGAGAAAGTTTTAAGCAACGAGTTGCTTTGACGCGAGTCTCGTGAACGAACAAAATTAAAGCTCGCCGAGGCGAGTCGTAACAAGACGCCTCGAGTGGTCGGTCGATCAATCGAAGGTGTCGTTTCAAAGTGTACACTCTCGAAGCTGCTCGAAACGTTGGAATTTACATTGCGCATCGACGCGAGCTACAGCACGATCACTTGACAGTAATCCAGATTTACTGAAACATTCCACCGTCTTGTGCCATTTTCGTTCTCGCTGATTGGGAAATTGTTGAACGTCGTGAATTCAGAAACACGATCAGAGAAGAAGAAAGAGAAATGTGATACGCATACATAGGTCGATGTGTCGAATCTCGCACCTGTGGAATAATGATTTCCGGTAACGGGAATTTAACGCCACTTTAACGCGCTTGTTCCGATCGGACAGGGTGGTCTGAGCAGACTACGAGCCAGCTTCTTGAGACATTCGACTATCGGGCGTATTGTTTCTTCGTGGACTGAGTTTATCTATTGTATAGGGTGGCCACTGGAAAACTGAAGGGTTTGAAAAAGTCACAACTTGCTCATTTTCGATCTTTTTTATTTTCTTCCTTTGTAGGTTATAGAAAAAAATCCATTAACTATGTTTCCAAATAAAATAATGAAAAATTTAAAAAACATGTGTTTGTAAAAGTTAGACCACGAAGAAAGATAAAATAAAGATAGATAGATAGATTTAGAAAGATAAAATAAAAGTCAATAAAACTTCGTTTTTAAATACCATTTGAATGATCATTTCCAATGCTATTTCATTTTCTTAGAAAATACGATGAAAGCTTCGTAAATAAATTGCTGATAGATGATAGACGAGAAAAGTTTTCGAGGATAAAGGGTTAAAGAAGGGATACAATAAGTGAGAGGAACAGCACAGACATTTGATGGATACCGATACTTTGCTATCAGTGTGGAAACTGAAGACTCAAAAATGTGTAAAATACGTACGATGTGAAAAAATTTGTAAAACTATCCGAATAGAGTATTTGGCAATAATGTGCTCGTTATGGCGTTTAATAAATAAAACTAGATTCATAAAACCATTTAGATTCCCATTCTTTTAATTATCTTTTTGAAAAACATACCCATAAATAACATTTAAATCCAAGATTAAATCCAAGACATGATTAATATCCAAATTTAAATTTAATTTCCTTCTAGAGAACATTATCTTTCTCTAATTTCTTTTTATACCGCGCGTCTCACGTTCGCTAGTATCCATTTAATAACGGATATACACCATATCTTTGCGTTGTCTTTTCTCGCAGTGAAGAAAATTAAAATGTTCTGGCGCCGATGTAATATGAATCCACGTGCAAGTCACATGTGGACCCGACAGCTTGTACCACGGATACGAATCTGCATATTTCATTTACGTTCGTGATTCTTACGCTGAATATCTGTTTTTACATATATATTATTTCATTATTTACTAACCTAACACAAGAAATGATTAATTAGCGGTCGTACACTATTTTCTTTCTTGTGGAAGAAGTTAAAAACAAAGATAGACGTATAGTATGTACTCTTAAATATAATAGTAAATATAATTTATAATATTAAGATAATAATATTATGTAAATAGTAATATTATAATATTAAATATAATTAAATATAATATTGTTCGTGTAACATATACATATATACGTTATAAGATTTATCAAAATATATAATTAACCTCTTGCAATTTGTTGCGTTCTGTAATTTGTAACGAAATTTGTATTCAAACTAAAAAGATTTTGGTCAAATGTATAAAAGATGTTTCTCGGACACGGGGGTAAGTTTGCACGTTCGAGAAAAATTGGAGCACAGTTGTCGAGACATTGTTTCAGAAGTGAAACGGAGTATACGTTCGAAAGTTCGCGCCTTGAAAACAAAATGGCCACTGAAATGAAACGTTATTCCCTACTTTACCCTAGTTACGCGGGGGAAAAATTGTCTGCGTAAATGTATAATTTAATTTTGAACCGTCGTATGAGAATATAACGTGACAATAGCAAAAAATTGTTGTTTTTTAATTAATTATGTTGTTACATGACTGAATATGATAAAAAATACTCATCTTTATTATATTTAATTCAACTTTATTTAGTATTCGTTTAATATTTAATATTTAGTTCAAATAAATTTTGATATTAATTTGATATCAATGTTGAATTTTAAATTAATAATTAATAATAATAAATTAGTAATTTAAAATACACATTGATTAACATTTAATATTTAATATTTGAATAATAAGATTCACTTGTAATTCTACGGATTATTATGCATTTTTCAATATTTATGTACAGAAGAAATAGAAATTGCTTTATTTACTATAGTATTTTACACACTGTGAATCTGTCAATTCCCCATAAAAGCATGAAAATTATAAGCAAATTTAGTCTATTGTCTGACGAGAGTAACATTCTACTTCATGACTATACACAGAAATGGTAAGGTTAAAACGAAAGAATTATTTTCTTCGAAGCAATTATTTCGAGGTAAATATCGCAATGATCAACTCGACGCTTGACGTTCGATGCTTACGAGCTCGTTGACCCGGCTATTGTATAACGAAAGAACGTAAAAGCGAGTTTCATTCGCGTCGAAATCTAAAATACACAAATAACAGCGATGTTTACATTGCAACGTGCAATCTGGACAATGGAAAGCGAACGAATAACTCTACCCTTTCGATTCTCATTAGAACGACACGACATTCGAGAATGAATGGATCGAGAAGTCAATATTTGATTCATTGAGAGAAAATCCTGAATTAACAGAATTACATATTTCAATTCGACGAAAATTTATCGCAAATTACAAACGGTGAATCGCGGATGTTTCAAAATTAAAAGCAGACAGGAAGAGAAAAAATGAAAAGAAACAGATGTAGAAATGCAGCAACGCATGCATTCCGAGGTATTGTCCATTTTTGTACGTCTGGAAATTTTATGTGTGAAGTTTCGCATTCGCTATTAAAATCCGAGTTTCCCCGTTATTTTTCTTTAAACAGCAAACTTTCTTTTACCACGTGCGTTAAGTAGGCGTTAAAAGCAAGTGATTTGTTAGTGTTTTGAAACTAGAGTGTTGGTACAGAGTTACGTGTAACGCTGTTCTAAATACTAGAAATTTTTACTCGTGATAAATTTGAACTTGCAATATTTAAAATACACGTTAAATCATGTTTGAATTATAATTAAAAGAGAATTTGATTTTTTGAAACTACTGTACAAATTGTACTTCTCGCTATAAATAAATACAAAGAAGTTGAATTTTTATTATAGAAACTGCAAAGAGTTCAAGCTTTTTTTTTACGAAACACAATAGAAATTTAAATAACGGAAAGCTCTGGAGAAACTTTCTCGTCAGAGGAGCAATAAATAAATGTGCAAAATTTATTTTTCACTGTTCAAGCTGGAAATGCAGAGGAATCACAAAAACGCAAATGAGAATCGATATTAAAATTCCATCTTACAAATGAGTAATTCAATATATATTCTGAAAAAGAAAGGAGGAGGGAAGGACTGCAGGCACTCCTGCAAATGAAGCACGTAAAGGCCGAGCTTTTATATCCGCTCGCGAAACTTACTACACCACTGCATGCATAATAAAATCATTCGGAATTGAAACTCGATGCACACAGAGGTCCCTTTTTTTCCGCCGTTTATCTTCTGTTTCCCTCCATATTCTATTTCTATCAAACGAGAGACACCCCCACCCCAAAAAGAAGAAAAGTCATGCGAAGTGCATATATGTATAAATACACACACATGCACACTTTTCTCTCGTGTCTCCGCTCAAACATGAATTGAAAAACGCACGAACCGATAGAGCAATCGATAGACGAGCGCTCTCTCGTATCTGTAAATACCCGTTTCCGATAACCATCGTATTCCCACTGGTAACTTTGTTCAGGCCACGAGAAAAATCTCTCCTTTCGTGAATTTAATCGAAAATTTTTAACCGTTGACTCGATACTATTTGAATCCGAATCGCCTGATCTCGAATCGATATTTAACAAGGAAAGAATATCTAGAGTTATCGTCGAAAGAAATTCATTTTTTGAATTGACGAGTGATATGAATCCAAAATTAGAAAAACGTTATAGAAATATGTAGCAAGTTTTAAGTACACCGGTTTCATTTGCCAATTTAATTCGCGTATATTTTGTTTTACGTTAATAAAAAATAAGAGTCGATCTTTGCATAGTACATAAATAATGGCACTTGATTATTCGTTATTAGTTGCTGTTAAAAGAAAAAACTATACTTGCACCCCAGTATGATTCGTCTCACTGAAAGGCCCAGAAGCAACTGTTCTGACTAGGAAATGAAGACGACTTTTTTGCCATAAAATTTTATTGATGTGTAAACATTTGAATCGATACAAAACAAATTAGAGGCGCGATCGCTCAATACCAGACAACGCCACTCCTACTCGAGGTCCATTCCACGCCCTCTTATGAATCACGTGACCCAAATCAACCAATCGCTAATTTTCGTTGCATTAGCGTTGCACCTGAAGAACCTCGATTTTCTGGGTTACCCCCGCTAAAATCATTTTCAGTGATAATAAAGATTTTTTAAGGTATGTTATCATTTTATTGTCTTACATTCTGTGCTTAATTTGTCACAAAACATTATATGAAAATTCAAATTTCACATCGTTTAAAAAGGGGATCTTTTTCGAGGTAATTTGTTTTTGATTGATTTTTGAAAAACTATAAGCTAAAATCACGGAACTATGATAATTTAGAGTTTTTAAATTTTTTACTTAATCGAATAAAAATCTAGAAATTTAAATTGAAAATTCACAGAATGCATATAATATGCAAAAATGAATGAAACGTCCAAAGTAGAATACTTGTTATATCTAATCAGTAGTAATAAGTAATAATTTATCTCATAGACAAAACAGACTTCTATTCAGGTTCCATTTCTTTCATTAAATTCTGAAAATGTAAAAGATTTTGACTAATCTCTATCGCTCAGATAGTCAAAATCAGTATTCTAACCTAATATATACAGCGTGCAACTTCATTAAAAGTTCAGCTATTTTATCTCTGATCAACGATCCAACACGCACCTCGCTCGATCTAAACGAAGCTTCAATCTCGCTTCGATCCCACACCACTCGCGTCTGCTTGCGATTCAATTTTTTCCAAACTAACTACCAATGAACATATACACGTACGTACGTGCATGCAGATTCGCCAAAAAAAATAAAGCAAAAAAAAAAAAAGAAAAAAAGAGGAACAAATGTACAGATGGAGGAGAAATTGGTGCAGGGTGCTCTCGAAGCGTGTCGGAAATTTATTGTCTATTTTACAGAGTGACACTGGCGCCGTTCCTCTCCGGATAAATTCGAGCGTCCATTCGAACGGACGCGAGATTGTCGATAAGCCTGTCCGTGGACATTAATCTGCACGCGCTCGGGAACCAAGGGAACACCGCGAGAAGCACGAACGTGAGCCGACCCTTGCCCTTTCGAATTATTCCCGCGTTTACCTCGACCCGTCACGTTTCGTACGCCTTGTCGTTACGAGCCAGCCAGCTACCGCCAGCAATTCCGCCACAACCGGCGACGAAATTTCGTTCTGTAATTTTCCGTGGAACCTCGAATACCTGAGACGACGATTCTGACGGCCGGCGGCCAATCAAAAATCGTTTCGAACCGGAGAGAGAGTTCGGGGACCCGGGGTTTTGAATTCTGTCGAGTTAATTGCGCCGGCTGATGAATTGCGGCGAGCTAGGAAATTATATTATTGACGTTCGGGTGGAAGGCGTACGAAATTCGCGAATTGTGGGAAAATTGGCGGTAAAAGTGAATCATTTGGAGAATTAGTGGAATTTATAAACTGTAGGAAATCTCGCGGTGAAATCGTAGAAACGATTGTAGAAAAATAATATGTAGCGAAATTTGCGAAATGCAAAGAGGAAATTTATGACTTTGTAATTAAATTTTTGAAAAAATACGTAGCGAAATAATATATTTGCGAATTCGTGGTGAAATCTTTGGACTATAGAAAAATTCGCAACGAAATTTCTCAACTGCAGGGAAATTTGTAGCGAAATTTATATACGGTAGAAAGGTTCACGCTGAAATTTGCAAACTACAGCAAAACTGGTAGCGACATTTATGAAAATTGCACTTTTATAATACGAACTCAGACACAACGTGTAAATTGTTCCTTTTTATTTTTCTAGCGATCATTTTTAATTTATGAAATAAACCATTCGGCTGATAAAACTGAATACTTTCTGAAAAATTGTTCCTCCTTCAACGACAAATTTTTCAAATTTATCTGTGAAATATTGAAACAACTAGCGCTGTTAAACAATATTGACAACAGACTAAACTTTGCAATTGTTATCAGACAATTCGCGTAAATTTTGTTTTAATTCTTCGAAAAATTTCTCCGAAAAATTCCGCGGTATTTTCACTCTTTGGATCGATACCTTCGGGACGATTCGCCATTTCCAATTGGATGTTCGAACTGAATGTCTGTCGTTTCTCCTTTTACGTTCCCTGTTAATTTCCCTGAATACAATCGAGCGTACCTTCGCCTGGCACAATGGCGGAGAATGAAATTTAATACGAGCATACGTTGACCAATTGTCAATTAATTCGATCTCGTTAGCAAGCAAGCGTGACAATAACTCAGCCCATTCAGCGGCCTGTCAATGAACGTGTTGACAAGGTTTTATGTAGCGTGTCTCAAACATCATTTTAATATCCCCCGCATTGAATAATTGATTCTTTGTGTCACGTGCGGATTCGTGCGCGGCTCTTTCATCTACGATGAATAATATTAGAACAGTAATGTAGTTTGCAGTATTTGTACAAATTGTCACACATTCACAATGTTTTCGAACCTTAAACTTTCAATTTCGCTTCAATTTCCGACGTGTCTGTTAATTTAGAATTTTAATCTTTTCTTCCAACTAGCTCTTTGTACTCAACTACCCCTTAAGTCTGGGTAGCAGCTCGGACTTTCTCTTTTTCTGTCAGTTTTCGAGGGCAAAGGATTAAATTCTCCCCCTTTTCATTAACTTCGAGTCTCGAATTTACCAAATTTTCCTTCATTTCGAATCACAAACTTGTGGAATTTTTCTCAATTTTCACTCGAATTTGCCAAATGTTGCCTAGTTGGTTCTCGCATCCTCGAGAAACGTAATTTCAAATAGCAAAAGTTCCTCTCCTGTATGCAAATGGGGGCTGTCGTCATCCTGACCTTGATGAAAATATTTCAAGGTCGTTGATCATGGCGGGTTTTACCGCTGTTGACACTGTGCATATTTCCAGGGACATTAAAGCGTGTCCGCATTGTTTCAGAATGTTCATCGTAATGCAACATCGTCGCATTACGGCATCGATAAAAGTCAGACTCCAATGATATCATTTTCTTCGGTTTACAGTAGTACGTATGCTCCCGGCCAAAGAAAATAAATGAGCATCGCTCCTCGGTGCCTTTCCTTGAGCCGCAATCCCTGTAGAACGAGGTCAGATCAAAGCTCAATTCGACTTTGACACGTACTCATGCTTCTTTTTTCTGTTTTTTTTTACATTTGCGTCGGTCGAAAGAAAAACAGTGGCTGCTGGATTTAGTCATAAATTGTTTTCTTTCTTGTTCCTTAATTGATGGGTATTAATAGTGAAAGAAAAAGAATGAATAACAAGCATATTATATAAGAGGTATATACATGCAAAAAGGTATTGGTGTGCTCCAATTTAAACATTTTTCTACATTCCGTTCTTGTAGTAGGAAATTTTTCTTTGCGTACGAATGTATGATAAGGAGACGGCACAGATATTTAAATCGTGTTGATTAGAGAAGAAAATTCAAAAGTTTATTACAGAACTTTATTTATACGAACTTTGAATCAATTAATGTCTTTAAGTTTATAGTCCGAATATTGCAAACATTCGTTTGAAAAATAAAAGTTGGAATCATCCAAATATTTGTGAGGTTGTGACAAATGGAATTGCGAAATTCTGTAGCTTCTTTTGAAAATAATATTAAATCAAATAGTTCATCATTTGATTCGATAAGTAATTTTACAATTGTTGCAATTCAACAATTGGTCATTAATTTTCTGTTTCGTTGTTCACATTTGTGTATTCTGATCTAAATTGCACGTTCGTTTTCTTGATGCAGCTTTTTTTCTGTTTACTTGTGTGTATCAGTGTTTCGAGCAATTCTTGTTTGTTAGATCGAAGAATTATTACAATTAAAATCTCTGGTCGATTATTATTTATTATTTTGTGGATCATTGTTTGCATTTTTTAATCCAAATTTCAGATTGTCTGTTTTCTTAATCTAGCTTTTGGAACACTTGTACCAGTGTTACGAGCAACTTTTCATATTTCATAAAAATATATTCGAATTCATCCACAGGTCGTTTTGATAAATAATCTTACTTTTTACAATAAAAATGAAAAATACAATTGACAAAACAGACATCACTAACTTCAAGCTTTAACGTTTCGAACGTTCGCTCCATGCTAGACTACAGACATTTGAATAAATATACCAACAAATACATATTTAAAGATAAATGCATTCTTAGAATAATTTGCCCCTCGTTCAATCTTAAACTTTTAGATAATAACTTTTGACAATTTCAAACACTCGAACGTCCAGCACCTACCATCTTTAGCCAAAATAAAAATTCCGAACGCTTTCACGCAACTGACCCTAAGAGAAACACACGAGCGTGTGCAACGATCTGCCGCGTACGTATTTATTTCTTCGGTACCAGCACCGACCAACGGCAGATAATCATTTCGAGAAGTCAACACCCACAAGTCAAACATCGTAACGTTCCCCGAGTTTGCAAGCGTCAAACGGTTTGATTTATTATTCGATCGATTAATTACCACGATAATAGCCGGATGTATCCCTGCGTAAATCGTGGATGGATACGTGTGGTGGCGTTTACACGCGCGCAGAACACGATCTGTACGTTGTCGCCTTGGATGGCGGACTCCAATGCTATCCTCTGCCCGTGCACGTTTGTAATCATAGATCGTGCTCATGCGAGAACCGGAGAAACCGGTGACAGCGGCGGAATAACGCGTTGCGATAACGCGTTCCTCATATTCGAATCTCTCGTTTCTCACATTTCATAAGCAAAATTTTTGTTTCTCGCCTATCAGTCGTCTATCAGTTTGCGAGAAACGACTCGGGTATTTCCTTTTCCTTCCGCTTTCTTCGCCGAGCGCCACTGTACTCCCTTCCGGCCTTCTTTCAGACGATCGCTTGATAAACTCGCTTGATTGACTTTCGCGGTTTAAAGGTGTGCGTGAGAGCAAAGGTGCAACCGATAAACGGCGAAATTGCCAACTACTGGTCGTAGTAGCTCGTTTCTGATTATTATTGTCTGCGAGCTGAATTGTAAACTGTCCGTTGAACTCTGCGGACGCCGTTTTAATTTCGATATTACGATTCAGTGGAATTAGGGAGAGACTCGCGTTAGCTGTCTGAACTCAGTGTTACAAATTTACGATAAATTTACATTCGTGATGCAAGGTTTACCTCAGTCGAGTCGTTTGGACGAGTAGAAGAATCTGAAAGTTTGGTAGAAAATGAAAACAAGCTGAGAACCTTCATTTTTGACAGCATACTTTTGACATGTTTATTCAATATATCGTGATATGCCATCCTCTTTGAGAAAAATAAATTAATTAATTTACGAATGAAAATTATTTCTGTTGCCTTATAAGGATTAAACGGTCAAAGGGTTAAGAAAATATTAAAATTTTTTCGTGGAATAATCACTGTTATTGTTTACATCTTTTTGATCGCGGAAGACAAACTCTGACGACTCTCGCGATATAAACTTTCTTTCAAATTTTTGTCTTCGTTTTCACGCTTCTGAGCAATTAAAAAACATCATTCGACAGATTGTTGATTTTTTTCTACAACGACTGTCGCAAAATGTAAAAAAATACATAAAGTGATCAAAAATGTGAAACTTTCTGTTCCTTGTTCATTTTCCAAATTTCTTACAACCTACAAACAGGTGAAAATTCGTAATCTAGTTATACAGGTACGTAGTTATTTAAAATACAATGCTTGGGAATTAATTTTAGCCCAGTGTTTGGATAATTTGGTGGCTGACTATATATATATATGGCTATGTATATAATTTTCTTCTACCTCTTAACCGGCTCTGTTATCGCTTACGGGAGGGAGGGATAGGGAAAAGGACGCGTAATGAGAAAAATGAAAAAAGAGGTACACGTTGAAAAGGTTAGGAGAAAATTATCCGTGACTTACGATACCATATCTTTCGGATATTAAAGCTACCACTTCGTGCAAGCACGTGCAATCAGAGAGTGCTTTCATTTAATTCAGGCGCTGTTCGTAAAGATATACTCCAGAAATGATAAGTAACAAAGGAAAGTTCATTACTATTTCACATACAGCTCCGTTGTTACTTAACTTAATTCACTTAACAGATAGAATTAGTATGTTTTCAATTTCTGAAGTTTTATCGCGTTCATTGCTACTTATGCTACTGATATAAATTAAATTGGATCTAAAAATATGTATAAAAATGGCAAACGCGTCTAACAGAAGATCACGTGCGTAGGCTTATAAATAATTTCTTGCAATTTTAACGTACGTGTGCACTTTTTCAAATTTCACTCTTTCAAATGTGGTTCAAAAATATTTTCACAGACTACCTAGGGTATACAACTAAATTTTCCCTTAAATTCGTCAGATATTTACACTAATTTACAATTACCAATTGAAGCTTTTATCTTTCTCTCTCCTTCTCCCCTTTTCTTCTAAAATTTCGTTTACAGCCCTACGGATCGATCAATTTCACCAGCATTGATGCAGAGTCCATTATCATCGATAACACGAAATCGGCCGGGAAATTCGCATTTATCGGTCATTCGTTGCATGATTCCGCAATTTGACCCGCCCCTATCCCCCTTCCCACCCATCGTTGGCGATTACCACGCGTGGACACGCCGTCATACCGAAAAGTTTATCGATTCTCCACGAGAATGTGTACTGTTTCACGCCGTTCACCGCCCAGACTTCGGAGAACGGAGTTCGCGAACAACGCGCGCGTGTTACACGCGTCCGTCTACGAAGCACGTATAAATTGCGTGGCACGCGTGTATAACCGCGTCAGCTCTAACGACAAGCGTATTACGCGACGCGAATCGATATTGTCCGGCAGAATTTACGGTCTCGCGTTGGCCGAATCATCGATTCGTGTAATGACCTCGTGACGCCACAACCTGCCCCGGTAAATGAGACGTCGCACGATACCGGACAGCCAAGTCACGCATATCAGCCGGAAGATCAGCAGGAATCATGGCTTCTCCGTGGAAATCCTCAGAAAATTGATAAGTATCGCGACACAGGATAGAGAGTTTAATTGTTAAAGCCGTAATCGCTGGTTTCCTTGCTTGGTTGCTCTGAATCAACGCTGTGTTTCCTATCGTTGTCACAGAACATCAACGTAACGAAAATATTGTACTGTATATTTGTTTTTATAGATGTCGTATAATGTGTCATGACTCCCGTAAATCTACGTGAATAAATGCGTTGTGTATTTATTTTTAGAAGTGACAGATTCATTTTGTCGTTTCTTTGGATATAAATGAAAAATAATTATGATCGAAGTGATTTTAAACTGATACGAATGTCAAACGTTCTACGCCATTTGTGACGTTCAATAGGACGATTTTGACTTTGAAAATACTTGCCATGACGAATTTTCGATATTAATATTCAATCAACTGGATCGACAATGATTATTCTTTTAAATTACGAAAGACGATTTCGAAATGTGATATTCTATGTTTTTGGAAAATGAGGGAGATGTACTCTGTCTTTAATTAATTAAAAACGTGTGGCTCCCTGTGAACAAACACGTAAATACGTACATCTTACAAACGTTGATCTTGAATCTCTCTTTTTTAAGAACAATTTTACAAAAACTTGCGAAAACAATATGTCTAAATATACTTATATCGCGAGCATATTATTGTTTAAACAATATATAATATATATAATATAACAAAATATAATATTATAATAATTTTCGTTTCATTAAAATTGTTATAACAGTATAATAATTTCGAAAGCAATATGCCCAGTAGACATGTATTTTCATTCGCAAGCAACAAAAAAAAAAAGAAAAAAATAGCATTCAGTGGAAGTACAATAAATTTTCGAAAAACGTACGCAGCGACAGCGACGAATTTAACTTTCCCGACAACTGGCAGCCAACCCTACGGACCCGCAGTCACCCATGCGCGCGAACATTTTCGGCCAGCTAATTACATTCTGTTGGTCGCATTAACTTCTAACAACGCGGCATTTTTCGTCGCTAACTTTGTGCCAGGGAATTACGAGAAGTCAAACAAAATGTTCGCGCGCGCCAAAAAAAAAAACGGGGAAAAAACCCAAAAGCGTTTTTCATACGCGTATTTACAAAAAACGTTTCAACAACGTTGAATTTGACGTGACACAGCCTCGACGCGGAAACCGTTTCAATGGAACCGCGCCCTTTGTTTCACGCTGTAAAGACATTTCGAAACCGTTTCCATCGGATGTTTGTTGTCGCTGAATTTTACACGGAAATAATTTCCATAGAAACACGCCGTATTAACAGAGGCCGCCACGGTCTTGGAATTTTTACGTCCCAATCTCGTTGGGACAAGCAGCCTTCGATATTTGGTGGAAAAACTTGGAAAAACGCGGAAAATTGAAAGGACGAATCACGCATATTAACGACGATTTTTCATTCTCTTGGAAAATTTTCTTTTTTTCTTTTTCAGGGGTAGAATGAGTACGATTGGGTTGAAAATGACCTAAGAGACGTGGTAATAAAGGCTGGATTATTCTCGTCACGAGCGTGGAATATTTTATTTCGTGGCGGTGAAATGGCGGACCGGCTGGAAAGGATTTTTACCTCCACGCGAGAAATGAATTTGTTTAAGAAGATAAAAATCGTTCGTATAATAAACTGATAGATGGATCAACTGCCGTAATTGATCCAAAGATATTTCAGATACCTAAATTTCAATTTCAGATATCAAAATATATTCCACAGTTATTTTGCGTCATCCCGATCCTTTTTCTATTATTATTAATCGTTTGAAAGTCTCACGCGAAGTTTATTCAACGGTGAACCGCGATTTCGCGTAATTTATTCCGAATATCCAAGCCGATCAATCTTCGACAGAGAGATTGTTCATTTTCGACGATGAAGATAAATTGAAAAATGAAATTGATGACGCTGCTGAGTTATCTACGGTGAATTTTTATCGGAACTCTGCCCGATGAATTTTAATATCTCGTACCAGTTCCCGTAGAGCTGATTGCTATGTATCTAATGCGCCTACTAATTGCGTCCGTACTCCGGTGATACAAATTCCGATCCGTTTCGCGATGTTCTTAACGATCGAGTGAACATTTGCGAGACAGAGCTCTGTCATTAAACACGTATAAAAATTTTATATTTATAAGTATATTTAAATTTTATATTTTGTAAAATTTTGTAAAACTAACACATATGTATAAAAACATTCTACATTTTGTTCATTCCCATTTCATTATAGAAACATTTCTTATAAATATTTAAAAATATGAACAATATTAATAATATGAATGTCATCGACGACAAGATTATAAAAAGAAAAAAGAAACGCCTTTAATGCACTTTTATAAGAATTAAACGCAAATAGGTAAAGTATATAATTTTTTTATAAATTTTTCGTGATAGTCAATGTGTCAATTATTATTGTATTGGTAGATGACAATGAATCAATTAGTCAGTATGACCCTATCGATATTTTCAGTAAAAGTATTTGTGAGCAAGGTGATCACTTTGATAAATGAGTAGTATTGTTGAAAGGAATGCGGATCAGGTTGATTCTGATGATCCAATTAAGTCATAAAAATAAAAATTCCATATCTGCGAGATAACGTAGCAGTTAAGTTACGGTAAACAAGCCAGGCCCATATGCCCATACGTCGACTCAAATATCATTTGACAACGAACGACGATAGTAAGTACCAGATGCAATTTTGTAAATAAATAATCAGCTGAGATGCGCTGGAATTTTATTGCGTCATCCTTGCTTTATTTAGAGAGTGTTTTATGTTTTGTATTGTATTGATAACTAGGCTCCAAAAAGTGACATCTGCCGTGCATCTTCCACTCCTTTTTAAGAAGACAATAATCTGACAACGAACTAGGCAAAACTTAAATAGTAAACTTGAGCTTGCGGATGTTTATGGAAAATTTTAAATATATTATATTATATAATATTCGAAATACAACACTTTCTGTAATATTTGATATCTAAAGTAATTTCCAACTTTTAAGTTTCTTGCGTTCTCAAAAACGTGAAAAATTGCATAAAATTTTCAGTCTGCTGAATATTTATAATTCTTGTTAATCCATATCTCGAAAACAAAACGAAGACAAATCTCCCCAAGAGAGAGCGTGTATATCTTTTTTTGCCTCTTTTTACAATTTCGAAAGTGCTTCAAAGTAAAAATTCACTACCTAGCAATTTTTCTATTCTTCTTTCTTTCTCGTTGCAACAACACTCGCAATTGATTCGACTCTTTTAATTATTTGCACAAAAATCTACTAAGTCTATTGAGTATTCATACCGACTCGTATCTTAAGAACAGGACAAAGACAAATCTCCCTGTGGCACATATACCATCTTTTACTTTCTTGGAATTTTAAACACGCTCCAAAGTATCATAAAATTGATTATCTAGCAGTCTCTACTTTTCTAACAAGTCTTCTGTACCATCGCAATTGTTCTAGATTCCATCTTTCAATTATGTTCTCAAAAACATGAATTTTCATAAAAATCCATAAATTCATACCAATTTATACCCCAAGAACAGAACAAAAACAAATCTTCTCAAGAGCGTATATATCACTCTTTTACTTTTTTACGATTCTAAACGCGTTCGAAAATAAAATTCAACACCAAGCAACGTCTCTGTTCCTCTCTAACGAGCTGTATCATCGCAACTTGATACTCACACGATTGATTCGACTGTGGGTCGATAAGCAGGCAGTGATTCACGCGCACGTGACCCACGGTGGTGGTCGGTAGTGTCTCGTTAGGCTACCGATGACTTTCGTTAATCACGGGGAACGACCGGTTGCATGTGCCATATTCCCCGTGGCCAATAATCGCGTTCCCTCCGCTGCCGGAGGAAGACGAGCACACACGGGCCCGAACGTGCGGGAACACGTCGGAGTTCACTCTCGTTACCGAACTTTCCACCGTTCCCACCGGCACTGAACGCTATATACTCCCGTAAGCCGTAAGATAGCCCCGGCGTTTTAGCGGCAATCCAATTTGCCACGATCGATGCGACGGCAGCCACGTTCGTGCCGGGCTTTCTCCGCTCCGTAACCCTGTCCTGCACGCTGCAAATCTTTTGGGAACGAGCAGACGCGGACCCCGTTCGCCTATAACGCCCGCGCCGTCTGGCTCTCTTCGTGGTCTAACCGCGTGTACACGGCGGGGGATTCGCGTTTCGCTGCGTCGGAGACGTAGCGTGATACGTACAGCGAGCTCGTGAAATCAGTCAGGTGTTGGGGTTTGCGCTTGTTGAAAAATTGGAACGATAATCTCGCGCGTAGAGCAAAAGTTTAGGTTCGCGAAGGCATTCGGAATGGTTTGTAGGGACCAGGAATTTTTATTTTTAAAAGAAAAACTTATGCATAATTTCGTGCAAAAAAAAAGCATTTGTCTTTGTGTGGAATTTTTGGAAGATGTTGCTCTTATAGAGTATATTTTATCACTGAAAGTGATTTTAGCTTCAGGTGCAACGCTAATGCAACGAAAATTAGCGATTGGTTGATTTGGGTCACGTGATTCGCGAGGGGGCGTCGAGTAGACCTCGAGTAGGAGTGGCGTTGTCTGGTACTGAGCGATCGCGCCTGTAATTTGTTTTCTATCGATTCAAATGTTTGCATATCGATAAAATTTTATGGCAAAAAAGTCGTCTTCATTTCTTAGTCAGGACAGTTGCTTCTGGGCTTTTCAGTAAGACGAATCATACCGGGGTACAAGTCGTGCAGTTTTTTTTTTTTTTTTACAGAATCTGTGTAAGGAAAGCTCCATAAAAACAAGTTATCTTGGAACATTTGATTAAAAATTCATTTACTGGAGGTCAGTATCAGTGTTTTCTTACAAATTTAACATTGACGAACAAATTAGGTATATCTGCTCGTAAGACAGAAAAATTTTTACTTCTATATTTCGCAAGTTTTATTCTGTCTGAAACTTTCATTTTTAAGAACACTGGCTTTTCTCTATTTCTTCAATTTTGAGGCACAGGAATGCAAAATTTTTTATACACGCTGTTTCAAAAGTTTGTCAACAACCTTCGTTTTCTAGATGAAATAAATTTTTGAAGAATATCGTGACATTATTTCAGCTATAAATGTACTCAATTGTAATATCAATAATATCATTAAAAATTAATGATATTGATAAAATGGAAATGTCTGAAATACAGCTACTAATTTTCCATTTGTTCCAACATTTTCTTCTTAAAGTAACGGAGAAGCCTAATCGCTAGGAATAAGATGTCAATTAACGACAGTTTGTATCAATCGCGCGCGTCCGATAAAAACCTATTCTCGACGCTGGAAGTTTTCACTTCCTGTAATTCTGAAGCTTTCAGCGCGATCAGAAAGCTCGCTTGATAGTGAACGGACGTCCCTCGTAAAAACGTAACACGCCGAGGAACGTGGCAAACATTACGTTTCCACTCTAGGGTTAAGTAGTTTTCGTAATTTCCCAAACAGAAATTAAATTTCGAAGATTTCCGATTTAGAGCAAAAAAAAAAAATCAATGCCATGCAAAACTGCACACAGTTGCGCTCCGTCAGATCTTAGTGACGTCATGGAGATATAATTTTAATCACGCCATTAACCTAATAGAAGACACGACTCCAATTAGGTGACTCATTTCGTGAAATAAGAAATCAATCGTCACTCTCCTGATGTAAGGAAAAAGAAAGTGATCACGATTAAAACAACTCATCGCGTTTAATTGTTCTAAATAATTCGACAGATAACTGTAATTTTCTTTCCAGACTTTGAAATTAATTTTAGTCGCCGGATAATTTAATTGATTTCGTAACGTGACAAATAGTACGTTATGTACTCCTTTTCTGATTAATTAACGGACTCTATGATCTAGGCTAGTACGATTTCTGGCTGATATGAATTTCTGCAGGATGTTATTCAACGAAAATCAATCAGATCATTGTGTCTTTAAAATATCTACGTATAATCACGAATGATTGGTTTTCCCAACTTATCATCAGAGACGCGATAGTGTTCCACCAATTCTGTCCAATAAAACGATAAGCCGCATCAATGAAACCGGAAACAATGTTCCAAGTAGTCACATACTGACGTATCTGTTTGTATATACTGTGCGCGATTTATCAAATGTTATGTATCTGTGATTTCCCATTATTTTCATTTTTTGCGACCGTACTGTAAACATACGCGATCGTGCATGTTTCTCGACAGTCTTCTCTTAATAACAAGGGCAACAATGTGATAGTACAGACTCTGATATGCTATAATATATTTTATAGAAGACTTGTTAAAACTGTCTTTCGTACGTTTCTGTCGTTCTTTCGAACGTTTACAAAAATTAATGTTATTATTCGTTCCTTAGACATCATCACCATCTATTTAAATTTTCAAATCTGTCAAATCACTCCTTTCTTCGATCATCTCACATTGAGATTCACTCCTTTCCAATCACCAAGTAATATAAATGTCAAAAAATGAGGAAAAACAACTACTGGTTCAAATTGTTAACTAAAACTCCAAAAATAAATCATCTGAATAACCATTATTAGAGCTTTGGTCAGACTGTCCTTAATTTTAACGTCAATCTTCTGATATTAATAACTCGAATTTCGTTCAATTGCGACAGAAAAAGATCATTAATTAACTGCAGCTGTTTGCACGAATTAAAAGTCTGGTAACCGATAATTTTCACGAATAACTCATTTGATACATTCGTAATAATACAGCGATAAAACAAAACGAAACGTTGATACATGGATCTATAACTTTTCAGTTGCAGATCAATCCTGTTATCGAAAAATTATGCACACCAGCGTAAGAAAATATTCGAAATATTAAACTCCAGAAAAGCATACGATCAAAAGTAGAACACAAAATCGATCACTCACGTTTACGTATTGATTCGATCCTCCGAAGCAGCCTCGATCTTCCTCGATACTCTTCGAATCGATGCACCGTTTGCAAGACTTCCTCTCTCTCCTCTCTCTCTCTCTCTCTCTCTATCTGTACACTCCTGACACTCTGTCACGTGTGTCGAGCTTCCGGGCTCGGTTGCGCGACGAGCACGTGCACGTGGACGTTGTGCGATCCTCGTAAAATCGGCGGCACCAGTACGGTCGATCGCGGTCGAGGTGTCACTGGTTCGGCGCCGGCGAACATCCTCGCGATTTATAAAGCCTCGTCCGCTCTCTCTGACTTTGCTCCGTGTCGTCCGGCTCGTTATTATTCCCCTGCCAGCCGGCTGATTCCCCCGCCAGGCCTGTGTGCCAGCGACATTCCACCCGCCGTGTTGTCACACGTTCGCTCGAAAACGCGAGATCTTCGACTAACTGGGTGAACCGATCCTCGCCTTTGATTCTTTCTAAAGAAGAGTCCTGCCGCCAGGATTCTGCCTCGCAGCCGATAATTTAGGACGGTATTGTTTGACCGGCTGATCTCGAAGGCAGGAACCGTGAGAATTGGAATAATCAGAGTCTTCGTTGGTCTCCCTGTAAAGATTATATATAGGCGTCAATATTTTTTAGTTAATAATTTCAATTAATAGTTAATTTGTAACTAATAGTTAATAATTTAAATTCCAAAAAACATCTAAATTTTTTTGACGTGGCTGCTTTTGCTTCACACTTGGGACAATGTTGCATGGACGTTGATAACTTTGAAACTTTGTAATCGCGTGTTTATTTTGGAGAGATGTGGATTATAAAGTTTAATTTAATAATTAACCCCCTATTAAAATAACTGTTATATTTGTTTCAATACTGATCACAAAAAGATGCGTAAAAGTAAGAGAATATTTTTTAATTTATACGGTAATTTTGTTAAGAGGTACTAGATATGAATTGTAAAGTTTGATTTAATACTTAATCTACGTAAACCCTGTATTAGCACAGTTGTTATATTTGTTTCAGTATTAAAAAAGAACTAATCACAAGAAAATGCATGGAAACAGTAGAGTATTGTTTGAATTTGTATGACAAAATTTCAAGTGGTGGCATTAAAAATTTCATCAAACATCATCAAACTTCGTCAAACTTTTATTTTTTTCATATTGTTACAGTACTAAGCTTCTGCTCTTTTAATTTTCATGTATTTAACTATGAATTAAATTGAAATTCGCTTCGAAGATAGATTTAGTATCTTAGGATAAATCGACAGTTTCGAATAAATAAGAAACGGAACACAAATCGGCTTGTATGTAAACATCAAATGAGACACGAGTTTCTACTCGGTTTGAAAAGCCTGTAATATTTCGATTTTCTGATTATTAACGGTATTCATCTCATACGACACACATCTGTGTACATCAAGTGGAATTTTAATAAAATTCTAATAAAATTTCGAAATAAATTTTTCAGTAATTTCGCCAATTCGTTGAATCATTTCACGATTGATTGAGTTGATTTCGAGCTTAAATCAGATGCTCGAGAAAATATAAAACGAGACGATACTTTTCAAAATATTATTATTATTATTAATTATACTGTGATTGTTGGGGTTGAAAGTAATTTTTCGTTAAATTATGAGATTGGAATTATACCACACAGCAGTAACGATAGATCGCAGATTATTACATCGTTTAAACGAAAATGAAAACAAATGATAATAAACGTTCGCTGTATGCATAATTATCGAAGTTTGCTTATAAATGTTTCCAAATATTCAATATAACTGCGATGCACACACCACACAAATCGTAACAGGTTAATAAGCAAACCACAGTCAATTAAAATTTCTGAAATTTTTAACAGCCTCGTTCGCAAACGATTGAATGTTCTTTTTGATAAATTTTATTTTAATATTTCTCATAATATAGTAAGTTTATTATTTTGTGTTACATTTTCCTCTCTTTCTCGATTATTAACAACTCACTTGAGGAAAACGTTGGAAGAAATAAGAATTATTTCAGTCACACTTTCAATTACATCATGCAGTATATTATTTTACAGTATTTCATCAATATCAATATTTTATTTTAATGTTATGGAAATATGGGGATCTTCAAAACGAACTATCTACATCTGCGAGAAGAAGTAATTTTCGAAAAGTTGGAAAAATAACGAAGTTAATAAGCCGAAAGAAAGAACTTTCAACTCTCTCGAACTCGCTTCGTTCCTCGACACCGCGAGTGAAAAATTCAAAGCCAGTTGAACGAAGAGTTTCAAAACAATCTTTTCGGGTATCTATTGATAAAAGTTTGGAAACTCCTCGCAGCGTAATCAAAAACTTGTTAGAGCCGCGATATTTGCCAAGTGGGGGGGAGATTTATGTTTCAGGGGGAATTATAAGGCTAATTTGCGAAAGTACGAAACAAAGTTGCGAGCAACTTCGCATTTAAGTGCCCCAAGTATATTATATGTTTAATTATGTCAGCTTTCCGCTGATGGCCGCTGGAGTTTTCAGCCGCTCGGTGAATACGCGATTCAACAACGTTAACACTTTCCACGGCGACATGGCGATAAGCCTTAGCACGATCTGACTGAAAATAAAACGTAAAAAATCGTATATCAGCGCGTACGTTTCGCAATGTTCCTCGTGCGAATGACAGAACAACACGAGCGAACAAACTCGCATTCAACGAGATGCATAAACACGTTCATCCATCAAGTCTGAAACACGCTCGCAAGCCAATTTGTCTGTACAAAATTTTCACGTGTCTTTCAACTTGTAATTTAATTTTCGAGGTTCGATTTGTAATTAAAAAATTCGTCAGACAGAAGCTCCGTCGTTAAGCAGAAAACGTGCGCCAATATAAATTCCAATGTAATAATTGTCGAAAATATACGTCTAAAATACATTCTAAAATTTGACGTGCACGTACAATGCACAGAGTCAAATTTAATTTAATTCAATTTTCGTATTTTTCTGCTTTTTTTTATATTTCTTTTGAAAAAGTGTTTAAAATTGAAATGTTAATTATTAAAATCACGCACAGTGGAACTTTACGCGATTGTGATGTGTAATTGTGACTGTGAAAGCGCAAATAAAGTAAGTTTATAATATAATATAATATAATTAAATAAAGTAACAAGTAGTTTATGTAACTGGAGAATTTTTCCTGTTGCTAGCGGTTTTCCGTTTACATAATAGAAATTCATACTCGATTCAACCAACGAAGGTTCGTTTAATTTGATTGACACTGATTAACTGCAGCTTGTATAAACGAAGTACTATTATAAATGATGAAGCAATGAAAATGATAAAAGAATGCTACGGAGGATCAACGTAAAATCCATAAAAATCACTTGAGCCTATTAAATTTACTATGGTATAAATCAGAATACACTTATGAATTTTAGAAGAATCGAAAAATCATACAAGTTACTAAATTTTTTTTTTTTAAGTATTTTTCTGTCCAAAAAATTTCAGGTGTTTTATTTTTATAAATGATGATAAAATAAAAAAAGAAAAGAAGTATACTCCAAAAATTAATCCAACGAAATCTAGAAAAATTATTTGAAGATATCAAATCAATTTCACAAGAACCAAAAACATTCGTGCATATTAGAGATGCTGTCGTATTTTGATACTGTAGAAAATTTTATTTTATATTAATCTGTAATATCATTCAACGATAAGCACACTAAATGTCAATATATTCAACTAGAATAGACATTACAATAAATAAAAATGGCAATGTTTGTTAAATTTGAAAAAAAAGAACGACATTACTTATGGGAAAAATATGCCTGATATTTTTTCTGCATTTCTTTTTTTGTCGGATGGATTTGAGGCGCCCCGCTTTATGAATGGGGCGGCACGATTCGCGTATCTAGATTGTTCCAGAGAGCGCAGACATTTGCACGTTGCGCTGGTTATCTTCTTTCCGACATAAAAGAGTTCGTTGCTGCTCGTCTGTTTCCTCCCATGCGTCATCTTGCGTGGGAAAGTTTGTTTAACAAATCTCGGCTGTAGCTATCTCAGTGCCGTCAAACTACACCGGCGCAACTTTCAGCGGCGAATTTCGCCGGTATAAATATGGAGTGCCAGTTCTCCAACGCGATTGTCTCCGGCCTCTATTGATTCGTTATTTGCTCTAGCGCGCTCCGCCGTGTTTTATCGTCGCGAATCGCGTACGGAACCGAGGATGAATAAACGAGCTCGTTAATTATAGATTTTCGCTACTTTATTCCTGTTGCCTGAATTATTATGCACGTTCGTTTGTTTTAAATGGACTTTACGATATTCCGAGTTTGCTACGATATTTAGGAATAATTCGCGACATAATAAACGAGCTTGTTATTAAATCTGTATTTTCTATTCTCTCATTGTTATAAGCTGATGTGGTGTTGTAAAAATTTTTGAACGAATGTAAATTGAAAAAATTGTTCTTGATTGATGATTATGGAAATATAATAATTCGAGTAAGAGAAAGAAGATATATATATATATATACATAAAATGTAAAATATTCTGTCTAATTGTCTATAAAATATTCATAAATCTCTGATTCATAAATCTCTTTTCCATCGCGTATGCAACAGACGTGATACATTTATTTCAAACAACGCGCAATACATCGTAGTGTGTCATGTCGTATGAAGACTATCGAATATCTCATAATAAAATTATTCTCGTAAAACGAAATCACAATCAAACTCGTTCTTCGTTAATTTTAAATTGTCCAAAATTAACGACGTATATTTGTCGTCGTATCCTCAAATCTGAAATCGAATGAAACATTTTAAATATTACACAAACCATAGTTATATAGTTATTAAGTATAATATAATCGAATGAAACATTTTAAATATTACACAAACTATAATTATATAGTTATTAAGTATAATTGTATAATCAAAAGAAATCATGTGACGAATGATTCATAAAATAAGCACAGTGCGATACCTGTGTTTATTGCAACGTAGCAAAGAATTTAAAAAAAGCACCAAATATGATAAATCGAGACGTTTCATTTAAAATAACTTCTCACTCGCGAATTTTACATCAGATGACTCGTGCTCGGCGGAGTCCATCGAATGCATTTTTTCAGCATGATGTTGCAACTGATAGCGAAGAAGTTGAATGATCTACTACGTGACACTGGCCAGCTACCAGCGAAACCTTGAAATTTTACTTTCAGCAAAAAAAAAAAAAAAAAAAAAGAAAAAGGCGAAAAGGAGCTCGTGAAAGCTTATTGCTACAAATATCAAAGTATCATATCTAACTAAGAATATAGTGTAACATGAAAAGGAAGAAGAACATTTTTCTTTGTTAGCATTTACGAGTTGTATTAAATTTCGCCGGATTATTAAAAATTGTCAACATTGTAAAATTACTCAGTCCATAAGAAATAATATTACTTTCTTCGTCGAATGGCGGTCCGCGTTACAATAACAGAATGTTATAAGAAAATTAAGTGTGACTAAAGTGTAAGAAAAAAATAAGAAATAAAAGTATGATATAAAACAAAAAATTCAACAAATCAACGGAACAACGAAGTTTAATTCAGTAACGATAATTCGAAATTCAGTTAGCAACCGATCGTGACAATAATCGCGGAATTAACGTCTCTCTGTTAATCGACCAAGCCAAGAACAACTTTACACGGTGAGCGTAAACTGTCATAACTCGTGCATTATGCAATGCATGCAATTTCATTGAGCAAACTTAACATTTATCACCAGCCTCGAAACTCTCGGTAACTCCCTTTACACGAGGCGTTTCATTCCAATTAATCGAAATGCCATTTTAAAATGCCCAAAACGTGTTTCGAATATTTCGTGTTTGAAAGTTGATGAGACTGAATCTATCGCGTGTTGCAAGAGAACGAATTTTTCTTGAAATATCAGGGAAACGTACGCTCGGGATCTCGCATTTTTCACTGGGCGATCGATGAAATATATTCGTTTTCTTTCGGCGATACCGACACGACCGAATGCTTCTCCAATAATTTACATAACTCGGTTAAATGCACGCAGCGCGCGCGCAAAGCAAGCTCGTTAATCAAACACTCGACTGGTATAGCGTAGTTTCTCGTCTACGATCCTACAGAACACGGGTTGTACGTACATACGCGCACGCTTTGTGCACTTTTCCCAGGCTGCCGTGCTTCACCGCTGCCACTTTTTCACAAATCCGGCTTTATTTATGATTATTACATCGTCGCTGGTAAACTCGGCTAGTAACATTCGATTCGTTTCAACGATCTCCATCGGCGTTCCTCTCTGTTCCAGTTCCTCTGCGAAATTGCATGGACCCGCGGCAAATGTTCGCTGTCTTTGTTGTACGATTTCCGGCGCTAGATATTCATCCATTTCGACTGTACATTCGTTTGCTCTTGGCATTTGAAATTACACGCTGCAGTTTCGTATCGATGGACAATTAAATGGAAATAGAAGTTTAACAACTTTAATAGTTAATCATCTTCGAAAGATTAGTTTCTGTATCATCATTTTCCGAAGCGTGTCTCGTACCTTCGTTATTACGTATACAAAAATTTTATTACTTTATTAAAATATAAATTCAGTTAAATTATTTATGAAATTTTTTAGTTTGTTGAATTAAATTAAATCGATCGTCGTACGCAATTGAGTAAAAATTAAATTTCTTAACTCACAGTCAGAGAGACACATTTAAAATTCCATACAAATCGTATCAACCTGTTTCAATTCGTTCGAAAATTACGCAAATTACGAGATAAATTCTTAAAAATTATTTGCGATAATTTCGCCTCAACAGCGTAAAAATTATAAAAAAAAATTACAAAAAATCGCGACCCATTAGTGAGAAACCTCACGTGATTCCAAAGCAAATTCGATGTTTCATTTATGCGGGAATTGATTCGTCATTCCTCGACTGAGGATAGCGTGAACGAGCGTTGCAATTATTTTCAGACAGATAATATGTATATCGCGCTGAGATAATAATTCGAATAAGTGATCGAACGTACGTTGCTATTACTAATCGCAGAATTCATACATAGTTACGGTTGAACGACAATTCTCTGAAATCGAAACACGAATGCGAAGAACTGATAATTTTGTAATCGTGTGTGCTTTTAATAACGTCGTATATGTCATCTATTTATTCAGTTCTTAAACTCATAGATTTATAGCTGACTATTATAATTTTTAAATTTTAACGCAGCAATTATGTATAATTATAAGTATGAGATAATGTAATTATATACAATAATTATTACATATAAAATTCCGAAATTATAGCAGTCACCTGTGAATCAAAAATGTTACTTTTAAAACATAATTATTATATATAAATTATTGTGTAATAATTTGATTGAATTCTATTATTAATCTCTATTACGAGGAACGCAGAATGGAGAGTAAATTAAAATAGTAGGTTAAAAATAACTATACAACTCTCCACGTAGTGAATACGAATTTTTACGAGCGTTCATTTCAATTTAAGCAAAGTATACAACGGGAATTCTTTCGTTGACGAGATTTATCGCGATATACTATGTAGGTGCACGGAATATCCCACGGGATTATGGGCTTACAAACTTTGCCAATTTAGTAGTTTCAAAATGCAAACACAACCATTATTTACCTATTGTTGGCTGACATTACCTTAAGATTCTGTTATATTTTTATCCACGAAACTCGTCGATGGAGGATTTCGAAAAATCCTTCCATTCAATCTTGAAGAGCATCCAAATTTTCAAAACATCGATGTAAATGTTTCATCAATTTTCATCGACTCATTGTTCTTGATCGAAAAACATACACTAGACAGATCACTCTGTATCGTTATTTATCGTCGAGGTATCGTGTGATATTACGATGTATAAATGACGTATCATATCGTACCAGCACGTGACTTTTATTAGATGTAAATTGTGATATGTGAGGAAGCTTGCCTGAAATTCATATCGTAAAAAGGGAAAAGAGAAACAGAGACAAAGTAAGAAAAGACAGACTGGTCGACTGGACGAAAGAAAGAAAGAAAGAAGAAAGTGTCGCAGGAAAAGCAAAGAGCCGAAGAAAAGTTTATCGCAAGAGTGAATGTGAAAAGTGAGGATGAACGAGAAGTCTAGAGCATCCGAGAATCCATTTCCATATTTATTTCAATTTTCTTCTTTCGTTTTTTTAATTTCCATATTTTACTCGAGATCTCAATTCTGTCATTTTTAACCTTTATGACAAATATGCCGAGATTGTTAGTCAGACGCAGAAATAAAAGCGTCGTACGCTGAAAAAACGAGTTAATAATAGAGCAACTGGGATTAATAGCATTTCTCGGACCAGTTGCGGGCATTAGTGGACAAGGACTGCTGACACAATACGCAGAGAAGCGAAAAATATGCACTGATGCGCAATGCACGCGCAATCCATGCACTGATGAACGCACTTTAACGAATCATCCTCGTATCTTAATATTAGGTAATTGAGAGATGACAGAATCCGCGAGGAACTCGAGACAGCTAATTCGTAAAGAATTCTGCGGACGCAGACAGAATTTCGATTAATATTAATAATTTGATAGACTTCGAACGCATGGATATCTCCTCAATAGGACGTGCCGTTGCGAGGATGAAAATGAATGAACAATTATTGAAATATTTCGAACTTTTAGCAATCCTAGATGATTCTGTTAGAAGATGAAAGAAGATTTCCTTTGAATCACGTGGATTTATATTAATAACGGAGGCATAATCTCAAGAAAATAACTTTTACTGTTGTTATTTAGAAACAGATTTTCCTAACCGCGTGATAATTGCGCTTAAACATGTCGCGGTAATAAATGATAAACCGCAGATTGTTCAATGGCATCCTTGAAAATCACGACAAAAACACTTCACAATCAAGATCTTTATCTATTGTCTTCAATAAATGCAAATGGTAAATATAACGATGATTACAATTATTGATCAATCAATATTCCATTACCTACTACGGATTTGTATTTGTATTTGAATTTAACAGAGATTTAAACCGAGATTTAATATTTTTTCCATTGAGAATTGATGATAGCCATGACGTATAATTTACATAAACAAGATTTAAGATATTCATACAACAATCTCTTTCTTCTTATTCTATTATTGAGATTTTAAACGCTCAAACACTATAGAGAAATGATACTTCCAATCTTTATATCTTCACGAATGTAATTAAGGAATAAAAGTTCGTTTCTTCTACATATTGCTATAATAAATATTCATCTTTGAATATTTTTGCATAATATGTATATTGTACATGGTATTGCATTTTTGTACCTTCGAGTTCTTTGTATGAGTGCATAAAAATCCACAGTCTACTAATAACCTTGGTCTTTAACTGATAAATTTATAATGCACAGAACATATGTACATATTCTCATATATGTGCAGTTTACGTATTTGTAAATTATTCTGGAACTTTAAGACACAATTATTGCTGATTTTTACAAAAGTAATAATTGTATTTTATTGTATTTTATAAAAGTAATACTGTATTTAAATACTTATATAATAATTGTATTTATTGTATTTTGTAAAAGTAATACTGATATTTATAAAAGTAATTTTAAAGTGCAAAATTACAAAGGATGATGAGAATGCTTTCTATGATATTAGGTATCCACAAGTAATGTCGTTTTCTGATAATTTTGATTGTACAAAATTTTATTTTATTTAAGAGTCAATAGAGTTTTAATCTGTAACATAATTTAACAATAAGCACACTAAATGTCAATTAGAACATTTAATTAGAATACAAGTTATGTTATAATAAGTTAAATTATTGTCACTAAATGCCAATGTTTCATAAATTTGAAGAAAAACGATATTACTCATAGGTATCCCTAATATTTAACATACAAAACGAGGCTCTATTTTCTCAATTACATTCTCAAAAAATGTAAATTTATATAAAAATCCACAACATAATATCTTAACGTTAAATATCTACAGTATCCCAAGATAGATACAGTAACACAGAGCAAGGGTTTTATATATATGTAATTATAATTAAACTACTGATTCCTGAAAGAAATTTAAAAATGCAAAATTATGAGAACATGTACAAAATATTCAAAATAAACTGCTTTCTAACATAGAACGATGCTTTTTATTGAGCATTTTCAAAAAATGTGTAAATTTCCAATAAAGATCCACAATTTTGGACTGAAACCACGATAAATCCACGGCAATAATATCCCGGAAATATCTAGACAAATGGCAGAAGAGCGAAGTAAAATTTTCAACGATTTCAATTTCAAATCGGAAACAGAAGCCTGGAGGGGGGAAGCACCGATTAGCCAACGCTGCAGCATGCAAATTTCCCCGTCACTTGTCCCCCGATGCAATCGCGAGGCTTCGGTTCAAGGGTGCACCATGCAAATGCGCGGCTGAAAAAAAAAAAGACGAGTGATCGAGCGATCGAGAGCACGGTGACACGCGTGCAGAATCCAGAGTCTTTAAGGTGCAAGGTCAGTTTACACTGCCAATTGCCGTCGACGTGATCCGCGCGTTGAACGCGACTCCAACCGTGTGTCAATTATTTCGCGTCCCGTCCATTCGCGATTTACGTCACGATTACGATCCCACTGTAAACGACACTCAGAATAGGAACGTCGTTTACGAAACGCTGTCTCTCATGTTGAAAAAGACGAATCCTCCAACGACGAACGGGACAAAATTGGAACGTTAAAAATGTAAAACCCGTTCGCACGATGCTCCGTGTTCCGTCATGTTACAGTTTAATGCATTAATAAGTTAATTGGGCTAATTCAATTATGCAAATCTAATATTTAACGGGTTTAATTGCGGTTTAATAAGTTATTGAGGTTTACGTCACGGTTGCGACTCCGCGTTGTAACGTTGATCACAGTTTAATCGCAGTTCAACAAGTTATCGATTAATTTATCGAGAACGGTAAATGCACTCGTTCTCGATTAAATGGACTCCGTATTATGAGAAAAATATATGCGTGAGTTATTAACGATTGGTATATATAAAGGAAGAGTGTTTTTTCTTCAATTTTGCTGTGAAACGGGTGATTCGTGATTTGCAACGACGACGTCACGAGTTATGACGAGAGTGTTCGTAACTATCGACTGATTTAGGCAAATGTGATCCTTTTCTTTTATATAAACGCAGAATGCGAGGCCAGCGTCGTCGTTTTTGTTAAAGTATTGACAAAAGCGTATCACATTTCTATACGCCATTGTAGCGTTATCGCACAATGTACCCTGCAAAATCCACCTATTTCGCGATAAATAACACAGAAGTGAATAAAGCCTCGGCCCAACGTATTGTCTCCCTCATCTCGTAGCTAATATAATAGCACTGTAGTTTGGAATTTAGGTGCATAATCCTATCCGCTATTATCACGTCTATTCTTCCACGCGATAAACGTGAACTTTCGTGAAAACCGCAGCAAGTATTTATATGGTTGGCTTTGCAAGTATATTTCAATGAATTTGTGTCAAAAAGTAATATCACCTATGTGACGTGATCTCTTTCTAATTTCTTTTTATTGGTATTATTGCTCGATTTTTATATTTTCGCGTTGCAACGTTATACCGCGAGGTTGTAATGCATTCTCGCTTTTATGGCAATTCACAGAAAGATACGTTGTTAGATGAAAGGAAGAAATAATAAAGCCGTGAAATAATCATAATCGTAAATAATCATCATATGCGTTGCTGATATTTCATTGTACATCCATACGAAGACATATTTAGTTATAACCAAGCAAAGATCGAAAGCGATTTCACTTTCGACTTCGAAATTCAGAATAACAATTTAACAGGACGTTGATAATTATATAAAATGATGTGCAGTATTGAAGCCTACAACCGAAAATGTGATTCTACGTGAAAAAATAAATCGAAAATAAATGTTTTCATTTAAAGTATCCTCTTTGAAAAAAATCACGTGTCACGAGCATTTATGTCAAGTGTCATTGAATTTGTTTAATTGTAGATTGATTCGGAATAAACAACGAACAGGAGATATTTCTACGCGCGAAAAATACTGTGGAATGCAATTTTTGTAAAATTTTTATTTTCAGGAAAATAAAGCTCGAGAAATGTTAGAAAAACATGTACTTGGTACGTTTTTCAAACATTTAATTCCCAGGAGTACCCAGTCTTGTGAAGAGTCTTATCAATGAAAGATTAAAGTGTCGTTATTTTCGACACAATATCACTTTGGCAATTTTCAGTAGAAAGATACTTGAGACTCGCGTATTTGCATACTCGCGAGCTCACGCACGACACAATCCTCCCGCGGGTTAATATTTTTTTTACATGGCTGGTTCAGGGGTCGCGTAATGAAATCCCCGACACGTTTATGCGAATATAGTTGTCCAACCACCAAGTGATTTTCAGCGAATTTCAGCAGAGGCGGTCAGAAGGCTTTGGTTGTGAAGTCACCTGACGCATCGACCTAAAAACACGTGGCATGAAAACGATCCGCGGAATTTAATTAAGCTCCCAGCCTGTTTTTCTTCTTTTTTATCACCTTGTTTTCCTCTTTCCTTTTTTTTCTTTTTTTTTCTTTTTGCAACTGCCGACGTACCGGTTACGATGAACGCGGACGTTGTTATATAAGTATTAGTTTCACTCACAATCAGCTGAGAATTTTTGCTGAACATTTATTTTGCGGCAACTTTCTGCTAGTTCTCTGACTGAAGACAGCTCCGATTTTCGAATGGAAGATATATTAGAGAAAAAATTTGTAGTTTCTTAACCTTCTATGAACAAACTATTGTTACAGGATTGCTAATTGACAATTTTTGTAATACCGATGAACCAACGAGTGATATAAGAAACTGAAAAAACTGTAGGACTTGTACGATTCGTCTCACTGAAAGGCTCAGAAGCAACTATTCGATTTTTTTGCCATAAAATTTTATTGACATGCAAACATTTGAATCGATAGAAAACAAATTACAGGCGCGATCGCTCAGTACCAGACAACGCCACTCTTACTCGAGGTCTACCCCACGCCCCCTCACGAATCACGTGACTCAAATCAACCAATCGCTAATTTTCGTTGCATTAGCGTTGCACCTGAAGAGACTAAAATCACTTTCAGTGATAAAATTGCAGAAGCACACAGATTTTTGCATATTATAAACATCCAAAATATTTAACAATATATAAAACAAATTTCTGCTTAAATCCCATTTTCTTAAATTATGTTTCTAAAAATTCTTAAAACTTTTCCTCCTGCAGATACATAAAACATTATCAAACGAGAACGTTTCGTTATTTTTTTTTAAATTCTTTAAAATATTATATAAAATGCTTAAACATCTAGTCCTTTAATATCGTAAATTTCGTTTCCACTGTATTCTGCAAAAATCAAAGTGAATCTGCTCCACGTATGAACTATTTTTAGCATTGTTCTACGGTTCAGTAACGTTCGCAGCCGAGAAGACACCGCCACTTCCTTCTCCCGATCTAATTTTTCAGTCTGTGCTAAGTGCCATTATTTCCGCCTGCATACAATAAACAAGATTAAAAGGAAGTAGTGACTGTCTGTAGGGAGGAAGCTCGAATTCCTTTACGGAGTCGATCCTCAAGGAACGGTGCAAATCAATTTCATTAGTTTCACTGTGGCTGTTTTCAATGTTCACTCCGCGCGAGCCGCGCCGTAGACTGCGAATGGAATTAAAAGTGCTTTTAAAACTTTCCTTGACGTAAACGCTCTTTAGCTAAGCACTCGTTCAACATCGAAGTGATCCTCGTATATCTTTGTAAATTTTCATCGCCGCGCGAGATCCCTCTTTTAATTTCTTTCGCCTGGAATGCATATCCGTCGCAGCAGAATTTCGTTAAATTAAAATTTTTCCCTACCGAACGGGCAGATTTTTAATACTTGTAATATAAAATGTTTTACAAAGTGAAACTGTACAAGTAATATTAACAGAGAAATCTTAATATTTTTAGTATATATATATTTTAATTTTTAATAGATGATATCATCAAACTTTGATTGAATAAATTTTAGATATGACGAGATTTGCTAAAACAAAAAACAAAAAAAAAAAGAACAAACAGCATTTTCTCGAATGAAATTGTAAAAATAATACTAACAGAGAAATTTTGATGTTTGACTTACAGTTAGTGTCATTAACCATGGCGAAGAAAATAAAGTTAATTGATTTTAATAAAATTTAACAAACAGAAAATTTTCTCGATTGACATTGCGCCGAAAAATAATATTAATAGAAATTTTAATATTTGTAGCAATGTTAATATCAACAAGAATAAAATCTACCAAACCGAGGAATTTCCTAGAATTAAAAACACCTTTTTTAATTATCTCGAACCGCACTGTCCTGAAGGAAAAAGAAAACAAACGAGAAAAAAAACGCAAAATACATTAATTTGACGTGTACCCTAATTGCACGTTTTGCTCCCGACGAGGTTAATTAATATAGTTGCGCATGAGTGAGCGATATCGATTTATCGCCGTCTTGTTATACCCTGATATTAATTAGTTTTTACGTGGGTGCTCGATAACGGAAGATTCCGAGCATTGTTTCCATTTATCTTGCAGTGGACGTGAAACACCACATAAAAGGCCCGCAGATATTCAATCAGTCAATATTCCGTGACTCACCAACAGTTCTCGAAATTGACAAAAGTATATTTATTCGTCGTACTGCTGATGCGTCGTGTTTTAGGACGTAAAACCCGAAGAGTCTACGAGACTCATAAACTTCCAGTTAATTTATAAATAAATACTTCTGATAATCCTCTTCGATTAACGACTTGTTTTTATGATGCAAGCATGACTTTCATTTTAACTTGCGTCAACATTGGAATTACCAGGATGATTGGAAACAATCAATTGGTTGTCTTTCACAGAAAGTAATGAATTTTTTAAAATTTAAACTGTGTAAATAACAACTTGCGTTGGCGATTTTTTTCTATTCCTTGCACTCTTATTTCTTTGAAACACAAGTTTTATATCTTTGGTCATTAGCTTTCATTTTTATAAACGTTTTAGAACGATCAAAATAACGATCATAAATCAATAAATGATACTACAGAAGAAAAGAATGCGCTTCTGTTATTGTAACATAATATTTTCCAAAAAGAAAAAAAATAAATATTTCGTTTCAGAAATAGACTGTGGCATCCTAAACCTAACCTAACCTAAACCTAACCTAAATCTTATTGTTAGAAGAAATATTTCGTACACATCGAAAATTAGTACTGAGATTAAATACAACCAGATAATAGATAAACACCTGTTATAAATAAATTATTACTACGTTGCATATTTGCAAAAATATCGACATATGTAGATGTTTCAAAGAACTACTGTCCCTGGCAAGAGGTTCCCAATCAAACGCAACTAATCTAACCTTTAAAATGTTTGAGATACGTGGGAAAATGAAATTAGCGATTTCAATTCAACTCACTAACATTTTAATCACTTTGAAAATTTTTTGTCAGGTATAATGTTACACCTGTAATATTCGAGTAATATTCTGTAAATGGACATGAGAAATAAGTCTCTTCAAATGTCTCAGTAGAATAAATCAAACTTTTGCAAACAAGTAACAAATTACAATTTTCGCTCGTAAACGACTGGCAAGGAATATCAATAAAAATAGTCGTTAACGATCTGATCTCTCGAACGATACTCGCAAGGAAGAAAAATAGAATTTCCGTGCACAAGCTGGGAGAAACTGATTGCGAATTACAGCGCTCGGACCGTGCCGGATAATTGCGTTCGTTGCCGGAACTTCTCGCATTAGCTCTTCTTTCGAAATTGTTATCCCATCGAACACGTTCGAACACGATACCGAATTTCATTTTTTAACGGACATAGCATGAACGGGTGATTAATGGCGGATTAATGGCAAGAAGATCGTTAAAAGATGCAGATGGAGGATTTGTTATATTTGTTATTTGCCTGTACAGGGGGAATCGAGATTTCATCGAAGATTTTCGGATGAATGATCAGAAGATTTGAAACTGCTGTAAAAAGTACTTTCATTGAAGTATTTTTTTATCCACATTTCATTTTCATTTCATGAAAGTACTAATAAATGATAAGAAATTATCAACGCGCCAATTCTTTTCTAATTAAAACAATGAAAACGTCAGGACAATTTAACCTGCATTTCTTTCGAAAAAAAAAAAAGAAAGAAAAGAACAGTAGCGTGCAGTATCGCAAAGTGATGGGTAAGTTCTAGACGACATAGGCTCGCCAAGTTCAGCTTGACGCAAAACGGGCTCTCGATGGGGAGACAAATTTATTATCTCGACGGTTGAGAACGATCAAACTACAAAGAGTGGAAGAGCGCACTTTTGCTGAGAGATCGCCCAAGGGGAATAATTAGGAAAGAAATTCTACGACGCGAAGTTGGTCTCCACGGGAAGTTGCGCGACGCGGAAAAATTAGACACGAGGAATTGCTGGAAGAACAGTTCCCGGGGTAAATCGTGCCGATATTCGAGAAATATGCGAAACTCGTTGCTTAAAACTTGACGTTAAAGGCGTCTGTCGTTGATAAAAATTTATATAAAGAGCCTTCTCATTATTATATTACATGAGATTCATGTTTTACAATGTTTTACAAGAAACAGTGTTTTAGCTTGATACTGAAGACGAACGAATTTATATTTTGTATATTATTAGTTAAGTAATCAGCAAACGTATTTGCTTTGAAATTTTAATACACTGTGCTTCCTTGCGACAATATTAAAAGAAATAAATTAAAATGTTAGAACTACCCACGATTAAAATTCAAGTGCAAAGGGTAGAAAAAAATTTATAGCGCGGTGAAGAGCACAAACTTCCATTTTAACAAACAGTGATATGATATAACAATATATATTTAGACAGATTTAAATATAAATTGTAGGTAATAAAAATAACTATTAAAAAATATAAATTACATTATTGCATTATTAAAAAATAATGCTATTTTTATCACCTGCAATTTATATTGACTTAAATTAAATTTGAATTAAACGAATTGAAACAAATGAACAAATTTAAAATAAATGCAAGTGACAGTTAAAATATGAATTTCGACGTATACACGATGTTCTTACAAATACGATCATTACCCAAGACAAAGATAAAAGTTGTTATTTACGAGTGGAGATCCCCAATAGACAACGATCTGAAATAGGAAATCCGAGGGGAAATGGATTCGGTGGCGGCCTAGATAACTTAATTGGTGGAGCAAAGATATCTGATAAGTAAAAGTCCTAGACTCGAAACCCAGCCGGGAAATGTACCGCGCGAGATCCTGCATTTCGCCTTGGAACTTCAAATTTTAATTGGGGACACAGAGTGCTTGAAATCCTGTCTCACTCAATAAGCGACGCGTCATATACTTACAGGAACGCCGGGAGACGCGAATTATATGCACTGTGGAGAAATGTCAAAGTCATTTTTAAGCTCTGTTATTAAGATTCGCCGATTACTCCGTTCTATCGATGTTATATTGAAATTATATCGACGATTAAAATCAAGAATACTAACTTGTATCAGAGAAATAGAAAACAATTAGGTTTATAATAAAATTAATAAAATGAGCTTTCGTTGTCTGAAAAGAGATCTGCAAAATTTTTAAGAAAAATTAAGAATTGCTTATTTTTATCACTGTGACACTATCCAAAATTATTTTCTATTTTGAATATTCGTAATTCGGCCTGATTATTAATTGATCAATAAACGTGTACCATTGCACGCGAATTGTAATACGCGCGGATCTCAATGCAAAGACAGACATGTCTCAAAGTAAACTCATAACTGTATCAAGCTATTCCTTTCCGAATGTCTGCAGCTGTAATTACAATTTCTCGATATCCTACATACATGGGTCGAGTTATTAGATTCCCTGGAAGACGCTGTTTGTTATTAGAAGATTACCATTTCAATGATACCAGGGCTACGAATTATTTATCAATCTCATCTACTGATTTAGGATTTTATTTCAAAAAATTCCAGGAAACATAATTATTAATTACAAACAATGTATAAGAAACTTGTATGTTGTGAGAAATCATGAGAAAAAAGGAAATATGTAAAAGGGAACTGACCTGTTTATAATTATGCAAAAATTAATAAAAGTAACTAGAGAAAATCTAAAGGAGATTAAAAGAAAAAGATAAATCTGTGGAATATAGTTGTAAAATACAACGAATACAAGAAAATGCCAAAAACTTAACAATTTTTAAAAATGAAGTAAAAGAGAAATACACAAAAAAGAACTATCCTATTTACACTAAAATTGTCAAAATATTAATAAAAGTACGATAACCAGCGAATTAAACTTCAAATAATATCGTGAGTCACGGATCATTATAATACTCAATAATTACTATCACTATAATATAGTAAATAATACAGTGATGTTAGATCACTAACATTTCGAAAATTTAATTTTAATAAAGAGAGATGTTAACCTGAATGAACATTATATTTCAATAAATAAAATGAATGTAAAATAAAATATAGTTTTTTTTAAATCTTGGTTTTAATATTCAACATAATTTTCTTTCCTATAAATAAAATATTACGGAAAAAGGAAGGTTGAAACCTAACCTGAAAAGATTGTACGCGAGGAGGGCAGCAGAGTTAAATTACAAGTTTCAAAATCAAGTACATAATTTAATTTCAAACTATTCTGACTCCCAGTGAAGTTTAATCATAAATTTTACCTCCAAAGTTAACGTCCGATAGAAATAGAAAACCAAAAGCTAAAGACCACTAGAAATTAATTTGTAGTGCGTGTCTTGACGAGTGCCAATTTGGCGGGCAATTTGAACTCGCGCGGTCAACGAATCGTGAATGAATCGAAAATATCAGTAACGTTACACGACCTTCTACTCGTCGCAGCTGTTTCTGTTTTTTCACTCGTTACGACCGCTCTTCAAGAAGTAACACGGTACCTGAAGAAACGGGTGTCACCAGCATGCGAGTCGCAACATCGACTGGCAGCCATCTGCTGCAATTTTAATTACGATAAATCCGATTTTAATTACTCGAACTGCCAGACGGAGAGGAAGAGCGAAGAAGAGAAAAAAGACGATGAGAAAAAAAAGAACTTCTTGTGCTTGTCTAATGGACAGCCGGAGAAGAGAGGAGCAAAGGAAAATTTACGAAGGAAAAGCTCCTTCCGCGAACCGTTTCGTAGAAATCGCGTTTGTCTGGTATATTTTCCTTCAGAGAAAGTTTCAGATTTATATTTAATGAGCTTCTGTTCGAAGTGCTAAAGATTTTGAGAAAACAACCGAGCGGTGTCTATTTTTTAATAAGAAGTTTCGCTTCTTGCTTTTTTTCCATTTTCCAAGAAATTGTAATAAAATTCGTTATCTTCTCCGCTAGTTCTTTGCTCTTTCTGCGTTTCAGATTTATATTTAATAAACGCGTACGAAGACTTTGGAAAAATAAGCAAGTATGTCTTTGAATAAAAAGTTTCGTTTCTTGACATTTTCCATTATCTTTTTCTTCTGTCATAAGAAATTCTAACAGAATCCATTACCTTTGCTCTCTTCCCCTCTGCAGTTATTCCCCCCTTCTGTGTTTCAGATTTATACTTTGTACATGCGTCCAAACTGCTGCGATTAAAATAACTGTGCGATTGAAATTACAAACAATGTTTCTTGATTTTGCATTCTTTTCTTTTCAATTATAACTCTTTCCACAGATCATAGTCTCCTTTATATTTAACAGGCGCTAGAAATTTTGGAGCCTGTTTCTCCGTTTCCGAACAAAAGATTTCTCGACGTTCTCCATTACTCCATTTTTTCTATTACACGGATGTTCCGTACGGTCGTCGAACTCGGCACACTCTCTCGATCATAAATCACGGTCGATTCTTCTTCTTCCTGTCTAGATCGCCATTAACGGGATATTTGATACACGCCCACTGTAGGCAACTGGAGGATCGTTTTCATGCCTCATTACGGAATCATGATACCAGCCCTCTATGATTTCGATCGTAATCGAGATAATCGGTCTTCAATGTACATACGCTCGTGAAAAAGAAAAAAAAAAGAAGAGAAAATAAAAGCGGCGCGAGGGTGGTTGTCAATAGCGAAAGCATCGAACTTTCAGCGGAATATTACGGATCACATCGTGTGCGCGCTGTGCACAGGGATTTGATCTTTTTTTTTTTAAATTAACAAGTTCTCTGACTGACTGCTACGTCGAGGCCACTCAATTTAATTTACGAATCTACGAGAGTCGAATGAAATTCTATAATCAACGAATCATTGACGCAATTACTCATTTGCGCGTGACAAGACAACATTTGCTACTGTGTCTTTAATAGATTTAACACAGTTCAAAGAATGCTTTTTTTTATATAATTTTCTGTTTAACATTCTCTTACTACGCAATTTATATTGATTTAACACGCTTCAGAAAAAAATCTAATTTATTTTTTATACGATTTAATTTATTTTAATACGACGTCCAGCGACGAGACTCCTTTTTCGAAAACTAATTAATTTTAATGTTATATTAGCATCGCGTTCAATTCTACTGAAATAAAACAATTAACCATAATCAATGGATGATATAATCACGTTCAGGTCGTATACACATACACCTAAATACATTCATAAAATGTTCTTATAAATTGCTTCCTAGAGCAATTATATTTTCTTCCAGATATGTTATGGATGACTATTCTTCTTATCAATTGCTTCGCCGCCATTTTCTCAAACTTACGAAATATTCTCAAGGATTCGTTCTCGCTTCTGTCCAAAATAGTTATTCTTGAAACAATGTTGCATTCATAATAGTCGTAAGTCTCGTTAATTAAAACGTGAATAATTTTCGAGGCTTCGAGTAACAATTTACAATTCAAAATTGTCTCTTACTTCGATGTTCGTTAATAACTCGAGCAATTTGTCACGAAACGATCAATGAGTCTCGCCAGAATACGAATAATTACGGGAGACCAATTCTTTTCAACTTTCGTTCGATACAAAACCGAGCACATATATATACAGGGTGATTCAACTTGCACACTTGGAGAGCTAATGCAATTTTCATCCTCGGGACAAACGTGGACAATTAGGTATAAACGTGGCTTAATATCTTTTCACTTGGAATTTAGTATTCTTTCGATTAAAAAAAATAAAACCAAACTTGGAAATTTCGAAACTCGTCAACACACACAAAAAAAATTGACACCCCATATTTTGCTTTCTCTAAAAAACCATACAATTTTTGTGTCAAGTAATTTTTCATTAGACGCCTAATTGAAAAGTTATTTCAGGTGTGCGAGTTGCGTGAATCACCTTGTATATATATATATATGTGAACCGATTAAGGAGCAGCCAGTTGCGGAATTACGCGTGGTGTTACGGTTACCATGGGAATGCAAGCTTCCGGTTCCCAAGGAGATTAATTACGGTTCGTCCAAAGTCTTTTCGCTACCCTCCAACCAAAGGCTTTCATACTTCGCGATCGCGTATCTTCGAGGAACACTTTGATGCGCCATTCTTTCCCCTTCCGTCACGTCCAACATTTTTACGCGAACATTCGTAAAAACGTTTCCTAATGCTTTATCCCGCCGTGAGAACGCAAGCTTCCGGTTCCCAAGGAGATTAATTACGACTCGTCCAAAGTCTTTCCGTTACTTTGAGACTGAAAGCTTTTCGGGCAGTTTCGACACACACCCTGACGCGGAACTCTCTCGCCAGGGTCATTTTCTCAGATTTGACGTTTCTCGTTCGACGAATTGTCAGGTCTTCGCGACCCAAGATCTTCTAAAATTTTATCTCTCTGCCCGAGTTGTAAAGTGTAATTGCGTCGTAAATATAATTGTGGTAGTCGTTTCCTCGATATCTGCTCCTCGAGGAACTCGTTGCCTTTGCGATCCCTCAGCGAGATTTCGGACAAGGTGAAACTTTCGCCAAAGTCCCTCAGATAAAATTTCGTTGTTAAAAAATCGTTAATTTTGGGTATTTTTAATTCGTTCGATGAAAACTTTAGTGAAGATCGTTGCTTCTGAAGAAACTGAAGATTAGAGAAAGAGTTTCGACAGATTCAGACGCGCAGTAGGTATCTCTCGTTAAGGTTCTAATTCATGAACTGAAGAAATCGAATAATTAGGTAATTTCAAAAGTTCACATCAACACAATCAGTGTCGTCTAAACAGAACTTTGTCTTATCTTTTTCTCTTCCATTTTAAATATTGTAACAAGAATTCTACTTTCGATACTCCGTATTTCGAATCCTCTTGAATCAGTTCATGTCAAACTAAAATATATTAGAATATTTGATTTATATTCTCGCGATGGAGATTAACAACGAAATTTAATTCAATTAAATCCAAGTGATTTACTCGAATTCTCGGTAGACTGGCATGAATTAAGACTTAAATTTCCCATAAAAATCCAGAGTCCACGAATGAACTTTCAGGGTAAGCCCAATTACATAAAATTTTCATCGCATACTTTTTTGCACTTACAAATCGACCTTGGCGACTAGCGTTAGACGACCGATGTCGCGTTTAATTAATCGTTGAATTCGTTCGTTGTGGATTCCCGTGGCGTGGCACGGCCGGAAATTACAAAAATGTGCGCGAAAGGAATTTTCTGGCCTGTAGTTATTGCAATTATAGTATAGCCGGGGGCAGTATCTTATCTGCACGTGAGCGGCAATTACCGTGAAACTGTTAAAAATGATTGTTAATTTTCTCGGCGGCTTCGCGCGATTTACGCTCGCGGTTCGCCAGCGTTTGAGAACAGCTTGCTTTAACGAGTTCTTAGCTTCATCGTGAAAAAGCGTTTTCAGCAGACGAATGAGTCACGGCTTTTTTCTTCTTTTTCTCTTTTTTTTTTTTTGGTCTTCATCTCAGATCTGTTTCTCGTTCGTGACAGACAGAGTGACGAACAAAGTTTTTTTTTATCCGTCACTAGTAGATCTAATATCCAACTGCTTGTTTACGCAACGTAAGATAAATGCGAGGAAAAAGTTGATCGTAGTCAGTCCAGTTTTTGTTAAATGTGTCTCTCTTTTTTTTTATTTTCTTAATTAGACAGATTATTGCAAAACACGGGATATTTCTTGTCTTTGAGATACGTAAAATAATAATAAAAAATAAACTAATAAATAATTAAAAAATAAATAAAAAGTAATATATAAAAAATAAACATATACATGTATATATATATATACATAACCTAAACGATAATACAATTTTATTCAAATAACATTAATTAAATAGTGGTTCCACTCAAACTAGACAAATTGGTCCAAAGTTGTACAACACTCCGGTATTGTATAACTAATTAAAACCTTGAACTATAGTTTCCAGATCATCGGCGGAACGCGCTACATTTTCCGTTCACAGAACTGTCACCGGCCATGAATTATACATCGCTTGACAAACACATATACACGTATAAATCCGCTTATACAGATACAGTTGCAACGCAACGTACTGTCTATTTTTGCTGCGAAACACCTCGACGTGATTTTGCAACGCGCAACGCCCTATTTTGTCATCGATACGATTACCTCGAAGATACGTATTCGCTCTCGTGGCATAATGCAACACGTTTCGAACGCTTCTCTGATCCAGAATTAAATCTGCGTCGTAATTTTGTGCCTCCGCGCGAGAGTTCTTCGAAAGATCGCGAAAGATCCGCACGTCAGTCGCGGCAACTATCGAGAGAGGCACAGTCGCCTCTTCGAGTTTCTAAACCACTTACGTTCCCGATTGGTTGCCGCGGAACTTCCCGGAAACTCCGCGATTCGGGACAGAGGGCGCGCTCTGTTCCGCAAAAATGTAACACGGCGAAACGCAACGCGGGCTCGATTGGATTGAACTTCAATAATTTATTTGTGACAACAGACGAACTTTTACGCGAAGGAATTATTGCATTTTTTGTTTTCGTTCTATTTTTCGGGGTTGAGGATTGTTCGTGTCATTTGCAACTTCATTTAGTATGTTGAATTACACATAACTCGATGGGTGAAATGATAATCATTTCCACGAATTTATTGTTTTCATTAGTAACTAAGTTTTCAGTAATAACTAAGTTATTCGTGAAGTAATTTTGATTCAGATTGAACAAATCTGTTGCAAATAATCTTTTACTTCATAATTCATTCATTGTGAAGTAGCAAATAATCTCAACGGAAGGTGAAGTTCATACAATAGGATTAGAAACTTTCGGAAAAGAAATGTTCGTAAAAAAGATTTCTATCTTCAATTATCACATACTGGAATAATTTTGAAACTTGAAAGAAAAATTCGCTTGCAGCTACGTAGAAAGAGAAAACACCTTATTTACGTCAATTTTGATTATCGTGCCTGCAAGAGTTAATTGTTAAATTTTGCGCAACTAAAAATAAATTCATAAAAATTTTCTCTACGTAATACAAATTTCATGAAATTAAATGTTCAAACGATATTCATCCTAATGAGCGTTCAAATACTTTTTCTGTGAACGCACGCGATCTGACGTGATGCAAATGCTCAGAACTATAACTTTGTCTCGACGCATAAATTTTTCGCAGTGATTCCGTGAACACTGGCTTAACAATATAACGGACGCTACGCCTGAAACGGAACAATGCAGCCAGACTGATATTCTGCAATTGTAGATGCACCCTAATCTATGTGCAAACCTCTCGGCAAGGACAAACAATGGGTGCAGAGTATCTGTCCAGATGGACGGAAGATGTAAACGTAGCCATAAGCGTAATCCTAATGGGTCTTCGCGGTTCGTGTTCGGCCATAATCCTTCTGTTGTATTATCAATTTGCACATTTACTCGAAATTGACCATGGAAATTCGTTTGCTAAAATGTTTCATTTCTATCGACTTTTGAATTCAATTCAAATCCTCTGTGTGACAGGAGTGCAAGTAACTTTTGCAAACATATGTGCAGAGAAAGGAGAATTTCCTCACAACTTTTCCTACATTTTTCTTCTTTCTTGATTTCATATTTTCTTAGTTATTATTTTAATCAGTTTTGAACTATTATTATTATAATCAGATGAGTCACGTACAGGGTGAGTCATTCGATCGTACGACCTAAATTTACTTGCGATACATTCTTGTATTAAAAAAAATGTGCTCAAGACACGTACGTCTCGCAGCGCGGAGGGAATTAATGAGAGCGAGTGATACGTTCGAGCGTGTCATAATCACACGTTCCAACAATGCGACCTTTCATCTCTTCCGTCATAAGTTTCACTTTTCAGATGCCCTCGGGGAAAGTTAAAAATTGCTCCGTACGCTGAATCTGGCATTAACTGAAATAGCTTGCGAATAAATTTGCGTGTGGTACAATTACACGACTCGCTCTGTAAATCGAGCGTGCAAAAGCACAGAATGGAACTAGAAATGGGAGCATAATTACAATGAACGATATTTATGACGTTGGTTTCTCGCTCTGGTGTACGCACCAGCTCGCACCTTGTTTCCGCCGATATCTTTATTTGAAATCACTGAACCAAAATATCGCAGCGAACTGCCAGCCTGTTTGCATGCAGGTTGTACGTGTAACGTCTACCGCTCGTACAAAGGATGCAGTGGCAATGGCACGAAGTTACGTATTATTATATTTTGCGAACCGTTCCCTACACTTTGGACTTGAATCCGAGCCAGCGTTATTCCTTCAGTAATGGAAACTCACGTGCGTTCTGACGTTAACTTTGCGAGAGACATACTACGCTTACGAGAATTATTAACCGACTAATAATTAAGTAGGAATCGTCAAATTCACAGTTCTGTGTGAATAACATTCGCACAGTCTATTGTGTAATCTATGACAGTTCTATCGTGCAATGATGATCAAACAGAATAATATTTCTTCGATATTGAACTACAATGGTGTTTCTTAGAAATTAACGAAGAAAAAGTTCAACGTAATTAAATTTTTCTATTCTAGAAAATTGTGGATTTTTATGAATGAATGCAATGCCTGCATAATTTAATATAATTTCATTAATTTACACTGGTTGATTTCTATACTGCAATAATATTTCTTGGGAATTAATGTAATTAGAGAAATGTAATTAAATGTATTCAAACAATGAAAATTATTAACACGAATTTTCATGGTTAAATCGTTATAATTATGATTTTTATGAAACAACGCAGGTGTTATACATTATAAAAATAAAATATGTAAAACATCAAAAGCAGAGTATGCTTGTTGAAATATTTATTAACAGAAGCAAATTTCTACTTAGATTATAGAAATTACATAAATTTAATATTAATAAACTTAATATTATATACGAAATTACATAATCATCAAATCAATAAACTCAATTTTATTTATATTTACTTTGTAATTCTCGCGAGTGTCATACGGACAGTTCGAGGGAATTTCACGAGCTAAAGGCACACGAGAGAGTTTAATCGCCGCAGCACGAACGAAACCGGTTAAGTACAGATCATTTAAGAACTTGTTTAACCACTCGTGTAGTATTAGACTCTTATCATTGCCATCTAACACGTTAAAATGGCACGTCCGGAGTTCTTCGGGCTCCAGTCATAAGGAACTCAAATATTTGCCAATTCTACGTGCAAAGTTGGCTCAACGGGTAATTCCATTCAATGGGCCTCGGGTGCCACTATGTTTGTAAAGTAAAATATGTGAATGTTTATCGTGTTGAATCAGCTCGATTAAACTCCAACGGTATGCAAATAAGATTTGGACGATCTTCGATTCACTGCGCAAGTGCAGTTACAATTTGCATTCCTCCACCGGCAATACCGGCTTAATAATCGTAATAATTTCCGGTTTCTTCTGCTGTGATTCGGTTTGCATGTGCGGCTAAAAGGTACGCTCGTGACTTTTGCCGAGAACATCTCGTTAAGAAATATATCGTGGGATACGGATTTTTGTTCTTTCAGAAAAATTATTCTTCGATTAAAAAAGATGATATATCAATATAGTTATCAAAAATCGAAAAGAATAGAATTATCGAAAATGCAACGACTATTTTTAATTTATCATTTTAAAAAAGAAAACTTCTCTTTGTCAATCCTCAATTACCACAGTGGAGTATTGAAGTATTGTGCAATTTTACTGTGAAATTATATTTTAAATCTCATTACATTTATTAAGTGAGATTTTGCTCTTCACTTCGGCTAAAATTATGAGTATTACGAATCGAAGATTTTGTGTTGAATGCAAAATTTAAAAATCTTCGATAGCCAATACTGTTAGTTGACAACAACCGAAACGAGACAACTTTTAATGAATCTGAGATCAAAACGCGTGGAAGAATGCACATCGGTGGAGAAACAATCTCACGTGGAAACGATGCTTTGTATCAAGTCCGACATTTTTCGGGGCCGAGAAAGAGAAATATCGAGCGTAGCGCTGCGTCGCTCGTTTATTGACTTCCGGCACGAATCCTCTACCCCCGGCCTGTTATCCACACAACTGTTCCCTATCTGTCCGATAACTCGCTCCGCCCCGCCGCCAAACTCCCTTAACAATCGGTTTTTGAAACTATCGTTAATCGAAAATTCCAGCAACTACCGCTGGCTCGCGAAGCTGTTCTTACGAAAAATTCGAAATAACTATCGGATCGCGGAAGATCCGATCATTAATTTAACTCTTGCCGCGTCCGAGTTTGTTTGAATGTGACGCTGCATTTCAGGTTTCTCGATCGAAGCAGTTGGCATTGTTCAAGAAGTTTACGCGTAGTAAGGATTAAAACGTAAATGTTAATGATGGACTTGCAAAGTATGATGCTCACTCGTATCGTGTATATTTTAATCAAAATAATATAGAATAATTACTAAATTTTTAGGATGGAAGTTGATGACACGTGTCTCGTTTCACTAAAAAAATAAATATGAAACGAATTGTACAATAAAAGTAACATGTTGTCAACTTTTATATTCATAATCTAACGCTCTCCTTTTGGTGAAAAAAATGATGATTTGACGTAAAGTGATGTACTTCGATCAAAATTTGATTTATATTCTTTTAAGAATGTCTGGCCGGACAACGAGTAAATCTCGATCTCTCAATCTCTCTTCTCTACGCCTGTGTTAAGTCTGTTCATTTGCATCGAATTGCCTAACGAAATTATCTATTTGCGGTGTCGTTGGAAACGTCCCTGATTAATACTTCACCTTCAAGGAAACTACCTTGGGGGAGGGGACTCGTGACCACTGATGGTTGCCACAAAGTAAGAGTATCCTCTTTAGAGGGTTTTGATTATGGCTAAAGGTCCAGTCACGAGATCTTCAAGAAGTTTCATAGAATGTTATGAATCTTTTCAGTGAGTTTCAGTAATAATCTTCCATCTTTTAGGTGCACTTCTGTGTACATCAGAAAATAAACGAAGAACAAGATGGAAATTAAAGATAAATGTAAAAAATAAATGTTTAAATCAGTCTTCAGTGTACAAATTAAGATAATATCTCGAGAATCGAAAAAAAGCACATATTTTTGACAGTTTATTCTTGATCTATTTTAAAAAACTACCAGGTTCATTCTCTCTTCGATTAAACTATTTCTCGTTAACTCGTTCACTCCACTTCTTGTCAAAAACTATATCATATTATCCTCCTACGAATCTTTTAATTGCTTTAAGAGTTAAAAATTAATAATACTTCCAAAGCCAAGATCCATTAAAGTTTCTACAATTTTTCGATGCACTACTTCTTGCGATATTATACGGGGTGGTCACTGAAAAACTGAATGATATGAAACAAAAATAACTTTTACAAACACATGTTTTTTAATTTTTTTATTATTTTATTTGGTGAATTTTTTTCAGTATTATATGTGAAAACTACAAAAGAAGAAATGAACAAATTATGACTTTTTCAAACTCTTCAGTTTTTCAATAGCCAACCTGTACTATTCTCCTACGATTCTCGAATCCTTTAATTGTCACCAAACCCACCGATACATATTAATATTCAATTCCATCAGTTTCAAGCTAAACGAGCAACAAACAAACCGAGCCAAAAATCAGTAACATTTCCAAAGCCAAGACACCAAAGTTTCTACAACTTTTCCATGCATCGCGCGATTGGCAGTTGCATCAATCCCGAACGGGACTCGGGTCGAATCGTCAGCACTTTGGCGAAACGGATATTGTCGCATCCGATTCGTGACAAACGTATCGATCTCCGTTTATAAGCAGAAGCACACCGAACGGTTCGAAACGTCGTTTGTCGTCGAAAGAGAGAAGAAGGGATTTACATTGATGTAACTGAAAGCGAACCATCCTTACGTAACGAAAAGGAAGCTCGTTCCCTTTTTTTTCAACGAGAAATAGCGAGCGTCGCGTCAGCACGGTTTTCACGAACGGAAACTTCCCGTTCGTGAAAACGTTGCGAGGTTTCTATCGGCGCTGGATCGCTGCTAGGTTTTCATTCGTTTCGCTTTTTCTCTTTCTTCTCTTTCTTTTTTTTTTTTTTATTCGTCGCGTGTCGCGAGTTCTTTCTCTCGTTCTTTGCCGCGCGTGAACGCTCTCCGATACACACATGTGCGTGTGTGCACGTGCACATACGGTGGAAACCGTAATGGTTAAAACCGTAACCGTGGAAAAATTGCTGGAAATTCTGTAGGTCTTGATAAAGTGAAAGCGGGGGGATTAATGATAAAATGGTGCAGCGTTTAATTAATACTAGAATACTATCGGGATGGTCAAAACGATCAACGACTTGTAATTTATATAAAATAATTTCAATAGCAATTTTATGTATTTTTGGTAATTTATCTCTACTAGTTTTATGATTCTGCATTGCTGATTTAAACGGAGGCTTTTGCACAGTGTATTTCTTTTTTTAAATTTGTTGCAAATTATTGACGCTGTTGATTTGAATTTGAATTAATTTAAGGAAATGGAAGGTCTGATATAGAGTCTGGAATAAATTTGTTTCATCCTCTGTAAAGCGATTAGCACCCTAGTTCTATGAATTCTAGAGTTCGTGACAGATAAGATCAGTTTCGCAATAAAAATTGCTTCCTCGTCAGTAAATTAGCCACCTGATAAGCAAAAATTATATCTGCAAGCAATTCCTATGCGAATGAAATATTACATAATGTTACATAATGACTATGTCCACTGGATCGTTCAGAAAAAATTATCAATCGTAAAGAGTAGAAAAGAGACTAACGTAAACTAATTTAGTAAAATTGTTATAATTTCTTGTGCTCCACGAATACTTCGAAAGGTGTTTAACTTCGACAAACTTTTTTCGTATTATCCAGAAGCATCATCACTTCGTAAGTAAAATAATATAGCGTTGGAAATAATCATTCAAATTTTATTTAATTTAGGTTTACTAGAACAAATATGTATACAAGAGTTAATGTTACATAGTTTCAATTTCCAAAAAAATAATATCCTCCGCCATTATTAAATTTTCGTAAGAAGCAATAAAGATTCTAGTTTATGTGAATTATTCCAGTGAGTGTCAATTGACTCAGGACTGTCTTGAGAAATTTTTTTCTTTCGAAATTCTTTTGTTCCTCTGACGTCGTTATATTATACTATCACATCGCATCATACACCATCAAATGTACACGTTCATTGTAATTATCAGCAAATTATAAAAAGAGGTAGATTTAAATGTCCCTTCAGAAGGGACAGTCGAGTGCAAAAGGTTAAATACACGTGTACCAAGGCTCGATAATGGGAAAATGTGCCAGCACATGCACCCTACGTTTTGCGAATGCGACGCGTAACGAGAGAAACCGCAGAGTGGCGGACAAGAGAACGCGGAGGACGCAGTTCGGGACAATCTGTTGATGGGGAGGGCGAAGTCGCGCGAAATTTTGCCGCAAAATAATCAGAGACTGCACGACCGGATGGATTCGCGCAGATGTGGTAATTAGATACACGCGAAGCGCATAACTGTCACTGCTCGTTGGCACTTACACCGATCGTACACGAAAACCGCAGAATTGCGGTCGATACCGTTTGATCTGTGCGACCGTATTCAAACCGCCTCGACTCATACGCCGATATCCGTCGATAAAAAAAGCACACAGTTTACTGATCTTCAAAGCTGCCCCGAAGCTCGGAAATAGCGTTCGCTCGCCACGAAAACCGCGCGCCGGACACCTCGTCAGTGTTTTATTTTTTTCGAAATTCTCAGCCAGGGCCGTGTATTTGTACTTCGCTTACACCCTTATTCAAATTTGTGAATATTCGCGTCTCGTTACTCCTTACTACGACCTTTTGCATTTTGCACTGAAAGTGATTTTAGCGGGTGTAACGAAAATCGGGTCTCTTCAAGTGCAACGCTGATGCAACGAAAATTAGCGATTGGTTGATTTGGGTCACGTGATTCGCGAGGGGGCGTGGGGTAGTAGGAGTGGCGTTGTTTGGTACTGCGCGATCGCGCCTGTAATTTGTTTCGTATCGATTCAAATGTTTGCATATCGATAAAATTTTATGGCAAAAAAGTCTTCATTTTCTAGTCAGAACAGTTGCTTCTGGGCCTTTCAGTGAGACGAATCATACTGGGGTACAAGTGCAGTTTTCAATTTAATATTATGAAAGTATCACAAAATAATTTATATAATTTACGTTTATTTGTAAATAAATTTGTGAGTATTTTTATCTCTTATCGTTACCTTTTTTGCATTTTTGTAATTTTTGCTAGTATTTTAATTGGAAAATTGTGTGATTTATAATATCACGTGGAAGTCTCGAGTCTTCCAAGTGGTATTGCTTTGTTTTCAACAATAAATATAAAAGTATTACAAAGATACTTGCGAGCAAGAAATTAATAATTTACGTTAGATAAGTTAATCTTGTATTTTATATTCTTTGTAATAAACTTGTAATAGATTAGTAATAGATAAATAATTCTTTGTAATAGATTTGTAATATATTAGCAAATACATTTTCTTCCAAAGTAACTTATCTCTAAATTTTGAATAAATCTCAATAAAGAGTTGAGAGTTAAATTTGCTGTTACTGCTAAAGAACCTTTCTAAGAATCCTCTATTTAATTAAATAATTACTAATGATTCGTACTGTTTAGTATGAAACAGAAATAGAAGAAGCGTCATTCTCCGTCGTTCTTTGATGAATTAATGACATCAATACAGGATCATTCGCATTTGCATAGAATTAATAACAGCGACCGTGTCTGTTTCCGATATTTGTACGCTTGTACGCGGAACAGCAGGACAGAATTAATTTCCTCGCAGCGGGAATATTACGAAGAAAGTTTCCTTTTCAGACGAAATTGCGGCATTCGCATCCGATGATTTGCATCTTTCAATTGTAAATGTTTTCCTGTAACGTCTACCGGGGCTTCTTTTCTTTTACAGGTTGTCCTGTCCGCGATCGTTTCATCGTTATTGTCATTTTAATTCGCATTTTAAGAGACGTCCTCGTTCGGAAAAAATAAAAAATAGGAAATACGATAACACGTTGGAATATTCGAAATTTCGCTCGTATTCACTTTGAATTATCCCGAAAGTTATGAGTTTAATTCGTACTTATATTGCAGCATTTCCATCGTAAATGGAATTGATATGATGTAATAGAAATCACATTGTCTTTTACATTAAGTAAATAATTTTTTATTATCCCTCTCTTCCAATTCAAAATTTCAGCTTCAAAAGTAAAAGAGTCAATCATGTTTTACTTTTTCAGAGCAAATGAATATAAGAAATCAGATGTAAAAAGTAAATCTAAAAATTTATTGCACTAAAAATAAATATGATAAATGCATTCCACGCGAGGACGTCTCTCTTTGAGAGAGAAAAACTTTCGAAGGAAATATATGTATATCTTAAAATTTCTTCTTCGTAAAATGCAATCCACCATTCCGAATGCTTGAGTAGCATATGCACTTCCTTCTGAAGTGATTTCACACTCTGCTTTAGAGGCGGAGGAGCCTTTAACGCAGCAGTTGGTTACAGTCGCTTCACGCTCCTAACTCAATTTTAACTTCGAAAGCTCCTTTATTCCTTTAAATCCTGCAATAATATCACAGAGCTATCGCGACAGGCCATCGCTTCGAGATCATATCGCAAACCATGCCTTCTAAATCGCCTACTTAGTCATTTAGATTCTAATCCTGATTAATTCGCAATTACCAACTTCAACTCTGTTTTAATTGACAGTTTTAGTTCGTTTACTTTCAACTATATTTTTCTTAATATTTCGCCAACTTCCTCTTGAACGCAGAGTTGAGAACATTATTTTTAACTATTTTTTCTTAATATTTCCTCTAATATCTCTTCTCGGACAAAACGTTGCGAACATTTAGTGCAAAATTCAACGGAAACGTTTTTAGTGCTACAAACAAATTAAACTAAATCGTACTTCAACTTTGTTCTAATAACAATTTTAGTAATATGTGTGGAAACATAAATTATTTTCATAAAATAATTTAGCTGCACGCAATGCGTGATTTAACTCAAGTAGTTCTGCGCCGTGTGTGGCCGGGCACGACTACATACGTGTACATATTTTATTACGTTCGTGTAATTAAACCAGAATTTATGATTAATCTTTATCTAAATGAACAGAATAACATTCAAGTTCCCCTTTTGAAGAGGAATAAAATATTTTCCATCCAATTAATTCACCACGAATAAAATAATATTAATTCAAGTTCAAACAACTGAAATTAATTACCTCTTGAATTTGTACAAGAGAGAGAGATCAAAATTTATTATGCAACAACCGCAGAGTTAAAAATTGCGAATTTTTCTTCTCCATAATTTTTAAACACTCCTCGTATCGCGAGAAAAAGAAGAATAAAGAACAATGACTGAAAATTTTAATTAAAACACGACTTAAAACGCGTATTTTTCATACACACCCTCTTTAAAAGAGTTAATAGATTACACAGATATCCTAAAAAGCTTTACTCGCTGAAAGAGTACTTTATAGAGGCGAATATTTCTTCTTTTTATTAAGCAGCAGGGAAGACGCAACTGAATGGAGGTCGATGAAACCGTTGTAAGAAGTTCTTTAGAAGTAAAGACCCCGGTCATTTTAATACCACTTTAACCACCTTAGCATTTCCACTGAACGTCTTTTATCAGCCTTTTCTGGTAAATTATACCTACTTATTGTCGTTTGAGTGAATGCATAATATACAATGGAAATGTCAAACCTTAGCAGGAAGTATATTTTTTATTTAAAGAGGAGGAGATGCTTAAAACAGCAACGAGATTGAAGTACTTCAGGAATAAACACTCTCTTTGTCCTCGATGAATTTAAATACAATATTTACTGGGAAATAACAAAATGTCACGAAAACTTTTTATTTAAAAAATATATTACATGGACAGTGGTTTTAAGAGTGTTGAAAGTATTCTCATTGAATGTTCAAATTTTTTCCATATAATGAACAATAGATGCTTAAATTTTGAAATCTTCGCACCAAGAAAATTGCAACATCTGCAGGTTAGGATTGCACAAATTTAAAAATCATATTGTGTACAGCTATTAAGCTTTAAAATTTTAATTGATTATAAAATAAGATCAATCAAATTTGATTGTAAAATAAGGAAATTAATTTTTTTTATAAGTGATCAGTCAAAAAATTTTATTGTACTATTTCGTTTTTAAAGTGTTGCAATTTATATTCAACTATATTTAATATTTTGTAGCTTCCGCTGTATGTTCACGCGCAGCGCTGAAACGAAATTTCGAAATTACTTAACGAGATCGGATCGTTAATTTCTGCTGAGATAACAGCGCTGAGCAGCGAACAATTACGAAAACTACACGCTTATTCGTTATAATTTTGCCAGATAATTTCCGCTAGGTTAGGTCAGGGGGCGAAATAACATTCACGGCTACGTTAACCAGGGTTGAGGTTAGGAAGGTCGAAAGATCCTCTTACGAGAATTCTTAACGGTTGCTCTGCTCCATCGTGGCTGCGAGTATTAGAGCGAAAACCAAGAAAATTGCAGTCATCCGTGAAAAAATGGGCGTCTGCCTGTGCATTTTGTCTCCGGGCTATTGTATTTGCCACGAAACTCGTGTGTCTTTATGGCCGGGTCTCGTTTTAATCTTTCGTCTCTATGGGCCGATAAATGAAAAGACAAAACCGTCAGTGCAATAGTTACCGTCTGACGCCATAAGTATTCGCGTTCAGTCGAATTTTGTTCAGAAGAATTTTGATTTTGTAACATTAAATTTGCAGTATTGCAAATTCTAACTGCACACACGGTTGATGTTAAATTATAGAGTTTAGTTATAAATTTAACTATAACCTGAACGAATGTTTGGATACTTGCAAGAAGTTACAAACATGTAGGTTATGATAATGATTTAGACTTAAAGTCTATGTAAATTTATTTTTGTAGGCAAAACTAAATGGGACCTAGATGGTAATTACTGAATATTTTACTACTTTGGAAGCTTTTATCCATATTCCTAAATTTGCCATAAATGTATAACATAAACATATTTCTAATTTAAATACAGAATTAAATGGGACCTAAATGGGAATTACTAAATATTGTAATATTAAATACTTTACAATTTTAGAGGTTTTTATCCATATTTCTAATTTTCCATAAATACAGAATTAAATGGGATCTACTATATATTATAAATATATAATTCTGTATTTATGGAATATATATACTATATATTCCATAAATACAAAACTAAATGGGAATTACTATATATTATAATAAATACTTTACTATTTTAGAAGTTTTTATATGTATTTCTACTATGTATATAAACATCCACATTTCAATAATATCAACTTATATTATTACCGAGTTTATTTTCATAAGAAAAACCGTTTCGCAAATAGAAACATTAAACTGGACAATCCCAAAAGAACACTGAATCTTGGAATTCTTAAATGGTCCTCAGTTTATATATCCCACAGTAGTCATCACCAATGATCTCATACGTAATAGTTAGTACAACATTAAACTAAAGCATGAGCTTTTAACGAGAATATAAAACTTCATAGTTCATATACTCATCATCAAAATATTATCTCCAAATTTCCTAATAATCGAGGTTAAGAATCACGCTATTTGTATCGTCACGATACAGAACGTAATCGGTAAGGCAACAAAGTCTATAACGATCATTACTTTCCACTCGTTTCTCGGAGCTTACGTAATTTTAATCATCGCTCGACACGGATAAACGATTTGTTGAAGCAATCCCGGGAACAGATTGCTTTTGAAATTAATTCGATCCGGAACGATTCGGTTTCCATTAATTCCGCTGTTGAACGAGGCCGCTGCGACAGTTAGCGAAGACATGCAAATAACAATTCGCCCAATGGCGGGCTCGTTTTAAATTTGTTTCAGTATTCTAGTGTATATCTTTCGTAGCGAGATGATTACACGACATAATGGTGACACGGTCTCGCGTGTGACAATGTTCGCGCGATCGATTTAATTGTTCGTATTTTGACATTTTTTCGTCAAATTCTCTAGAACTCAACTGTAATTTTAGTGCAACAAAATTATAGAAATACTTGAAATCGGTACCGTGAATGTGAATTTATTTAAAGATTCTATCAGTCAACCCCTTGAATTAATCAACTTTAAATACGATTATCTTTCCAAATTAAACTATATTTTTTCATAAATTAATGCGCGAATTAATTTGTCTATTTTCTATTTAAGAAAGTATTTAAAACACCGCCTACAAAATTATTAAATTTATCAACGTTAAATTTTTATAGAAAGTTCGTTTGTTCAAGGTGGTAGCACGAGTGGTCTGATCTTCAAACACGACTATCTTTCTAGATTAAATTACATTTTGTCACAAATTAATCTGTCTATCTTCTATTTAAAACATCATCTACAAAATTTAATTAACGTTGAACTTTTACAAAAAGTTCGTTGGACAGACTGATAATACGGACGGTCTGACCAAAACGTCTGATTCCACTTGCGCTCTCGTGCGAACTCGTGCAAACTTGTTTTTCTTCCTTAAAAATAACTGAACACAATGTCCACTTTTGCGCAATTTAATTGAATTATGGTAGATTTTGACTCTTGAATGAAAATAGGGGAAAAATTAGATGGTTAAAACGTGAAGTTATAATTCCATGTACTATGGCAAATATACTCTTCGCCCGCATGTGTTTATACATACGTGCTCTTTGAACTCATCCTTGCGCGTTTAACGTGGAATTATTCGGATAAAGCGAGCTCTAATCGTGGCACGATAAATTTAAATGTTCAATTCACTTTGTGCCTCGTACCGCGGCCGCGTCATATCTGACTTGCTTCTACCGTAACATCTGCTCTGCGTTATTTTTGAAGATACGAAAATATCGCTGGAGGCTGAAACGTAATTTCGTAATTCAGAAGGAAGAACACGTGGTTAGTGGTGAAAGTTTTCTTTCGACGTCCTCGAAAAATTATCTCGTTCCGTTTTAACGAAACAGAAACTGCCAGATGCACGTATCCTTAATCATCATACTTCACTCTGATAAAAAGCACGCGTGCTTGCGCAGTATGTAGTACTTACTTCGCCCCTGATATGCAATTCATTCGAAGATAATGTGCGTAATTGGTACTTTGTTTCGTGCAACGTACTGCAAAATAATCTCTTCGTAGAGATTCGAATTGGACTGGATAAAAAAGAAAAGTAGGGAGGAAAGCTTCTTAAGGAAATTCACGGCGTGCAATCAACAGAAACGTGTTTCCTTCGCAAGCAACGAAGTAATAAATGCGCTTGTTGCATTTTGGCAGCCGGCCAGGAGAAACGAATAAAAGTCTCGTTGAGAACTCTATTCGGACAATTTGCTCTGCAAATATTCGCGGTGTTCACCGACGACTCGCGTGCAATTTCTTTCCAAAAATAGAAAGTGTAGAAAAATGAAGAAACGTACGCAAAATGTGAAACAATTCACACGTCTATATTTAGAAAGATGAATTTCCCTCCAGTTGGCGCGAATTTCGATTAAACAATTTTCCAAGGAAATATCGATCCTTCTTTTGATTGTTGGATTTTTCCATTCGAATATTAACCTTCTTCGCCGTTTTTTACGAAACACAATGAGATACTGATATTTGGTACAAATTGAACGTTTCTTTACTATTTATCTTACGTTATTATATTATCGCAAAACAAAGTAAAATTTCTTTTATCCGCTTTATGGGGGGCAGAAATGTAAATTTCAAGGAAGAATCCTTCTCTCAATTTTCCTCGACGTTTTCTGTCGCGTTGCAGAGAGGCGCGTTAAATTCAAATCGAACGTCGCGCGTTGACACGTTTACTTTCGACTAGCGTCACATCCGCCGCTTGTTTAGCTTTGATTTTCACGAGGGGGCCACTTTGAAGGAAGGCTAGGCAGACACGGGTAGACGTCTCGAGGTAAGAACGTGCCATCGGTGGATTGGCGTTATTCTGTCCCATCACGAAATCGCGGGGGCGCCACGTCATCCGGAATTTGCCTCTTGTCGCACTTTTCACAGTTTGGACACGGATATTGAAATTCAGCGTAGGGCCACTACGTGATGTTTCTATCCTCAACGAGAGGAGGATTCTGCATCCTCTTTCCTCAAGAAATGAGAAGCAATTCTCAGAACGCGTAAAATCGAAACACAAAGTGGAGATTTTTGTAGGAAGATATCACTTTCTTTTTTTGTCTTTTTTGATACATTTAATGAATTCTGTGTCTTTTTATGAAAATGTACATTTGTCAATTAAATTATACGTAAATTTATAATTTATAGAAAAACTGCACGACTTTTTTGCCGTAAAATTTTATCGATATGCAAACATTTGAATCGATACAAAACAAATTACAGGCGCGATCAGTACCAGATAACGCCACTCCTACTCGAGGTCTACCCCACGCCCCCTCACGAGTCACGTGACCTAAATCAACCAATCGCTAATTTTCGTTGCATTAGCGTTGCACCTGAAGAGGCCCGATTTTCTGAATTATCCCTGCTAAAATCACTTTCAGTGATAAAATGTTCAATACAGCGAGAGTAGAATAACGTGCATATTTTGTGTAATTGGCTATATTTCATATTTCCGCGATTTATCATAAAATAGCATAAAGAGCATGTGGCATAAAATAAAGTGCGTAAAAGAACTAAATATAAAAGCAGAACATGAAAGCATAAAAGCATAAAAGACTATATTGAACATGTTTGAAATGAAGGACTATTTGAATTTTCCAAATTCAATTTTCATGTAATGATCTACTTCAGAAAAGAACACGCACGTAGCCTGATATTTTTCTTTCTTTAAATTTTCCTTGAAATTAGTTTTTCTAAATAAATTAACGCCGAAAAGGATTAAATCACCCAGCTCAAAATTCTAAAATTTAATCAGCTTTCGCGAAACAGTCCGAATGATCAGCCCTTAAACGAGATCATTGTCCGGATGATGGCACGAGTTTAGGTTATCCTTCCACGTTGGCATGCAGCCAAGCTCATGAACACAAATCATACTCCTCTAACGATGCCAAATAATGATCTTTTGCTCGTAAATGTGGCCGCAGATTGACTATACAAATGCATTAAACGGGTTGTACACAATGCAGAGATAAATTGTATCCTTCGTATGTATATAACGGTTCATTAATATAATAAATCATTATATGTACATACGAATCATTATATACACATTTGTGTGCATCGCGTGTGATCTATACAAAATAGAAAATGTTCTATTACGTGTCACATATTGCAGAATTCACAAGAGCAATTTCAGCAATATCTATCGACAATAGCGAAAGAGCTGTAAATTTGAGAATAAATGAAAATATACGCGTGGACGAAATTTTGAATGAAATAAATCGAAGATTTCGATGCAGATAAAAAACAACAGAGTGAATATTGAATTGAATTTTTCAAGTTATCGGAAATTTGGTTGAAGTAACGATGAAATGAAAAAAATTTATGTTTCGTGCGTATGCAAAAGTGATAATGATGCATTTATTACCTACGTTACTGATCTGATTTTTCGGTACGTTTCATATTTTAAGCAATTTCCGTGAAAAATTTATTTCTTCATTACAAGAGTACTTTGTATGTGCGTTTTATATGAATTATTGTAAACTTTTATTAACATTGCAGAATATTTCTGCAGCGAATATATGTTAAATTGGAATTTTTTTTTTTTTGTTGCATTAATAACGTTACAAACGTTGCAAGAGGAGTATTACATGTTTATGCTCTCAGTCTGATAATGAATGAATCGAATGGTAAAATTGTTCCATCGATTCAGAGACAACTGTCAAATGTATAAAAATTAATGTATCTCGTGCATTAATATGTCTCTCGCTGTGATTCGTTCCATAAAACAATGCTCTTTGCATGAAAAATGACTACTTGCATTTCTGTAAAAATATTTCAAAATACACAATAATGCACAAAAAAACTGAGAAGAAAATAATCTTTCAAAACGTTCTCCATGGAACATAACTTATATCGTCGTATCATATTGAAACTGAAATATTCCACAAAGATATTCATTGTTTTTGAAGTATCAAAAACGAAGAGATGAAAACCTTAAGGGGAAATTATAAATATGTCTGTTTTAGTCGTAGAATAAATGTGGAAAACTTCGCTTGAATCTGTTTGTGCATCGAAATGCACGTAAATACCTGGTAAGCGTGCACGCGTTCTGACGTTTCATTTTCTTTCTCGTTGTATTTTTATTTGCGATATTGCATTCGAGGATGAAATACCTTCAAGGGCAATTCTTTTCGCGTTTTGACGGACTAAAATCCACTAAATTCCACTAAACTCTTTAGTTAAATCTAACTCTCCGATTCCCGAATTTTTATTTTATTTTATTACAACAAAATCCAAAATTATACGTATAAAATTTCTCCGTACACGGATGAAACGTACGTCCATTTTTTTTTTTTTTAATTTGAATTTGCATAGAAACGTAGTGAAATGAGACAGTCATGTACAGATTCGTAGCCAACACCACGAAAGGAAGTCACTTGTCACTCACCTCCCCTTCTCCTTTCTTTTAGTGGCTTTGCGATACTAAAAGTGCTCCGTCTGTATCGGGTCTTTGTCCAGACTGCTAAAGTACCACTTCAAGTTTCAGGTTGACATCTCTCCCTTTGTGTATAATATTTCTGACGTAACTACCAATACGGGGCGAAAGATTCCATTGAAACGTATCGACTTTCCAATACCTCTGACTTTTACGTGTACATATGTAAGAACAGAAATCTGACATACGTACTTATGATATGTAATCGCTTATTGCGTAAAACTGTGATGTTATTGTTATTTAATAATGTTTACAGTATATATATATATGTGTGTGTAAAATCATGATATTATTTTTGTAATAATATATATTATAGTATACATTTATTGTATAAATGTTCACAAATAGCAGTTCACAGCTATTTTGCAATGAATAATTAAAAATATCCAAGAATCGAACCTTCAGCAAAGGATATCGCAAGTAAAGTATAACTAACAAGAGATTCAACATAATTGCAAATGTCCAGGAATCTGAATTTCAACTTTCTTCATCGAGGAAAGTCAAAAAACATAGGATACGTAACAAGAATATTCAGACTTCAAACTGTGTAGTTTCACACACAGGCGAGCAAGAAAGAGAGAGAGAGAGAGAGAGAGAGAGAGAGAGAGTAGTTTGCCTAGTTGTAGGGCCGATGTAAAGTTATATCAGACAGTGCTGCTTTTACAGAAGTCTCACAAGTATTATAGACAATAGGTTATCTGGCGGGAGTGCATCAAATGCTTTTAGAAGCCTACCTCGGCGGTCTTAAGGACAGTTCTATGTTTTACGACTAAGAAGCTTTGTTCACTCTTCTGCTCTATCGCGTTTTATGTCATCCAACGTAAATATGCACACCAACACGCGTACACATACACACACCAGTCTGACGGAACCGTTTACCTCCTGAAAATATGTACCGAATCCCGGATTCCTTACACTGCGCTCTTATTTCTATGCTTTCACCACGAATGAGCAAAAACACAAACCATTTTTCTTTCTCATATTAAGAAAGTTATATTGAACCCACTAATATCAAACGATACTTAGAATGAAGAGAAATGTTATACATAGATCAAATGTTGTATATAGAAATGTTATATATGAACCATTTTTCTTTCTCATATTAAGAAAGTTATATTGAACCCACTAATATCAAACGATACTTAGAATCAAGAGAAATGTTATATATGGATCAAATGTTACATATGGAAATGTTATATATGAACCATTTTTCTTTCTCATATGAAGAAAGTTATATTGAACCCACTGATATCAAACGATACTTAGAATCAAGATAAATGTCATATATGGATCAAATGTTATATATGGAAATGTTATATATGAACCATTTTTCTTTCTCATATTAAGAAAGTTATATTGAACCCACCAATATCAAACGATGCTTAGAATGAAGAGAAATGTTATACATGGATCAAATGTTGTATATGGAAATGTTATATATGAACCATTTTTCTCTCTCATATTAAGAAAGTTATATTGAACCCACTAATATCAAACGATACTTAGAATCAAGAGAAATGTTACATATGGATCTTTCTCTCCGTGTATTATTTAAAAAATAATATTGATATAATTGGCAATTCACTCTCTTTCGAGATAGGATTCTCTTACTTCGTGCAAGAAATTCTTTTTTCTTAGTTACTGACACGTTGAATACCATGGGAATCACCAGTGACCGACGATGCCAAGATTGGTAGAAAAACATATTATAATTTGAATGAATGTTAATACTTTCAAATTTTTCAATGTTAGCTTCGTTATCTACAATAGTCTGAAAAAATTAAGTGCAGTATAGAACACATGTATTCGTAAGTTTTATTCGCGGATATTGTGATATATCGCATTAAAGCACTGCAAACAAAGAAAAGGTCTTCACAATGTGACGACATTTTTTGGTACAATTTTATGCTTTTCTTCTGCTTAATTGTTTTGAACTTTTTGTTATAACATCTACAAAATCCGATATAGGGTTTTCTTGCCTTTTTTTTCGTTTTATGTCATAGCTTTCTCTGTGGGCTTGTAACGTGAAAATAAACTATATCGTAAAAATGAAGTATCGTGAAAAAATAGGTGAAAATGGAGGAAACGCGTTTCAGCGCCGTGGGGGTCACCGGTGACCGTCAGTAAAATAAATTTATTAGATAATATTTCAACATAATCTATCGTATAATAACAGGTTCGTGTTGGCGTCTTGAGCCAGTAAACTAAAGTCAGCGTGGCATTCAACGTGTTAAGTATAATTATAATTCTCATTTCTGATAATCTCACATGGAAAATGCTAAGAACGGTTTCTCACTCACAGTAAATGCATTTATGGTTTCGTTAACTTATTAAAGTTACAACGTAAGCACAATAATGCCATATTAAGCTTGAAAGGATTGAAAGTGTAACTGTAGCAACGTGCTATTGGTGAACTAGTCTTCCAGATCTTCCAAATAATTGTTTCTCAATATTTTTCAGCGAGCACGAATCTCATGGGCAAATTCACGCAGAGTGTCCGGAGAATCGTTCAAGATGTAAAGGACGAGGGAACATCAAGTAAGTTATTGTAATGGAATACACGCACATAGATCGTCATTTGCAGTTAATTTCTAGGGGATCATTAATTCAATTGTATTTATTACACTGTAAAATGGAATTTGTTGTGCTGTAATCTGCTGTGTTAAATCTGCCGGTGTTAAATTTAGCAGATTATGCAAATGTTTCCGAATTTAACAATATACATATTTAACCACGATGAACTAGCTACAATTAATTAACCCTTGTTAATTAATAATCTCGGTATACCCGAGACAGAAACTTCAGATATTGCAATACTACGAATTTCGTTAATAGCTCTGCTGTTCGTTACGTTTGTATCACCAAATTTTGAAGGTTTGTTTTTAAAAAGCGGAACATACGTAAAAATTATATGGAGACATAATTTTCATTTCTACGAAAAGCTTAGGAGATATATATATATATTTATATTTATATCATATTTTTCACATTTTTGAATATAATATAATTATATATATATATAATTTCAAAAATGTGAAAAATATAATTTTAAACAGACAAAAGTTTCGTAAAGACAGAAAGAATCGTTGAAGGAAAACTCGATCACTCACTCTGAACTCTTATGTTATTTCATCGTCCAATGAAAAAAAAAAAAGAAATTAAAACACTCTCTGTTCATTTCCGTTGTTTTCTTCATTTTCTTATTTCGCGTTGATTCTTAAATACCATGCCACCTCCAACTTTAATTTCCTCGCTCACCTTGCGTAATTGCACGAGAATTTAATTCCCACGTCGATAATATCCGTTTCTCGCATAGCTCACTGAAATTAATTGCAATTTAATTGTGCGGAATGGTTCGTCAATTTCCAATGGCGCGTAATCTTTCGCCCGGGCGCTGCACACGGGCAGAGAAACGATTTTAATATCCATAAGGGAAATATTATCCATTTAAAGCGGGCGATCTTGGATGTCGATTTCCTAAAGCACGTGCTTGTTTGCGGAGATAGTAACGCAGGGGGGAATTGGGATGAAGATGTTCGTACCGACTGTTAGAAATAAGGTATTGGACTTGTGCCAGGTGGTCGACTGTTGGCTCATGAATGGAATTGAAGCAGAAGCTTTTACACCCGGTCAGTTGGTATAACGACGCGTCAGAAGTGTACCCACCTACTATTTGCGCTTCAAATAGTCGCGAGCGTTTCCCTCTGGGGATAACTTCGTTAAAACCAGATCAACAATTCGCATACTTTTTCTTCTGCTGAGCTGGCCGTGAGGTATCTTTAAATTAAATCGCGACGAAAATACTGCACCTCTCCGTTTTTCAAATGTAATAGTTTTCTTTAAAAAAAAAAAAGTCTGGTAAAATGTTGTTGATTAAAAACATAAATTAAATTCGAATCTGAGCTGAAAAATTCCACTTTACTACAATTTTAACTAGTCAACTAATATAAATTTTGCAAGAAGAAAATATAACTGTTGGTAAAATAAGAAATATAAAGAGTTTAGTGAAACTTATAATTTTAGAATAACGAGATTTCTCGAGTTTTTTTTTTTTTTTTAATAATAAAAGTAATTTTAAGAAACTGTAACATCTACGGAATATACTTTTTTTTTTGTATTATACGTTAAAATTAGTACAGAAAGTAAGTACTTTCCTGAAAATATCCATGTTATAAGCTGTTTTATTTAATCTTCATTTAAAATTTAAATCATCTGTATGGAAATTGTACGCTTATTTTTCTTGAATGAATTTACATATTTGAGGAATATCTACTACGTGTGATTATCGTCTTCGTGGTAGCCACAGCAAAAAGTACGACCTCGTATTTTCTAGTTGCACGGCTATTTGAACTGATCGTATACACAGAATAATCTTCGCGAATGTTTTACGATAACAGCTCGCCATTATGCGGGAAATATTCAACTCTATTATCAAACGCTGCGTTGCGTTGGAAATTTGAAAAATTGTACGTCACGTTTCCCAGCGATAAATGCATCGATCGAGCCTGATCGATTGAAACCTCAATTTAAATTGCAAATTTAGACAAACGAAAATAATCGAATCGGTCCGAGACAATTTATAACGGTTGAACAAACTTTGCCGTTTAATATGTCGGGAACGGAATGTCGAGAAAGGGGCCTCAATTTTCCATTAATTTCTTTCTTCTCTGTTTCGCGCAAATTTGCCTATAAAGCACGGACTTAGTTCGGTAGCAATAAAGGAGAGCTTTAATTAAAACAGAAGTGAATTCCCTGTAACGAAACGGCAACATCAATTTTCTCATTAGGCGTACACGATACGCCGGGAAGCGGTAATGTTATTAAGCCGGCTGGTGAGTGGACAACGCCGCGTGTTTACCCGCGCGCGTGCATGTTAGAGATCGTATCGTTTGTTAATCTTTGGAGGCTCGCCAGAGGAGAGCTTTCGAAAACGCTCCGTCAAAATGCTTTTGAAAGTGCTCCTCTGGAAAAAAATGAGCAATCATTTTTGCGCCTTGCGCGCGCGTTATTAATTCGAGGTTGCCCTTTTGTAATATCTCGCAGCGTCGAAGAATAGGAAATTTGACCGGTTTTTTCTTTCAAATTTCACTACAGGGCTCGATCGATTTTGCGAAACGTAGCACAGGACGATACAGGAGATTTAATTAAAATTGCTTTCTCGCGTTGGAAATTTCTGTTTAACAAACGGAAAATTGTTGACAACGCCTCCGTGCATTCTGATTGTAATAAACATTCTGACGCGCGTCATCGTCCGTGAGTAACATAAATTTAATATTGATTGTTGAAGAATGTTTGTTGACACAGGTGGGCAAACGAAGGAAGAGGTGATTGAAACGAACGAGAGATTAAGAATCGTGAGGATACGACTGGACGGAAGCTACGAGATCGCTAAACGTGCCCTCGTCGAACTCATGTGCAAATATACTGACAGCAAACAGGTTCGCAACGTGTTTCAACGTTACAATTTGTTAAAACTAATGATTAAGGTAATTACAATTCTCTTTGCTGTTAAAATCAGATTATCGTCCAAAGACTATCGGATTGTTGCTTACAAAGTTCAACGCGCGAATGAATAATTTGCAATATTTTCTTTGACGTGACTTAAATTAGGAATTTATCTGATTAATCCAGTGGTTCCCAACTTTATTTTGGCCCACTTGGGCATGTCTAAAATCCTGAAGCCCCATCCCTGTGACACGTGACTTTTATTATCCAAAAAGCGAATTTTTGACTAACGAGAGAAAGTCTAAATATCCATTAACCTGACCAAAACAAGCTTCCAAAGAACATGACACCCATGAAAGAAAAAAAATTAGAAAGTTAAAGAAATGCAAAAAATTCGAATTTATCCCCCTAGAGGATTGATCAGGATTGATCAATGAAATGATGAAATAAGCGAGTTGACGCAGAAATACATTTAACAATCAATGAAAACACTTCTACGTGTATAGGATGTCTGTGGTTTTGTCTTTCCAGGACGTGATCAAATTGGAGACGCAATACTGGACGCTGGTGGATATACCGAAGCAGGAAAAACAGGAGACGGTGCCTGCGTTTGTTCTGCGCGCGTGTTCCATTATGGAGAAGACCCATAAAAGCGGCGAGGGTGTGAAAACTTCGGCCCGGCTGGCCGAGGAAGCTGATACCAAGAGAGAACGCATTGAAAGACTCGAAAGTGAGTTGAAATTTTATTACGGGGGAGGATCAGTTTCCCAAATGCACGTGTGTAGATCACTCGACAGCACGAAGAAAGAAGATATTCGAACGAGAAGTTGAAATGTAATAGACTAGAGATAATTCGTAACTTTGACATTGCCAGTGATAAAAATCTATCTACATTTTGTAAATTTGTAATATCGAAATGAACTGTTTTGACCGTTTTAGTGCCAGGGGTTTTTAAAAATCCGTGTTCGATTGTGCCATGCAGCGCGATAGCGCTTCGTTCATTCATTTGTGACCAAACATCGCGGCACATTTCACCACAGTACGCGAACAGCGCGATCGCGCTGCGTGGCACTAAAACGGTTAATGAAATGAATATTAATTTTGTCGTAATTAAGTCGATTCTGAAGAGTAAAGCAGACAGAAAATAACATCACGCGTGATATTTAAAGCAACGATTTTTCAACTTAAAAAAAAAAATATTGAAGGGATCATTGAGAAAGCATATTTAAAGCGAGTTTCAAGTAAATTTTCCGGCTAAATTAAGTATTAATTCCTTCAAACAAAATATTTGTCACATACTGAAATGTCTTTCATCGAACGTAAAATATATCTTGCGCTCGTTCGCTATCGATTTGCTCTTTGTTATGTGTGTGTACATACATATATGGTATTCGTTTGTGTGCGCAGGTATGACAACAGCCCAAATCGAAGCAGAAAACACGCAAATGACCAACGACCTGTACAGATTACTGAAAAAGTACACGGGACTGAGAAATCTCATTCGAGACTTAAAGGTATTTATCAGCGAACCAAGTAAACCAAGGAACATCCTTCTTTTACGTACTCATCGAGGCCGAATTGATCAGTTAATAATTACCGAAAAAGCGTGTTCGAACCGATTTTTAGAAAAGTATTATTCGACAGAAACTCACTGAAAAACGTTTCTCGCATCACTATCGTACAAACTAAACTTCCTTTAGTTTTCTTTTAACGAACAAATAAACCATATAAGAAGCCATTTTTCGTGAAATTATGAAAAATTTTCTGCGTTCACAACGGAACTATTGTTCAAAATTTTAAAAAAAATTTTTCTTCGCGCAATCTTATGAATGCAAAAAAAAGAATAAGAAAATTCTTGATACGATTTCTTCCAAAAAATGACATTTCTATTTTTATTTATACTGTTTTCTCTCAAACAATAACGTTAATAGGATGTAACAGGGACAAAAATTCGGGAGACTACGGCATTTAGGTTACAGAAAAGGAAAGGAATAAAATATATATACGTATTTCGCGGTGCATGCTACAAGCCGTGTAGTAATCCATCAGCTGAAACTTTTTTTGATCAAGATTCTTTCGCATTGCTCTTTTCAGACCGTTTTCCTTTTTTTCACGTATCACTCGAAACAAATTCTAGCAGCTTCTTATCAGTTTGATACTCAGAGAGAAACACGTCGAACATAACATTTCAAGTGAAATGATTCCAGTGCTCTTTTTTGTAAAATTTTTCAACTTTTTGATTAGACAACTTAGACCCGCAGCACAAATGTAACCTGCATCTCAATCTATAATTGACTGAAAATTATCCATTTCTGTAATAACCTTCGTGACTCAGTTAAATACAATTCTTCTCCGATGCAATCACAGATACACTCGTAGATATTGTCGATGAATATTCCATTTAAAATGGGGAAAAATGCTAAACCATTCATCTATTTTCCCGAAAGAAAGACAAAGAATCTCGAACCGAATCTTTCAACTTTCTCATCTATTTTAATGTACAGTTGCCTATGATTTTATCGCAGCACGTGATCAAGACCAGTCTTACGTTAATAACGCTAATGCCCTGTTTGCCGGCAGGAGGAGTACAATAGCTCAAAAGTATATCCAATCTTCCCTCGTTATCCGATCCTAAAGGATATGATAAAGGACATAATGCACAACCCAGACTATATGGAGGTTTGTCACGAGGTGGACCAAGCATAGCGGCCAGACCCCCTCCACCGTTCGCCACGTATGACCTTGTAAAAAGTTCTCTTTTACAAAAGGTCCTAGCGTGGACGTTGGTGAAGGGGGTGAACCGGAAACCAGCCTGTGCAAGGCTTACTCTTCATTTGCGGTGATCGATAAATTCGCCGTAAATTCTGTAAATTTCTTTCACACTTATGCTCTCTCTCTCTCTCTCTCTCTCTCTCTTCCTCTTTCTCTCTATCTTTCTCTTTCTCTATGAAAACCTACATATCTACGTTTGTTGCGCGTTAATCGAAATAATTTCTCCTGTATCGTCTGATACGCATTCAGTCTAACGCTAATTGGAGTTTCGTTCGTTGATCGAATGCTCGGAGGAAAGATGTAAGTGAGTGTAAAGAGATAAAGAAAAAAAAAGAAAAGAAAAGAAAAACGTTGCATCGCGAGAGAAGAAGAGAAGCACGGAGAATAGATTTTATCAGAAAATTTATAATTAAAGGAGAGACGTTCTTTTTGATGATTCTTCGTATGTTGGAACGATGCTTTTGCAGCATGGCGTTTGTCGTGGTGTATTGTCGAGTCACGAACGATCTGCTACTTGGCGACAATAAGTAACGATACAAAGAGGCGAGTTTTTATTGTACTTTTATCGAATATAAGAGATTTTTTAGAATTATAACATAGTTTAGCGAAGGGAACGGAACCGCGTAGAGTCACCACACAGTTCTTGTTGTAATTCTAAAATTCGACAGGAGCACCAAGTACCAGAGCAAGGAGTAATTCCAACATAGAGAAGAAGCAAAGAAAACCGTTCATCTTAGTTTCTGATTCCGATCGGAATAGCCGCTTGCACGTTGAAACACAAAACATAAAAGGTGTTACACAGGCGCGTTTCGCACGCGCGAACGCTGTAAACCTGGTGTAGAATTTTTATTAAGGCAGCTAAAAGTCGCTCATAAGGGAGAAAATCCTGAGGGAAAAAGAAAATGTTAGATTTGTAAGACGTGTCCCCTTGTCGCGAGCGTTGTGTATGCGCGTGCGTGGTCTCTTTGTGTACAAAAAAATTGTATCGTGTGCGCGTGCGTGTGCTTGTCGAGATAAATAAAAATGAAAAAGCAAAAAACAATTATTTAAGAAATTAATATGTGTGAAACGCGATATTCTGCTTCCTGCTACTCGATGGTCGTAACACACGTGGCGCTGACATTAAGCATCGTCGACGTTAATGATAGTTTGTTGAACAAAGGAGACCTCTCTTTACCTACGAACAGGACAAACAGTAGCAATCTAGTAAGATACGAGTAATATATTAATTAAATATCGCTTCGCGAGTGACGACACTGTTTTTCGGTAACGTCGGGAATATTTCTCCGTCGACCACGGTGGAAACTACTTAAGTATAACGTTGTTATCTCATTAACAATCAGTGTCAAACGCGACGGTGTAATCGTATATAATACACGTTTATTATAGCATGTTGATGTTGTCCAGAGAAAAATTTATGGTGCAATTTTTGTTTCAGTTCAATTAATACTATCAAGTAATTTCCTCAATGAATATTAGTAAGATTTCATTTCAATTTGAAAAATTATTGGAAAACGAGTTCAAATAAAAAATCCACTCCTGAATTCTCTTCCGTTAAAATTTTCAATTCTATTTTACAAAACGAATGATTGTACATCAATTCAGACAATGTAATATTTGACAAAGATTAAAAAGTCCTTGACAGAGATTAAAAAGCAAATTTTATCTATCTGGAATACATAAAAATATATGTATATATACATATATTTTTGAGTCTACTAAAACTGAAAAAATTGTTATCGACACCTTGATTTCGCGCAGGAAGCAGTTTACTTAAAATATTCTGTACGAGCTTTTTTTACATCAGTTGACAGATGTACGTACTTACATTCTACTCCACCAAAAATGGAATTATCTACTTTACATGTTGAGATAATGATAACGATAGGTCATGCATATTATTAATATTAAGAGAGAAAAGTGAAGATATATTCTCCAAGATATAATCGTTACTTTGATATGACAAACATATCTCATTATTGTCATATTCACGTACACGTAATACATAATCAAACGGATTTCTGCAAACTTTCTTTTTTCGGGAGAAATTCGCGCGACATATCACACTTGTAATATCAACAAATTCGAATCGCGCAAATTTATCAAAAATCCCCAGACAGCTAAACGTTTCACGTACACGAATAATCACAATACTCGAAATAAGTATTTCCCGCGATGGAATATTTATTTTAATACACGCTATATTGTGATATATTGATTTTTGTTTCAAACGGAACACTTGACAGCCTTTGAAGAATGTCTATACATTACTGAGCGTTTTATCGTTAAGATCTAGTCGTAAAGGAAACAAAAAAATTATGAATCGTCTACTACGTAAGTAATATATAAGGAAAAAAAAAATCAATGGCTGACAGCTCGAAATCAAAATGCAACATATAATGCGCGACACACATTGGGACGACAGAACGATTCATTGTCGAAAACGTGAATCCTTTTCAATGTGCGTCGATGCCTAGTAGCCCATAATCTGCTCCCTTGTATGTTAAACACCACTCTTGCATCCCAAACAAAAACATATATACACGAAATAAATAACGTATCAGACACATAAAAAAAAATATGATACAATTCACGAAAAATGCTGGGTACAGGCATATATATATATACATTAAAAAAAAATTGAATTTAATGACAATTAAAGTTATCAAATGGTACGTGGTAAATGGTACACTTGGTAACTAACATCGAGAAAGTAATTTATACTCTGGTAATGAACATTCCTCTTTATAAATGAAACGAAACTCACGACACACGCGCGAAAACGTAATCTTTCATACTTGAGAATCAAATTCAGCAGGCAATCAAATATTTTTCGAATGGCGTTCGTTTTGCATCGCATCAGATTGCCGTCAAAAAGCGTAGAAAATAAAATTCTAAGCAACCACGAGCTTACACACAGGCAGCGCTTTTATTTTTCTAAAAGATTTCGTGATAATTTAATAACAAAGTGTAACATACCATTTCTGTGGTGAAACACGTACGTCAAGTATTTTGCAATGAATCAAACTCGAGCAGCTTCCGATATAGTTTACACGCAAGCGGAAATTTCAAAATTCGCGTCAAACGATGATCGTTTGCAAATTTTATCGCACGGAATTATATAAACAGAATGGATCGAGATCCTTTTTTGTCTGCATCCAGCAAATCTACATGAGAAACAACATACATACTGCACTGACTGTTTAGAATAGCGCTTTCGTCGTAGATATTTATCTTACAATTAGTCTATAATGTGTGTATAGAAGGAAACGTAAGATATTCGAAGAAATTTCACGATACAAGAAACTACACTACAGCTTGACAATTTCCAATCGATTTTTCGCTAATATTTCTAAATTTCGTTGTCCAGCACGAACAACTTTTTCTCTTTCTTCCGATTGTTCAGCTATTTCTTGCAAATACATTAAAACGCATAATCAAATATTTACTTGTTTCAGAAATCAAAAAGAGAATCAGAATGTTTGAAGATCAAAATTCAGTGAAATCGCGAAATTGTTAATTAACTCTATTGTATTCTTAACGTCGATACAAATACAAGACCAAAATTAATGGGGAAAAAATCATCAAAAAATATACACGTTACGCGTATACAAATTAATTATTACACTTTGTTTTCGAAACGTCGACTGGTTAAATTATATTTACAATGACTATATAGCAAGATGCATTTATCGTTAATAATGGGGTAATTCAGTCGCGAAGTCACAATTGATATTTTTTATGCAAAACAAAATACCTTCTTAGACCAATGATCGTGTAACATTAAGGAGAATTTAAGGTACATCTAGTATAAAACAAAACGTATATGTAGCAAAAGAGTAAAGCTATACTCGATGCAATGTCTTTGAATTGATGAATATAGCAAGTGTGCTCGCCTTTTTGATGAAACTAGGAGAGTGCCAAATAGATTTTGAAAGTTTATATGTGTGCGTGTGCGCGCGTGCCTACATATGTAAGTGCGAATACGATACAATTATTATTATGCGATGGCATATATATTTGCGAGTGTTACTGTAAAATTTTTATATAGTGTATCGTACGTAATAGCGTCGGCTAGTAGTTTTATTTTGCTGGACTGGTCGTTATAATTACACGTAAAAATTTCTGACGAAGAAATCGATCATCAAATGATTTCAGAAATGAAGATATTTAGTAAAATTTGTTATTCATAGATAAAATACGTATTAAGGATAAATGTTGTATTAAGGATTTGAGTTTGTAAAAATCGAGACTCACTCCAGCGAAATAAACTATATCAGTTTAATATAAGTATAATTATATACGATATATATATAAAGATGTCTAATACGAGAGATCTACCTAATGTGTTTAAAAGTGTGTATATGGTAGACGTAATAATCGTGTTAATGTCTCCTAGAAACGTATAACGTTCAATGGTGCTTTGGTTTCTCGCGAGATGTTATTTAACCCTTTGACCACGAGTATATTTTGAGAAGTCGTGTTGTTTGTGGAATATCAGAAAATGACGAAACTCGTACGTAAATTAATTAATTTAATTTGATTTGAAGTACATATTTCTACGCACTTTCAAACATGAATACATACACTTACGTACAAGATGATTAAAACATCTTGTTTTATCCAAATTTTGCTTCGACGTTTATCGATGTTATCCGTAGTTGAAGGGTTAAGGTTCTCGATATTTCTATGCGTATGGAGAACACGGTGAAAATATACAAAGAGGCATTTTCTAATCTTTATTCTTCCCATTCTAACAAATCGAACGTAGTAACACGGTCGTAGAATGACAAAATTTGTATTAACCGAAACAACCAAATTTGCTTTGACCCACGATTTTTATACAAATCGGCACGACGATGGCTAAAAGTGTTTTATGCACGTCACTTTGTAAAAATGCAAAGTTTCCACGAGAGAAAAAAAAACCTAAAATCGAATAAAATATACGAAGATCAATTATGAAATCAAAGGACCATTATCCGCTGATTAAATATACATAAGCGTACAATAATGTTAATCGAGTGGCAAATGAAACACGCGGCTTTCTGTAAGAACTTCGATTTTCGAAACTTTGTCTCGCGTTCTTGACAAGTGTGTGTTTATGAGATCCATCAATGAAAATTCGACCAATCTGTATGTCTATAATCGGTAATCACTGTTTGGCGCATGTCTTATTAACGCATCTAAACGATGTACTTCTGTAAGTCAGACATACATATTCGCTTTATTACGATAAGCTTTTCGATGCATATCGATAAGTTACATAGGTGTAAATTTTTACGAACAAAAGAAAGAAAAAAAAAATAACAAATATATATATTTTGACAGAAACTTCGTGAGGAAGTTCGCGAAATCTTGAGCAAGTCCTTCACCGAGACTATTCGATTAGCGTTTACACGATACATTTGCAAACATTTGCGAACAAATGATGATTGAACGATTATTGTACTTCCGTGTAAGAGAATTCTAATATTATCCTCGTAATATTTCCCGATGTGATGTACGATGTCGCAGATCGAATTGTTTCGGACGTTCTAGATCCCATTGTGCGAATGTTTTTAAATACTTTCGTATTCCGAACGAAATATACATACCGTGGGATCACAGTCCATCTTAAAAAAAGACGAAGACTCTGATGACGTAAAATTTTCTAATTTCATAACCGCTGGCGCGTGATCCTAGGTTTCTGTTTTCTTGAAGTTATATTTACGGTAGATTACCCTGTCTGTCGTTGAACAAAATGATTCGTTTTACGCGCTATTAGGATACGTAGCATGTAGCAAGGTATCGTCGAGGTATTATTAGTACGGCTAGCTTTGTGTACTTCATTGCGAGACGTGCGGTTTAATAAACAGACTGTACACAGGCTATAATAAATATAATAAATATAATAAATCAGTCGTCACGCTAGATCAACTGAGAGAACAGATTACGTAAGATTATGCAGGTTGTCAGTTATCATTCGCACCGCGCAATCTTTGCAGTGAATAGCTGTCGAGACACGAATTTTTAGATCGATATGTGAAATCTTATTAAGGCCGCAAACGATTCGCAAATGCTTCACGAACTTTAATCATCGGTACCATTAATCGCTAGTCCGTATAGAATTTATTATCACATACATATAAAATGACAAAAAAAAAAAAGGAGATAAGCTATTGTGATGTTTGTATGTTCGTTAGGGTAGAGTTGCAAGGTCGGATTCATTTAGGAATGCATAGAGTGTACAGCTATACTATAATATTAATCGTGTATAGTATCATTTAAATTTCCATCAGTTTCGATGTTATGTATTTGGTAACTTAAGAGACATAGTTAGAGTACTCACTTTGATCGATTGTAAAATATGTCACGTACTTGATATATTTTCAACGTTGGTTTACGTTTTCGTTAAAATACATTCACGTTCGATGACAATGTGAAATGAATATGAAAAATCTGATTATTCTTAAATTATACTTAAATTACGTTTAAATAATGAAGAAAATCGACGTTCATTATCGATATATGCATAAACGATAATATATGTCGTTTAATGCAAATAATATATACTATCCCTCGTTAAAAAAAAAAACATCGATGTCCTGACTGTTTCATGTTGAACTAAAGTTTTTGATGTTTTAATAACTGCTTTGTTAAAGAAACAGAATCTTAACGCTGCTGATCGCTGTTAAACTTTAATAGACAGAATTTGAACTATTACAGAAAAATATAATAATTAAAAACCTTCATATTAAATTTTCGTATATTATTTTTATTCTTAATATTATCTTTATTTATATCTGCATTTATCACGAGGAATTATAATTATGAACACACCGAATTTAATAAAATTAAATATATAGTTATATATATTTTTATATAAACATATATTTAATTATACAAATATATGCTTTTAGTATTAAATATATTTTTTGTAAAGTTTATTTTAAAGCAGCAGAGAACGTTAAGATTCTCGAAGAAGAGGTAGAATTAGAAAAAAAAGAAAAAAAAAAATAGCCGACGAGTCGCGTAATGTCGATGTGTAAAACCATTAGTTTGCAATTCGTGTAACTAGTTAACAGATGAACGTGACGTATGTTACTAAGCAAGGAAAATGTTACAAGGAAACTGTGTGTGTTTGTAATCGCGTTCCTTAAACAGACTGGCCCTCATAGATAACATTAAAGTAATGCGTTTATCTATGAACTGGTGTTCACTAGTAAACGATTAGCCATTAGATATCATGCTAGATTAGTCGAAATGTAATGTATGCTAGATGTTCTAGTGTCATAATAGGGTTTACACCTTCCTATTTATGCATTCTGTGTTTCCTAATGGAAAATAGCGAGTAGTTATGTGTACATGCTAGATTAGTTTTGAAAAATTAGATCTTAGTTCATTGATTTGAACAGAATTTCATGCTATAGTGTATATTGAATGTACTATTTTCATTTCCCTCTAATACATCTTTGTTACCGCTATAAAACCTTACTTGTTTATTGGTTGTTAAGCTTTGTTAATAAAATACTATAAGATTTTAAACGACTTTTCTTACTCAATTTTCCAAATCCACTCTCCAAATCCATTTATGACAAAACTGATTCATTATGCCACTCCATGTTTATTTTCTTCAGTTCTGTCAATAAAAATTGTTTAAAGCGTTACATAAACAATCTAATTATAAAATATAATTACGTAATTTCGTGAAATTTTTGTTTTATACAAGCGCGAAATTATATAAAATTGATTTTAATAAGTTCATTTATTAATCAGTCTTGTTATGGATTGGTAAAATTGTGACGATAAGACAAATTGAATATTTGTATCAATTTCTACAAACAGATCAAACCAAATCGGATTAAATCCATCCGAAATATTAACTCTTAGCAGAAGGCGCCACTAATAGCATGGAAGTTAGTAACAATCAAGATGGCTGCTACCAACTCGAATTTATCCAGTGATAGTCCAACCAAGAAAGAAGATGAATTTAATGAATTTTATTCCGAAGTATGTAAATTTCGAATGACATCATATCATTAAAACACTCATCCGTGTAAAAGTCAGTTTTCAATATAATGCTTGATTATATAACTGTAAACACTTGCACCTTGCTTTAAGGGTTAACAAACGTCACTATGTATGCATTAAACAATAATAATAAATCGAATTCGAAGCATCAGTATATAATATAGTTTTCCGTTATTTGACAAGTGATACTTAATATTTGTTAAAATGTCATAAGACGAACTGCTGTTTCAGTAGTAGTTTTCAAGTTATAAATAAGCCTAACCTGTACGAATGTATTCGCGCTCTAAACAAATAGTGATTTCGCGCTATACTAAATATTACATTTCTTTAGGTGAAAGAAATAGAAAAAAGAGATTCGGTGTTAACTCCCAAGCAACAAATCGATAGACTACTTCGGCCAGGATCGTCGTATTTTAATTTAAATCCTTTCGAAGTATTACAAATTGATCCATCCACGTCTATAGATGAAATCAAGAAAAAATATCGACGTGTAAGTTAACACCTTTCGCCTTTAATATAACGTGTAAGTTTTAGAATATACATGAGCAAATTATTTTTGTAGATGTCAATTCTCGTGCATCCTGATAAAAACCAGGATGATGCAGAACGTGCGCAGCAAGCATTTGAAAGTATGTATTTATTGTTACTTTAAGAACTGATGGATTTTCAAAATTGCTCCTTTGATTACAGTTGTTAATAAAGCATGGAAAACACTGGAAAATGAAGAAACCAGGGCTAAATGCATGGATGTTATAGAAGAAGCAAAAGCTAGAACTGATCATATGGTATGAATAACGAAAATGTAAACTTTCCCTGTTTGTGATAAAATGTAAATAAGTGAATTTGTTAGATTGTAGAGAAGAAGAAGAAACTGAAGAAAGAAGGAAAAACAGAAAGTGCAAATGTACTTGAAGAAGAAACAGAAGAGGGTTATAGACATGCAGTTTGGGTTATGACAATGAAATTGTTTGCTGATATGGAGAGAAGAAGGTTAATTTAAATGACAAGAATAATTTATGAAATTGATTCTATTACTCCTAATAGTTTGTATTTCTTTCTTTCTTTTTCTTTTCATAGACGGGAATTAGCAACTAGAGATGCAGAGCAACGTAAAAGGAAACGAGAAGAAGAACTGTCTGCAGAAGCACAAGCTGCATTAGAACGTGAGTGGCAAAAAAATTTTGAAGAATCCCGACAATCAAGAGTTGATAGTTGGAAAGCTTTCCAATCTGGTACTAGCGCCACAAAACAAAAGAAAGCAAAAAAATTGAAGGCCTTCAGGCCTCCTAAAACGAAAGCTGAATCACGATAATTAAGTAATTGTTCCTGACGCCTGACATAGATTCTTTTATTTGATATAACATTTCATATTTCTTGCAAAAAAAAGAAATAGTCCAAATAGTCTGTTCTTATTATGTGACATTGGATTACCGAATTAATTAAAATTAATTCGAATTATTTTTATTTGAGATTCGTTATTTAAAACTAGTTAAGAATGCATAAAAATCAGGTGTCAAAGTAGAGAGTGAATTGTAAACTGAGCGATGAGTACATTGAGCAGCAAAGTGTGAGAATGATTAGCGTGTGCGTCTTTCACAAATAATTTGTACGTTTGTTGAATGTATATGTATGTATGAACGTTGTGATATATTTACATGGCCCGAGTAAAATTCAACTTTACAAACTTTGGTCTAATGAAATTATTGAACGGAACACAAAGTAACTTGTATTTGTACTTTACTTATCATTGGATGATAAATGTCAATTTTATGACATACTTTTATTTCTGAAATATACAATCACATGACACAATGCTTTACAAAAATGACAATACTTAAGTTATCTAATAAACGTCTATTAAACGAAATTTAAATCGATGCTTCTTGCTTTCTTATACATCTTTATGAATTATTGTGCAAAGTTTGCACATATCGAAACAGTAATTGAAAATTTAATGATTACTAATATATTTTAAAGCTTCAAGACAATTTGAAATATAAGATGTAAAAATAAAAATAAAAAGTAAAGGTATGAATATTTTTTTGCAGAATATAACTTTTGTTTATATATTGTTACAAAAATTCAATTATATGTGGTGATATATGTTCTGTGTATAAAGTATCGCTGTGCAACATTGTGTGACGCAATCGTTATATTATGACAAAATATTTCATTTGTATTTTATACGTACGCAATGCGGGTGAAATGCGAATGTTTTTTATGCTCCTCGTTTTCTTTATTCACTTTTTTTTTCACTTCTTTTTCCACTTTTAAATCACAGTTTGTCTGTACAGTAACAATCGTATTTTGTACTGGTAATGATACTCAAGTAGTCATATTAACATCTAAAATTTTTAACCGCCACTTTCAACTACGGTTAAACTTATGTATAAACAAAAGTATACGTAAAATATTTAGCGTATATTCGCTTGGAAGTGAGAAAATAAAAATAGATCGTTGTTATTTTAACTTAGTAAAACACTGAGCAAGTGTTACGACAATATTTTACGTTTCATCGAAGTGCTAGCTTGACGGGCCATGTAGTCATAACTTCCGGTTTTCAATACGAGCTCGCGTAATGAATATTACATCGTGGTGTACACTTGGTCCAATTGTAATTTGTAAGACTATATTGTAAGGAGAAAAATTTCTAAAGTATGTAAGCTTTCTCGTTGCAGGTCACTTTGAATAGTTTTACTGACACATGAAAGTCAATGCTGTATAAGTGCCGATGAACGTGAGAAAGTGTTTGTGTGTAAAAGATAAAAACAGCAAAATGAAATTTTTATCAAAGATATCGAGGCGAATGAGTGAGTGAGTATAACGCGAAATAATATTTACATATTTCTAATTTTTTCCCTCGTTTCTTTTTTCTTTTTTTTCTTTTTTGTAATATTCTGGGATTCTCCATGATGCCATAACCCCCATTAATTTCGATTTATATACATCGTAATACCAAGCAATTAAAAAATACACACTCAAAAGCTGCTTCATTTATTTATAATGTGTGTACAATAGTGAATGGTAGAAAGAAATACTTATTCATTATTTTCGTTTATATGTACAGAAATTTTATTTTACCGCAACAAATGATATACATATTCCGTATTAGGCGGGATCGTTTGAAAAATTAACTTTCTCAAATACAATGGATATATCATAGTATTATTTAACAGAATAAAAAATTCATTTTTGTACAAGTGGTAAAGTATAAGTCGTCGATGATAATTTGTATTGTTCTTTATTTAGTTCGAGCATTTGTTATTAATGTATTCGTCTTGTATATTATGACGTCCATGGGATATAAAATGTAAATATGATACATATCGAGTATTCGTAATTTAATAACTCCACTCAGGGTGTATGAAAAACATGCTGACATTTATGTGACTGAATTAATTCGAAAATTTATTGCTGAAATAAATTTTGATAAATATATTCTGAATAATGTGATATGCGAATAGGGAATTAAAAGTGAGCAAACGATGACATATTGAATGACACGTGAAAATCGAACGACTTGTGTTCGATTCACTTGCTTACGTAAATGTACAAATTTTTTATGCACTCTACATTCGTAATTGCTAGAGAAATGAAGAACGAAAACTCTACAATTTTTATATATAGTCGTGTTTTATATTTAACAACTTTTCCATTAGACTACACTACGTATATACGCGAATCTTTCTTTAAGTTACAGTTTTACATCATAGTTTGACATGAATATTACGAAGAGCAAGTTATTCGTATTTATAAACATCTACTAGTATATTAGAGATTTTCGAAAATAAGAAACTGCAGGAACGAAATACAGAACACCACTATGTCTATTGTAAGTAATCTTAACAACATCATTTGATTTCATTAAAATTTTGTTAATAGTATTAAATACGCTAATGATTACCTATGGTCTTGTACCTTTTATTCTTTGCATGCGTACGTTGAATAAAATTGGCATTTTTGAATAAATATCAAGCAATATCATACAGCATTACAATTTTCATGTGCAATGTTTATTTCTATTTGCTAAACACTTTGTCGCCGCAATGTCTTTCGAAGCTGCTGTGCTAGCAATGACTTACGATCAAATGCATTTTACGTGACTGTACGCTTCCATCCGGAGTGTGTACGTGACTCACATATAGAATAATCATATTCACTAAAACTATATGCATATAGAGACGTATCTTATTTATTTAAACTTCATTTTATGTACATTAATTCATTACTTTTATTAACACCTCGGTAAAGAGAAAATCTGCAAATTTTCACTTTGAAAAATACATACCTTTAAAGCTATTATCGATACCGAAAACTGTAAAGTAGATTCATTAATACCGTTTGGTTATTCCAAACAGTTTAACTGAACGAGAAATTCTTAAATCAGAGACACGCTCTGTACTTTCTTTAAATATTTGCGTTTTCTATTCAAGTGTTTATTATGGTCGTTCAAATTCTGTATGCTTTCAGAAAGATAGCAGTAAAAATGGGATATTTTTATATCTACTATGAATCAATTATATTGATTTGTTTAACATTTGCAGAGGAATATGAATATTCGACTTGACGTGCGAACTGCGCATGTGCGAAAGTTGTACACGTACATGCGAATCGCGCATCATGCGCAACAGGTAACAGTGCATTCTTGGTCTTTCAAATTTTCAGTTTGATCCTTAACCTTAATTTTCTCCCTACACCAACCAGTGCAATCGATCGACTTACGATTGATGACTTAGAGAGTGAAATTCCTCCTTCGGAAGAACAATGACACGCAGTATGGTGATAAAAGTGAGTGAGATCAAAACCGGAGAAAAACAAAACAGCACGAATCGAACATCTTCAGTTATCATGTAATTGCCACATTTTTTTATACCAATTTTACTATAAATTCGTTTGAAATTAATTTTTAATTAATTATGATCTTATTTATAATTATTTACATTATATATTTTATTAATAATGATATATTTCTATGTCTATGCTTATATTAAATAAGCTTTTCAATATTTGGGAAAAGACAATTTAGAATATCAACAATAAGATAGATTGTAGCAATGCAGAAGAATATTCTGGAAAGGTGAAAGTGAAATATAATCGCCATAAAGGAAATTACACTGAAGGAAATTACACTGAAGGAAATTACAATTACGCAAACAATACTCCCATTGCATAATTTATTTCATTTCTTTTCATCAAAATACACAAACTGTGTAAAATACATACTTTATTAACGTTACATACGAAATAACGCAAGATTTGTCAAATTCGCATGGTGAAAATACGATTGCTCCAAGAAAGCACCGTATCCGAGTAGCTGATCTGCGTAGATACATATACGTACGCATATAAGCAAGTTTTTACCGTTGCATGTGTGCACAGGTGATGGGAGCGTGTCGTATACATTCACACAAACCAGCCAGGATAAATATCGATGTATAAGGATCGATACACGAACGAAAGGAAACCGTTCCGAAGCGCCGTTGTCACACACAATCCAAAGAAATGTTATTTTTGCGCACATAGCCAAGTAGAAAGACGTGTTTGTACACGATCGCTTCACGAATGAAACATAAATGTCTATGCTTGTAAATCGTTACACAAATGAAGATCAGACGTTGGTGTCTGTTCTCAACGATAGAAATGCTTTTGGAGTACGCGATCACGAAAAAAAAAAAACTATAATCAAGTACGTCCGTACATAGATTGTTCGAAAGAAGCATACTAACACAACGTGACGAAAAGAAAGAGGTCGTGGTGCGCGTGCATTTTCTAAGCGAAAGAAAACAGACAGATACAAATACGCAAGCATCGATGTTCGGTTGATACGTATACGCTTAGGACAGTATGTAAATGAAAGGAATATCATCTACCTGAGACGCGTGCGTACACGAAAGGCACGTGTGTTCATCGCGCGGCACAAGCACAATTCGCGTCAACGCGGTATATTGGTATGTATACGATCGCGAGGAACCTGTTCACACAGAGAAACGAAACGAGAGATAAACATCCGTATACGTAAGTAGACGATCGGAGCGCAGCGACTGAGGGGAAACCCTCATATGTATATGTATGTGAAAGTATACGAGTAGCCGAAAGATAGCAATGTATATAGTGGTTAATAGCGTCTCTACAAGAGCATCGGCGATGGTAGAGCTGCGTGTGCGTGCGCGCAGGTAGAAGGAACGCGTTTCGTCCGCGGACAAACGACCGTCTATACGAACGACGACGACCGGTACACACAGATGAAAGAAAAATGGTAGTGTGCGTGGCCGTGCACAGGTAGAAGGAAGAGAACAGAGCGGCAACAGAGGCAGAGGTGCGGCGTGACCGCTTCGCCGCGACACTACACGAGACTGCAGTGAGTTGGTCGCTGTCGTGCGTCGCTCTTCACTGCTTTTCGATCGATACGAACGATCGACAGCCACGGCGAATCCGGCCCGACCGTGGAATGTGGAAAATCTATGTGGACTCGCAACCTGTTGCGCTACCGGCTACCGATCTTGCATACATCGGCTTCAACACGCACCATTCTCGCGGCACACCGCGGCACCAGTATTAGCCTTGACGGGCGCCAGCCAACCTGGACACGTACTTAACTTGCACGACTAGCGCGCGTTTACACGTGGATCGGCAGCGAGTGCGCGGCATCGTTACGTGGATTCGAATCGAGGAAAGTATCCTCGATACGTTGGATGATCGGAGGAAAGTGGTGTCGATATGTGACCCGTGATCGTGTGTCAACGGTGTGCTGCTGGCCAACGGAGCACCATGTCGACGACGGACGTGTTTCGCATCGCGCAACAGGGACCGCCGACTGCCGAAGAGGAGCAAGGGTAACGTTCAACCAATATTCTGCTTTCTTTCATTGCGTGCTTTACCATTTGCAATTAGTTTTGTTCAATCTTCTACTTTCACTACGATCTTCGATCGATCATTTTGTTTGAGGAAATTTCGAATCGCAATTTACGGTGATCGATCGGTCAATCGTGGAGGAACGATTGTTCTGGAAGATCCAACAAAAATGTTTTCGTACAGTTTTCGGTTACGTTATTACCCGATTGGATGTGCGTTCTTAAAAGTGATCCTCGAAGTTCGAGGAGATCGTTCGGTTCGATCGGTCGTCTAGTCCAGCATGTTGAATCGTCGTGCTGGAATGTCATTTAGTCAGGTGTTTTTGCGCGCGGTTTCGTGAACGTTTAGATTTTCGTGTAAAATTTATACATCGTGCTCGCATCACACGTATTTTTCATTTCTGTTACGTGGAACAATCAAATATAGTTCATATCTAGATGAACGCGTTTCGAGGACGAATCGCTCGATTTTATTTGCTTACTTTTATATCTCACGACCGTTTACGGTTTATCAGAGGGGTTTGCGTTATACTTTCTACGCTGCTTGAGGCAATAAACCTCGACGAATACGAGCCAGCAGAGCGACTGTCGAATACTAAATCGTCGAGAGTAAGATGTTTGCGAGAAACCTGTTTTAGCACTATCCAGAATTTCTATACCAACCACGCAAATTACAGCAGGGTGGATCGCGGTTCTGTGTCGATATATTCAGAATAATCTGAGCACATAATTCGTCGATGAATTAAAAATACAAATTTTCATACTTTTTTTTCTCTCTCTCTATTCAAAAGGTGTACATTTCGTGGAAGAAACGTTTCTTCACAATACAACAATAATGTGACCATGATGTCGACAATTTTTTCGCAACAAACGTACGAATTACAAAGTCTGAAAGAGTGTGCAATTGTATTTTTTACCAGCTAAACCTTTCTGGCGCCAAGGAGCGTATAATTAGACAAATAGTTGAGATAATGTGCGTGTATCTTTTAATGCTACTCCACCGTATAATTTACCTGATGTTGCAGTTACTGCCATAACCGTTCGCATGCTTTGGTTGTACCTTTCCTCTCCATTTTATTTTTCACGAACAAAAGTGTTTACTTCATTTGACAGACCCAGTTGCATAAACTCGAACGTCCAATCTACCAATGGACCAGAAATTATGATTATTTGATTTAAGTTGATCCGGTTTGGCGATCAGCGATTCTACAGGTGGTTTTCGGTGAATAGAAAATACGAAAAGCTGCCATATAGAGGTAGCACTATGATATTAGTCACGTTTCTCGATGGTCTCTCTCTCCCTTTCTCTCTTTCTCTCTTTCTCTCTCTCTCTCTGTCTCTCTCTCAATGTCAATGACTGCTCCCTCAGGGCTAGCTGTGACCCCCCGTGCGAACGAGAGTCTCGTCTTTCTGTATGTCGTAGCAGACAGAGTCGAGTGGAATGGCGCTTTCACACGGAGCCATGAGGAACTCGTGATATTTATATGTACATATACATATGTCGTGTCCGACATGTCGGTCCAAGTTTCTAAATACATAAATGTGAACGGGCACGAAAATTCCCAGGTGAATGTATTTTTAATTGACATTTTCGCGCTCATAACCGAGATGGTAGTTCGAACGCGCGAAATGTTGTCTGGTTTGAATTCAGTCTATCAATCGGGGAAAAAAACCAGAGTTGACTCGTTACTCGGTTACAATATAATTTTTATTCAACGATACTACATCTTTTTATGCGTTCTTTCACTTATATATTTACGAGGAGTAAGATAAAACCAATCGAAATTGATTTCTTTTTCTCTTTTGATCTTGAATCTTTTAATTATAAAAATTTCTGCTCAAAGAATGGCCTGGTTAACGAATTGAACAGTTTATTCGATTAAAAATCAAATAGATTCTTTGTTCCTCTTTTGACAAACAAATTCCTTAAATTTGAAGGAAAAGAAGAAATATTTTATAACGATAATTGTAATATTCGCTCGAAAGTTCTGTTCGAAACACGATGGACAAGTTAGAATTTCTCTTATCAAGTTAATATTAGAGGACATTATCGAAACCAGTTTCGATACGACTTTCACTGAAAATTATCAATACGTAAATATCGACAGCTTCTGACGATAAAACCAGCGGCATTAATGAGTAGTCTTCCATGAAAAGCAACATTTTCATGGAAATTTATCGAGGTAGTTTTTAAATTTATTCATCCTCTAATTGACATAATTTACAACCAATTATGGCGACAATATTTTATTAACGAGTTCGATTATTATCTATGCAGCAGCTTGCACAGTACTCGGAGAAACGAACCTTAAACCTTAAGGTTGACTAACGGGACTTCCGGCGCCCGTATGTATCTATAGCATACGGCGATTGCCGTTGCAATTCCCCGTGACCCGCAGTATACATACATTTGCCGAGATGATAATAAAAAACGGGGAATATGTGCTATTTTTTTATCCTTTCCGCGAGAGTGTTACAAATTGCTACTATTTTTACTACTACGTATCTTTGATATCTACATTCTTTTTACAAACATCATTGACACTCTTTTGTATAAGTTTATCTCTCGTTCAAATGGAATCTAATAATAAATCGTGTAATAATAATATAAACCGTAATATATGTAACTTGTGGTTGTTTAGAATAGGAATAGGTATGTAGTTATTAGTTTGTATAATTGCGGGTGTGATGTGATATATTTTGAAATTTTATGGATACTGCAACAAGGCTAGATTGTCACGACTATATTGACAAAATTTGGAATAAATCTGAGAATATATATAGAAGCTTCGGTTTAAATATAGCTAGATTAGTTTAAGCATATCTATCTATCTATAACTCCAATGCGATCATCTATAACACTTATTTAATTCACTAAATTTATATTTGCAACAAATACACTTTCGAATTGGCTTCAAACTTTAGCAAACAGTGGCCGCTTTCATTACAACGCTAACGAAACTCCAAAATGTTCAATTCAACGCATACACGGTATGTACACAAAATTTTTCCGTGACAAATATTCAGATGTGCTCGAGTTGCTGTAGTCACAAGTTGCGCAAGGCAAGGAAAACTATCCGCATACTAATTCGATTTTGTTTTGCACGTTCGAGCCGGGATTCTAATCCGACGCGGCGGTTATAAGGTGCAAGTGAAATTGCCCGTGTAATGGACTGGATTTTCATTTACATATCAGACAGAGGTATCACAGAGTACAAAAGAATATACCCGAGCTACGCGGTGCGGCGGTGCTTTCGTGTTTTATGAGTCAGCGGCCGGAATGAAAAATTGATGGGAATAACAGGGGTACGTTATAATACGAGTCGTCTTTTATCGTGTGTCTAATGATTAATTGCATTAACCACCGCGGGGAAAGCTATTGTTCTCTCTTGCGTGAAGTCTAGATGACAGAGCCGCAATCGCGTCGTTTTGAACGTAGACACGGTTCCCCGCGTTTCCGCTCTACTTTCCGCGCTAATGTAATTTAAAAAACTTGTCATCGATCGGCATATCTGTAGTTTTCCAGCGCGTTGAAAGGGATCGTGCGATCGATCAGGAGCCGCTTGATACGAGACCGTGTCGTGAAAGCATGAGAAAAACATTGAATTTTAAATGTGCAGTTTATTAATAACAGAGAAAACGGCAGCGTAATTGCAGTCACGGAGAATATCGAGAATATCGCTGTCTAGCGGAGTATTTTTATAGGCAATTACATTATCGTATTGTAACAGAACAATGCGCCAATTAGGATACAAATCGATGCATCTTGAACTTTTTAACTTCTTATTGTTGTTAATACGATAAGAGGCAAAATTTGAAACTACTTCTTTCGTCTTTCGAAATTTCCAGAAAAAAGGGAAATCGTATTCATCGAGAGGAGGAAAAGGTACAAGAAGATGTAAATTATTCTTGTTTCACCGTAATAGAAGCGACATACATATTCATGTATGGAATATAACACAATAAAACGAAGTTGTGAAACAACAACTTAATAGTGCACTTTCTTTATTTTCAACGAGCTTGAGACCATTCGATTTTATCTGATCTGGTCTAGAGAAGTGAAAATTTTTGGCATAATTCCGGCTCGATGCACGACGATACACATAACGGATGAACCGCGTTTACAAAAGTCGACGTAATAGGTTATCCTCGTGTGCTAGAACGGATAACTGGATAACTCGTTTCCTCCCGAAGGTACGCCATTTACGGGAAATCGCGACAGGGCCACTCTTCCTGGTAGTATCTGTAAATGGTATTATCGTGATTAGACGCGTACTCGTGCAATACAACCCCAATCTAAACGAGAATCACTGCCATTAGTATCCTCGTGTGTTTGCATGTTAATAAACCGCGATGAATTTAGCAACCCGCGAGTTCAGCAAATCGGTTGACCTGTCCGCTGTAATGTCGCTAATAAGAACTTTTACCATTTCATTAACGAGGTTCCTTTGCAACGACGCCACTTACGAGTCTATTTTATGGTTATTATCCCCGCTAAAAGCGACGATTAGTTTCCCTGAAGTCGTTTCTGTTATTGCCACTCGAGTAATTCGTCAAGTATATGTCACGAATTCAAATGAAACGTAAACGTTTCTGCGTATTGTTTTTAATCGCCAAATTTTTGCAAGAATTTATTTATTCATCTACATTTACTCTTTTATATTTTTATATTTTTATACAGGTTATCGGAAGATTAGCTTGATATAAATTCTCGAGACGCTGACACATTGATACCCTTACACGCGTTCACGAATTTAATTATCGTGATTAATACGGCGGCCGTTCATATATAGGCATAATGTAAAATTGATTTATTACCGAGAACAATTACCACCATGCAAAGTTGTGTCATTGCAGGCATAAATCTGTAGGTACCTGACAACCTGTGGACATTAATTCTTTGCGTGAAATCGCGCAATATTTTATTTGAAATCTCGCGCGAACAACGCGTAATCGTTACGGTATTGATGAAAAAAGAAAGGAACGTTCGTGACGCAAAAAAGAGAGAAAGAAATTTAATAAGGGAAATTTAATAAATTAACGAAATTTGTTATGTGCAACAAAATGAGCAAAAACTAACTTAAATTAAAATAATCAACAGATTTAAAGCAGTTAATTTGTCAAGACTCCATTTCTGGCGGAAGTTGGTGCTCCACAATGAGATCACGAGGTTCTGCGCGAGGTTATCAATAGTGGAAAAATTACCGATGATGTGATTCACTATGAACACGACGAGGAAAATGTCTAAATAAAGGAGTAATGTCATGAAGCGTTTATACTTAATGCAACAAACTTTACTGCTAATGAATCACGGAACGTGAATCCAGTTCGACGAGTCTAGCATAGAGAAGAAGATAAAGCATGTATCGGCCTATCTTTCGCAAAATAATCGTTACCAATAACGTATGATTAATATCGGAACATGCTGCAGGCAGGCAGCACACTTTCACAATTGCTGTTCTAACGGGATTCGAAATTTCAATCAATTTTATTTCATAATTAGAAAAATTGCCTAGAAAACATGAACAACCTGTCTCATAACTCAAACAAGCGACTGTCTGACGTCGATTAATCACGTTTATCGTCCTCCATTTTCTATAATCGTTCGAGTAGTCTTTCCATCAAATTTCCCATCCTTCTTTCACGAAATCCCATTTGAAATCAACTTTCAGGAAAACCGTGTCATTTGTCTCGCTTCGGGCGTCCTGTCTAGTAGTTTCTCGTTGTCATTTATTTCAAGATACTGAAAGATCCTCTGTTCTAGCCTTCCGACACTTGAATTTTTCTCAACGTGCACATTTAATCCAGAAGCCAAATAAGAAAGATCATGTTCCGACCATGTGAAATTGGCTCACGACAAATTGAATTTCCAAGTTGCAAATGATGACCTGGCCTGAAGAAAGTGTCTCGTACGAAGGAAAAGCTAGGGATAGAGGCCGCAGTCGTTGACATCGGCGGACGGAGCGTTACTGTCGTCTAACGTACGCGGAGTCACGCCCCCGCTCGCGCTGGTAGCTGGAGCAAAAGCGAACCGAGGGTAACCGAAGCGAAGCGAAACGTACCGAAGGGACCGCGCGATCTCTCCGCGCTCGGTCTCGCGAGCAGCCGAAGTTCGCGGTGTTCCTTCGATCGAGCCGCGCGGCAAAAGCCGCAAAACCCGCACACGCCGCGCGCCGATAGTACCTAAACAACAACCCGCCGATACGACACCCGCCGATCTGCCTTCTACCCGCGTGTATATGTGTATCGGCATACGCACACCTACGCCGATACAGCGTCGGCGATAAGGAGCGCCGATTGGTCGCTTCGCCGGTCGCTTCTCCATCGCTCGGTTCACCGAGACCTAAAGCGGCTGCGCGACGGTCCAGGTAAGTGAGCACACCACGTTACCCGTGGCTGTGCAACGTTCCTTCGTTTTGCTGTCACTGGCTGGCTTCGTTTGCTCTCCCGTGTGGTGCACCGGCTCTCGAGTCTCTCGAGCGCTCCGCAGACCGGACGTGGGACCGGAGACCTGTGATCACACCGCCGCGTGATTCTCGATCGTGGCGTTCCTCGATCTCCGCGGCCGAAACGGAAGTGGACGGGCGAGACGAGCGGCGGCCGCGCGACCAACGCCACGCAGGACAACAGCAACAGTGCGTGCGCCCTTAATATCTCGCTCGGGTAATGGTCGCGGAAAGTGACACCAGCTTGCACCGCGGTCGGCTCGTTTTATTGTGCGAACGAACATCGGTGACTCGACGCCGATCTCCAGTCTAGCGGCCGTGTTTCGCTCGGCCGGATGCGGTCAACGTAGGATCGTGATTCTTCGACCGGTCGGATCCCGCTCTCGCGGAACTAGAGGGACGCGCGTAGGTGTACGCGAGGAGAACCTTGCTTCTTTCGCGTGTTTTTGACACGATTCGAGATCGAGTGAAAGCCGATTCTCTTACTCGGCCAGAGAACCGACACGTCGTCCATCACCTTTGTCTTTGTTTAATCGCCGATTTTACAAAGAGTTTGTGCAGTTTCGTTGGGACATATCGACCGGTCGATTTCTGTGCAGTGTCGTGATTGTTTCCGCGTTGCCGATTTTGGAGAAGGAGCAACACGCTCGTCGGATCTTAGTAAGTCTGTAGTGTGACGCATAATGTGTGACGAGTTGTGTTTAGTGCAAATTACAGCTGTTTTAAAGTCCCGTTTGAACGAACGAATGTCGTTTGATTGAGTCTCGGACGTTCTCCCACTGTGGAGGACTAACGCGTCTGAGTGACGAATATGTGATAACAGAAACACTTGTGAATATTTCTTACTAACGTCCGTCACGCTTTTTATCTATGCATGGAATGAAAAATAAGTTCGGTTAAAGTATTGTCGTGTCCAAGAAATTTCGACAGGAAATCCATTTACTGCGGGATTGATCGCTGCAAATTTTAACTTGTCAAAGAAGAACGTTCCTAATGAAATGGCCACGCAATAGTATCACAATTATACGCTAATTATTTCTCTCGAGCAGCAGGATAGCAACAGCAACTTTATCCCGGTGCAATCTATCCTCAAAGATAAAGCCGTCTAACCAACTTCATCGCTCATTCTGTTTCCAGGCTGTTCACCGCGAAAGACGTTAATTCACAGGTTAGGATTCTACTGCATCGAAAGTCTCCAATTTTGTATGCAAATTAGCCATTCGCAGTATCTTTCATACTGATGCAATTGTGATCACGTATTTCCTCGAGATTGTTGGTTCTTTCCACAAAGCCCGTTTTCTTTCACTCGAGTCTCGATTTTGCCTCCGCAATCGTTTTTTGCTCGAGATAGAGTTTTAGCAGCAAATAAAATAGATCTTACTAAAGGTATAAAAAATGAAATGGAACGAAATTATTTTCTAATTTAATAGCAAAAAAAAAGAAATAAATTTCAGTCTTGGTAACAAATAAGTGTACTTAGTAAATTTCACAGAAGGAATATTTCAATGAATTTTACTAAAATAATAAAACTGCTTATAAATAACCGCGATTGGTTGAATAATTCGCGTGACTTCATCGAGACTGTCGAGGATAAAATTTTGAAACTAATACGTGAATCTGCGCAGCTTTTAGTGCCCTTAAGGCGGATGCGTGGGTTGGTACGCAATGATTCTTTATGGGTTTGCTTCTACTACTACGACTTTCGTCTTTCGCTGACCAGATGTTACTACTGTGTCCACTTTTCTATCTTACATACAACTGGCTACGCGAATGCTGGTTTCATCTCAAGTATACGAAAATATTTATTTTGTTCGTTGAATTTACGCTGGTAACTACGTTGTAACAAAAACGAATTTTTACAATTTATAAGCAAACTTCCTGAAACGTCAGAGATTCCATTAAGTTATAAGGAGTAACTTAAAATTGTTCGATTCGTTGCCTTCAAGTGTCGGGATGATATGATGTAACAAATTACTGTTATACTGTTATACATATTCTAAACATTTGCTTTCTACGTCTAGCGATATAAGAGTAAATGTTTGCTCCGGGAACTATGTGTATGTTCTCCACGGGATGGAGGTTAAAGGTATGTAGGCTAACGGTATATATACAAACGAAAAAACCAATGAAAGGAACTGAAAGGAAGCTACTTTTGTTTTGCATTCGTTTCACTTGGCACGCGTTCATCTTGAAATATACTTAAACGCACTAAACGTACACCTCGAAAAATGAAATTTAAATACGCGTGTAAACGATAGTGTGCTTTAGATGAAATTGCAGAAAGTGGACGTAGAAATACACTGCTACAAACAACTCTCATGAAACGTTTCAAAATGTCCATTAACACTGCAATCAATCACATCGTGTCGATGTAAATTTGAAATCAATCTGACCACGTAGAAAATCACGAGATATCTATCGCAAACGCATAGTTATTTAAAAATTAATATACAACGTGAATAAGCAACTTGAGCGTGTAATAATCGTTAAATATGATTCGCTGAATATATCGAGATCTATTAGTTAACTCTGCTCACTGTCGATTTCTACGAAACGTACACTGAATATCTCGAATGACTTTTACACACATTTTTCAGATTTATTTCCAACTTTATCGATCGCGTCTCATTACGATCTCCATAAAGTTTCAATGTATTTCCTATAACACGCACAATATGTCCATAAAACGCATCTACGAACGTTTGAATGTTTATTTTCTTGTTTCGGTATTGCAAGCAAGCAGAATTCGACTGGAGAGAAGAGAGACAGAAAGGGACGAGAGAAAGGTATTCGAGGTACTCGATCGGGATATCTAAAAGCCATAGGAAATATCGTTCATTGTTATTCGGTCGTGTCGATTGCACCGTACAGTACGTTGCGTTAATATGCTTTATCATTGTGCGACGGGAATGGAAACGAGATATATACCCGGTGGAACACCTACGAGGTACACTAACGCGGCTGGTTGGCACCAACCAGAAAGATGTAGCAATCTTTCTTGCGTGGACAGCCGATTCTTTTTTTATAACGAAGGGGGCATAGATGCGCGGCAACTGCGCGATCGATCGTGAATCACTGTCATCCGGCCACAAAGTCGGAGAAAATTGTCGTTTCGTTCTTTCGGGTTATTTCTTTTTTTTTTTTAACGCGTCGCGGTCTTTGGTGACTCCAAATCCTTCGCAATTTTACTCGAGGAGGACAGGAGACGTTTGAAGTGTATTAGAGGTGGTGGTTATTGCGCAAAGGTTTGGAGGAAAAAGTGAAATTGAACAGAAATTAATCAAGTGCGCGAATTTCACAGAGAATTCTTTTGTTATAAATTTTTATTCGCGCACGTACAAACGAATTCCGATTTGCGAGAGAAGCTTAACTTTCGCGCTTAAATTTCTTCGGCCAGTCTCTGAATTTGAAGGAAAATTGTATTTTATTTTTGCTCGAAGCTTTTTGTATAAATGTAGAGTGTGAAACGTAAAAGAAACTTAAACACGTGATAAATATACGATTCAGATTTTGACGGGAAACGTAAATGAATTTAGGCACCTGCAACAATTCAAGCGTTCGTTAAAATTGTTTATTTAAAAAAATCGCGCATTTGAGAGAAAATGAAGATATCATTTCCTTTAAACATGACTGTTGAAAAGAACATATTCATCTCTGTAAATTTCTCATACGCGTAGCTCTATTTTAACAGCAATAAACTTATCAGTGACGTTCGCCGAGTTATAATTAAGCGTTATATAATAAGCGCAGCAATTAATTAAACGCCAATGCAGTTTCTCGATATATTCGACACGTGTTTCACTTTACACGCTTCTCCTTCGTCTAATGTCAATTTTAGCGAAGGTCGTTCCCTGGTTCTGGCGGAGATTCGAACCGTGGTGACGCGTGTCTCTACGGGGTATACGGTTCACCGTAGAACGGTCGTTGCTTTCCACAGGGATACATCACGTGCGTTCGGTGCGTTCGTTGCGTGAGTACCGTGGCATTATACTCTGGCGTGTGCAGTCATAACTCGTTCGTTTTTACCGTTCAATGAGTAATCTAACGATCGTGCCGCGTCGCGATCGTCGATCAGCCAACAGAGCAGAATAAACGCTGGAGACTCGCAAAAATAGTAGACCGTGTGTGGACATTCATGCAAATTTATACCTTCTTTTTATATGAATTTTACAGCGAAAGAGAATCCAGATTTCTTTCGTTTAATACCTTTGAACTTTTCATAAATGCATAAAGATTTGGAGTTTATTCATTTCTGCTCGTATGGAAGCTTTATTTTGTTGGGGTCGGTTGTAATAATATGATTTATCTATCAGGTTCAATTGTAATATTTTAGCGAGTAGCAAGCACATGAATTATTTTGAAATTAATAACGTGATTCGATCGAATATCGTTCGCACAGAGGCAAAAAATTGGTAAAATGTTCTTCGAAAGAATTAAGAGAGGAAAACTAATAAAGGATGATTCTGATATGATTATTTTAATAAGTGGAATGGTAGAGTTTGAAGAACTGAAAATAACGAGGACGATTCAGTAAAGAAAAATACAGTAAAAAGAAAATCAAGTAAAATAAAATAAAATGTCAAACCCAATTGGACTAATTCGGAGAACATTGTATCTGCTTGTTTTTGTTTCTATCATGTACTCATTCAAAAGAAACGTACAACGGTGTGCAAAATTTTCTGGACAGATATCAAAAATGATATTTCAACGAATTTTAACCAATTCACTCGTGTTTACTAATCACAGTATTTTATTTTGCTCGTCACGTCGTTAAAATTCTTAAAATTCTTTGAAACATCGTCCGTGAAGTATGAAACTTTCGTCCGATTTTTGTACACCACTGTTACCGACGCAAGTGCGATGGTATCGCAAGTAAGACGGCAAGAAGGTGCATTCAGAAGGGTAACGCAAAGGAACTGCACGTTTTACAGAAGACTGAAGGCTGATCTGCAATACCTTCGAAGGAGGGGACTTTTGAAGGCGTCGGGTGAACTATCGTACCAAGGACGTAAATGCGCCAGATGCGGTGCACCGTTTGGTAGATTTTACAACACCGGTGCTCCGTGTACACGCTGCAGGCACAGAGTTTGCAGACAGTGCCGTATCGAGGTCAGGAGCCCTACCGATAACAAAGACGTCGAATGGATCTGTAACATTTGCTACAGGATCGCGTGAGTAATCCTTCCATTGTGTTGTTACGCCGTTTCCTTCTTGCGTGGCTCGCCTCTCTCGCCGAGATTCTCTCCCCGACATTTCCTTTATTCTTCGTGCTTTTCGATTCTGCGAAACTGCTCATCTGTTTCTTTCCTCTTTGCGAAGTGAGCGAGTTAATTTAAAATTGTTTAATAGCAATGCAATAATTAATTAAAGGTAATATACTCGGTATATATTCTGTGTTGTAGTTTGATTAAAAAATTGAAATGCACATAAAAGTAAGTGAAACAATTTTACATCTAGATTTTGTTTTCTGAGTTATGTTCTCGAAAAAATTCGAATCTGCATAAAAGTCCGCAGTTTAGTTATACTAGATACATCTCATTATTGCAAAAATCTCTTGACATGGTCAGTGTTGATATTAAAAAGACTAAATATCTTTGTTGATATTTTTCTGACTGGCATAAATTTGGTATTATATAATAAATTGTAATTTTATAATTTGCGTTCCTTTAGGGAATTGCACGTTGTTACCGAGAAATGGACTTACGAAAATTCAACGTGTAAAGGATCTATAAATGGAAAAGCAGCATCTCCTGTGGAATTGTTGAAACGCAGCATCCGGCGAGCTTGGACAATCAACGGTATGTTTAGTATTTTTCGTTTGTTATACGTTGCTTTTGTAACTTCAATTTCAAGAGCTTCGATACTTTCTAATAATAATGACAGACTATTACGTCAATCCGTATAGATTGGGACGTAATAATATACCCTATTTAAATGATTATCGATATGAAATATCTAGAATAATTATCTCCAATATTATCTTCTTATTTTCACAATAATTGCTCTTAATGAGCCTTTCGATACAACGTGCTCAGAGAACATTGTAAAACAGTAGTTGCGTAACGTGTGAACTTATCTATATATAGCAGCGAATAATTTCGTTAAATTAATGGAATCAATTAAATTGGTCTTTCGAGAAAGTATTTAAATTTAAAGAATAAGAATAAGAGAAAGAAAATAACGAAATTTGTGGTAGAGCAGTTATTACAATAAATGTATAATATATATTATAATAAATATCAGAATTAAGATACTGGAAATTGCTATAATAAATTCAACTGCTAAATAAACTAATAAACTTGAACGTACTAAACAATTAAACTGCAATAAACTTGAACATTTGAATCGATCTGCAATCGAAATCGCTTTTATCAGTGTTCCACGCGAAACAAGAATCTCACTTTGAATTATCGATACGCGCTTCTGTATTACATTGTGTATTACAGGTCCACCCACACGTTGGTCAGCGGCGAGGAAATCGCCAGAGTTGCGGCTGTATCGGAGTCTGCCGTCTCGTCATCAAGAGTACTGGGAAATCGTTAACAAGAACGAAACCGCGAGGTCCATTGACGGAGAAACGTCGAATTCCGATCGAAAGGAACCAGTTGCCGGGGAGGCGATCGAACAGCTCGACGAGTCTAATAGTTCCACGAAAGACGATCCATGCAAAGATACGATAGCGAGGAGCGAGTCGATTCCTCTCGAGAAATTCACGCCGCGAATCGATTCGATCGCCAACGAACGAACGAACGCCAAACGAATAGAGAAGCTTTCTAACAAACAGGAGGAGGAGGTGCCATCGTCGGATGCCATAAAAACGAAGAAGAACGATCGATCTGCTGCTGGCAATAAAACGAAGATCGACGAACAAGACGAAACGACAAGCGGCCAGGAGCAAAGCACGCCAAGAATTTCGTTGATAAAGCCACCGAGGATACTGTCGAAATTTATTTCGCCGGAGATCAAATCGAGCCTGTCGATCAAACATGGGGAAAGAAAGTCGAACATCCCGATATTTCGAAGAAGCTCCAAGGAATTCGAGGACATCAGAAGCCCACAAGAATCACCGAAACGTTCCCTCATCCCTCAAAGGTATTCTCAGATTTTTAATCCAAGTTCCAGCTGCGTGGTCCATTCAATGTTTCATGTTTGACTTGATTTCTCGAAGCTAATTGGATCGTTTTCGAGGAATCGTGTCGAATGAAATAAGAATCAAATCAAAGTGGTTGTTAAAGCGAAAATATGCATTCGTGCGCGATATTGACACCTGCTTAGTTGGCACTCTATCGTTTTGAAACGATGGTGATGATTTACATTGTGGTGCCATTTGCATTATTCTACTTAAAACATACGTGTATTTATGATTGACCTAAGTTATTAAGGTTTACCACGTCTTGTATAGTATTTCAGTTATTGCCTTTATAGTCGATACATTTGCACTAAAAAAACCATATATATTTTATTTGTATATTCCAATTACTTCATTTACGTGACTCTTATACTTATATTACTAAATTACTGCTTGATCCTTTGTAATGATTTCTATGATGCATTTTTGTAAAATTGCAAAATGCAGAAAATGCACTTCAAAAAAGTACATGCTTGTTGTAACCTATGTAAATTTTCTACTTACTTTGCCCCTCCATTTCTTTGCCACAAACTAGCACAGAGTTGGAATAAGACCAAATTAGAGGTAATTCAATGAACTGCTCCGACTAACTGCTATTTATGTTTCTTGCAGATATCGAGGAAGCACTGACGACTTGCGGCGAAGTCGTGAGGACATAAGTTTACCGAGCCTGATCCCCAAGCTACTATCTCCAAGAAACAAGGAGGACCGGCTGAAACGCCAGGACAGCAAGGACGATATCCGTTGCGTATCCAAGTCTAACCGAAGAGACTCGAAGGAGGAGGCACGAGGATCGTTCCAATCGAGCCAATCGACCGGCAAGGAGGACTCCAAGTACGGCATTCGGCTATTCCGACGGGACAACAGCCGCGAGGACGTGGGTAGGGAGAGCGCGAATTCAAATGCGAATAGCGCGGCCGTCGCTGCAAAAGGAAAGCAAGCCGGGAAAGAGGAGAAGCCGGAGAGGACGGAGGAACGCGTGGGCGTCTCGACCACGTCGAAATCGAAGTCGACGGTGCACGAACAAGGCAGGACGAGGACGCCGGGCAGAGAGAGCAGCAGAGAGAACCTCGATGGCAAGTCGTCGAGGAACGACGAGGAAGGGCCACGAGCGAGCCAGCATGAGAGAGTGAGAGCCGAGGCGGTGGCCAACGAACAGACGATGCTCAACGTGGTCGTCACCGACGAGAAGCTGCTGGAAGAGCAAGAGGGCGTGAAGAAAGGAGAAAAGGAGGCGAAAGAGGAGAAACCGCGTGCCACGTTGGAGGTGAACTCGATGGTCGAGGAGACAGAGGCACTGGAAAACGACAAAAACGACAAGGACTCGATGAAAGAGATCACTGATAACCTTATTGAAAATTCGGAGACCGACGTCGCCACGTTGGGAACGTACGAGAAGAAAGATGTTGGACATGGCAGGAAGTCCGATGATTTTCAAGTGGTTAGTAACTTGTGACTCTTTGTTGGACTTTGTTTTATACTTTGAGAATTAAATCGTCTTCTGTTCGCGAGATGTATAATTAGAGTAAGGAGGATTTTTGCTTTTGATTCAGGTACGTCGGAAGTTTTCAAAGGAGGAATTTTCCAATCCTGATGACACTCCTGATGAGACTCCGAATAAACGCTGCTCTAGCGTGAGTATCCCAACTATTTTTCTGTAACGATTTTTTAATTCTATTCCAACATTCTAAGCAAAACATGCAATAGTGTTTCACTTGCAAGTAGAATTAGCTTCATCTGAAAGATATATTTTGATTCAGACTATTACATTTCTCATCAACTTTTGCATTACTTGTGAGGCTGCAACACGAGTGACAATGCTAAATTTCTTACAGCACTTGTCTCCGGAAGCGAGCCCGCTGAGTACGAGATCGTCGAGATACAGCCCAAGGGAGAGCGAGAGCGAACCAACCCCAGCACTTCCACGGAAAACGGGTGACTCGTGCTCGGCATCGCAAAGAATACGGGACGCAATTACGAGGACCAGGAGGGAATCCAATAGCAGCGCTAGATACGAGAGTAGCGGTAGCGAGAGCGTGAGGTGTGTGCAATTTGAATCACGCGACGCTTAAATCGCGAAACTCAATTTGCCAACGTTCGATTGTAACACGTGCCTCGAATAACCAACTAACTACCTGAATAATCAATCATTAGGAAGTAGCTGCGGAAGTGTTTGCTGCTGTACACGAATTAGAAATCGAATCAGTTGAAGAAAGGAGCTTCGAAGACGTTTCAAGTTTCAGATTTTTCAGTCTAGGGTATTTTCTCACAGTCTTTGAATTATTCATTCGTACAAGTAATTTCTTTGTAAAGGAACAAAACTATAATTGATAAAAATTTATGATTTTTCACAAAGCTATAATATAATGCAAAATTTTACATTTATCGAAAACTATTGGAAGTTATAATAATTATTATAATAATTATATTTTTTAAATTTTCCATAATATTTCAATTTCTTTTTTTTATTTTTTATCGTTAGACTGAGTGAAACTGGTCTTCATGGGTACGTGGAACTCGCTAGGAAGGTGAAGTTTTTCGGTGGAAACGGAAGTAGCGCGGTTCCGTCGACGATTGGAAGTGATGAAGTGGTGCAACGTGATAGCGCGACAAGTGCAGGTGAAGATGAGCCGCACGACGATAATCATGGAAGAACAGGTCCCGTTTCCTCTCAGGGAAGAAGCATGCTTCGTAGAAGACGACAATTTGACGCCCAAGGTATGCAAACAACCTATTATTATTCGTCTTTTTCACTATTACTCAATAATAAAACGAACTCGTTCGAAGTTAAAGCAAAAATGCTACAGTTTCACCGATCTCGATTATTAATATTATAACGCACGAAACGGTCTTGCTACTTAGCCTAATTTAAATTTATCCCGCGATGCACGTCGAGCTGAACTCATTGAAGAGAGAAACAAACGAAAGTAACGATGAAATCTCTGAAGCAACGTAAACGATCCGCGAAACCATTTACGACTGCATAATAATCGAAAAGAGCTGCACTTTGAATCTAAAGAGCACGCCATTTTCCCGCGATTGCAAACAGCGTTTATCGGACGATCGTCAGCATAAATCGAAATTAGACCCGTAATTCGCCGAATTTCCCTTCGATTTCATAGATCGTGACGACTCGTTACGAAGTAGGTATAAATCGGAGAAATAAAACGCGAGAAACGCGATAATTGATAATTGAACGTAGGATCGTCGTAGGTTCGTTCGTGTTTGTAATCTATAGATGGACATGCTTAGGAGGCACAGCCATAACTAATAGTCGTGGACTTACTAATTATCGTAGCAACGAGTAACATTTCGCTTTCGTGCCCGTTTCCCCGCATTCGAGTGTTTTGCGTACACTAACGTTCAAAAATATCCGAAGAAAAGTATTTAGGCTTATTTTTGATTCTAATGGAAGGATTCAGAGGGGAGACGTGTAAGTCGCATTTTTTTAGCGGTGTTTGTAGAGAAGCAATTTTAGAACGCAGTTACTGTGAATTAATTCTGCGTTAGCAATATTGTGTTTTTATTTGATTTTCGGAGTGTATTTTGAACATTATGTTATAATTGACGTTTAATAAATTACACATTGTATAACTTTATTATTTATAGAAGAATTCAATATCGACTTTCGTCAAAATTTCATCGCATTAACTGCAGATAATACAACAGTTTTGTTCTGAAGAAGTGAGAATGTTTAACAATTTTATGGCGTTCTTATCATATATAGTAAATTAGAAATAAATAAAATTAGAAATTTATACAATTGCTACGTCCTTTGATAGATTCTATAAAAATATGGTAATTTAATAAATTGTATAATTTACACAAATTCAAATACCGTCATTGACCAAAGTGTCAAGATACTTATGAACGATAGTGTATACACTGTGTGTATATCGTGCAGAACAAACAGTACATGCACGAAACGTGAATGTAAATGAAACTTTGATCCTTTTGTTTCAACGTTGCAAGTTGAAGCAACGGCATTAATACGTTGGCCGAAGTGGAACGGATTGTATTCGCGAATACGTGGCCAAGTCCGTGATATTATAACGCACTTTCAATGAATCACGATCGTGTAAAAGATATCCGACGCCTAGATCGACCGGATAGGAATTTTAACGAAAGTAGAAACATTATATCTCATGGTGGCTTCGAAACCACGTTTTACGATTCTCGTGAAGTAACGCGCGTAAATACTCTTAATGGCTTCATACGATTGCACCGCCCGGTTATAATCTATCTTGAATCATTTTAAACGCTCGAGCACGGCCTCCATTATGAGCAGAGAATTTGATCAGAAACAAAGGATTAAAAGGCTTTTCGTAAAGCAGAAATAAAGAATCCAGTAACTCGACTCGACGTGGAAATTCTAGTTTCAATCCTTGAGTGGAATAATAATATTGTAGAAGGTAGTATCGTAGATTAAAAAATTAGAATCGAAGGAGTTGCTGCAATGAGGAGGCAGCTCCACTTTTGGATAACTTTGATAAATCAACAAAATCAGCTACTGTTCTAAATGTGCTATAAATTTATGGTCAACATAATATTCACCATGATAAGATATTGTACTTTTATGAAACACGATGTATAACAAAAAATAGGAAGCTGCGATCTCTTCAATTAGCAGAATTTTATTTTTAAAAATGCTCAAAATATTTTGTTTTCATTCATTAAGCAGTTATGCTTCAAACTTTTAATGTTTCTTCTTTGTATTATTTTAAAATCTTATCTCTTCAGACGTAGAAGAAATCTACAGGTTTTGAAAATTAAATTTCCATCCTCTTTCATTTATTCAACGATTGAACTCTGCATTTTCTCCCATGTCCGTTTCGCATAATCGAAAATACGCATTATCAACGTGTCTGCCAGCGACAGCATGCGTTTCGATAAGCTCATCGATTATCGAAACCATTGGCATACTAGCCCGTATGAAACCAGTCGGTGTTCTCCGCGAAACCCGCGAAAGCCAGAACAGCATTATCAACGTAGCCGGCGCGGTATCGTTCCCATATCACAATTCAAACACGAAATCGTCGATAAGAAAAGTCTCGTTCGCCCGTGTCGTGTCAGTGAACGTGCGGAAAATACGTAACATACATAAACACGCGATCTAAAATAACAGACAATCTCTCCGAGTGACCAAACGAGGAATTGAATCTTTCGATGTTTGAATTTATTGAATTTGACCGAAGAAAATCATGGTTTCGTGGTTAAAAAATAAGCTCGCTTGAAGTGAAACAGTATCAAAAATTTTCAATCTAATGATATTTCGAACGAAATTAATCGAACGAACTTCAAGTAGAATCAAAATGAAGATTCTTAGAGGAATGTTAAATTTCATTCAGTGAAATTAAATTAAATTAAAAAATCTTTTAATTCTGCAACTTCCAATAATTATCATGCAAGATTTCAAAATAACGGAATAACAAAACTCGTTTAAACATTCAAGGTCCAACTGCTCGTTGAAATTTTCGACGGACAACGGAGAAAAAATATTCGCTGTTTGTTCCTGATCCACCGAAATCCACGGTTGTTTTCGTTCGTGAGTTCGCATGATCTAATCACGAGTGAACAACCGAGTTGAATGCAAATCGCGCGTTTCGCGGCGTGAGATATCCATCCTATCTGGAGGGACGAGCATCCTGCAAACATGGACGTGAGAAGAATATGCCAACTATTAATCACGGGCTTCGTGTCCATGTACTTTTTGCTCTTCTACGCCGGGATCGTCGTTTTCCTCTATTTTCTGTGGCTGGGCTAGCCTCGTTGCATGCGTTTACGCGTCTCGCGCACAGGATCGACATCGACGAATTTACTCGAAAGTAACGGAGGAAAGAAACGAATCCAGATCCGTATTTTCTGCAGTTTCACTGGGGAGAAAAGTGGAGCAGCGATCATTAAATCGCGAGTTGTTCACGTGTCATTGCGTCCTCCGTTTCTTCTTTCGTCGCCTCGTTAAAATTCACTCCGAGTCATTCCCCGTGGTTTCTTCAATTTCTCGATTTCCACCGTTTCTCGGGAAAAGTTTCCTGTGAAAATTCGACTGTTAGACCAGGAATTGCAACGACTATGTTTCGAGACGGGTGACGACTCGGTGATTTGTTTGAGAAAATGACAAAGTTGTAAAATTGTCTTTCTTTTTTATTATTAAACGTAAGAGTATGATTGAAATAGTTGCAGATTTGCAAAAATGCACAGGACACAGATGAACGTGTAGGAAAATATAAAATATTCAAATTTCAAATTTTATGTCGTCAACTGTCCTCAGGAAAAAAGTGTGAATTTGAAATATATAAAAATCCGCAGTCTAGTCATAGCTGATCGTTCACAACATCTCCTTTCGGTCGCTGCTCCTCTGAAAAATACCGAGACAAATTCCAGACAATGGAAACAACCATAAATTGACCATAAAACGATTTACCACGTATGTGAAGGCAGCTCGCGCAAAATTCTAACAATATAATATATATTATCGTGGAAGGCTGAAAACGTGAGAACAGCGCGCTCATAATCCGCTTCTGATTAATTAGCAGCACGGTCGGATAATGCGTAGTGTTGGGTACAGGGAATAGGAGGAAACCCGGTGTCTCGATTGTTTCCTTTCGTGTCGGCGGCAGACGCAAATTTTTGTTTTGCAACGTGTGTGCGCGTGTGGAAGACCAAGGGAGGGAAATAGCTGGCTTTTGAGCGCGGGAGAAGCAGGCGAGCGAGCAGGTGAGACGAAGCGAAGCGGGGCCCAGGGAAACAGCATAGAAATAATAGTATAACAACGTTCTCTGTTTCGCTCTATAGTCCGCTCACCTGCGACGCTTATACAAGGTGTCGCGAACTCGAGATTCTCGCTCGTTCTCTTCGTCTCTCTCTCGCGAATCTCCACGATTTTTTCTTCTTTTCACTTTATAATTTTGCACATTGTCCTCTGTTTCTTCAGAAGGAGATTTGTGGAGATTTTAATTGCGTTTATTTGCACCGTGAACAACAGGATAAGACGTTTGTGTATCTTTCAGTTTTCATATTTTTCGATCATCGTGCTAACGAATTTATTTGATCGTTCTGCGATAAGCAGGAAGAGGAATAAAAACTTGAAGACACGTAATGTTAAATAGACACGTCGTGTTAAATATTCATCGTGTCAAAATGTTAGATTGGAAGTGACACTATCGTTTCGATAGTAATTAATATTGAACAAAAAATTATTCTTTATTTCTAATTGGGTACAAGATAATTACACGTGAACCAAACATTGCGCAGAGAATTGAAATCGAAAATTTAAAGTATTAAATTAAAATTACGTACGTGTATATTTCATTCATTTATCACTGTGATACCATATTCTATTGCTCTATCGCTATACTAAGCAGGCCCGTCACAGCAATTATTGATTTCTGGTTTTCTAGCTAAATTCATGACAATTCAACTCCAATCTTCTCTCGTAAATAAATATGATACTTATACAATTTTATATCTCTCTGAACTTCAGCTCCGATTTTTTTCAGAATTCTGATTTGGAAAATATTATAACAAACAATTTATTTTCTGATATCCTACATATTTTTACATATTTTCAAATATAGTCTATATATTCTTTTAATTTTAGAACTCTTTTTAAAGAAAATACTCCAATTGTCTCTTAATCATCTCACACTGTAATTTCCTCTCTTCTCATACCCTCTTACACCTTTGCTTCATCAAACCAATATGTTTCTACATATCAGATACACCCCATACACTTTCGAATGTTAAATTAAACCACAAATGCATAAACATTCGCAATTTAACCACAGTATCAATCACCATCCAAGAAACCGAACCTAAAAAACAGCTCCAATTGACTTCGTCATCTCTTGACACTAAAACTATCGACGATTGAAGCGTAAAATTTCCATTAGAGACATTAAAGTAAAAAAATATATATATATATTACAGTGCACTTTTAACATTCTATACACATTTTACAAAAAATCATTTAGATTTTCAAAAAATGCATTGTTTATCCATCTACATCTATCTTAAGAAATCATGAATTGGTCATTTTGATCATTTTGGTAGTTCCAGTGTTAATAATTTCACGTTACAATTTCCCACGTCTCTTGCTTCGTCAAACCAAATCAAAAAATGTTAGTCACCATCGATCCTACTCTCTCAAAATCGGACGTCGCGTATAGGTGCCTAAATCGGCAATTTTCCCTCTCTTTGGTCAACGATTCGGTGTTGTCAAGGTAGACGAGATAAAAGGCAGCTCGCGTTAATCGCCGTCGTCAGGCGCACACGGGGCCATTGTTATCGCCGCTTTTCACGGACGCCACGCTTCAGCGGCCGCGTAGTTTATTCCACGCCACCCGGTGTACCCGTCGTAATATACACTACGAGGCGACGCCACTATAGAGGTTGGTTCGGTGCGGCAGTAGTAAGGTAGTGACCGATGCTGTGGGATTCAGGTGTGCCTCGCCTGGGCACAGACGCTCTCGGCTCTCCAGTTTAGCGGCGGTAGCCCACGCGAATCGGCCCAGTGTGCGGTGTGTGCTCCCTTTGACAGTGTGTCGTTTACCTCGAGGACGATGACGAAAGCGCCGCAGCCCGCAGCGGTTTCGGTCGTGGTACGCTGCCGCCGGTTCTCGCCGACGCTCCTCGCGCGGTTCTCCGACAAAAGTTCGTGAACTTGATTGGCCGTGTGTGGGCCGCAGGTGCGCGACACCGGATCGCCGATCGTCGAAAGGGAAACGAACGAGAGAGAGAGAGAGAGAGAGAGAGAGAGAGAGAGAAGCCCCTGACAACGAGAATTGTAAACGGCCAGCCGATTGTAAACAGAGTGACAGTCTCGTCTTCGCTTGATCCAGACACAACGATCTAGCAACTGGTATTTATATATGCGCGACGAGTGATTATATTATTGTTATTTATTTCTTCTTCGTACGCTTCCCAGCCAGTTCTATCCGGAGGTCCTTCAGTCGTTTCCGGACACCGTGTAGAGTTAACGTGGAGTTGAATCCGATAGCCTCGACACGGAGGATTTTTACAGTGTCGCGTTTCTTTTAAGCTTCCTCCGGGCTAGGTGTACCTAGTTTCTGTTTTGGATGATTGGAACCATTGGATTTCGAGGTTTGGAAATTTTGAATGCTCCAAGTTTTCACGGAGGATCGTGCCGGGTTTTCCCGGCTTGCTCTGTGAGATTTCTTTTGACAGTTTTATTTAATGTGAACTTGTTTTTCGTTCATTGTCGCGTTCCTTACAATTGGAGGAAAATGTGCGTGTGATCGTCATGTTGAAATAAAGTTAGCGTTCGGAGAAAATTCAAAGATCGAATGTTGCATACGAATTTTCTGAACGTGACAGATTTTTTAAGACATTTTACAAATTCGCGTTTTATGTTAAATACCATTGATGATCTTTGTCACGTAAACGTCACCTGCGCAAATCAAATAGACCAACAGGGGAATTGCAATGTAATTCGTTCTACTTTCGGTGGATTTTTATCGACCTAGCAAAATTCGGAGCGGAAAAAAATGGAATGCGGAGATAGAGGGAATTAATTGTAACATGAATTAAACGCGCGAGGGGGGGAATTAACATCGTGGCCCGTTCTTTGTTCCACAAAACTAGGCTATTTTCAGCATGTTATTGTTATTGGTGAGAAAAGAAATATTGGTCTCACGGATGAATTTTTCGCTGGTAATTCATCTATCATCCAAATTTATATTTCATTTGTTAGTGTATCACCCGGAAATCTGTAGAACGTATCTAAGTCGCAGAAATGTATAAAATATTCAGAAAGAAATACTCGACATAACAACAGGTAAAACAATTTCATTTACGTTATTCCAAAACGGAATAGACACTATATGCATTAGCAATAAACAACAGATTTTTCAAACAATCAGGTAATTGAACATCGACTGACGTTAGGGATGTATTTTACAGAATTTTTTGAACTCTCGTCGTATAGAATCTTTAAATGTCTTTTAAATTTACAATGTTTACTGTCATTAATTCTAATTTTATAAATGTTCTCCACAAAGGAATATTTTTAACGAAATTCCACAAGACGCGTATATTTGAAGGCATCGACAAAAGTTGAATACACTTTTTGTATTAATTAATTTTGTTACCATTTTCTGTAGCAGAAATACAAAATTTTTGTAACGCTATGCTACATTAACGTATCAATATCGTGGGTTAATTAAAATAAGATGAATATCAAAGAATTTTAAATTACAAAAATAATTACATAATGACATAAATAACGAACTACACGTGATGCTTTATTATAACATATATTGAAAGTCAAAGATTATACATAGACGAAAATGTAACAGTGTAAACTTCACGTGACAGTGTAAACTCAACGTGTCAGTATTTGTAATACTATTTCTAAATATATGTAATATTATTCGTACACAAACGTCTATAATTCCACGATAGTAGATCGGATGTTAATGTCAGTACATATTTTTAATATCAATAATGATCTTGTAGAATATTTCAGTATATAGAATATAGAATATAGAACATAGAATATAGAATATAGAATATAGAATATAGAGTGTAGAATATAGAATATAGAGTATAGAATATAGAATGTAGAATATAGAATACAGAATATAGAATATAGAATATAGAATATGCAATATAGAATTTAAAATATAGGATATAGAATATAGAATGTGGAATTAGAGTATAGAATATAGAATATAGAATATAAAATATAGGATACAGAATATAGAATATAAAATACAAAATACAGGATATAAAATATAGAATATAGAATTTAAAATATAGGATATAAAATATGGAATATAGAATGTAGAATATAGAATATTACGTACAGAAAACAAACATCCTTGTCGTACAAAATACATGCAAAAATATTAAAACAAGTGACGTGTAAGCTTCAAGTTAATAAACCTTTTTAAATCTCACCACTGATCTAGCAGCAAGGTGCAACGCTATATTTAGCGCGCGATTCGCGCCAACACCTTAAACGGTCATTTACATTTCCACCGATGAGAAATGTCGTACTCGTGCGAGTTTCTCAATCAGTGACAGCGTGTCTAACGCGTTTTCCTTCGTCGCTAATTTCCATTAGAGTCTCGAACGATCCGCTTTTCATCCCGCACGTCGCACGTCCATTCATTCGTCAGGCTGCTCTTGTCCCTTTCTCTCGTTGCTCATTGTTCTTTCGCGTCTTTGTAAATAATTGTTTCTCCGATTATTTCTATGCTTGCGAGTACGTGAATCTGAGCAGGACGCAAAATATTACACGCGCGTGGACAAATGATGGTCCGTGCCATTGACCGGGTAATTCATCAGCGCGTAAAAAGCGGGCACTGAATGTGTCAGTCCCGACGCAGGATTCAAGTCTTCTTGTTGTTCCGTGTCGCGTTAGTTACCACCTTCCTGGTACCACGTTCTTATCTGTCGTGAAAAATCGAGACAAAAGACACGCGTGTGCTTTTGTCTGTGCGTGCGTTATTACGTCTGCGCTAGCATTACGTAAATTATACCAGGATGGTGTTTTGGGAAATTTAGGCAAGCAAGTAGGTTTCACGAATTTTTAGAAAATCAAGAAGTTTCCAGAAACGAAGAGATTTCTATCGAAATTCAGAATTTTTTGAATTTCTGAGAAATTTCTTTTAAAAATTTAGAACTTTCGAAATTTAGAAATTTAGATGTTTCGATACAATTACAATTAACTTTTATTTCCTTTGTTTGGCTTAGAAAATTTAAACACATAAGTAGGTTTCACGAATTTTTGGAAAATCAAGAAGTTCCTAGAAACGAAGGGATTTCTATCGAAATTCAGAATTTTTTGAATTTCTGAGAAATTTCATTTGAAATTTAGAACTTTAGAATTATTAAGGAATTTTCTTCGAAATTTAGATGTTTCGATACAATCCGAGAAAACAAATTATTTTCTGACAATTGATTTTCAATTTTTCCTCAACAGTTGTTTATTTTACAAAGTTATTCAACATCACGTCAAATCATATTTCGATGAATGAATTGTAAGAAAATATCGAAAAAAATATTTAAATTATACTTCTGTTTCATTAACAGACATTTGTATCGTAAAATAAATATTGGCAGCGATCAAAATAATTTCTAGATACGTGTAGCAAATAATTTAAGCCCTCGGTATAATTAAAAGTAAGAGAAAAATGTTATTGAGTCTTTAACGAAGGGAAGGTGAACGATTTGCAGTAGATGGACGAACCTCTCTTTTTAGTCTCTGGCTCTTTCGCTATATGTGCAATAGCAGAGCTCTCTGAGTCATATTGTCGTGCCTCGGAGGTTCAATCGTTAACGAGCAAAATTCAACAGCGGTTCATTAACGGTCAGGAGTAAACACGCTCATTACCTTCGTGGAATATTTGTTTAAGATCGTAATTTGTTTAGGATTTGTCGATACAACGATCGAATGGATTAATCCCATTTTAATTAATTAATTATTTTCTAGGCACAAATAGATTACAAAAACATAATATCAATCGCATGTATCCATCTGTATCTGTTACAAAATTTTCACGTCGTTTGCAATTTCATTAATTAATCAAGTAAAATGGAAATTCAGAACAGGAGAATTTCTTAAATCGTAACCATATTCCATATGAAGTGAGATAAATTTCGTAAACTTGCGAAGAATATCCTATCTACAAAACAATTAACCAGAAATATTATATATTATTGTTTTATTCTTAAAAATCAAAATTTTTTTTTCAAGATAACTTAATTTTTTAAGAATTTTAACAATCTCAAAAGAAACTTAAATCAGTAACATTAATATATGTTTTCAAACGCACATGTTTCTCCGATGAATCATTAGTAGAAATAATCCCACACGCATACTCGTACCCATTACATACGAAAAATGCTCGTTTACTTTACTTTCTCCCTATCGAAAGGATAGACACTCTGCTCCGAGACTAAACAAATTAAAAGAATAAAAAAAAACAATTTTTCTACATTTCTCTTCACCACAATCAACGGCCATACTCTTCGAAAAACCGATCAATTTCTAACTGTGTGCATAATCCGATAACATCTCAATCGATACCGATAATTGTCGCTAATAATAGCGATAAGCCGCGATATCGCAGCGTTTTTTCCTCCGGTCTCGAACTTATCGAGGAAACCAACCGATACCTAACCTAAATCTAAATTTCATCCACGATTCGTTTTCGAAAGGTTCTCGCCGAAGAGGGCGGTCGCACGCGAGGAGCTGCTGCGCCGAGGAGCTTCAGAGCTTCCAAACGTTGCACGTGATCGGCCGTGACGGAAGGCAGCACAGCCCAACTGGAAGCCAGCCACAGGACCAGCCTTTGATCGACTACAGGCGACTGGTGTTCATCAGTTCGGACTCGTCCTCTGGTCGCGAGGAGGACGACGCCGACAGCAGTTGCTCCAGCTCCTCGTTCTTGAACGGGCTGCCACGTCCTGGCAGCCACGCGCAATCTCTGGAGGACTGTGACTGGGACTATTTCGAGAGCGGATCCCTGCCTTTGCCAGCAGGCGTGCCGGTCACCATCGGCACGAGCAACGTGGCCACGGAGACCAGCACTGGCCAGGACTGGAGTTGCTGTCCTGGACGTGGTTCCACTGCTTGTCAGGTGGGTTAGGTTTGGTGAATTTTGAATTTATACGATTTCTAGGAATGGTTGTAGAATTTTTGTGGGTGACAGGATTTTTGTGAATGATTGTAGAATTTTTATGGACGGTTGGGTAAATAAGAAATTAAATTAGGAAATGAATGACCTGATTGCATAAATAAATTATTATATTATAATCTATGGTTGTAGAATGACAGGATTTAGGATAATTTAGGATAACAACTTCCTAGTTGTAGAATTTTTACGGATGGTTGGATAAATAAGAAATTGATTGCGTAAATGAATTATTTTTTATGTACGTATAATTATTTTTAATGTCTTAATATATTTCATATTTGAAACGCAATTTTCGCTAGTAAGATGAATTCTGTTTTTAAACCTCAAGTTATAATTCTTTGTTTAATTTTACAATTTTTAATTATAATAGTTTATAGTTGGCAGTTTCATAGTTTACAATTAATGATTTTGTAGTTTGTAATTCTAATTTTTACAACTTTTTTATATCATTTCTAGTGTATGATGTTGTCTTTTATTTTTTCGAAAGTACAGTTAATCATATAATTTTCTTTTAAAATAAAGTAGCATACGATTGCTTTTTCTTGTTTATTGTTATCTCTTATCGCCATCCGACAATTGTCTGCAAAAGTAACTAGCGTCTATTTACACAAACTTTTTCCAATCATTCGAAATGGTAAATACTTACCATTGAAACGTTTTAACTGACAACGAAAAATTTGAACTTGAATATTAAAACTTTTTATTTTGGAATAATAATAGTTACTAGATTGCAAATTTTTATACATCTTCATATATTTTTTTAAGCACAAACAAAGAAATTTGTTTTATCTTCCAACTGTTATAAATTCTTCACAAATGATAATCTTCTGATTGTTATAGAAAATACGTTTTCAAAAAGTTAATAACATCAGAGCGCAATTAGAGAATCTGAACGAAATTAAATTGACTAAATTAAACCAAAATGTCGTCGAGTTCAATTTTTATTCCCATTCTTCTCTCGCGACGCAGAATCTCTACTATTTATCCAACACTCGTCTGTGCAGGCTTGCGGAGGCTCCCGAGGTGCGAACGTGCTGCCAGTCCCGGTTCCAATCCCCGTGCCGGTGCCATATCCGGTACCAGTTCCAGCGTCCCTGTGGACCAGCGACCTCGCAGCGGCCGCCTCCTCCATGATAAGCCGCAGCAGCGACGCTCACGCGGAACCGGGAGCACTGAGGTTGAGAGGCGACCCAGCTGCACCCTGGTTCGCTTGGCATCCGCGATTCAATCAGCCTCTGCACGGAGCCAGACTCGATCCACGGCTCACCGGTGTCTTCGATCCAACCACCTGCTCCTTCAGACCCGATCAAGTTCTGGCTCAGCCATTGTACGCTGCCACTATCGAACCTTCTATTCCAACTATTCCAACGACGGAGGAACTTAGGCAACGTGTGAACAATCTGCGCGTGAATCAGGATGAGAAGGACGACGCTGGAATAAGCGGCGCGACAAAGTCCTTGCAGGATGCTGTTTCGTCGGACGTTTCCAACGAGTCGAAGGTCATAGAACAGTCATCCGCGGCCGGGCATGGTAAATTGGACGAGTCGAAAGTGGAGCAGAGCCAGGAGAGCGACGACGAGGCGAACGAGACGAAGGACAGCGAGGAGAATTGCCAAGATTCGGTGAGCGTGTCGTTCGAGAACAGAAGAGGTCAGCAAAGGATGTTCCAGCACGACGATTCTGGCAGCTCATCGGGCCGTTCATCCGCAGACAGCAGCGATCTCGAGGAGGATTCCTCGTCTCATAGGTTCTCGAGGGTGTTCGTCGTTAACGACGATTCTCTCACGAGCGACAACGACATCGAGGACAACGGGGACGAGGACGAGGACTCGGATTCTGCCACCGAGGACGGTGTCACTTTGAAGAGAGTCACCGCTCTGCCTGACGAGGAACCTGTAGTTTTGCAGTACGTTCGATTCTTCGGCGAGGATTCTAATTATGAGGACTCGAGCGGAGATCGAACGAGAAACAACAAGAAGGAGGACTTGGAGAAAAGATCGAGTTGCAAGGACGATGGTTCGAAGGTTAACGACAAGTCTGAGAGAGAAGAGGGCACCAACGAGAAGAGAAGATCACGGGGAAAGAAGCACAATTTGGAAATGAACGACAAACGGATATCGCTGTCGTCGTTGCAGCGCGAGATGCCCGAGGAAATGTACATCGCCAGCGACAACGACTGCTCGGAAAATCAGATCGAGTTAAAGTCTATAAAGACCTTGGATCCTGACAGCATCGAGCCGGTCATTTTCAGCAGCAGCGCGGAAAATATCGCGAAGAAAGAGGAGATCATCATCGAGGAGAAACTGCTTGACAAAGTAGAGAACAACGATGGTTCGGGAATCGATGAATTATCAGCTCAAGTAACGTTTGACAATGAGAACGTAGATTCAGACGACCAAACGCAGCTCTCCACGACCGACGCTTGGGACTCGAACATAATTCCAGACTCCTTGGAAATCTCCGGGCCGGAAATGTCAAACGACAGTGGCTCGTTCGCGAAGAAATTTCACGTCTCGACGCCGTTGATAACTTTCTCAGCCGAGTACGAGAACGGTACCAATCGCGGAGAACCAGGTACCAGCGATTATTACGAAGCCGGAATCGATAGCACTTTATCGCAGATAACGACCGTGGATCTCGACGACGATAACCATGAGCATGACGCGCTGGCCGATTTGAATTCGAACTTGAACGGCGGTGCGAATTTTTCCCTAGGTTCGGACAGTTTCACGAGCAACGCGACAGGCAGCGAGGTGAGCAGCGACGAGCTGCACGAGTACGAAGTCACGCCGCCTAACGAGTTCTCGTTCTCAGCGACGAACAACGAGCTGTTGTCGCGATTGAACAGAAGGAACGAGGAGGGAGCGCCGTGGCGGCGGGAGAATCGTCAAGGCGCCGTGAAAATCGTCAAGGACGAGGAATCCGTTGCGTCGAACGGGACGAATTGGAACGCGCGATACGAGAGAACGCAGATGGTTGAGCAACGTTCGGATATTACGAGCGACGAAGGTGTCGCAACCTCTCTCACGGAGGGGAGTGATTCAATGATTACCACGGAGGATGATCAATCGGTTGCGCGCGAGCCTGGAGAATCGACGACACCGGTCGTGTCCAAAGATGGCGCGTCGGAAGACAACGACCCGACTCGCGCGGCTGTCGGAGCCGAGTTGAAATCGGCGAGCATCGGCGACGTGGGCGACGCGACGACCAGCAGCGAGATCCAAGAGACGTTCAAGAACAGCGCAGAGAGCGCAGGTAAAGCAGAGAGTGCGCATGACAACGGCGCAGGTTCGGTGAGAGGCGAGAATCCTGCTTGCAGCCAGGTGGTAGGAGGTAACGAAGGTAGTAGTAGCGGTGAAGGTGATGGTGGTGGTGGCGGCACTGGCGGAGGGTGCGCCGAAGAGGGGATAGAAGGGGAATCGACACGGTTTCGCTCAGTCGAGCGACGCCCGTCCACTCGAAAGGAGAATGGATTCCCGCCTGCCGCGTCGACGAAGGATTTCATCGGTCAACAACAATTGCCTCCGTCGACGATACAGAACAACAGCAACAAATACAGGAGCTTCGTGATGATCACTCAAGAAGCCTCGTACCAGCCAGTGAGCGTCATCACCTCGGACACGACGACCTTGTTGCAGCCGGATGAGGTGCACACGGCTAGCCAGGGTCTGGCTGGATACTTCCAGCTGGCGCTGGAAGCCGTGTCCGAGCAGCCGCATCGTAAGAACGGCCAGGGTCCGAGGAAGCCGTTGATGGTGAAACGGTTGGCAAGTGTGACCGCGAATCACTCGGAGGCGGAAGTGGACAGCGGGCTAAGTGTCGGTAGTGCCAGTGAAAGCGACGACGTGTCGGTGAAAAACGCGGTGAAAATTGGTGGATCCCGGCAGGACAAGGATAACGAAGAGGCGAGAGAGCGCGGCGAGCAGCGAACACGTGTTTCCTCGCAGTCCAGCGACGACAATTCCGCCAGCGGTGGGGTGGTGATCCTCGAGGAAGGTCTGGCGGACGATGACTCGTGGGTGGAAGAAGTTTCGCACGACGAGGACGAGCCTGGAGCAACGACAGCTACGGAGGAGAGCTCCGAAGACGAGGCGAACAACCTCGGCGATCGCGAGGAGGAGCTTCGCGGTTACCACAGGCAGGCGATCGACTTCACGTTGCACACGATCGTCGAAGAATCGTGCGAGGAGAGCGAGGCAGAACCCAGCTTGGCCGCCGGTAGCCCGTCCAAGAAGCAGAGGCCACCGTCAGCCTCGGAACTGGAGAAGTACTTCTTCTTCGGCCTCGGAGGTGATGGCAACAATTCGAGCATGGGTTCGCGCGAGGTGGACAGCCTCTCGGAAACGTCTTCCATTTACTCCGAAGGTTTAGAGTCGCTGGGACAGGACGAGGCGCCAGGGAACGGCGAGATCCGCAGCCAAGAGAGATCGAACTCTGGAGAAGGGTTCTTAAACTCCTCGAGACTCGAAAAGTACTTTCTGTCGGAGTTTCTAGGATTCGACCAAGATAGACGCGACTCGGACGGGTCCGTTGGCAGCGACTCGGAGGGAAGGCCGAGTCCCGAGGCGCAGCGAAGGAAGAAGTTGGTTCGCGCCAGAGGGACCGGCAGATCGCACAGCTCGTCTCTGGACAATTTACTAGCTCTGACTCAAAGCTCGCAGAACCTGAGCTCGCAAAATTCCCTTCAGGACTTGAGCTTGAATCAGGACGCACAGGAGACGCAATCGGAAGGTTCTTCCACCGAGACCGACGGAGCGGACGACGGACAGACAGCGGCCTTTGGAACCGACGGACAGTTTGACACGGTGAAACGAAAGAAGAAGAAGCCGAGGAACCTGGGAACGCAGAGTCCGCGCGTGCCAGATGACAGGAACAAAACTCCCGAGCCGAGTAGAGAAATGGTGTTGGTGGGAGAAGTGGTGATGGAGAACGAGGCAGAGGCCATCAATTCGGAAGATTCCGAGAGAGCAAAAACGCCACAGCCAGAGTCTCTCTTGTCCTCTTCTTCCCCTCCATCGACCACTGCGAATGCTTCATTAACGCCCGCGTCGCTGGTTGATTCCAACAGAAACGTGCAATTAAACTCAGGAGAGTCTTTGAGCTACAGTCAACGATCGAAACAACAGTCGCGAGATTCTGGGTTCGTGGGCAGCTGCGACGATCTGTTACAACACCAGAAGCTGCCCGACGATGGTCAACCTGGTACCGAGCTCAATCAAGAAACCGGGAAAGATCGCTCCAACAACGAGAACGGTGAAAATGCTCGAAACGCGAGTCGAACATCCATGGAAGGGATCCCCGGAGTCGAAAAGGGGAACCTATCCAAAGTGGATCATCACTTGGGCCACGCGACACTGCCCCACTTACCGAACGCTTCCCTATCGAGGAAGGACAGCTTCAACAATTGGTCAAGCGACGAAGAAACGAATTTAATGATGTCAAAGATGAGACAGTTCTTCAAGACGATGGTTGCGAATTCCAACGGGCAAAATCAGAACGCGAACAGCGCAAATTCGAGCGGCGCGTCGCCCGCGCCCAGCCCAAGGCTGCCCGGTTACTCCTCGAAAGCAAGACTCTGCTCCCAGAATCGTACGAAACCGCCACAGTTGGTGTACTTCGAGAACGAGCTGACCAGGCTGATGAAAACCGTGCCAGGGATCCGGGACGAGCAAGTGCGAGAGATCGTCGAGTATCTGAGCTCCGAGGACACGTGGTCCGACTCGTACGACAGCTCCGATTATACCAGCTCGGATTTGGAGGGCGCGGCCGGTGGTCGTCGATCGGCGTTGCAAGAGCAGATCTCGCAAAGCTGCCAGCAGATTATCAGTAAATTCGATACCACGTCTGGTGACAATCTGCTGGACAAGGAGAGAGAAGATAAAGCCGGGCCGGCTGGTATGCAGCCTCCATGCCTCGGTCGAGATACTGCGTTCGTCTATCAGAAACTGGTTCAAAGTTTCACGAAGATGGCCGGCGACGGTGTGAGTTCCGACGCCAACTCGACGCCGCACAGTAGCCCGCCGTTGATCGCTAAGGTGATGCATCACATCGGTAGTAGGCTGGTTGCTCTGATGCACGAGGTCTCAGAGGGTGGACCGGCCGTTCAACACCATTCTACCAGTTGGAGACGTTACACCCAACATCATCGAACACCGTCTTCGGCGTCCACTACGGAAGACGACGACTCGACGTCCGACTCGACCAACGCTCCTTCTTCGACACACTTGCAGTTACCTAGATCGAAGTCTCACGATCCTCTGTTGCTGATCAACAGCCATCCAGCGGCATCAACCGGGCAGGAGGGCGAAGAACGCGAGGCTAGCGACTACGAGAGGTTTTCCTGGCGGGGAAGTTTCGAATCCGCGTTAATGGCCGCGGATTCTAGGACAAAGTTGAGCCTGTTGGCTTGCTCCGGGGACAGTGTTGGTGCTAGTGCTAGTGCTAACGCATTGGCAATGGCTGCCAAGCGTCGCAGTGCCGGGGATCTGTTGTTCAATCCGAAAAGCTTTTCAAGGGAACAGTTGGACAGAGTTAGAAGCTGCGGGTCCATCGGCGGCGGGAGCGGAGGTGCTGCCAGCGGAGGATCGGTCGAGGAAAGGATCTGGAGCAACAGGAGGAGATCTTCTGTGCCTGATGCCAATACCAGAGGGGAGTCTGGTAAGTTTGTTATATTATTTTATAAAAAACACATCAGTTGGTATCGTTATGATACGAAGATCGCACGATGAAAATACAATATGTTTATCGACTTTTTTAATTTGTAGAGTTAACAAGTAATATTTCTACAATGTTTCGTAAGAAACAAGTGATTATTGTATTAGTTTAACTCGATCAATATTGGTCTGCATAATTAATTATTAAGTTAGTCATATTTTTTTTAAACGTCTTTATCAACGAGACAACTGTTTTAATTTCGAGTTGAAATTAAATTTTGAAATTGCTCTTTGTAATACATATTTTATTTAACATGTAACTATTATAATTTCGACTTGAAATTAGATTTTAAAATTGCTCTTTATAACAAGATAGAAAGTTTTGCTTGTCGTGTATCATGTTCTTTGTATTAACTCGATGTTCTTTCTACGGCCAAGTAGAACTTTGCAATTAGAGAATCTTCTATTGTAATATGCATTCCAACATCAAGTGGTATGATAGAAAGGGCGATAGAGTAGATGTGCAAAGACCGTGAATTTTTCATCCCGTCTAATCTTGGAAAATGTGGAAATCAATAATTGCTATGAGTAGACTACTTGCTACTAGCGATGAAACATAGTATTACAACAATCGATGAATAATTTGAAATATATATACGTAGGTCGTGTAACTTCAAACTTGAAGTTGTCGTCGAATTTTTCACTATGCTATAGAACGCCGTTTATGGAAATAAAATTTCACTCACTTAGTACGCGATTAACTTCGAATCTCAATTCTTCAATTATAACAAGTTCAAAATCAGTAAACTTCTTATATAAATTATTTGAACCTTAACTCCAATCGAAATTTAAAATCATAAATAGCGGAAAGTGGAAGTTTTGTGAATTTATTTGAACCTGGAATTACGTAAATTTCAAATCATAAGGAGAGAATCAAAAAGTTCTCTACGAATTTTAATTGTACAAGTCTATATTCGACTGCAACGTCTGTTACTCCAAAAAAGAAAAAAAAACAATGTATTATTTTCCACGATTGATAATTTATTTTATCAGAAATCGACGCTTTTTAATTTACGCTCTTTCGTTAAACATTCCCCAATGCAAAAGTCACGATCACTGTTAAAATTCGAAACAATACATTGACAGACACGTCCACAGGTGACGAAGACACCGAGGATGAATTGGAATACACCGGTGAATCTCGAGCGACGACTCTTCCACGAGGAATGCAGTCGGCTATCACGGCAGCGACCAATTCTCTGCCGCGTTTGCCAGCTTCCACTGCACCAGCTGGGTTGACGACGACGTCGACGACACCTTCGTCGACGATGCACAAGGCGCACAGCGTTTATCATTTCCTACCGCAGCACTCTGGGGTGAAATCGGCCAGGTATCGTCCGCCAGGATTCGCCAGGAACAGCAACGTCGCTGGCGCTATCGGTGGACCAAAGCGTGCGGTTAGCGCTCCGGGGTTGCAAGTTTCCGGCTCGCAGTCTTCCGCTGGGAAACGTGACAACTCGAGATCCAGGAGGCAGCAAGCTATGTCTCTCACGCCTGGTAAGTCACTGTACTTTTATTATTTATCGACCAATTAAACGATTAGATTGCTGGATATGATCTAGAGAAGAGTTTGCTTCTCACACACGGATCAACAGAAGAGCTTGTTTTACTTCTTAGGAACTTGGAATGAAAATATTCTGTTTTTGAGGTTCTGATAGAAATTCATTGATGTAGAATATAGAATTTGTCTCTTATGTAGATTTTTGAAATTATTTTTAAAAGAAGAGCTTGGGAACTTGGAATTATGAAAATATTCTGTTTTTGAGATTTTGGTGGAAATTTATTGATGTAAAATATAGAATTTGTACATATTTTGGGGATTATTTTTAAGAGAAGAGCTTGGTTTGCTTCTCAGAAACTTGGAATTATGAAAATATTCTGTTTTTGAGGGTCTGATGGAAATTTATTAATGTAGACAATTCATAAAATTTGTCTCTTATACAAGTTTTGGAATTATTATTAAAAGAAGAGCTTATTTTATTTCTCAGGAACTTTGAATTAGACTGTTTTTTAAGATTCTGATGGAAATTCATTGATGTAGACAATTCATAGAATTTGTCTCTTATAGAGATTTTTGGGATTGTTTTTGAGAGAAGAGCTTATTTTACTCCTCAGAAATTTAAAATTATTAAATTATCGCGATTTAGTGTTTTTTGAGGTTCTGATGGAAATTTATTGGTGTCAGATGTCTATACCATGAAATCCTTTCCGAGTATCTAATTATTGATTATTTTTATTTCCGACTCGTGTAAATTTACGTAATAAACGTTATATTTATTATATTATAACACTGTTGGCCTGCCTGTGTAAACGAATCTATGCAATTATCTATTTGCAATTTATTTTCGGGAAAATCGATTTTAAACTTTATTGCATTTATGTCGATAATAGAAAGAGTTTTTCTCTCTTCCTTATTACTCAAAATTCGTAACGAAAAATCTTTCTCACGAATCGAAAAGAAATTCTGCCCTTGAAGAATTTAAAATTGATCGATGTAAATATTTTACAAAATTTATTCTGTTCAATATTATTAGTTTTATTGAATAAAACTCTTCGAAGAAAAATAGTTGCTGGTTTGTTGAAAAGAGATACTTCGAAGAAACAACGAACAAGTGTACGCAGATCATTAGAAAAGCGTAAACTAACGAATGCTACCGTCTGAGTAATTAGAGGAAGCCGCAGGCAGAAACAGCACCGTGAAAATCTGTGCACCATAACGTCAATGTCGGCTTTATTCGTATTACAGTGGGAAGAAAAAAGCAATTGCATCTAACCAAGACGGTTTCATTAAAACCATAGTCTACCCTGGAGTTAAAGTGAAAATTCATTTACACGATTACTCGCGAAAAGTGAGCGAAAGATGAGCCGATAATTATTCCATAACCGGAGGGAGCGTGATTTTTTTATCAAAGGAACTTTTCTTTTCTCTCCTCAAGACTTCTCACGGCGAGAAAAATTTATTACTTAATAGTAATTACTCGTTGAATCGTTTCGACATTCTCTCTATCGACGTTCTCTAAATTTGGAGCACGACTTGCTCGAAAATTTCAACGAGGTTTTTCTTCATTCCGCTCCTTCGCGAAGGAAGTTGAGAATTTAATAGATACAGCGCACGTGTTAATTCTTCATTCATTCTCGAGATTTAATCGGGCAAATTTCAGATTAGAAAGAAGTTATATAGATGCAAATTTCATCGCGTAGAATCGTGTATAATAATTACGAGGAATGGCTTATGTAAAATTTAAAAGATGCACGGGAATGCACGATAAAGCGAATATAAAATGCATAGAATTGTTCACGCGAGTGAAAACAGATCTTTATTCAAATTCTACGTTTTAATTGCATTCGTAATTGTATTCATTAGTTCGTTAATTGTATCAGTAAAATTGCATGAAAATCCCGTCATTCCCATAACGATACACTTTCAACATGCGTTGAGCAATTTTGCAACGCCGAACGTTTGCCCAAGGAACAGTTACACACTCGCACGGCGTAGATTTCTGTTCACGCATGTACATCTGACATGCGTTTATATCTGTTGATACTGTTCCGATTACTCAACCACACGCGATTTCGCTGATTAATCAACACTCTCTTATTTGTTTCCTCGTTCGATCAACGATCAGTTTATTGCGAAATCAAAACTGACGTGAAATCACGAAAGTGATTTTAGTTCACAGTTCCGAGCAATTTTCTATCATCCGTGTACATTTATAGAACTGTTCTATCCCTTTTGTGGAATTCAAAAATTGCAGTACTTTTTAGGATCTGAAAACGTATAAAATCAGAAGGCACAAATTTATGTCGTTCGTAGTATCAAAAATTTAAAATAATTTCTGCGATTTTCGTTCGATTCAAAAAATGTGTAAAATATTTTAAAATCTCGGACTAGAGAAGTTTTCTACCATTTATTATATGTATATTACTCGTAAAATTACTCTCTGCGTTTATACTTTCGTGCGATTAAAAATTTCGTTCGATCTAGAAACGTGTGACGTCAAAGCTCGCGAATTAATTATTTTTGCTTTCAAGTTTCCCACTGAATTATCCGTAGCGTTAAAAATTTAAATTCATACGATCTTCGCCTGATTATATTAAATATATAAAATCGCGACAATATTGTAAAATCTTCGTTTTAGGGAATTTTTCCTTTTTTAGAATTAAAATTCTTTTTACCCTTTTTTTTAGAATTAAAATTCGACGACCTTTGTTTGATTTAGAAATATATATTGTTATCACTATATATCGAATAAAAAGTTCAAAAAATTTAGCGTGAAAGTTGTTCTGGCGAAATTAATCAGTGTCGTGCGATTTAAAAGACCGTAAGCGTAGTAAATGAACGCTTTAAACTATTTACTGGAGTGTAACAGGTGTAACCGTTCTGTTACGAGGTTTTCCTCCTTTTCCGCTCTTCTTTGGCCTCAGCCTGCTCCTCGTTCAAGCCACGGCACCGACAATCGATAAACCGGTATAACATCGTGTCTCCGCGTATGCGTACTGTCGGATTTCTCTGCCTCTGTCGCTTTTTCTTTTCCTGCGTACGCGCGGTTGTACGCTAAAATCTATTTTTCATACCACTTTCTATTCAGCGTCGTTTCATTTAGCGTCGTGTTTGAACTTAATTTTGCTCGGGAAATTTGAAAAAAACTTCTCTACTTTTACTTTAATAATAATCCATTATAATGTTATAATATTCTTTGATGATTCCTTATTTAATCAAGAAACAATACGAGCGACAATTTTTGGGGAAAAGTTTTATTTAATTTTTTTTTTTTTATTTATCTCTGGGATTTTGGAATATGCCAGAGAAATCGATGTCAGGTTATTTGAAATTTAGGATATTCAATTTTACGCAGTATCATGATATGGGATATTGGGATATGCCGTAGAAGTTCGTGTTAGATCACTAGAAATATTTAATTTCGTTTTCAATATTCAATATTCAATATTTTTGCGCGATAGATTATTCAATTTTATATTTTCTACGATAGAGATCAATATTTGGCGTGCTTTTCTTTTTTATCGCTGAAAGTGATTTTAGCGGAGGTAACCCAGAAAATCGGGCCTCTTCAGATGCAACGCTAATGCAACGAAAATTAGCGATTGGTTGATTTGGATCACGTGATTCGTTCTGTTCTCTCACACTATCGTTCTGTTTACAAAACACGAACTCCCACTCTTTCAAATTTAGAATTTAGACAACCAAAACGTTCTGCGATTACAAAAGCAACTACTCTAATAACACGCCTGTATCTCGACGTTGCGATAGACAATATTTCGTTGCACCGCGCGTTTACATTCCGATCGCGCGATAAAACAGAAAAACCCTGCCGAGGTTTACGAGTTCTAACTTTAACTGGGAAGGAACAGCGCGGAACCTGCAATCTGCTGTACAAACTGCGTTTCCGTCGTTCTCGATTTCAGCAAAACGATCACGCAAATCGCTGCTATCTCCTCCCCAGTCAAACTCGCGAAAATTTGTTGATTCGCATCACGTACGAAATATCTAATGAAATCGTTCGACGATCACGTCCCCGCGATACCATCCGCAAATATTTGGAGATTTTTAAAATGCTGTTTACGTGAAAGTACGCGCACGTGCACTGATACGCATTCGAAAGTGTTCTTTAGCTTTTTTTTCTTTCTTTTTTTAGAGGAAAAGTTAATCTAATCTAACGATTAGATTGTGAATTTTTATACATTTATAGGAAATTCACACAATGTAGAGAAGAACATAAAAATATTTAATATATGTACTGTACGTTCTCTCAAACGGTCAAAGAGATGTAAATTTATACAAAATTGTAGAGTCTAATAATAATATAAAAAAGATATAAACGTAAAGAGAAATATAGTTGCGTAAGAAGTATAATATAAAAACAGAGAAAGGAGAATGCTATCAATTGTAATCTTGAGCTCTATAAATACGATTGATTAAAGGCAATGTTACGAATAAAATATATATTTATTTAAAGAACTCGTTATTACACACGCTCTAAATTTTTTAAACGGAAGTACGTTCAAGAAACCATTTTAGAAATTCACCTTTAGTTACAAGGATCTCGTTTTTACGACCAGGCTCTTTAATTAATTATCGCAATTAGGGATTACAGTAGTCTTCTCGGTTATTGATCCGCCCGAGCCACGAGAGCAATGGGGAGTGGCAGTGAAAATAATTTCATCGGTCTGTAGAGTGAAGGATGTCTCTCTTGTTCCCTTCCAATCCTGCTGAAATTATTCTCCGAGCATTTTCAATCCTATTGCGTTCTCTGAGCTACTTTTTAAATAAAATCTTTTATCTTTCTGTACATTAATATACGTAGAAAATCTCGCGTGAACTGATGCCGAAAATATAGATACCTTGCTGCTTTCTTTAGATAAAAACGTAAAAAACGTCACGATACGTATTGAGATACTTCACGTATTTTAATGAATGGCAGCTAATGAAAAAGGAGGTGTTTGAAATAAATAAACAGTGTTCGAAATGAGTTTAAAAACTAACAAACTAGAGATTGCGTTGGTACTTTTTATAACTATTGTGTACAGCACAATAGCTAGAGGACAGAGTTAAAATGATACAGTCAAATCTCTTGTGACACTGCTTCTGAAATCACCGGTTTTTATATAACACAAAAATTGCAATATAGCTCTCCTGTAACACGGTTTAATAAATTTGGACAAACGAATTTTTTCATCGCACTGTTTCTGCATTCTAAGTTTTGCTTCACACAATTTTCACATAACATGAACCGAATAAACGAGGTTTAACCAGTTTAACCAGTAGGTTGATGTATTTCATTGTATTACTATTTTTTATAGCCATTGAATAAGGAATACTATACATATTTGAAAGCTAGGATAAAATTAATATACGCACAATATACTATATATACAGATTTAAAAGCTAAAGTAAATAAAAGGATAAAATTAAAGTAACAGTTTGAATTATTTAAACAGTATGAACTAGTAGCTTCAACTGTAGTATTAAAACTTGGTCGTAGGTTTAACTTTGGTTCAATGGTAAAATTAATTTTATTACAAGGAACAGGACCAGGTAAAGGATAAAGGATTAGATGACGAGAAGAGCTCAAACATTGGGAAAATATAAATCCAAATATATTCAAGGACATAAACAGAGAAACAGAGCAGTTGGAAGAACAGTTGAATTGAGTTGAGTCATAGAGTCATTGTTTTATACAACACAATACATTTCCTAGAATGCAATTTTTATAACCAATATACATAGCACACTACAACTGATTAAGAGATAGAATAAAATTGAAAGAGTAGTTCAATATATTTCACTAACACTACTTTTTGTAGCCACTGTGTAAAAAGAATAGTATGCATATTTGGAAGCTACAATAAAATTAAAGTAACAGTTTGAACTACTTCATTGTGCTAATACTTTTTGTAATTATTGTATATATTCATGTATAGCACACTACGCGTGATCAAAATGCTAGGATAAAATTGGGATAATGATTCAAACTACTTCATTGTATCGCTAAAGCTTAAAGTTTATGAACAACATTGCTAGGCACTTTGTATATAGTTTGAACTATTTCATTGTGCTGATACTTTCTGTAATCAGTGTATATATTTATATATAGCAGAGTACGCGTGAAAATTGCAATAATAATTAAAACTGTTTTATTATTATTATTATTATTATGATTCAGCTTCTATAACAGCTTACACCAAACTCCACAAAAAATCATGCGAAAAGCACATTACATAACGAAAAATTCTTCTGAATGAAATGGCTCACGCGAGTGGGAACATTTCGAAACCTGAATCAAGTACAAGTATGAAAAGATTCACTGCCACGAGTTACAGTAACTGCAACGACCAACAAACTGAGACGCGAGTTTGTTTTTTCCTTTTTTTTACAAAACGTAAAGTAAGCTAGTCGAGGAAAAGTGAAAATTAATCTCGTCGTTTTTACACGGGCGCGGGAACGATTGCGAGACCATTCCATTTTCTGAAGACAATGCACTTTCTCGAACCGCTTCTCGTTCCAACGATCCTCGTGGTTCTCTGTAAATCTAAACAAATATAACAAAGCCACGTCTGAGGCAGCAATTCATTCCTCCATTGCTCGACGATTGCATTTTGTAAAAAAAAAAAGAAAAAGAAAAAATACTCAACGATAATACTTGTATCTTATCGGAGATAAACATAATACTCGTATCTTATCGGAGATTAACAATGAAACTTGAATTAAAATTTCTGATATTTCGATAGAAATTATTGACGCTTCGAATGATACATTTTCAATGCGGAAATACTGCGATTTATTTGTGTTCTTTCATCATCCGAAATTTCTGAATCTAATAATTTCTTTCACCGAAACTTCCGGTTTCACTTTTTGTTGACTTCTTAATTTAATTATTACTAATATTAGGGATTAATATTCAAGAAGCAAGTGGCTTACTGTTATAGGTTCGTTCATCTTAAGAAAACGATATGAATAACAATAGATTCTAAATTTAAAAAAAATTTTAGCGTTTAGAATTTTTTCTGCAAGAAAGAATTTATGCAATAGATCAGTATGACTTCGACACCGCTCAATTACAGATCTGTCAATAAATTATATTATATCTACCAAAGACCAAGATCAAGCAGATAAATTTATTTTCATTAATTATTAACTGTTTAATTTTGGATTTTTCTTTAGAAATAATTCGATTATCAGGCTAACGATTTTCTTCTCATTCTTCAGTGAAAATTAGCTATTACAACATGTTACATCGTGTCAAATGTAAAGCACTATGTATACATAATTTGTGTTTTCCAATCTTCAGTTTTTCTTTCGAAAAATCGAAACCATAATTCCTACCACGAGTGCAACTCGGTATTCTAACTCAAAAGGTTCATCAATCTAAACATCAAAACTAATATTAAATAATATTAAATTAATAACTTAACAATAATATTAAAATTATATTAAATAAATTATTAAAGTTACCAATGTTAAAATTACCAACGTTGGATCTCTTTTAAACTTTTATCCTAGAATCTTCCAACATCCGTTTAAGAGAAAAAAAGGAATTATCATTTTCGTGGAAGAAGAACTTCAACTTGCGTAACTATTTACGTAAGAAAAATACTTTTAATTTTCGTCGTGCGTACGTGATTCCAATTCTCTCAATTCTTGATAATTCTGCGTGGTAATCAGACAATCCTGTTACGTAAGCTGTTACTCGTTGTAAGGCTACGCAAACAGTGAGATCGCGTGCTCCACCTTGCAGTGATACTTATTAGACGTCTTTCTCCACGGGAAAGAAGTTCGACAACCTCGGAAGAGTTTCTGCTTTTATCCTACTAACGTTACGTTCGCCACGTTACGAGCCTCTGTATCATTATCTAGCTACTTTATATTGGCTATTTACATTGTAATCATTCACTTATCTGGCTATCTACGGATATGTATTATTCATCTACGAAAGGCAATCTTCTGGTGCGCCAGACGTAATTCTGCAGCTTCGTTGCTCGCTGATTAAAATTTTCATTACACGTTACGTTGTTCCTTGTTAGTTATTCGGGAATGTCATTTCTTTTATTTTGAAAGTGTAAGTCCATTTTTTTTCTTTTTTTTTTTTTTTTTTGAGAAAATTAAGAATTTACAGGTATTTCAATGCGAACTTTTTATTTGTAAACAATTTATGAACTGAAATCATGAAATATTCATGACGTTTCAATCGGTTGGAATTTCGTTGCTGAATGGAATTGCGTAATCGATCTGCAATATCTCGAAATGGACTTGCACCTTGCGCTTTCAAAATGAATGATTCATGCAATAAAACTGAAAATTCAAACACATTTAATCTTATATATATAATTTTTAATCAGTTGATTATTTTTCATTCGTGGAAAATATGGAATATATTTATCTATATGCGTTTAGTTTCTCCTCAATTCATAAATCACGACTCCAAAAAATATTTGTTGAAATTAAAAGCAATTGTTTCAATGTCAAATAGAATTTTTTAGTGAATAAATGTTCTTTTTTCTTGAGAAATGTGGGACGTGTTCATCTGTATGTTTAACTTTTCTTTAATTCAACCACGATTCTTGAAACAATTTTCTTGAAGCTAAAATTAATTATTTAATTATTAATTATTTAAATTAATTATTTCCTATTCTTAACAAATATGGGACATATTCTCTAAAACTACTCTTTTCTCTAAAAAAAAAATACAATATTACTGAGAAGTTTTCTAAAGAACGATCGTTTTCTAAAGTCAGTACGAATCCGTTTCCCAAGAAATTAATGCGTCACGGGAAACAATTGATTAATGTAAAAACTTGACTCTTACAACTGAACATTGTAGATGTTCTCGTAAAACTTAACGGAGCGCGCAGCGAACATCTGGAATGTTACGGTTAAAGATTAAGTAAAAAAGGGTAGAAGCGTAAACGAATTAGTCATCCAGAAAATGAAAGATTCGTACTTTCAATTCGTTCAATTTCTTTTCCTTTTTGTATTCTCGTTCGAGCAGAAGACGAATCTTTTATTTAAATGCACCCTTATTACGTCCATAAAATAAAAACAAAGTCGTATCAGGTTTTTCGGTGAAAATTAAATTGAAAATTGAATTGAATTCGGAGAATTGAAATAAATATTGAATTTGAAAGAATTGATTTATCATGGAAATGGATCTTAATGGAAGGAGGAAAATCGCCATTTTTTCTATTAATGGAAACGAGAAATAATCAATATTACACTTTTTACCTGTCGCTCATAATTATATAGAATTTTTAGATCAAAATTTTTAGATCAAGATTTTCCTTATTCTGTTTATAACAGTTTATAACAGTGTTCCATTGTCATTTATAATTCTTCATAATATTATTTTATTATTTTCTTCCACATTCCGCCAAGGAATTTATCATAAAAAAGGAAGATCATTCGCAAGTTCATTCACCTTTTCATTATCTAATCTTCAACCTGTACGCTGTACCTCTTTATTTATACACACACACGCGTTCACATATATATAAACGTTTTCGTTTTCTCGTTTCGTTCTCTGAAAGCACTTTCAAAATGAACGCTTTCTGCCGCCTTCTTCAAAAGAAGCAACGGCACCCTCGCCGTTGTAATTGCCATTAATCGCCGAAAACATTGAGATGTCGTCACGTCTTACACGACAGTTTTGTCGAGAAAGAAAACAACGATCCTACGGTTGAACGTGATCAGTTTGGCAATTAAATACAACGGTTAAGTAGAAATTAAGCTTCTGTAACATCACTTCCCGGTACCAAGCGCGATCATTCTTCTGCTCTACTAATTTGTCGGCACCGTGGCGGCGAACAATGCAATTTCACTTGCGCGTCAAACGGAAGAGGCAAGAAACCGGAGGACGTTTTATTTCGTATCCCACTGTTCATCTTCTTTTCTTGCGGGACACGCGTGTACAAATATCGGTGGAAAGTTTGCAAGTATCTACGATAGGTCGCGATATTTGTGATAATTCAGTCTTTCGAGAATACAGGGTGTTCTACCATTGTAAGTTTTATCAGTAACGATATACATAGATTCTCCTGCACGATAGTAATGAATAAGTGAAATCTCAAAAAAATTCTACTTGTAGCAGATTATAAAATTATTATTCTAAAAATTGCAACTTGTAGCATTATTATATATTATTATTATTATTATATATTATTATAAAATTAAGAGGGACGTCCGGAATAATTTGCAATTTGTAATTCAGTAGTGTTTTACTTGAAGTTTTATAATTTCTCGCATCCTTTGCATTTCCTACAGATGCATGAAAATCCCTGGTGTAATTGAAATTTGTATTTTTCCATACTCGTGCTACAAATGCGTAAAAATCCGCAGTCTAATAATAGTTAATTTTTCTTTCTTCAATAGTGCACGATGAGCACGATAAACGATGATAATAAATTTACCACAATTGCGAGTCACTGCAATCGAAAGACCTTCGAATTTATCTCTGCAAGTGTGCTTCTAGGATAAACTACTCTACAACGCAATTATGAAACTACTACGAAACAATCGTCTGATTACTTAGAAAAGCTTCCATCCAAAGTAAATATTGGAAGAACTTATAACATCGAAGGAAATGATATAATTTTCACTCCAAAGTGTCACGAAGTTTCCAAACTTTTGCTTGGTGCGATTGTAAGACTGGTTACATAAAATTACGATATCGTGGAATAAGGTGGAAGAACGTGGCGCGCATTTGACCCGTGTCCGGGGCCGTTTCTTCGTGAATTATGCAACCCTCGTCCTCGCAGCTTTGCTCGTGCTTTCTCTTTCGTGAACTTGGAACATCTTTCACTCAAGCAGCCGGAAGTGAGGTTTAATGGCACATCCGAGTGATAAAAATGGATCTGCTGTATTTAATCAAGTCGCAACCTTGTCGCAAGATCGTAGCTTTTATTTACATACTTTGCATTCTGCGTACTCAATATTTTTCAGCGTTAATTTTAGCATGTATTCCATCAATTTTCAGTTTCAGTAATAAAAATCAAATTTCTTTGTCATCCGTTTCATTTAACTTCGAACAAATTAAATATGAAATTTTCTTCGTATTCTTCGCATTTGCGACTCTCTGGTGTCTTAATTATTTAATAAAATGATGATTATTTTCAAGCAAACTTGTTCGAGTTGACTTTGCAACTCAAGCAGAAACCGAAAAGAAGCTCGAAGAAATTTGAATTTCAAATCGCGTAGTGTTGAAAGACAGAGAACCAAGCGAGAAAGACAGTTGCAACCTCGTTCTAGACTACAGCTACTTATTTCGAGCCTAGTATCTGCGTTACGGTTCACCGTGTCCAGTCGCGACATTCTAAGGAACCTTACGATCGTTCCAGCTCGGTATGCCAGCCGTGCTCGGCTCGATTCCGCGCGTTCCAGCAACGCACCGTGTGTTTCACGCACGTAGTGTTTACGAGTACGCGCGTGAACCGGGAGAAAAACTCGACAACCTTGTTATGTTCCAACGCAAGTATTCGAGAGTATTGGAAAAACGTTAGAATCTCCGAGCTATGAAATACCATCGTCTTTATTTGAAACGTGCGCATGTACGAGGAAATAAAAATTAATGTAAAATTTGTGTTAATGAAAATTAGCGATTTGAAATCTGCGTTAATCGAATCTTTTTTCTTAATATTATGAAAATTGGACTTTTATGTAATATTTTATCTTACACATAATTACTATATGTAATATTTTGTATTGTTTTGTGTAATACTTTGACGCAAATGAAAAACACTGAAGTAGCTGTGAAAAAATGCTAATTATGGTAGTATAACTTACAATTAAAAGAAAAATTACATTTCTTTCAATAGTAAACTAAGAATTGCCATTGTTCACTCGCAATGTAAAAATTGATCCTTATTTTTTATTAAAGAAAACAAAACAAAACAAAATATAGGCAGATTAAAGTTGGAAAATGAAATAAGTATAATTCGTGCTTACTGTTTCTATAATAAATTCAGTTTTTGTAATTTTCGACTTAACCCACACGTCGTGTGTAATTGAGAGACTCATGTACGTGCAAGGAAAAAGATTTACTTATTTGTTACATTTATTAAAATTTATTACACACAGAAAGTTCCGAGAAAATTCACACAAAATCAGCAATTTCAATTCAATTTGCGAACACCTCCAGATTTCAGTAGATTTTTAAATAGTCTCGAGTACCTGCATTGAGTTTGATCGACAAATTTTTCTCGAGGTACAGTATTTCGATGTCACGAAGAATAATCAATTCGCTATTGAATTCGAGCGCGTAATTTACCGTCAACTGCGGTGAAGCATGTGCGTTTTCTGCAACGTTAGTTGGAAAGTCTCGATGGACATACACACACACACACACACACACACACACATAAAATCGGTATGCCGGTTAGCAACGACTTTTCAAATGCGTGTCACCTTTTTGCGTGATCGAGAAAACGGTACTCGACTGACGAGCCGAAGACTCAATCTTTTTTCCACGGCTTTTTCCTCGGTTGTATCCGAACGTGCACGCATTACGTGACAGAACGTTTCCACGCTACGTCGCATATGAACTGCACTGTAATTTAGCGTTATTGTGCAGATGTTTTCTAACACGTTACAGAATAACCGAGTCGCCGTTTGATCGAATACTTTTTCAGCTCGAGCGTCGGCTACTTCCTCGGTCGCTGTCGCGAATACCTCTCGAGAAGTGAACAATTCAATGTTGCGTTTAAAAGAAATAGAAGAGTTGCCAATTTGAAAGCCATGGCTGACTTGAAGATTGCATATAATTTTAACTGGATGATCTATGTACTTTGTCAATAATCTATGTTATTATCACTGAAAGTGATTTTAGCGAGGGTAACCCAGAAAATCGGGCCTCTTCAGGTGCAACGCTAATGCAACGAAAATTAGTGATTGGTTGATTTGGGTCACGTGATTCGTGAAGGGGCGTGGAGTAGACCTTGAGTAGGAGTGGCGTTGTCTGGTACTGAGCGATCGCGCCTGTAATTTGTTTTGCATATCAATAAAATTTTGTGGCAAAAAAGTCGTCTTCGTTTCCTAGTCAGAACAGTTGCTTCTGGGCCTTTCAGTGAGACGAATCGTACTGGGGGTACAAGTCGTGCAGTTTTTTAATTTAATCTATGTACGTTTGTCATAACATGTAGAAAATATCTACGATCTTTGGTTGTTTTTTTAAATGTCTACGGTCTTTGGTTGTTTTTTTTTAAATGTCAATAACTGATGATCAAATTGTCTTGTTTCGGCTTAATGTAAAAGTATTTACATTAACTTCTATTGTCATCTATCCAATTGACGCTTTTTAACCCTTTGGCTACTGTTGGCGTTGGAAAATTTGCATTTGTGATACTGCAGGCGCCTAAAGGTGCTTAAAAGAATTACTCTTGATACTGAGGACGCCTGTAGACGCTTAACCTACTTTGATCCGCTGACATGAGCATAATGTAAATTTTTAGTATGTGTATTAACAATTCAATGCAGAATACGAATATAATAAATAATATTTGTTTAATGTAGTAGAATTCAGTGTTTTAGCAAATTTAATTCTTTCGATGTTCCCGATCCTGATCTCACTTCGAGAACATTCTAGTATATTTATTGATATCTCTACTACGTCAGGCAATCAAATTTATCTAGTGTCAAATATATAAAATTCCTTTCAACAAAAATGACATTGGGGTCAATTTTCGCTTATCAATGACCTATTTTACCTACAGAGTTAAATATCAGTCAAATATCACACACATATCTTGATATTTGATACTGGATTTTGATATTCAACTCGCGGTGTTTGATATTAACAATAGTCTGGTATGAGAAATATTCAGAACACTGAAATTGAGTGGCGTTGGACGAACAGATTTTTAATTGCCGACCGATTTGCATCGATCATAGAGAACGCGGATTTTTATGCATTTATGAAAAACTTGGAGTTACAAAGAGGCGTAGAAATGTGCAAAAATATGTAGAATATTCAAAAAATAATACTCTTTACAATGTTTAACGTTAGAACAAGATTTCCTTTTTTTTATAATTATCTGTACAGAAATTATAATTAAATATAACAGAAATAATATTGTATAAGTCTATAATAACAGAAACACAATTGTATAAGTCTATTTATTTCAATTATTATTCATTAATTCAAATTATTTGCTAATTATTATCATTCAAATGATTTGTACGTAGATGTGATTTTATATACGTATCAAAGGTCAGCCTATTCTAGTGTTAACAATTCTCCTCCATAGTTCTATCTTTACGACTATCTTCGTAGAATTGCACAAACATCCGCAATCTGTCCATGACCTTTCAATACCTCCTCCAGCAAGGTACTGTTACTCGTGAAAAAACTGTTCAACTTCACTGCCGTTTGTTATTCATTCGCATTCGCGTAATACCGTAACGACTGTTCTTTCAATTTCAACAGCATTTCGACTCGTCAGTCTCTTAAAAAAAAATATCCCTAATTTCTTTTCGATTTATTTGAAATATCCGAACATCAAGGGAACAAGTTCTAACTGTAAATATATCAAGCAACATTTGTATATCTTCAAGATACTTTTGTAAAGAAATTAATCTGCGATTAAAATCGAGAAAGTGGCAGAGAGTTCGTTCAAGCAAATATATCTAGTAGGATACGATTTATCTAAATTGAAGCTTAAGAAGAAAAAGAAAAATAAAAGAAATGACGTTGTCGTGTTTTACAATGTTCATATTCTTGATACTAATTTGAGCGCGATCAGGCCGCTCGTTTATTACGATGAGCCTCGTAAACGTACGTTTAACGCGATGTACTTCGTTGCAATTAATCTAGATTGCTAACCACGGAGTAAAGAAAGTGTGACAAACTACGGGAATTTAATAATGTTACGCCTTATTAAGGCGAGAAGATTGTAGTTAAAGATCGTGGAAAATGGGAGGGAACATCGAAAAATCAGTACTCCGGAGGTAATTTGAAAGACCAATGTTTTGTTCGAGGAACAACGTTCCACGCGGAATTTTACGAGTAAATTTTACGAACAAAGCAAATTGTTCGATTATTTTGTAAAATTGTAAACGAGACATTTGCAGTTTGGATTTACAGATCATTCTTTTATTATTAGTGATTAGAAAGTGATTTTAGCGGGGATATCCCAGAAAATTGGGCCTCTTCAAGTGCAACGCTAATGCAACGAAAATTAGCGATTGGTTGATTTGGGTCACGTGATTCGTGAGGGGGCGTGGGGTAGACCTCAAGTAGGAGTGGCGTTGTTTGGTACTGAGCGATCGCGCCTGCAATTTGTTTTATATCGATTCAAATGTTTGCATATTAATAAAATTTTATGGCAAAAAAGTCGTCTTCAATTCCTAGTCAGAACAGTTGCTTCTGGACCTTTCAATGAAACGAATCGTACTGTCGAACGATTGACTCGTTAAAGATCAACTTCGATATATTCTATTTCTTAAATATTGGACTACAGGAAGAAATTCCAAAAAACTCACCTAATATTTTTTCGTCGTTTTTTCATCTGGAGCCTGCAATTTTATGAAATTTCAAGAAATTAAGAATGATTTCTGGTGTCCTTGATAAGCCCATTTCTTGGCTCGTTCTTGCCATTTTGTAACAATCACAAACAAGTGACAACAACGAATTTCGAAATTCGTAAATTCACAATAATCGATGTAGAATTTCTCTTGGAAAGGATTACATATTGAAAATGACATTCCAATGTCCATTATGCAGAATTCTAGGCGAAGCTTTCGCCGAGCTATAACGCAATGCATATCGCGCGTAATACTTGTTCTCGTGTTGTGCGCAACGCGTATCGGGAACGATATTTGCCGATCGCGTAGGTGTGTGCTCACGCATCGCTGTGCAGGTGTCGGAGGTTCACCTCGGATAACACGAGTTACCTTTTCCAGATATGTACCTCTCCGAGCAAGTCATGGAACTGGAAACGCTGTATCGATTCCGCTGACTGTACTTTAGTTACACACTTTAGCGTGTACACGAGAAAAAGAGGACAAACTTCGACGTGAAACTTCGAGCGACGCAGACCGAGTCTTCGCGCTCCTTTCTCGCATATAAAATTATTCGCGATGTGAAAATCGTTAGGAAAGTTAGAATTGTCAGTTGTTGAAAATCAGACTCGCTCTCTAACTGAATTCTAACGTATTTCGATGAACTTGACAAGTCGAGAATGCACCCTTCGTTTTCAAAACTAAATGCCGACGTTCATCAGGAAATAGTGCTGAGCAATTCATTTGTTATTGATATATAACAATAAATAGATTTTATTTTATTTCTCGAGAAACTTAAATGCAAATTTCGAGAGTTATAGAAGAGATACTTAAAAGATACCTAAAAAAAACTGCACGACTTGTACCCCAGTACGATTCGTCTCACTGAAAGGCCCAGAAGCAACTGCTCTGACTAGGAAACGAAGACGACATTTTTGCCACAAAATTTTATCGATATGCAAACATTTGAATCGATGTAAAACAAATTACAGGCGCGATCACTCAGTATCAGACAACTCATATTCGAGGTCTAACCCACGCCCCCTCGCGAATCACGTGACCCAAATCAACCAATCGCTAATTTTCGTTGCATTAGCGTTGCACCTGAAGAGGCCCGATTTTCTGGGTTACCCCCGCTAAAATCACTTTCTTTCAGTGATAAAAATGGATATATTTTTTGATACACTAAAATGTGCAGCGTAAAGTATACATACGTGTTTGCGAGAGGCATTTTTTTTCTCACTTGCCAGCACTCACCTTGACACACATTTCTTGCAGTTGCTCGTAGAAATTGCACCTGAAATGCGACTATGATACATACCAAAGGTTGCTATAATCCTACAAATGATTGTACTGACTATAAATGGATCCTGAAAGAGATATATTTTTGAATTTGTAAATTTTCCACAAATACAATATTAACACGATTATCTTACAAAAAGATAAATAATACAGCACCTGCTATGTTGCGTCCAAGTTCATCGCTATTATTGGATTGTAGTTTATATTTTTATAAATGCCAGAATAATACAAATTATCTTTATTTTAACACTAATGGTATTCAAAATGATATTCATAATTTTTCAAACAAATTTTATGGACTTACAATGATGTATTTGAATAATTTTCCATGAAATATTAGAATAAAACTTCACGTTCCTTATCGTTTCTTGTTTCTTGCACTCTGATTCAACATTTTGTAAGTTTCGCAAGCTTCTGCAAGCTTCATATTCCAGTCGTCGATAGTTCTGGTATTGAAAAATGAAAATTTAAAAGCCAATTTAAAATCCAAACAGCGTCTGCCTCTCCAACAAGAAAACGCTGAAAAATATAATTAAAATATCGTCGCTTATCGTAATTCTGTGGGGCCGTGGAACCTTGAACGTGAAAGCCCGCCTACTCGTATCCAGGCCGGAAAGCAGGAAGTAAAAAAATCAGTTTTATCAGCGGTGCTCGTTTCCCCTCGTTACACTATCAGAAACGAGCTCGCCGGTATCGGGAGCGTTTCGCCTCTACGGTTACGCTGCAAACGTTTCGCGTAAATTGCCAAAAGGGGTTGTTCGCGAAATCGCTCGGAATTGTTACTCGCACGTAACCGTTGAACCAGAATGAACGAGAACGAGAACGAGAACGAGAACGAGTGGCGTTTAACCGTTTCGAAGTTCAACGCCGAAAACGATCCCGACGCACACTGATTCGTTCTCGATTTACCAGAAGATAGAAAGAGGCGGGGGAGGATCTCCACTGTCGGCGGTTATCGAAGTGAAACGAACGAACTTCCGGCCCCTTTTCCCTCCCTCAGAGCTAGAAGAAAGTGTTGCAAGAGAGGAGTCGCGAGCGCGTACGCGAAGGTGCGCGAGTGAAAATGACGAAGAGCACCGGGTACGCCGCTTTCAACGCGGCTGATCGGTCGCGGTCCCTTCGAGAAGTGACGCGACGCGTCACCTCGAATTTGTTCTTCGACTGTTGCACCGTTGTCCCTTGCTACCCGAGGAGCAAACGTCGCACGGAGGAGGAATCGTCGAGCGAGAGAATCTTGGCGAAGGATGGTCTACGAGGGAAGAATGAGCAACTGGAGATGAAACGAATGGCGTCGAACGACTCGTTGACGAGGAACGAGATCCCGGCGAACGTCGATGCCGATTGTTCGTTGATACGCGGGAGCAGTTGCGAAAAACTGGAGAAAAGCGCGTCGACGATCAGCGCAGCGAGCTCCGAGGAAAGAATTTGCGCGTCGAGTGCTTCTCTATTCGGTATCAAACGCGTGGTGAACAGCTTGCCGATGCTCTCCAGAACGAGCAAGAGGAATGATTGCAGCGAGACGAAAGAGTTCGAAAGCGACGGTGAATCTTCCCCGTCGGACGTATTTCCGAAGCACGTGGTTAAAAAATCGGACGAACAGAAGAGCTCGCCCTTGCATTCCGAGTTGTTCCCAAAGTGTCGAGTGCGGAGAACCAGCCAGCAGAGGAGCTGTGATAACAGTTCCGAGGATGGAATAAGTCAGTTTTCGTCCTATTGTAAACCAATGTTCTTGGTTTCTTTTTTTTTTTAATGTAATAAATTCGATTATGTCGAATTATTTTATGGATTTAAGTATCGTACATGTATAATGAATACAAAAAACTGCACGACTTGTACCCCAATATGATTCGTCTCATTGAAAGGCCCAGAAGCAATTGTTCTGACTAGGAAACGAAGACGATTTTTTTGCCATAAAATTTTATTGATATGCAAAACAAATTACAGGCGCGATCGCTCAGTACCAGACAACGCTACTCCTATTCGAGGTCTACCCCACGCCCCCTCACGAATCACGTGACCCAAATCAACCAATCGCTAATTTTCGTTGCATTAGCGTTGCACCTGAAGAGGCCCGATTTTCTGGGTTACCCCCGCTAAAATCACTTTCAGTGATAATATATATTTATTTATTGTACAAGTGTAATATTTGTATATGGGTACAGAGTATAGGTAAATCATTAAATCGCAATTAATTTATCTTCCAAAAATGAATAAACGAGATTATAAATCGTCATTGTAATTGAAGCTCAGTTTTGATGCTCAAGAATACAGTATCATCCCAATACTGGGATTAATTTAATTTATTTGCTCTGTGCCAACTATGTGGAAGCTTGAAATATTGTTCAAAAAAAATCGCTGGAAAGATAAAAACCGTTTCATTTATTGGTCAATTATATTATTCACGCGTCTAATTATATTATTCACATTACAGATGACGGAAGTAGCTTGTCAGAAGCTTGCAGTACTCCGATCATTGGCGCAGGATCACGAGCAGGCTCTAGTCACACAGTGATCGACGTAGATGACATGGATGCCGGGCTACATTCTGGACATCTTGCCACGCGTGCATCTTTGTCGAGTCTTGGAGTAAGTATCAGAAACGCGTTCAATAAATCCGTGGTAACATCAAAAACTGAACTGGATTCGAAATATTTCGAGAGCAGAATTTGTCATTTAAATTGTTTTTAACGTATTCAAATTGTTCCTTAAAAATTTCCAAAAAGTTTAAAATGCAAAATTCTTCGGATTTTACAGAGTCTATACGATTCTATTATGATCGATTAGAAAATTTTTCGAGGAAAGATGAAAGATTTGGTGTTTGCAGAAAGAAGTTTGCAGTTTTTTCTTTCTGAATTCGTTCATTCGTTGCAAATTACATTGCATCGTCTCAGTTCGAATATGAACGTTAATGGTGAATTTTTTTCAGGCACGTTCAGATTCAATGGCGTCGGTTTATAGCGGTGCCGGCGAAGGACGGTGCTGTCGCTCGGTTGTCGTCACTGGAGAAGTCGAATTCGCGTTGCAATACGACTACAAGCACCTGACGTTCGAGGTGCACGTAACGAAGTGCAAAAATCTAGCGCCGGTTGACGTAAAACGCAAACGATCCGATCCGTAAGTAACGCATGACTCACCGTCCCTAGAGAATGATTTATCAGAATTACGTTATCGATCACGCGTGTCTTCTAACGTACTAATTGTTTTCTTGCTTACCTGAATAGTTATTGCCAATTTGTAGGAGCTATCGACACGTTAGTACATTTCTTTCCTTCTACAAACGTAGATAGTATACCGCGATCGACGATTGAAATTTTTTCTCAATTTCATTCCTCTTGATAACAAAGTACCGTTGTAAGAAATCGAAATGTTTTAAAAAAGCAATAAGCGAAGTCGATATTTACAATCTTAACAAGTACAAAATACTTGTATTATCTTTTCAAAATTCAGAGAAAATAATGATACTTAATGAAATTGTTAATTAAGGGGTTAAATAGGGGGATAACGAAGGCAGTTACAAAATTTTTCGTATAATTATTATTTTTAATTATTTGTTTTTCATTTGTGTCTGTTTACATTCTTTTCTGATGCCAACTCGATGTTCCAACAGATACGTGAAAGTGTACTTACTGCCGGACAAGTCGAAGAGCGGCAAACGAAAAACGAAGGTGAAGAAACACACGCTGAATCCCGAGTTCAACGAGACGTTGAAGGTAAGCATTTTCATTCGCGATTGAGTCTTGAGCATCAAAACGTTCTGCCTGGTCCCTTTCCCTTTGCTCCTGCATGAGAGTTAGAGCTTGGATGGTTCGCCACACCACGACATTTCAGTTCCACATGAGTCTGAGCGGCCTAGAGACCAGAACCCTGTGGCTCACGGTTTGGCATTCAGACATGTTTGGACGCAACGATTTCCTCGGCGAGGTTCGAATGCCATTGGAGAACAAAATCTTCGACGACCCGACGCCGAAGTGGTACCCGCTTCAAGAACGAGTAAGTCTACGAATGCTTGTCTAGCATAAATGCATAAACAGGAGAGATGTTTCGTTATTGATGCAAGGAGGTACAAAGCGAAGATCAGTTTGTCAAAGAAAAATTCAGAAAAATAGGTCATCATTTTACTTGAATTATCGAGCATTGTGGATTTAAAAAATTATTGATTTGGATACATGTGTCTTCTCCCGAGTGCAAAATTTGTCGATAGTAAATATTTTACACTTCTCTCAAAATAATCAAACTCTTTGTTGATAACTCTATCCTATATTAACCTTTCGTGAGCAGACATATTATGAAAACTTGACTCATTTATATCCATACCTAATTTTGGCTTTTAAAAAATGTAAAACAATTTTGGATTGATACAAAGTCCTTACTGTGTTATAAAAATAGCTTTTATTTTTCAAATATTTAATAGTTTTTTCAAAAAATAACTCACGAATGAAGTTAATTTCAATTTCATAGTTTTGTTTTAAAGCTGCTCTCGCGGCTTTCAATTCTCCAATGAAACTAAAATCAGTATCAGCCGGTAAAACTTTACGAATTGCATTGTACCTCTTTCTCAGTAATTTTAAACACAATACAGATCGTTCTAGATATAAAAGCGCGGCGAGAACCGGCCGAAGAAAGTAAGTCTTCGTACGGACTTAATTATCCTTCGTGCATAAAACGTCTTTTATTTGTTTTTATTTACGTTAATAAAGCTAATTGACACACTTCGCGAGAGAGCAATATTGCACGATTCATTACCAATGAAGAAGAGCATGAATGAAAAAAGTATTTCTACAGGAAAATACGCGATATATACTTGCAAACGAACCTCTGACTGCACCACTTTGCGACTGCATGTGCAAGAATTAGAATCATTGCTAGAAACTTCCAAATTTTACCATTTTATAGTCATGTAATTAGCATTGCATTGCGTATAATTTTGTTTCCTTTTCGTTTTTTTTTTTAATTTAATTATTCGTGTAATGAGTTAATAAAAATGATATTCAAAATATCAGAATACCTGAAATACTAAAAATCTATTCAAAGCATATCAGTGTTCCTTTTATTTTTCAAATTTTCCAAAATTACTTGATGTTCGATTTGAACGATCTTAAACGCTAAGATTATCTCTCCTAATTAAGGTATTATGTATTCAATTCTCATCATGATTGCATATTTTGCAGACAGAACCGTTCGACGATCCTGTTGCATACAAGGGCGAGGTGATCGTTGGTCTGAAGTTCGTGCCACCGGATCCTACGCAACAGGAACGAGACCGAGAAGTAGGAGTGGATCGTGGTGCTTCCAAGTCGAAGAAGAACTGGAGCCGCGGCTCGTTGCACGTACTCGTGAAGGAAGCTAGAAATTTGCAAACCAGGGCAAAGAATTCGGGAACGTGCGACCCGTTCTGCAAAAGGTATAGCTCTATAGAAAAATCGTGAAATCCGAACGGAAGAGACCGTGCTGATTGTCAAATATTTTCAGCTATTTACTACCTGACAAAGGGCGTTCCGGAAAACAAAAGACTGGAGTGGTTCGCAGATCTGGCGGTTCACCGGTGTGGGGCCATACTTTCATTTATAAGGACGTGAGTCTGCAGGAACTGGCGGAACGTGGGCTGGAATTGACAGTCTGGGACCACGATCGTATCGCTAGTAACGAATTCTTGGGCGGAGTTCGATTTAATCTTGGCACAGGTACATGTCACTATAAATCAAAGTAAAACTTAATAACATACTATTTTAATAATTGTAAGAATATCTTGAAAATGGCTTCTAGCCAGTGTGATGTGATAATTCGGTGATCACTATATTTTTTTGAGAAAAATCACGTATTTTATTTAGAAAACTTGAGATAATCTAACACTTTTACGAATGATTTATTTGTGAAAGTCAACAATGTTTGAAAGTCTATCTTGTGCTTCGTTCACGAATACAATATTGCCATAGAAACTTTCCAGTCAATGTATAAAACAAATTAATTAATCTTTCGAAGGAAAACACTACGGGAAACCAGTGGACTGGATGGACGCAACCGGTCGAGAGCTGTCGCTTTGGCAAAGCATGCTCGAAAGGCCCAACTTCTGGGTCGAGGGCGCCGTGACGTTGAGGCCGAATCTGCATAATCACGGGAAGAACAGCGCACCCTAAGCCTTCTCGTCTTAGTGATTTTCTTCGTACTTAAGCCGTCTCTGCACGTCTCCGTATCAACGAAGCTCGAAACGCTTCGGCCTAGTTTAACTTAAATACACACATACGTATCATGTACATACGTGACAGTACAGCAGCGGACCACACGTCGATTAATTTCGGAATACGATTTTCGAAAGAAGAAGAAGAAAATAGAAAGGCGAGAAAATAATCAGTGCCTTCGAGACCGATACGAAGGCGTTGTATCCTCTTCACAGGGCACAGTCTACAGGGTGTTCGCAGATTTACAGCATTTTTCTCGCAAACGAGTATGTATGTATGTATGGAAGAGAAAAAAATATCGTTCTTTGTAATCAACATAACGTTGTATAAAATTTTTTTGCATCTTTTGTGTTATTTTTTTAGAAATCAAAATAACACCTTCTTAGACCTTCAATTTTTTAAAGTGAAATGCTAACATATTTTTTTATATTTTATATTATATAATATAAAATATTTATTTTTATTATTTATTTTTTTATATTTTATATAAAGTATAACTCAAGACAAACTCAACCGTATGCCATAAAAGAACAGAAAAAGTAGTCAATATGTCATGAATACATTTTTTGTATATCGATAAAATAGTACGAAATATTTAAAACTTTCTTTCATTTTTAATCTTGTATAACATTGAAGGTACATCGTTGGTAATCGTTTTGATACACGTTTTTATATGAAAAAAAAATACGTAACATTTCATTTAAAAAATGAAAGTTTATCTCCATTTAAAAAAAGTGGTGCAAATACAAAAAAATTTCATAGAACACTATATTACTTAAAAAGAACAGTACTATTTTTTCCTCTTTCATTTTTTCTCATATTTGTCGTTTATGAGAAAAATGCTGACTAGTAAATCTGTGAACACCTTGTTATACAATTTAGACTCTAAATTCTCCAGGAACCGACAGTGGTCGTTACGAAATATTGGCCTTTGAAATGTCCTAAGTAATCTAATCTTGGTTCTAAAATTAGTATCTACTTACCATTACTTCCAGTTTAATTTGTAAATGATCGTAACTGCGCGTTAGTTAGAATTTTAGTTTGCAGTTTTCGCTTGCTTTCGAATACATTATTTCGTAGGTATTGTTTCGAATTACGTTCTTTTTCTCTGTTTTTGAATTTTCTCTGTATGAAAGATCATACGATATACGATGTTCTTCGAGTAATTTTTCTTTCTTTCCTATCATTGTATCCTTGTATATCTTCGTTACCTTTTCTTCATTGTCTTCGTTCATTTTTTAATCGTCCATTTCGTGTTTGCGTACATAATATATATTCTTACAGAGCAAGTAAGATTCCAGCCAGATGATAGGCATCGATATACAGACGCGCAAAATTCGTGCAATACTGTGGAAATGACGTGTCCCGTTCTCTACACGTTAGATAAGAATTTGACTTTAGACGATAGCGGAGCAAAACATTTTTAAACACGGACATCCGTCCAATAATAAGGCGTGATGACTGTCGAGTATTCGTCGTGCATGAACGTTCTTTGTGGCCAAGTACATTATTCGCGATAGTAAGATACAGAACTTGGGGTTAACAGGGCCTCGTTCCAAACGTGCACATTTTTGGGAAACGATTCGTCGATCGCAGCAATACAATTTAATATTCCTATCTTTCAGCGAACGAAAAGAAAAAACACAAATGATATATGTATATATATATACACATATATATTTTATGAAGTATATTTTACTTGACAATTAATTCAAGGATAAAAAGTTCCAGCGTTTGGAACGTGGCTTGCATTGTAAACACTTCCCTTTCTTAGAGAGAAAGATGCTTCCAGTGTGTACAATACTCGAAACGATTTCTTGCGCTGAACACAGCCAGACCGGATGGAACGGTGTATTTAAGGAATTAAATATGACCGGTTCCTATTCTATAGAAATATATTCATATAAATGTTATATTTATACATACACGTAGGGATATACAATACATAGGCCATGGGGCTTTGAACCGGTTATTCGTCAACGGATGGAAGTCTTGGATTGAGTAAAACGAAAAGAAAATCAGTGTTTCGTAAGAAAGAAGCGTACGCGAGTAGAGGATGCGCTTGCGATAATACACAAACGTATGTAAGAAACACTGATCCGTGAATACTTCTTTCTAGGAATATAGCAGTACTCGGGTGAGTACTAACTACATCCGGAACGAATCCAAAGGCTGACGTAATCGTATTTAATTAATTATTACAACGCCGAGTTTCCGGTTTATTGCATATAGGCAAGTATAGAGCGTAACATGGATCGTGTACTTATCCGTTAAGGTTCTTCCTAAATACAGGGTTAACAATCGAGAGTATTTTAAACTGCCTTCGACGTAAGTACTTCTTTTGAAACGCGTGTCAGCGGAGACCGATCGATTAGGAAAAATTTGTGAACGAGAGTTTCAGAGATTCAGATGAGCTGTTTGTTTGCGGCTTGTCAGGTGGAAAATCGAGTTTGTTGCGTGTAGAAAGTATTGTTGCGAGACTATGTTGTGTACGTTTAAGGACCAATAACATTAAATTATGATACTAAAGTTGATGAGCAGGAAGAAAAGTACCGAAGTGTTGGAATTCATGACACGCGCGCGCGTTTTCTGTTTCCGTTTTCAGACTGTCGCGTAACACTCGAATTGGATCGTTCGATCAATTGGAACGAAATCGAGATATTACTTGGACATTTATTTATACGCCACTCATCAGTGTACATGATAATAAAATTTTGTACGTTTACTCATAATGAATTCTATATTTTATTCAATATATGTGGATAAAAAAAATTGTAAACAAATATGAGATACAAATTCGAACAAACGCGACGTCAGGCACGTAGATGAGATTTTTCGTATAATAAAATAAAGAGGAGAAAAAATATCGAGAAAGTAAAAAAGATTTGTGCATTGTTTCACTCAGTACTTGTTCTACGAGCCTGGATTATTGGTTTTACCATTTGTTGGGAGAATGTCGATCGTAGCCTACATTGCGAAGGTACTTAATCTATATTCAGAGATCGTTATTCGAAATAAATCGATTCCCTTCCGAATTCTTTCCTGAATATCGATATTTGCATTTGCCAAATGCTCCTAGAACAGAAAAATATTGTCGTTGAAACAAATTTGCACAAATTAATTCAATATATATTAAGACAAGATAAATTTAATTCTACTGAAATATTTGGTTCATTGATGACAATAGTGTTTTCATAGATTGAAATTAAATAATGATGTTGTATTTAATATTTCGTGGAGAATATTATAATCTATTTTATTTAAAACTTAATTTCCTAATCAGTGTTTCTGATTGATTTACTAACAATATAAGTACTAGTAACTTGAACATTCTTTGATACCAATATTAAATTAATTCTATATTGTCAGATATTATATAATAAATATTCAATATTACATAGTATATACTCAAAACATTAATAATACGATATCATTATTCAACTTTATTGGAGTAATTCTTCTACAGAAGAAAACAGAGTCGTAAGAATAATAAAAATGCTGACAATAAAGTATGAAAATCGTACCTTTGTGATCAAGAGGATTACGAATTGACGTTGGTAAAGGTGTATAATTAATGTTAAAGAAATAATCGTCGAATTTATCCATTGGATTTTGAACGAATTTTGGTGACAATTCTGGGACAAATTTCACAGTCCTTGAGTATTTTCCTCGTCTTTCAGCGTCCTTCCGTTCTTGTCGCGTAATAAATCGCGAATCAAGAAAACGAAGAGTCGGGGGTAGTACGTATATCGCGTATAACCTGTAACGATTATAATCTTCGTCGTCGGTTGACGTGGGATTGGTCAACTGATCGGGACATCCTGGATTGCCGAGCAGACTTATGTACACCACGTTCGGACAACACTCCTGTATCCTTTTCAACGCGTTATCTATATCTGTTATCTAAACAATTATTTATTTTTTATTGTAAATTTATCATCAATACATTTCATAATTCAGAATACAACATATTTCATATCCAAACTTCTAAATGCGAATTACAATTACATATATATTTCATGAAGTAACATCATTTAAAATAATACAATCGTGTAATAACATAGAAAAACTTTTCAATTAATCGACTGAATTATTATTTATAATTACATCGTTTAAACAAACAAAACGTTTAATACTATTGTAACTAAATAATACCGTTACTGATGAAAATATGCAAATTTGCGCCCTGATTACATCACCGTCTCTTATTTACGACGATAAATGAAAGGTGAACGATATAAATGTCATCGAACCGATTCACATTCTCGATGATATAAGATACCAAAAGTGTATCATCGATGCACGTTTGGAATTTTAATCGAGATGAATAACTCATAAGCTGTTCCTTCAAATGTTTCCCAATCGCGGCGGGTACAGTTAACTCAACAACGAAGGCAACATTTTATTTCACCTTCTGCGAATAATTATTGTAATACTTGTGCCAAAATCAAGCAATATGCGCAACATTAGCTCACTTTTAATCTTCGTTATTTTCTTGCAATAATTTTAGCGTTAACAAGAATAAATATATCGTGCGTGTTTTTGGACTGTTCATTAATCAAAATCATTCGCGAGTAATACGATATCACAGATTAACGTTGGATTAACTAGTAATGCTTTTATTCGGCATATCTGTATCTATAAATTTTCACAATGATCAAATCTATAAAATAAATTAACAAAGTTTAGTAAGCCTTTCTTCATTTTTTATTTCAATTTATATAATAATAATATCAATATATTTCAATAATATCTAAAAAAAAAGTTAATGGGAAAGACCACACAGAATGACCACACTATAAATAGGAACTTTGTAACATTCAAATGCAGCGAAAGATAAATCTGTTGGCATATGAGATAACGATAACACTTCACAGCATTATATTAAAATGTATTGAAGTGGATATTTTGAAATAAAATTTTAGTGTATATAAAGCAACAAGAAAATAGTTGTTCTTTCAATTCTACGAGATTCAAAGAACATTAACTAGTGACTTAATCGTTCAATAATTATGTAGACACTTGTGTGCTAATTAATGTACTCAGCAAAGTGATATAACACAAAGTGGCATGCATATAAATAATTGACTGATTTAATACAAGGTAAAATATCGTTAATTAAAAAATTATTAGAAGTCATTCAATTTATAAATTTGTTAACAACATACAACGTCAAATAATTCATGATCACCTCGTTAGTGACGACTTTAATATATTGAAATAGTGGTACAGCAAAAAACAAACCTTGTTATTGTTCAAACTGAGTGTAGTCAAAGTCGGTATACAGAGTAACGTTTTGAGATCCCGCAGTTTATTGTTGTCGAGTATCAACTCCTGGAGACTTCGGAAGTATTTAACAGCGCTGATAGAGGTTAGTTCGTTATAAGACAGATCTAAACCCATACAATCATTACCAACGACACGCACTAACCCTTCGGGTATCTTTTCTGCTCGTTGTCCCGTATACCAAGCCTGAATTATTAAAACAACGTGCAACAGTTTGCACACAGAACAATTTAAAGTCCATTAAAATTGTATGTTGATAATAATGTACATTATTTACCCGTCGACCTCGCACTGTCAATGCACTCCTATTAAAGTCTCGCTGGCTCCGTTCCGCCATCTTGCACGCAAGGTACTATACCATGTACAATGAGAAATTATCATTAAATAATGACTGATAATACTTTAAATTGACAGTGTTGCCGCCATTATGAAAGATATTTCTACTAGAGAAAATACTTTGTAACACGGCTCGTTGGTCTAGGGGTATGATTCTCGCTTAGGGTGCGAGAGGTCCCGGGTTCAAATCCCGGACGAGCCCGGTGAAATTTTTTAATGTATTATTTAAAATTTGCTTTTTTACTTGTAACGCTGCTAAATATTTTAATCTAACCGTCTTTAACATAATAAATAAATAATAAACAATAAACGAGGGAATGTAAAAAATATAGATAATAAGTAGTTCATATTTTTATATCTATATGTTTCTTTTTCATATAAATATTACATTTTTTTTATATACAATTTATATTTCATGTACAATTTCTCGTTAAAATAATAAATTTACAAATATATGTATGTTTGGAGCAATAATATCCAAAGAGCTCAAACATAAAATTCAAAATAAAAGATAAAAGAAGATAAAACATATTTTACTATTTTGAACTGTTTTCGCAGTTTCATATAAAAAAGCTAATGATGTATTAATATCGTCAATTTTTTTAAAAACAAATACCATAATATAACAATAATAATAATAATATCTAAGCATATTCTAGTATTTTTGGATATTAAAACAGTATTAATCCAAATATTAATTCAACAATTGCGTTTTATATTATATATATAAGTATATCAAATATGTATATCTACAATTTCACTATAATTAGTAGCTAAAGTAGTTTTACTTTAATTACTATTTAATAAATTAATAAACATAGGAAAAAAAAGTATTTCAATAATTTTTATCAAATACTTTTTTCTCTGGATATTATACATATTTCAATTATTCTCTTAGATTTTAAACATTACATTTTATAATATAGGTTCATACAAACCTTTTTTTAACTTTTTGGGCGGTCTATATGATATATTTGCAGTTCCAATTTTATTTCTGGTTACTTTCTTGCTAGTTGTATCTTTGTTTTGCTTTTTCTTTTCTGAATGTACAGATTCTGTGATTCTTTGTACAGTAGTATCCTCAGAATTACATATATTTTTACCATCATTCTGAACAAATCTATTTTGCACCGTTTCCTGCGTGTCATCGTTATTGCTGCTATTACTGCTGTAGTATATTATAAATTATATAAATTTTTATTACAATTTTCTATAATTAATGTTAAATAATATTTATTAATACCTTGTAGATTCTTCAGAAATTTTATTATATTCATATAAATTAAATACATTATAAAAATTCATCGCACTTTGGAATATATTTATGCAATCAATAATATTTGGATCAAGAATTGTTATTTTAAGTTGCTCCTCTTTGAAACGTTTTGTTTCAATATTCTCTGTATCAAACAATGAAGCATAAAATCTTATATTATTAAAATAGTATTTTTAATACATGATAAAAGAAACATACTTCTTATTAACTCTGCTCCTTCTGCTTTGTATTCAGAAATTTCTTCATCCTTCTTTTTCACTAAATCTAAAAGAAATTTATGCTGACGACTAATTTCCATTGATGATATACATAGAGGCTTAGTTATAATTTCCCAAAAATCTTGAGATGTTCCTTTGGTTAAATTTACATCAAATTTCATTATACCACCATCTACTTCAGCTCGTAACTTTATATGTTCCACAGACACATTGATAATGTTTCTCGACATGTTGTTCAAAATGTTTAGTACAACATCGTAATAGTTAAGATCCTCAATATTTAAAAGTGGATTCAATTTCTGAAAGTAATAACCAAATTGAATTCAGTTCATTAAAGCTGAAAGTTTTGTAATAAATGTTACATCAAAATTACTTAGAATGTATAAAATACTATAAAATATCCATTGTAGTTAATTACCCGACATCTGTCTAAAATAATTTCTTTTGTCAGTGTATCCATCCATATTTCAATAAGATTAGTTAACAAGACCTTAATTGTGTTGTCTTTCTGGATAACAGAAACCATATAAGTATCATTATTTATTTTTATGTTATTCCACGTGCGATGTTGTTTACTTTCATCAGAAATCATGTTCTTTGCTTTTATTAAATATAGTGATAAAAAGATTTATTTCAGAAAAATTTATGACACAAATTACAAGGTCTTGACAGTGAGAAACATAACCTATATTTTAGTTTATGTTATGTTTCAGTTTCTTCTAAATATCTGTGGTAAAAGTTTTTGATAATATACATTTTATATATATACAATGTACAAATACTTTCATATGTTTTTTTTTATTTGATAACCTTTAAACACCACTAGACAAATCAAACTATCGATTTACAAAATATCGATACTCGTATGAACGAAAATCGAAAGACAATACTGCAGTTAGTAAAAATTTGCAACCATAATGTTAGTAAAAATTTGTAAGTGTAAAAATAAGTGAAAATTAATTAAAACTATTAAATTCAAAGAAAGTGCAGTAAGTTTGAAATGGTATAAAAATATTTATTATTTACGAACAAATGTCGAAACATAAAAGATAAAAAGAAATTATGTATCTTCTTTACTTTTTTTAATAATTCGAATATTCACTGTGTGAAACTTTGTGTTGGGTATATTTTTAATTGTATTACAATTGAGAAGTTCTTTTTGTAAAATTTTCTTTTTTGTATTTTCCTGTAATCAGAAGGTAACGATTACAATCACATTATAAATTATAATTTTCGTCTTTGAGGCATATATGTACGTATATTATAAACCAACCGTTTGCTGCACTTCAGTAGAAACAGTGGATAATGATTTATTTTTAGATTGTTTCGAGTTTGAAATTTCTTTCCAATTAGTAAATATTGCCGGGCAATGTCTTTTGAATTCTAATTGATTCACGCAATTTTTATTATCATTGATTTTCCTCAATTTGTTATTTTTATGTACGTCATTGAATGTTACATATTTAGTGTTTAAAGATTCGTTTGATGTTTTTTTCCTCCGCATCGTTAGATAATTATAAATTGAAGAAATACTGGACGACGTTGAATTTGGAGTATTTGTTTCCGCGTTTTTTTGATCAATTAATGTTTGGATATCTTTTTCATGTTTCGATTTTATGTTATTATTATCTTCACGCTTTATATCATTTTTATCGTAAATTTGATTTTTTGCTATATATGTATACACATAGTTTTAATTAAATTAAAAAAATTCTTGTTTTTGTTTAAATTTGGTATAAGATAATTGTAATATTTACAATTTTTACTGTGTGATTCCTTTGTAACATATTTGCCTTTGCACAATATATTGTCAGAATTCTTAACAACTTGCTGAACAGTGCATTGAGTTTCAGCATTACTAAAAAGTCTCAATTTCAAACAGAGATTACCTTTGGTGTCCACATACTGAGATGCTATTGCATGTTTTGAAGCTATCTATAGAATATAATAAAACATAAATTGCTTTTGTATTTCATATAAATTGAACTCTCACTTCTATAATAATAATAACATTCAGTTTTCATTTATATTTATAAAGAAAGTAGTATGAAGTTAGTTATACACAAAAACATTGGTTATATAAAGATTTAATGTATACCAAATTCATTATAGTAATTATAAATTATGTAAAAAATTATTCACAAATTAAATACCAAATCTTTAAGAAACGGATGCTTTCTTTGATTTTTCTTTGATAAATGGCTCAATATGTCTTTTGTGTATGCAGTTATTTTATTTGTAATGCTAGTCAAATCATTATATTCTTTTTTGAGATGCTTAACAAGAATTCTTGTTTCAGGAAGACTCATTTTAGAGGTGTTCTGATTTAGAAGCTTACATGATACACCTATGTCTTTTACTAAAACTGCATCAGTACATTTATCGCTTTTATTGCTCCTACAAAAAATAGATATCTAACAATTCAAGTAAAATATAAAATCTGTGTCATAAAATTTTACATAATAAAATACAACAATAAGTGTAACCTGTAGTAAGGGAATTGGCAACTATCATGAATTGTAGAACTGCTCATCTTATCAAACATATTATCATCCATTAAAACTGTGTGTCTATGTGCATCTTTGTTTATATTATTGGTAGAATCATAGTTGGATGCAATCATTAAAGCACTTCGATTCGTAACATTTCTTTCTGACATTGCAGGAATCAAACTCTCAGAAGATTTTCCAGGAATAGCAGAATATTTCTTCATTTGTGGTATGATGTTAATTGACGCATCTCCTGCTTCCGGAGGAGCAATAAGGACACCCATCTCAAAGTGATGATTGTTGAATTATCCAATAATTGTTGAATTATTTAGAGGTAATTTTATACTAATACTTTATATTTATAATATAAAAAAATTTGATACAACAATTTAGAATAAAGCAACTACACATATAGATAATTAAATGACAATAACTTGATCACAACACATAATAAAAGTAGCTTTATAAATTACCGAAACCCTAAATCTTCTTTGTCCCATTACTGAAAAACACAGGCATGTGTAATGTTTGTATCTTTGTCGATTTTTAGAAACATCCATTACATTACAAAATCTCAAAGTTACCAATTAATTTTGAGATTTTAACGCCTGAAGGTTACGTTTATATTATTTATAATGTATAACAAAATAAAATCATATTTTTTACAGAATTGAAGATATAATTGCTATATTCATCCACATCACAATGGGGAAATTATCTTACTTAAATCCGTATATTTTATTTAATAAAAAGCGAAAGAGGAAGTAGACTATTATTCAAGAAATTTTTCACTGAGGAGACGAAAAAGGTATTTTTAAAAAAATATATGACATTTTGATATATGACAATGATTCGATATTTTATTTAATCGATTTTGTGATAGATTGTATAATATAATAAAAGTAGCTTTATAAATATAGATCATATAGTTTATATACAGATAGATATATAATATAATAATTTTCATTCTATTAATACATGCATTATATATATTGTATGTATTCTTTGGTTCGTTGATATGTAGAACGATATCTTAAATATTACTTATGACAGAAAATATAACATGTTTAAAAAAATATAGCCATTTAAGATGTTTATCATATATATTAATAAATTTGTTATTAAAGAAATATATTAATCTAAATTAGATATGTGAAATTTAAAGATAAAACTATGAAATTAATCAAATATGTTATAAAATTTAAGAAGGAAATAAGCAAGTGAAAGTACAACAATGCTCGCTTAGCTATGATAGATTCGGGACGTTATCCCTGCAACTATCTGAGTATGTGACTTCCAGGAATTATTGACTGTCTTTGTTTCTATAACTAGTTTGTCTTTGCGAATAAGATGGAGAAAGCTTATTTAGTATACTAACAATCTTAGCTCGGAGCAGATCTTATAGACAAAATAGTGGGGATACGAAGTCACAACTAAGCGAACAATTTGCTTTTAAAGGAAATTGTGTATGTTCAAATAATAGCAAATTTTAAACATATATAAAAGAGTTAAGTAGATATTTTTTGAAATATTCATTTAGAAAAAAAGATATTTTTAAATAAATCTAGCAATAACTAAATTTATCTTTTCTTTATTAAATAAATAGAATTTTTTGCTTCATAATTAACACGGGGTATACAACAATTAGATTTTCTGTTGCAACTTTAAATAGGAATAATATTTTAACACATTATCGAACTCCATTAAGAGATTCTATTGTTTAATATAGGAGCATACTTATTACATATACGGTGCAAACTAAAAAATGATTACAATCTTGCAGATATAAAAATTCATAAATAATAAATTATTCTTCACTTTTTTACGCACATGTATACAATTTATATAATAAATTTATTAAACTCAAATTTTTTAAAAGTTATGTTTTCAAATTAATTCTAATTTCTCAAGGTACTTATTAGACACACATACAGCGCGTATATTTCGTAGAATCTGGAGACAAGTTGACCAATGAGATTTTCTCACATTCTATAGAACTGACAGTAAATCAGAAGCGTAGCTTTACACAAAACTTGAAGAAATTTCAAAGGAATCATTGCCGCTTCAAATAAATCATCTCTCATCTCAATCTATCAATTATATACTTCCACATCTTAACAGAAAAAAAAAAAAAACAAAAACAATGAACTTACAATCCCACTTTAAATTTTAAACTTCACAAAATATTCCAGAAAGAATAACTTTTCAATGAAAAGTTCTCTGAACATAAAAGCAATAAACAGGAATACAAAAAATCCTCAAATAAGCGTTGGATCAATTTTAATTCACGCCGATAGTTCAGGTTTGTCACTTTATCAATTAAATTTGTATATTATTATTCTGTTGAATTATATAAACAATCGTCTTTTTCAAATTATTTTAGTTGTCACGTACGAGTAAGAAGCCCTTTCAGTCAGCCCTTCGTTGAGTTGCTGCAAAATGAAATACTCAATGAAAATATTGGTGACCCAGTCTCTGGACCAGAAATCAATCAAATTATTCGATTAAGAATCGATCAAGATCGTGGCGAAGGTGTATTATACGCGATCCTCGGATCTCTACGCCAATGGCACACGTTCTTTCGGTTTGATCGGCATGGCTGCCGCGGCACTCGCGAACAGATCGCGTCGCGCCGCAGGTAGAGTCAGTTTGATCCGTGAGCGGCGTCGTTGCGGAGTCGAGAGGCTCTAGAGACGCGATCAATTTCACCTGAAAGATGCGCGAGATCGGTTCCCCAAATTCGGGTCAATGATCCAACCGGACGAACTTGTCAGTTCTCTCTCCCGAGTCGCGAATCAGTGAAAAGTGATCGAGAAACCGATTGACAGTAGTGTGATAACATTTGGCGTTAAGGCGGAGGAGAGTCGTGATGAGTTTGGAGGCGACGTTGGAGTTGCCTAATGCGGCTGAACCGATCGAAGCCGATAGATTCCGAGCGTTTTTTGAAATTCACGTCGGCGACGGTTCGCCAGCCGCCGCGTTCGGTGCATTCCCAATCGGTGTTTCACCGTGGTCGTTCTAAAAACCTGTGCCGGTTAATTATCCGACTCGAGAGAAAGTCGATGGCTGCTTTGCGTGCTCCGACCGGTCAACAGACACCCAACGCGCCGATTCTGACTTGAATGAAACTTTCGAGCCTTTTTCACCCAGTGCAGTCAGCCGTGCCGTCTAAATTTAGAATTTTGCACGCTTGATATTTTCTAGCTTCGATTTTATCGTAGAATCGCGCGTGCACTGCGTGATATTGGTGGGAAAAAAAGAGAAAGAGAAAATCGTCTCGAGATCGTCGAAGAAGAGGACTGTTGCAAATATTCGAGGAATATTGTGTGTGCAACATCTGCGATTGTTTTCACATCGTATCTACCGATCGACGTCAGATATGAAGTCGTCGACGGATCACAGCAAAAAAGAATAACAGATGCGTGTTTGTACGAATGACAGATGCGTACTCGCATAGATGCAACCGTTCGATAGATGTCATCACAGAAGGAACTGACTGTCAGAGTGTTTCGATTTACCGTGGCTCGGTTCGAGCACATCGAACCACGTATCGGCAAGTCGAATGCAATTCCGTTGACATTTCGCTATATCGTAGACCAATGGTAGCGCGATGTTTGCCAGATTGACCATCGTTGTTGCGGCGCTATGCCTGTGGAATGGAGTCGGTAAGAGATCTTTTTTTTGTTTTCATTTTACGTGAATGATGTATTTTAACTGTTACGGATGCATATGCAAATTTATATCTCTATTGGGTTTCAAATTAAGTTGTTAAACACGTAGAACAGATTGAGGATATTTATTTTTAGTTCAATTTTACTGACGATGCACTGATCATTCCAAAGTTGGAGAAATATTTTATACACCAGTCTATGGTATTTAGTCGTTTTTCAGCCACAGTCTTGTAGTCTGTACTTTCTAATATATCCCGGAGAAAGCGTCGAGAAGACTTCTTCCGATGCATGCTTCAAACAAGCGCGAAATCAGAATGTAGAGGAATAAATTCAACAAACAAACGATTGATACGCAGACGAATTAATTTTGCACTGTTTCATTATTAAAATGCAGTAATAATTTTAGATAAAATTGTGAAAAAATTATTATTTATTACGTACGTTATAAATACACAGCACGTACAAATTGTTGAAAGTAAAAAAAACGGAATTGACTAATTAATTAATTTATTTATTTATATTATCACGTATTTACAATTTCACTGTGCATTTTATGATATGTAACAAACAGAATAACGTACTCATATTCTACGAAATGTTGCCATATGCAATAAATTTGCTGCAGCAAGTTATAATAGAATTTCTCACCTGTTGTTCCGGTGAATATTGTGACCTGAAACAGCACATTATAATGTATGCCACAGAATATTGGCATATTGTAAATGTGAGTTGTCATCTTATCTTGAAAACTGTGGCAAACCTATCGTGTTGATGATGTCTCGTAATGCTCAATAGCAACCATTATCGAGCTCGTTGAATCGTTTCTATCGAGAAGCTTGCAACTTCCGTAATTTACTTCATTTCTTTTTTGCAATTAATACTATTGCGTGACAGTAATTTTTAGAATTAGAATTGGAGTAATTTCTAAGTTTTTATACAGTTATCGAAATATTGAAAAAAATTTCGAAGCTTTTCTTTTCTTAAGAGGTTCGACGTCACTCTAAAAAATAAGACACTTTATGTCGGTAGATTTCAAATGTAACATTCCATTTACATTCGCATTGTACTTAGGTATTTATCCAAGTAGACACGTTGCACCTACGCGACATTCCTTTCGCGTTGCATTAAGTTGCCGTCTCCGACATACGACAGATTCTGCGCCTGTTGCGAGCGATTCCTTTCTCTTTGACGTCGACATCGCGAAGAAAGAAGAAAGAAAAAGATAAACGTGCAAAGCTTGCAAAAATCGTCATCAAGCGTGTCGGCCGCGTTAAATAAGATAGAAAAGAGATCGGTAACGCGCGCGGCAAATTAATTTGAATGCGCGAGCCTGTCGCGGAATCCAAGTCTATGATTTACCGATTTAAACACGGATTTTCCAGTCACGACCACGAGTATTAATTGGCAACGTTGGATTTGCTTGTGAACGAATCTATACCGAATGACTTAGACTGACGACGAACACAGGTGAAAGTTGCTTAAATCATCTGTCCGTTTTATACCAGTCACCGTTTGTTCTAGTGACTTCTTTTTCTTTTCTTCCGCCATTTTCTTCTTTCTTCCATTTGAGCTTACTTAATTTTTGAGAAAAGTCGGAAGACGTAGATTTTCAAACGAAGGTCAACTCAGTGAGTTAAATTTAATTTAAAGTACAGTTATTGTAGCTGGTTTTGTTCGACGTTGTTTCGTACAATTAACGTTCGATAATAATCTTCTTCTGGTGTATCACGATCTCGTATCATGGTACGAAACCATCTTGCTTGATCGCTGTGTATCTCGAAACAAATAATCGTGATTAACAGGAAGCTGTGGCTATTCAGTAGGCGAATGGTATATTAAGGCGCGTTTCGATCGCTTGTACGATCAAATTAAACAAAACAAAACGAAGATGAACGAGTCATTACTTTAATTCATTAATTTAGGGAAACATACAATTGGGAAAATGAGAAAATGTGAAATGGAAGAAGGTTTATTCGCGACGTGGTATGAAAATTCATTGAAAGAACGTTTGCAATAATGTTGATTACTGTAAAAAGTAACGGTAATCGGTTCGACTATACAATAGAGCAACGGCGTCCATACAATGAAAGAAGAAACGTGTCAAAGTTGTATAAATTAAGAAATTGCGCTTCTGTTCCGTAACTTAAAAAAAAAAGAATGAAATATCAAAGTTGTACCAAAATAGTACAATTCACGCGAAACCATTTTTGGTACAGCGAACGGTAATTTCAAGTTTGTCCCTTTTTGGCTTCCTCTGTTCGTTTTTTGTTTTTTGGTGAGCGTTTGATAATTCTTTTGGCGCCTTCGAGATACTTCTAAAAATGATATCGATGAATAACATCAATTAAATCATGTTGTTACTTATCGCGGATAATAAAATTACGAATGAAAGGATCTATAATGATTCTAACTTTTATGATCTAATAAGACATTGCATTTTAAAATTAATTTAAAAAATTAATACGATAGTAACCGAATTGATACGAATGTATCTATGAAATTCTTTATTTATGGGTTATTTAATTTCTAAAGTGCGGATAAGAAAAATACTTCTAAATTAATAGGAAAATTATTAGGAACATCAACTTAATTGAAAAACACAGAAAAATGTGTGTAATTGCTCTGTTTTAAGTGGATAATTTTAATTATATTTTATTAACTACATAGAACGGTAGTAGACATTGTTTTTTCTTATTTAGCATCGATTTGTACATTTTGATAACATTTATATACTAATACAATAAATTTATAGTTTGCTAATTTGATAAGAAGATAATAAATGTTACTTCTACTTGTTAATTCGTTTCATTTTAATAAAAATTCACAATTTACCTAGGTAAATAGGTTTTTTTAAAAAGAAAAAGTAACACACGTTTTAAAATTTGTTAGCTGAAATTTTGTTTGTTGCAAAAAGTTTGTTAGTTTAAATTTTCCAAAAAGAAACGAAAAAATCTCATTATCCAACGCGAAGCCCAGTATTTGTTCAAACAGAGTTAAATAGAAAGCTGGGACTTGTGAAAGAGACCTGCACCTAGAATTTTTTTAACCCACTCTTCCGTGAGACCGAGGCAGAAGGTACAGAGTACTTAGTTACTTAGGTCCGTGAAAGAAAGAACAGCCAGTTAGTCGATAACCGATAACAGTTGCGACACGATTGCAAAGATGCACGACTCGTGGAGTCGAGGAAGGCTAAGAGATGGTAGGATAAACCGAGTTGCTATCCAAAGAAGCTTACACGTTCCAATTTCGCGTTAATAAATAGACGAATATACATGTGTTCACACAGAGTACCTTAAAGTTAAAAGTCAATTTTGTTCTTTGAGCAATGTTCTTTGAGTGCAATCAAAAAATTTCACTTAAATTGAAATATATATCTTTTTAAGTTACAAAAATTCTTTTTGTACCTTTTGCTTTTTTATACGGTAATGAGCCCAATTAGCATTTGTAGAAATTTTTTTGTGAATATATTGTATGTTATACGAAATATTTTGGAATTTCACAGGATACTGGAAAGAAATTTGAAAGAAATATGAAAATAGAAACAAAATCATAAAAATATTTGAACAGTTAATTCTCCATTATGTGTTAATAACTTTTTTAACGTTTATTACATGTTTAAGGTAATTGTACATACTGTATATATTTTTTAAGTTTTTACATCTACGTAAACATTCTTATTCCAAATTTACTACTTAATATAATCAAACCTGAAATTTAGTGCAACACATGTATACATTGAGTGATATATTGAAGATCGCCAAAGTGTTTCAATAATCAACTATAAACCAATCTCAATGGATTCTCAATATTCATTCTGATCGTTTCTCTGTGTTTAAGAAGATTATATATTAAATTCTCTTACTTCTATATATATATTTAAGAAGATTATATATTAAATTCTCTTACTTCTATATATATTTTCAAAATTTGCCAATATAATCACGACAGTCTATCTGTCCATCTTCTCACAGCGTGAATGAAATTTCGAAACGTTTTCTGTAACATGTAAGCAAAAGAACTGCGCGTAACACAGTGAAACACGGAATATGGGTTTTCTGTATGGTAACTGTTCAGATACTTTCGCGAGTATGCCTCTGTAAAATAGATATTCCCAGTGCGATTCTACGATGTATCCGCGTTCGCAACGGTGCTTTCCGTCAAAAGAAAATACGCGTTGCTCGTTCGACGAGTAAGTTAGGAAAGTTCGTTTCGTTTGCTCGCGAAACGCGCTTTCTTTCTCGTTTATTTCGCACGTTTGCTCACTTACCCTCTTTCATTGTTCCCTTCAATTGCACGTGCTTCCTCTTCGCCTCGGGCAGTTTTCTTTTCCTTTTTCAGCAAGTTCTTTGCTGTTTCCGTTTATTCTACTCCTTTACGCGCCGCGTTACGCGTTGGAGAAAATTGAAATTCACGTCTTTTTGCGAATCGTTCAATGGAGCTTCGCGTTGGAGCCTAGGAAAGTAAGAGTGAACGAAAGAAAAATTTCTTTCTTCTTTTTCTTTCGTAGAAATATATTGCCTTTGGGAGTTTGAGATCAGTTTCGTTGAAAATGAACGCATTTATCGTACAGTTAATAATTTACTAAATGCAATTAGGTATTCTGTTTATTACGTATAAATAATTTTGTAGTTATATTTATCTATCAAGTATTATCACGTGGTCGTATTCCAATATATATTCTGCATAGACTCATTAAAAAGACGTTCTCTCCAATTCCTTTCTATTATCTAATATTTCTGCTGTTTAAATTATGAAAAAGAAAATTGCTAAAAAACAGAAATTCCCCAACCTTTTTGTCAGATTTCACTTGTGTCATTCTCGCATTTCAAAATCGAACACTTTCAAACCTGATTAAATTCATTCAGAGACACGTTGTCCTTGCCCGAAAGATTTCTTCAAAAAAAAAAAAAGAAGAGAAAAGGAAGAAAAATCTCTCTGCTAAAAGATTTCCTTTAAATCGGTATACGTTTAACACACCGAACCGATGAAAGCGTTTATCTTCCATTGTTTATCCGGAGAAAATTTCAAGTATTTGAGAAGCTTCTTAGAAATTTCGAAAGAACGATCCATTGTGTATCATCGATAAAACGAGCGCTCGTTCCTTAGACGAGAGGAATGCCCTGGCTGGTAACACGCGAACATGTGCGTTAATCGATAATCGAGGAATGTGTTCCGGGAACGACTTTTCCGCGCTTTTTCTGTCGCTTGTTGCAACGGTTTTCTTTCGCGGACGAAGTCGAGCGAGCGGAGGCCGCGACCGCTTCTTTCAGCGCCGAGGAATCCGAGCGGACAAATGTTGAACGTGGCCGCACGACAAAATAAAACGACGAGCCGGACACACTCGAATTAACGTTCAAAACAGCCCGGCCACATAATCGGGTCGCCAGACACCAAACAAGAACTTGCATCCAACCTTCACCGATAATCGTCGTCTGCGCGAACCTTGGTTTATCCTCGAATCGCCTCGTTACTCTTAACTTCTCAGCGTTGAATTTTTGAGCATTTAATATTCAGCGAAGGAGAAAAATACCGGCATGGATCGGATCTTGTTATAAAATATGATTTTATGAGGTAGAACGTGCAATTCTTTGTAGAATATAGTTTGTCGAATTTAAATTTTTTAATTGAAAATTATATTCTGTATTATAATTGTAGACCATAATTCGTTACAATGCGAATAAAAATAAATAATAATAAATATAGAACTTTACTAATAAAATGAACTTCACTGGAATTTGCTGATACTTTTTTGGCTGCAAATGACGGTTCTTCGAGCTATCTTTTCTTTTTAATTTTATTGCCTTTTAATGATTTACGGTAGAATTAGATGGATCAGCTTTCATATTATTCTTCAGAAAAAAATGATCCACGAAGAATAAATGAACAGTTAGTAGCGTATATAAAAAGTAGCGGTATTTCTTCGACTCTAATTGATGATTAAAAAGCAACTCAATGAGCAAAGACTTTTTACGAGCACAGAGGCTTTTTCTTTTTTCTCTTCGTCGTATTAGGATAATGAAAGAATTATCATTAATTATGAGACGTATAGAGAGTATTTTACTTTCTTTTATTTAAAATTTCTACGTCGTTTGACAGAATAAATAGCAGCGAGCTATAATACTTTGATAATTAAACATAATTAGAAATAAGATTGCATTTCGTGCAAAACGGAAGATATATTTAATCTATCATTATGTTATTTTTCAAAATGAAACAATTGCATTGCTCATATAATTACAAACAGAAAAAATAAAATAAAATTGAACCTCATAGATTTTAACATTTTTTACGTAAATTATTACTAATTGGGAATATTTACAGTTATATTACAATATAAATGTCACAAAGTTACAATTTAATAAAGCTAACGGTTTTCATTTAGATCTGACGAATGAACATTTCTTCTTATTACAAGCATCGCAATAATTATTAAAAAATTACCATTATTAGAATAACATTAAAATAATATTAAAAACAAATTTGCTCTTTACGTATGTGAAAAAATTGCAACTGAATAGTAATTACATCGTAAAATGTGTTACGCGCGTAAGTACTATGTATGTATATACAACGATTCACTGGGAAGGTTCGTTCTTGTGCTAGCATTCAGGTCTCTGAGAAAGACGTGCACTGTTGTGCGCACCGTAATTCAGACGATACTTGGTTTCGCACTGATTTCATGAAATTAAATCAGCGCACAATTGACTATATTTTTGTATAGTATAAAATATATTCTATATTGAAAATAAAATTTATTACTTCCATATTAAATAAAATACTAATAATAATGATATAATATTGATAAATGATAATTAATTATAATATCATAATTATAAATTTGTGATATTTACTTATTATAATTTAATATATTATCAATTTATTATAAATAATATTTGTGAATTATGAATATCAGTATAAATTTATAATACTTTACAAATGCAATCAATCATAAATTTCTATACATTATTGTCATCATAATCACTCGCGTACTTCCAAGATTAAATATTCGCAAATTAGTCTCAACATCTGACCGATAGATTACAAGCCATGCATTTCATTTCGGACATCGTGTCATGAATTGCATTTAGATAATGAACACGTAACATATGTTAATACGTTAATTAAAATCGAGAATTAAATTGATTTATTACACATTACTAATTATACTACAAAACTAAGTTCATAATCGACTTGCAACGCTTAATCTTCACTAAATGCTTCAACGTTGAATTCAATTCCACTTTATTTAATTATAAGTCACATTAATTCATAACACGATTTGATTTGATTTAAAAAAGAAACATCCACTTCATAGAATAGAAATAGGCGTGTTTTACAAAGAAAAAAATAATACTTGCATCAACTGTTTTAATTCGACGAGAAAATTGACGTGAATTTGAACAATTAAGACTCCATGGACGTGGGCATATTTTTTACAGAAGAAAGGACGTTAATATGGCAGCAGCCTGCCGGTGATCGGCAGCGTAAAGCCTTGAAATCTTTTCATTAGACTGCCTTGAACGGATCTTGCAACGGCCATACGCGCGCTCGTAACATTATATCCAGACACCAGTGTATGTTTCGCGGTTTCACGCGCGCAGACAGGTTGAAATTTCTTTTACTGGAACTTTTTTCCCGTTTCCAATTCCGCCTGAAAGGGGACGCGTGTCTCTTATATCAATTCGCACGTTACGCGTTTGCAAACGCATTTTCTAACGTAACTCCTCCTTCGTCGAATGAACAAAATGGAGTCGCGTGACTCGTTCCCCTCGAATGAATTTTTCGTGCGTGTCGCCGTGCATGAAAGTGAAGCGTCATGCTAAGGAATATTTAAGGACCGACGATGACCTCACCGAAGTGAAAGTTCTCCGGTTCGGTTCCCTGCAGCCGTCGGACGAGCAAAAGGCAAAAAGCGAAGGAGTGGGGGCAAAAAAAAGGCTCTCGCACGGCCTCTTTCGAATCCTCGTAAGCCTTTGGACGTATCCGCTTCCGGAAGGGAGCACGTTCCCCGTTGACGTCACGACCTTGGTCGATCCCACGAAACCAATCATTTCGAAAGGCTAATCTTCGATTAACAAATAAATTCTCTTCGCTTTCTGCCTGTCAGACGATATTCACGCGGCACGACGAAATTAGTATTACGCGTTGCGAGACAGTCAAGTTAATTATTATCATGGTTCCTCTCGTTTTGACCGAGCCAACTTTCTCCCGGGGATCTATCCTGTGGCGTAAACAAGGTTTCCTCAGCCTCCTTTCGAATATTAACATGGTTCTGAAAATTGAATACTTTAGAATAATATATCGACTGCATACGTTTGTGAAAACAAAGCAAAGCTTTTTAAAGCGTACGATTATACAGAATGCAAAATAATTGTTATTAATTATTATTATTATTATATATTTTATATTTTTAATAATATAAATTTGCATAAAAATTCGCAGTTTAGTAACAGATAACAGTGAGATGAAAGTTAAATTGTTTTTATTCCAAAATTTCCTCACTCTCTTTCCTAATTTTATTGTAAAATTTATTACGAATTTTATTAATTTATTATAAAATTAGGAAATTCTTAATTAATCGAGCACGTATTCCGAATAACATTTCATGATTCTTCGTTATTCCAAAAATCTCTCGATGTGTTGCGGTGAAACCGAATAGTTCACTTTCAGATCCTGTTGCGTCTCGCGTTACTTACATCTAGCCATTCTCCATGAGTCACTAAGACCTAAGACCAGCACCTGTAATCTCTGCAACAGATACGTTTCACATCGATTTTTGCAATGGACAAATAACCATTGAAAAACTATTGAGAAATTTTTGTAAGAAATCTTTCTTTCACTTATTTATATTTTCACTCGGTCATCTCACAATTTTACAGATGAAGAATAGCATTAATGCACATAGAACTTTTTACATAACGCTGAATCAACTAAAGTGAAAATTACTCCAATACAGTTTGCATTTTGTGCCAGCGCTTTGGAAAACGCTGAGAACGCAATATGGAAGATGGACAGAGAGCTCTTGTGAATCTAGGTGTAATTTGAAGCAAGCCTTGCTGTTCAAGCTACGTACATATATATAAATCAGATAGTTGAGAACGCTTGACTTTCTATCCATTAACGACAATTTCTGTCCACCCTGTGCTAAAACTATCGGCAAATATAAAACTGTTGTACGTTTCTCTGTTTATTAATAATTCATCTAACATTCATGGAAAATTCACGAGGAAATTTGTACTTGTTACTTATCGATTACTTAGATCTTTTTATTAAGACTAGATCATTCATCGTAAATCCTTCAATTTATTTAAATATTCAGTTTCTCACATTCTACAAATACATTCAATGTTTAGATAATAATTTTTACATGACAGCCTCTCTCGTTATTACATGTAAAAGTCAGTAATAATAATATAATAGTTAACGCTACGACGACCGGCAACGTTTACGATTCTATTATTGGTTGGTGACCAACGACATTACCGTAGGCAACTAGGTAATTTTTAACGGTTGATGCCCATCGAAAAATGAATTATGACAAGTTTAAGTATACTTGTTCTTTACATTTTGAACAAAATTCTTCTTTACAACTCTTAACAAAACTCTTAACAAATCTTTATTAAAAATATACCTAACCGGTGATTGTATCGTTAGCATTAACATTAATTCAAAGTCTACTTTACGTAGAAAACTATTAGCTATCACATATTAAATTGACGAATGCAAACGAAAGTGTGCCAGGAAGCGATCTTCCTAAATCTTCCGCTCTCGACGGGTCCCCTGTATCTGCGAAGTAATTGTCCAGTTTGAGGAAATGTCGCATCATTTTCTTGGCGCGCAATTAAATAAGTGGAACGGATCGATTGACAGTTCTCGCTAATGGTCCCGATTCGTACGCGACACCTGACTCGAGGGAACAGCCGAGCGAACAAGTAGATCCTGCATTTCCGACGCCGATGAAAAACCCATGATTCGACCGATTCCGGCCGCGCACTGTCCGTGCACGCAGACAGTGTCAGCCCGATCGTTTGGTCGCACTTTCATCGTCCCACTTTCTCCGTCTTGTTCGGCCTGCTCGATGCTCGTTGACCACACGCCACGTCCACTCAACCTTTTATGCTCGATCAAGTTTTTTTTTCCTTTTGTTTCTCCGCACTTCTTTCTTCCTTTTCTTGCTCTTCGTAGCATCTTCTCGCTTCTTTCTTCAGGGACATTTTTTTTTTACTTGGTTCTTCTATCTTCTCTCGGTATTTCAGATTTTGTCAAACTTCAACTTCTTTCTCTGATTTATTTTTTTTCGTTTTCGTCTCGGTATTTTTTGTATTTTTTGATTTCTGCTTCTTTTTTAGTAGGGAAATTCTTTATTTAGTTTTTGTTTCTTTATTTGTTTTCTCGCCTTCAGTTTCCTGTTTCTTACTTTTTTTCATTTGGAGGAAACTTGTTACGTATTTGTTTACTCTCTACTTTTTTTTTATCTACCAGGAAATTCTTTATTCAGCTTCCATCTTCCATCAATTGTTTTTGCTTCTTTTCTCAATTCTTTGTTCAGTTTTTTGTCATTTTCTTGCCTTTCTTTTTTCCCCTTTTTTGCTTCTAGCTTTAATGCTTCTAGCTTTTTTTTTACTTTCCGTTTAATGCTTCTCTTTATTTAGTAAGAAGTTGTGAATTGTCGATCGAGTCGCCGTGATTCCATCGCGAAATTCTACAATCTCAGCCCTTTAGAATCTTTAAATGTCTTGCACTTCGTTACCATTAGATTCTGCTCCGATTATTCGAATACCTGACATTTCAAAGAAAATAAGAGCCTTTAAAATGCCTTTCTTCTCCGGTGCATAATTCAATTACTCCTACAACAGCTTACAAGCGAGCGATCTTCCTGTTATCGGTCAGAAATTGCTTCAGTAAATCGCATCGCGGGATTTAACGTGAAAACACGCGAAACTCTCCCGATCCTCTTCCTCTTTCCTATACCGTGAAACGTGGAATGTGTAAATAATGGTACGTGTAACTAATGAGTCAATTAGCAGGCCTCGTAACAACGTCGACATTCACCGAGCATTAATTCATGGTCGGCGATTTGAGAAACGGTATTATCGTGGTCCTAAATCCTTTAGACCCTAGATTATGGTTCGTTTCAAATATGAGCACACGAGAATTTGCAGGAAGATTCGTGCCATGTTCTCGTTCCTAAGAATTCATTTGTCTCGTCATGTGTTCGTACATTTTCACGTATCATCGTGCAAACAGAAATTTGCATTTAATTTTATTTTCGTTCCGTTTGTGACTTGATGCTGCCGCAGTGTTTAAATCAAGCAAGTAAATATTTTCTTTTCTCTTATCATACGTTTAAATTTGTTGTTTGATTTTCTTTTTCTTAGACAAACATTTATTTCGAAATATGACGTCGTGAGGCAAGTTTTCTCTCTTCTGCTCAATGAATTGTAGTCTTTCTGCTTTAATTTTTAAATTGATGTCTAAGCTTAACAAACACGTTTATAAAACTCTTTTGATGTATTAATTTTGATTAATTTTGTAAATAGATTTCTTATTTAATATACTAAATACTTTTGCATTACTTAACTGGTACTTTTGGATTTTCATCAGATAAAAATTGCAGTTTCGCATTGTCTAATTTTGGAATTTTTAATTTGACTTGATTTTATCACTATTGATATTGATAAAAAAATATGTATAAATGAAAATTAAATATCTTAAATTAATACCTGTAATACTGCGATATCTGTTCTAATAAAATTATGAACTTCAGTCAAAAAATATATGTAATTTCTGTATGTTTTAAGATACAAGTTTTTTTTTATGTTACGGTGGCTTTAATCGTAGAAAAAAATTTTCTTCTACAATCTTTTTGACTGCTGAGTGATAAAAACATTTTTGAAAAAAACATATTTAGGTGCGTCAAAGTGCCTCACGCATCTAAATTCTTGTACAAATTTTTTTCACCAAGTTTGAAAATTTTCCATTGAATGTCCTGAATTTTCCTGTGTCTCTTGTCTCTTTTCTAATTTTTTCTCTATCAATTCGTATTGAATAACGTCACACTGTCTACTTGAATTTTCTTTACTATCAACAATTCGTATTCGCTTTACAGACAATAGCTCAAAAATGTTAAAAAATAAATCCCAAATCGTCTAAAAAAAGAGTCGTCCCCGAAAAAAGAGTTAAATTTCACAAATTCAAGAAATACGGTAGAACGTTCGTTCTCTTTACGAAAGAGAAATAATCCAGTCAATAGAGTGTGGAGCAATCTATGTTTTTGTTCGTTCTCGCTGGAGACTCGCCTTAAGAGCCGCCGGTGTCGCGATATGCCGGGCCGATAAATTTTATAGGTCGAAACGGCGCCCGGACAAATGAACAATAAGCATAAACTGTGCTCCCGGGCTTCTGTTATTGCGGCCGTTGCATTACAATGCCAAGTCGCGACATCGGTGCACGCGGTGCTTCTTTATTTTCGAGCATCGTCCCCGAACCCGCGTGTTATAGCGGTATTGAAGTCACTGCACCGTGAGAATACAGTTACGTGGTGTTCCTGTGAATAATGTTCGCCATTAGCGCGCTCGCAAGCCGAGCGGGGGTGTACGTAACGCTATTAGAACTTTCAATAACTCTTTTATCGCGCTGCAGGCACGTCCGACGGTGACAACTCACTCTTCTCCCTCTTCTTTTGTCTTTGAAATTTTCTCTCTCTCTCTCTCTCTCTTTCTCTCTCGTGTGAAGGGAATTGGCGGAGAATTTTTGTTCATTTTTTTGAAGTAATAAACGCTGCGTAAACAAAACATTTCTTTGCAGTTGTTTTTGTTCAATTTATATTATCTGTATCTTTTTATATCGGAGGAAAGAGAGTTTCTACGATCTGCTTAATATTTCATGTTTCACCTCGTTGTGTTTTTCATCTCGGTTCTATAATTTTCTGGAATTTACAGAACTTGCGGTATTTGTAATGTTATTCAATAAATAAAGAATTTAAGAATTTACTTAATTTAACCTGATCTCTACAACCTGAATTTCTCTTGCGGGTATAAAAGAATGTATGTAACTCGAAATTAACAAACGTCAAACTCGTAACGATAAATTTATAAATAATTTTCAAAAATTTTGTTCCAAAAAAAAAAGACATTTACTGTGTGCGAAGTAGAAGCCGAAAATAATAATAAATAATCTCTGTAGCTATGGAGGAGGACTCTTTTTAATTTCAAAAATATTCTCCCTCAAGGAAAAGTAACTTCACGTTTTATTAGATTCTTTCATTTTTAGGAAGCTAAATTTCCTCATTTTCGGCTTTATTTAATTTCGTTTGTACCTGCTGTTGTGCACGACGTGAGCATTTTTACCTGGCAAAATATTTGAGAACATCGTACAAATGCTACGTTTTTCGTTAAACTTGTCTGCACGTGTAATTACAAGCTTGAGAAGTTAACTCGTCAAACAACAACAAACCAGCATCTTGACGTTTCGACAAGTTTCAAACTGATCGCGTAGCGAAATGAAACAAAGACTATCGATAGCATTTATGTTGAAAAGAGTGTACTCATCGTTTACGGCCGTGATAAAAGATCTTGCAACATCGATTACCATAAATTTGAATTGGATATCTCGTCGAGTCTAATCTTTCACGCCTTAATTACAAGGCCAAGCTGTACCAGCCGCTTTGTTGACGAACGTTGGCAAATAAACCGTTTTTCCATCTCTTTTTCCCTTGCCTTCGATCGGTCCTACCACGCTAGAACGAAGAAAGTCATCAAGAGATAGCGTCTATAAATTTTAACGATCCGATTCTTCGAGTTACGAGCAAATTTGCCAGTCATCCACGTCTTGCCCGAGTCGTGTTAGCCGAGTCTTCCTCGAATCGAGATTCTAATCGACCTTCTCTCGTGTAATCATGCCTGCTCTTACTCTAATTAAGTAGCTACCGTTTCCCGGCGTTACCGTTCCCATCCTCTTCCTCTTCGTTTTTCTTCTGTCGTCGTCGTCGAGCAATGTTGACCGTTCATGGTTTTTCTTGTGGCTGTCGCATGAATGAATCTTACTTGGTGCTGCTTTTTACCAAATGTACAAGGTGTCCGATATCTTTTCGTTCAAATTGTTGCACGTTCAAGTGTTCTCCTGTAGGTAGAAATATAAAATTACTTCTACAAAGAGTAAAAATTATACTTATATAAAATTATTACTACAAGGAATAACATTTTTTGTTCAGAAGTTTGAATGAAAATATGAAACGTGAAGAATGTGATGAGAGTTAATTTGTTAAGAATTAACGAATTGAGTTGTGTCAGTGCACAACATTTCATTCGTAGTTATGTTTATGCCAATTCTATTTTTTAATATTGTGACCATTAAAGAAAATTTCCCTTTGTATCTTTCTTTCTTTATTTGGCTCTTTATAACTTCATGAAAACTCGAAAAATTAAAGTATTTATTATATTATGTTCCAATCTTTTAAGTCGCTTAAGCTTGCACATTTAAAGTTTTATCTTCAACCATCTCGAAAGAAAGAAATTACAATGTACAAATTATTATGAATTAATGGTAATATAATTAGTTGTATATAACATTTACACGAAATGAATTGATTACGAAAATCAATAATCAATGAATTAATTACGTGTAGGGAGAAATTGAACGTGAATCGTAAAGAATTTTATTCTACATTATAAATTTTAATTAATAAATATTCATTGAAAATAATTTGGAAATAATTTTACAAAATGTATTTTGAACAGAAATTTGAATACTCTTAGAATAGAAAACACCCTGTAGATGGATGTGTTTTAGTTATGAAACAGATTTCTTCTTGCAACAACTTCAAGTAATATGTAATTTTAATGATGAACAGTATATCGATGATTATTGCTAGATAATCCTTCCTTTTTTTTAAACGCACGATTTCTTTGGAGATTCTTTTTGTCATGTAATGGGCATGTTTGTACTATAAATGAATCGAGAAAGTTGCGAACTAGTTAAACTGGTTACAAAGTAGAATATTTAATTTCTTCTTGCAACAGTTTTTCCAAAAAGATATGCTGGATAGTCATTTACAATTTGATACGTTACCAAATAATGCAATCATTCGAGGTTTGAAAAATCTGCAGAAAAATATGTAAAATGGAGCAGTAAACTGTTGTAGTACAAAAAAACAATTTCTACTAGGTATCATACTGTTTAATACAAAAAAAATTCCATTTAAGTTTCATCTTTTTTTTTTTCTAATAGTAATAAAATTCTATCGAATACAAATAAATTTAAATTCCTTTAAATTCTCACCACCGGAAACTTGTTTCGCCGTATTTTCAGTATTGTCTCTCCTGCGAAAGTGCGATCGAGTGACGTAGATTGATAGAGCAGATTGTTACACATTTTATCAATTGCAGAGAATCTACGTGCGTATGTATACCTCCGCTCTAGACGCGTAACGATGCTGATGTTAAATGGAAGTTGCGAAATTATCGGTCAAAAGCGAGGAAACAAGGCTGGTAATAAGGACTTTCTCTTATTCACACGAAAGCTCATTGGTATGCTCGAGTCGAACAAATGCCGAGCCTTTGGAACGGCGGACAGTGTGCCGTAACATTAACGAATAATTACCGAGATCGTTGTTTTGTTAACGATCTAACGGTACCCGCGTTGTTTGACTTCGTTTGACTCCACTTGACTCGATGGAAAGAATTATCTCGGATGAAGGTTTTGAAGAACATTCGAGGGAGTCGCATTTCTGCATCTCGTTTCGTTTCGAAACCTCGTGGAAGGTTCAATTGAAACACTGAAATTGAAATTACTGTTTCCAGTGTCTTGTTCTTACGCAACGGCGTTATCTGAGAAGAAAGTACACACATGCGTCTTTTATCGCGTGTTACGCAATATCTTTTCATCAAGGTAAAACATGCGTAATGAATACGGTCGCGATTGCAATTATACGTTCCGCACGCTAAGTTGGATCTAAGAATAGATAAATTGTTTAACAAATAAAAATAATCAAGGGGGAAGAATTTAAGTTTGAGTAAGCTGAAAAGCAAATTAATCAAGTGAGTATAAAATGAGATGTATCATAGAACAGGATGGAAGGCTTGTTTCACGATAAAACGTATTTTAAAACAAATAATAGTAACTATGAATTATCAGAAACGCGTGAAAGTTAAAAAAAGAGAAACATGTGCAATAATTGTAACGATATATTTCGTTTCAGTTATCAATCACTATCTACATCAAGACTTGAATTTTGATGAATGTTTTAAAAGAAAATATTTTACCAATTTGAAAATTGTAAAAGTATATCGTTTTGTATAGTCAGTTGTGTAGATGCATATCAGTTATCGAATAAACGATTGTTTTTCCAGAGTCGATTGCTCCGAATTTAAATTGAATGTTGAAATATACGTGATGTAATCTCTTTATTTTTCGTACGTATTGATTTACCTTCTATAATCAATCAAACTCGTAATTCGAGCAATTTTCAAACAAATGTATCGACTGTCGATAATAACGTTTCATTTTGATTAAAATTTTAAAATTTTCACGCACAACAACGATATTTACTGTCGCAAGAATATTTATTAAATACAAATTCCACAAGCTACTTTTTAGTAATTGTATTAATTTAAATTACACTTTTTACAAAAATGACGTACGAAAATGAAAATTCGAGAAAAATTCACAAACGAAATGTAGTGAGTATTTTTGCGTGTGAGTGAAAACACGCGTGAAATCTACTTTCTATTACGTCTATCTATCTACCTAATTAATGTCGTCATGTCTGATATCAAATGTGGTTTAGTAATGTAGTTTAGTACTCGATCGTAATAAATCGTCGTGACTCTTTATCTTCCGACGTAATACACGAATTATTCTGTCCTGGCGACAGATAACGTATCTTCTGTTTTTTAATAAGTCAGAAATGGTTGACGTGGCAAGTACATATTTTCAGATTGATCGTCAGTTATTATCTTAAAAAAATAAAAAAAGCAGATTTCGTACATAATAAAATATCATACCCGGCACACCAGCTGGTGTATGAATCTCTGGACGTTAATCTGGCTCCACAGGATTTCTTTCCTCTTTGTAGTACGTGTACATGTGTGTGTACTCTCAAGAAGCTCTGCAGCTGTTCATCTCTTATATTTCACAAACTTCAAAGTCACGAATATAGATATGCTCGCATAACAGTTCGACTATATTATATCGTACAACCATTTTCACGTTGCAACGTCTATTTTGTTTATTCAGATTCATAAATCTTTATGGATTTCTTTTTAAAGAAGCGAAATTTAAATAGAATTTCAAGTGAAATTTCAATATTGTGTATTTTGAACTGCTCTTGCACGCTTTTGCATGTTTTAGACACGTATAGTAACTATTTGCATATCTTACACTTGTGTATTTGAATATTTCATAAATGTATAAACAGTCACGAAGTTACATAGTTACATTTGAATAGTGGGAAGTTTCTTTATACATCGATCAACATTTCCTTTCTTTTTATTCTCTGTGTAAGATATCCGTATTTGAAAATACGAGAAATTTTCATTAATGAGAAATTCTTCCGAAACAACAGTAATTTATGAGGTGATCCCATTACTCTGTACATTTTCTCGAAGTGTGTAATCTATATTCCACATTAGTATATTTTTGCCCGGCTAAATCATCCATGAATGTGCAACGTCGCGTTGCTCTCGATCGAATGACAATCACGATTCCAGTAATTTTCAGCGGACTGCCCGCAATTTTATATCACACCGAAAACATAAATTACGTGATTTGTTGCACCTTCCGTGTAAGAGATCAGGCGCCGTTCGTGTGTTACTATGATGCCGCGATATAACGTATGATCATTCGTCGTGCTAGTTGAATTCTCGGTAGCGTAAGATCCCGTTGCCCCGTGTATCGGTATATTGCCGCTGTTATCTGCGATTTCGAGATCTCAATCGACAGATCGGACCGCGAGCCAAGAGAACAGCCGCGGCTAGAGAAATAATGCACCGTGGCTCGTTTACAGAGTCGAGAATTGGTTAAAATTTATACCCGCTTCGCTTTTCGTAAACAAAACGTACGTCACTAGCTACCGTGTTTTATCTTACTCATGAATAAGTTATTCCCACGTGTTCTTAGTAAATATAATAAATGTAATATAATATAATAAATATAAAGCAAATAATAGTTCAAAAATCACGGAACACTTTATTTTTAATATTCAATAGTAATGAAAAGAGCAAATAAATGTAAAGTGCTACTCAGAAGTCTTAGGAATATTCAGTACTCGAACAAAATTGTTTGATAGCTAATGTATTTTGTAATGATAATTGATAATATAGCAACACTTTACAAAATCTTTTTCGTACAATATATTATTTAATTTCTTCCGATTTTGAAACAAACGTAGCAGCTACTTTACTACTGCCCCAAGATTAATATTGTATACTGAAAACAAATTGAAAATTCTGCGAACGTGTAAAAAAAAAGAGACTAAAAAAGAGACAAAACGTGAGCAGCTTCTGAAAGCAAATAACGTGAATTCATTTTCATGCGAACGGTACGTTCGTTTCTACGGGAAATCGTTCGTAAACTAATTTCTTTCTGTCTGTGTTTGTTTTTGAAAAAAATTCATGCTAAATCTTCTAAAAGAAGAAACAAAATACGAGCGAGAGAGTATTGGAACGTTTGAAATCGTTTGCGTCTGTTGTAAAAGAAGAAGAGGGAGAAAAGAAAAGAAAGGAGCGAAAAATCTGAAGAGTTTCAGGCTCTCTGGCAACAACATGAAAGGTTACACTCTACTTGACGATATGAACTCGAAATCCAGGAAGGAATGCATATCAAGGCCGATCTCTCAAGCCACCCGCGGCTCTCTCTCATTATCGTTCAGTTAAATCCGAGGTTAATTAGAGCTCAAGCGGAAAGTCGTTTCGTTCTGTACGAACTAATCGTACGTGTTCGTTTCGAAGGGAAAACACATAAATACGAAGTCTCCTGGATCGCAAAGGGCTGTTTGGAAATCGATTGAATACTCACCGACATATTTATTTTCTGCCCTTAAACCGTTATTTCTTGCATACAGTCCTAGCGTTAAATTAAATCAAGTTATATTTATTTATACGTATTGTACATTTTAACAATTTTACTTTATATATCTTTTATATATTTCATATATCTTTACGTATATTTTATATTTATACTTGATTATTAATTTACTTTATACATCTATTTGAATTGATACGTCACATCAAGTCATCAGTTTGATCGGAATATCAAATGATTTATTTGCAACAACGATTAATTTCAGATTTAAAGTTATAAAAAGTAACTGCAATTAATAGTTTACGATTAGTAGCTACGATTAATTTTCTTTGTAAGCAAACGAAATTCAACGGAGGATTGACTTGGAGGGAAAACTTCTCAATCTGAAGCAGACGCCGTAATCAATGCTTTATTCAACGAATTTCACCTCTGGTGCAATTGCACGGCGCGATATTGATCGGCAGCTACAAACGAGCAAGTCGCTCACCTTGCGATTAATTTGCATTTGCAGGAAGTCAGTTCAGCGACAATACGCCGCCGGTAATGTGGATAGATCGAAATTTGGTGCTTCTGGATACAGAGCCGGTAGGAAGTGTGGTGACTAGGGCCCGTGCCAAGGACAATGAACAGGATCAGCTAACCTATGGCCTGGAACCTCTTGGGCACAACTACAACGGAAACGACAGCCCGCAACCGCCACTCCCTTTCTTCATCGACAATAGAACCGGCATTATATATGTCAACGAAACGCTCAAAGACAAGGCGAGTCGATGGCTTTTAATTTGCTTTGCGTTAATTGCAGCACCGTCTCCCTGAATCTCTTTCCTCGCAAGATTCAACCTTCATTTCCGTGCTTGAAATGTTTAACAAAATTCGCACTTGATTTGTATAGATTTTGATATATTTGCTCAAGAGTATATTCTACGTGGACTGTGTATTTTTCTGCATTTGTGAAATGTTCAAGGACTCAGAGATGCAGAAAACGTATAAATATACGGGTTGCGTCCGCCAAATAATTTTTTTTTTAATTGTGAGGTCGCGAGGAATATTTTTCAACGAATATTTATGTAAATATTTTTATGATAATGAATGCATCTCATTTTTCTCACTCAGATGTGTATTTTAAATTTAATCTTTACTTTTTTTTTTTTGTCACAGTTCAAGTCATTTAAATACCATAGTAATTTTTCACGTAACGTATTCAAAAAATTGAAAATTGTATCAAGATCCGTTCATCTGTTATCCTCTTTGAACTTCTAATAAATAAACCAATTATAACTAAAATAATACTTTATAACTAAAATTACCAAAAGTCTAACACTCAATAAGAATATATTCTTCGAGACATGCTTGTTTACTCAGTTCACTACATATTACAATATGTTATCCGCTTCGAGTCTCCAAGTGAATCAATTATTTCATTATTAATTATAAAATCGTCTGTAGATTTAGATTTAAATTTCAATGAACAGATCTTCGTATTTTACATTTTGCTGCAGCAAAACGTAAATTGTTTTTGTGATACGTCTAAAGTCTGGATAGTCGAGTTCTGGTCGTTAGACGAGGGCAAAGCACGCGCTTATACGGTCATCTTTTTTCTCCTGGATCGGGACTGGACCGATCGTGAACGTAACACAAGCTGCGTACGGTCGATGTTCAGGGATTTAAACGACATTTCTTGCTTCTTGTTCCCAGGGAGGGCAGGACCTGTTCCTTTACGTGACCGTGTCTGATGGTCAGCTCACGACAAAGACCGAGGTCTACGTCGCTATTCAGAACACCTCGGATCCCAAGGAACCCGACTGGACCAGGTAAGGTTGCTCGTCGAGGACAAAATTGGTCGCGCGCATCGATCGATGAACCGATTCCGATCTCCCATGCCGCTCAGAAAATTACTTCTCTCGAGCAGAGGTGATACAACAGCTAGCAGTTTCCCAACATTATCCCTTGATTTTTTCCTTCACACGGATTTAAATTTCTTCTTATTTTATATTTCACTTATTTGTTGTTACATTTCATTTCATTGTTTACTTTATTACGTTATTTTATTTTATTTATTTTATGTCTTACTTGGTCACGAACATTAAGTTACATTCGACATAGTTCTTTGTACTTTCAGGTGTTTGTTAGTATTAGTTTAACGTTTAGAGGAGATGAAATAAAAAGAAATTTTTAAATTCGTGTAATTTACTGAGGATCTGATTCGGAATTGTGCTGTCTGATTTTAAAGAAGAGGAAAATTGAATGTCACGCGGATTTTCTCTTTTTGCGTGGAAAAAATTGCGACGATCTCTGTTGTTGGGGAGTTTAGTATCTATTAATTACATAAAAATCTGAGTGCAAACGTTCTGTTAATTTTGGCGAGTCACGCTGTTATCGTATAAATTTTTGCACATCCATTATTTATTGGATCTGTCTTGTTAGATTTTCAACTTGCAAATTCTTCGTTCTCTCCTGCCAATTTTTCATTGAAAGCCCGCTCGCGACAAACCTATATAAGACTCAAATATCATCCACTGATTTCACATGAAGAAATATTTATAAAAATTGCCCGAAAGCACGATTTCCCCTTAAGTTCTAAAATTCACAGTTCAAGAATCGTCCACAACAATTTACGGAAGGTTCAATTATCAATCCTGCTACTGAACCAAAAGCGCGAATCGGTGATCAACCGAGCGGAGAAGCCACGAATTTGTTGCGGGTCTCGAGTAACCTGTTAGAAAGTTTCGTCGATAAATCACGAGGAACGGTGCATGACCTTTCGGGGGACTCTCGGTGGCCCGTTCCATTATTCATGCTCCAGTTCGTTGACGATACCCTCGAATTCACGCGAAAACAACCGTTTCTCGATGACCGACGTGGCTCACAACTCTGATATATATATATATATATATACAGAATTTTTGCTCGAACAGGAACCCGGTGAGCTCCGCTGGCAGAAGGAGACCACCGTTGTTGCCCGGCGTCGTTCCTGGACAGGGACTGTTTCGAAAATTGGGGATACCACCGTCGCCAGTAGCCGTGCCGCCGAGCATACCGAAAACGACGAGGCTGCAGCCCGAAGAGGCAAAACAGGCGGAGGCTGACGCCAGTCCGGGGACCACCGATGTTCCGCAACAGCCCACGGAGGAGAACGAGGTCGAGGGGCCAGCGCTCAGCTCGAAAATTGCACCTGCCGAGGCACCGCCTTCCCAAGATATAGCGATCACCTTGGTACCTGTCACCGCGGTCTGCGTACTGCTCGTGGGCCTTGGCATGGGCGCCTGGTCCCTCAGAAACAAATTCTGCAGGAACCGCAAGTCCAAGGAAGACACGGTACCAAGACGTATACGTTTTATAGATGAAGTGTTGTCGACGGGATTCTCGCAACTGCGACGAGTTACGAGAGAGATACGGAGGAAAGTTGATCGAAGGTGTGAGCTGATCTAACATCTGACTTCTCTACAAGCTTTATTTTACATAAATAAAAGAAAATGCAGATGCAACTTCTTTCTTTTTTAAATAGAATCGTATATCGACTTCTTCGTGCATTGACTGATGTTCGATGTTCTTTATAAAAAGAGGAAAAAAAAAAGAATTAGAAAAAAAGAAGAAAAAAACTTAATCTATGTATGTTGGAAAATTATTAGTTTAATTTATAAAATCTATGCATGATAGAACAGTATGAATACAAGAATATTGCTCTTATTTTTTCTTTTCACAAAATTGAAGTTAAATCTCCTAAAGCTAATCATTTTTCAACGGTATAGAGTAATACTTTGTAGAGAATGTCAAATTTCATTGATTAATGTATAAAAAGATTCCTTCCAAAAAAGTTGCATTTCTTCCAATTCTTTTGTATCTCCTAGAAATTTTTGAGGTGTGATCCGTCACAATTGCGAGAACCATCCTGTATATATTATAAGTATAAATTTTAACGATATGAGTGAAGTTAGAGAAATTATGTGGTTCAATATTGGATCAAAATTAATAATAATAGAAGTATGAATTAGAAACTAAGAATAATTATAATAATTATATATAAATTTAATTATACTCAATTATAGTTAATTAATGTAAAAATTAAGAAGAGAAGAAATAGAAACTTCATTTTTAAGAAAGTTGAATGTAAAAATCAAAGTAATACTCAATGCTTAATACTCAAAGTAAGACAAAATTTAAAAATAATGAAATTATATTGGAGGTTTCATTTTTAAGAAGAAACTGTTGAGTAATAGCAATGGTTCTTGATTAGATGCATTTAAATTTTGAAGGCTCTAACAATGAATAAAGTTTTTCTATTTCTGATTCTCGTTTGTGTTTCAAGATGTAGAATCGTCCTGATTTTAATTTTATTATCTGTTTAGACGTGCAATGAAGTAGTATGATGTGCAACAGTTACAACAAAATCTATCTTAACAGAATTCAAGAGTTTTTAATGCTTAATATATTTATTATAAATTCATAATATAAAGTTTCAACACAATTTAACACAGTTTAACATAATTTACGTTTTCTCGATGAAATTGTTTTATTTTGAAAAATGACTTATTTTTTTTTTATACAGAAAGAGCAAGCTTCGGTCAGCGTTTCGAATATATCAGACGATCCGTCGCTCGTTCTGAAAAGATGGCGAGGTCCAAAAGCGCACAACAATCGATACGAGCCCTGGGAAAAAGAAAATCAAGGTGCGCAGAATAAACAAGAAGATAAATGGGAATTTCCACGGCATCGATTAAAGGTTGGTAATTACAGGAATTTAAAAATAATTAGCGGATATAGTAATCGATTACATATTTACATTTACTCACGTGTTTCGTTTCAAAATTGCTAGTAAAATAAATCAATTTCGGATACAAATATTTCGTTTTGCATCTCTATATATTTTTATGCTATCTGCATTTTTGTTCCTTTAAACTTCCATAAAAATATTTAGTCTAATTAATCGATATATTTTATCATCATAAAGTAATTTTAGTTAGAACTCTGTTACTATATTATAGTTGTGTTAAATCAACATTTTTACATACAATAAAGAGCACAATTCAACTATTAATGACGAAAAATGATGAAAAATATTTTAAACTGTCGTAAAGATGTAAAAACCATATAACAATCCATTTGTAAACTTTAAGTTGTAAAGCCTCTGCTTTAATAATCTATGATTATAGATCAAGTATATTTTTACATCATGTGGCAGTAAAGATACTTTTGTTCTCAAAAATTGTCAAAATTCAAACGTCTCCAAAAACATTAAAAAAATCAGGATTGAATCCGCCGCAATTCTGAGGATTGAAATCTTCCCTTTGCAACGACTCCTTAAAACCAGTTGTACGATTTTGTTGAACTTCGAACGTTAGGATTGGAAATGTTGAGATCTCACTAAATTGTCTTGTTCGATAGGTCTTCAACATCCTCGGCGAGGGTTGCTTCGGTCAAGTGTGGAAGTGCGAGGCCTTGGACATCGACGGGAAATCAGGTGCAACTATCGTGGCGGTGAAGACGTTGAAGGAAAACGCGACGGAGAGAGAACGGCTGGACCTGGCGCAGGAGTTACGAGTGATGAAGAACTTGGATCCCCACCCGAACGTGGTCAGACTGTTGGGTTGCTGTACAGAACGCGAGCCTATGTTCGTGATTTTGGAATACGTGAGCGGCGGGAAATTGCAAAGCTTTCTAAGAGCATCCAGAGAGGAAAGAAATCATGGCGGGCCTGGATTGACGTCCAGGGATCTAACTGGATTTGTTTATCAGGTATTTCGTTAAGCATAAAGTCAAATAGTTTGTTTTAACCCTTTGGCCTACAACCACGAGTGAGACTCGTGGTAACGAATTTGTGCCATAAGCGAAAACCACGAGTCAGACTCGTGGTTTTCAATTTGTGCCATAAGTGAAAACCACACAGCTGAACAGCTGAATGGCTCGACGCGCGACCGACCTTCTTGTTTACTATGACCCGCGCAATCGGGAGATAGCGCGTAGGCCAAGGGGTTAACAATCCGTTTTTTCTATAACAGAAATTTCAATAGCATTCTTAAATACCAATTTTATACCAGTTTTAAAATATCTATACTCAATGAAATTTTATTTTCTTCCGTACAAGGAGAAAATTGTTCTCAATTCTAATTGAGAGGATTAAAATTTTTAAAGTTTTAGATTCAGTCCTGAAACAAATATTTCAACGCCTGTAGAGAAATTTGAATTTACAAAAATTTTGAAAAGAAAAGATAGAAGTTTGGTCTTCAACCCGATTGCATGATTTGAAAATGTTGCAGGCAACAAATTTACAATCGACTCTGAAAGTAAAAGCTTCAATCTTTGAAACGAGCCCAGGCAGAATGTTGTGCGACGTTTTATTATAAAGTTACAAGGGTTCAAAAGTCCATGATTTCTCAATTACAATTTAATGATATTTGAATTATGTGCAGTAGTGTATTTAATAACAATGAATATATATATATTTAAAATTAAGTAAATAATATTTAATAAATAAAATAGAATTTTCATTTAATATTCAAGGTAAACATCTTCCAGCAGTTTCAGAGGAATAAAAGCAATTCGATAAACGATCTCTTTTAGATTATTCTCAAATAATTCGACTGTACGTATTATCAATCCGCAATTGTTAACGAACCTTACACTGGAATGTCATTTACATATTGCAGATAGCCAAAGGTATGGAATACTTGGCATCGAAAGGAATTATACATAGAGATCTAGCCGCGAGGAACATATTGATCGACGAGAATCGCGCGTGCAAAGTCGCGGACTTCGGATTCGCCAGAGACGTGGCCGCTAATCAAATATACGAAAGGAAGTCCGAAGGCCGGCTACCCATCAGATGGATGGCTCCGGAAAGCCTCTACGATAACATCTTCTCCGTGAAATCGGATATATGGAGTTTCGGGGTATTAATATGGGAGATCGTGACCCTGGGCTCCACGCCTTATCCCGGCTTAGCAGCCGCAGAGGTACTTTCTTTCACAATTTATTAATATAGAAGAATCTCTCCAAGAGTCGGATGCCGGAACGCTTTTAAATTAATTAATTCAAATAAAATAAAAATAAAATATAAATGAATTCGAGCTTCGCTCGAGCTTGCTACGATTCTATTCGAAGATGCTAATATTTCTTTTCTACAGAAATAGTCGTATGAACGTTTTACGCTTCTTTCTCGTGTTACATGGATGGGAATATATCGACAATAAATTGAAATGGAATTAAATGTAAGCGTATCGAAGAGTTGAATTATATGTATTAAATAATTAAATTGTACATTGAATATCAAAAAGTGAAATTAATCTAAATTACACGTTCGGAGGAATTTTAAAAATGAACAAACTCGCGATATTTAATTTTTAATTAATTAGATTCCAATCTTTTTTTTTTTTTGCAACGGACCATCCCTAAATTCCCCATTAACCGATGCTCCAATAATCTGATAATGGAGATTCTTTTGTACTTAAACAATTCAATAAAATGTTCCTGGCAGCTAATTCCACTGGAACAGGCATTTAATTAAAATCGGTAGATATGTAATTCTTTTCTTGCAGGTAATGAGGAGGATCAAAGAAGGTTACAGGCTGGACAGGCCAGAACACTGCAAGAGAGAGCTTTATAACATTATGTATTATTGCTGGGACAAGGATCCAGCGTGTAGGCCATCGTTTGGAGAACTGGTCAGCCTGGCAGAGGGCCTTTTACTCGATGAAACCGATTACATCGAATTAGATAGGTTCCCAGACCATTCGTATTACAACGTGCTCAATCTCAGCGGCGAGAAGTTGTGAAATGATAGTACTTAAACTGCAGCGAGTATCGTGATTCTGTTTGTCAGTAATTCCCTCGAATAGTAAGAAAGCGTGCGCAGCTTTAAAGTGATATGTGTTTGAATCGAAATATCACCCATCGAAGTAATTACGAATTACCAAAATTCGATTTCTCTGTCTCTTTTCGTTTCGATACGACTGATTTGTACATGATCATGCAGTTTCTCAAGCGTTTCAGTTTGTAAATATGCAGAATAATTCATAACTATTTTGTTATCATTAATGTTTGATTAATGAGTCAATTATCTGTCCGCCAACTTGCTTTGAAACTCTATTCATCGAGAATTATGTCGAGCTATATATATTGTTACCATATCATGGTAATAATCATGGTAATAATAGAACTTTTTAGACGTGTTTACACATTGAATGAATTGCAAGTCATGAGCTAGTCAGAATTCAAAATAAATGATATTCGCGTTGAATTGCCACTCGCAAACAAACTACACTTAAAAAGGAACAGCATGAAATTCTATAGTTTTTCTAAGTTTAAAGAGAACGAAACGTATGAATTAAGAAACAATTACTCAAATAGCGAAAATTTTTTACATATACCGATGCGAATTGTAAATATGTATTAAGTAAGATTTTCGATAAGTTATTGTGTAATTATTTTTTTTTTGTAAGAATAAACCACACTTTACTACAATTTAGTCCTTTTTCTCAATAAATTTTTATGACATGATTGTAACAATTTTTTATGAAAAAAAAATAAATTCAGAAATTTCAAGTGCAAGTGAAATTAAAAACTTCGTACGTGTAACATAATACAGAGTGACTTATAATAACGTTCAATTCAGGCTGATTGAAGAACAAATTCCTTTCTCATGATAATGACTGTTATTTTGATGACGCGGCAATAAACATATCAAGAAATAAAATTTCACCATCTGTCCGCAATATTTTCATAAATACTCTTATTTATTTATATTGCGGTTTATTTTAAATCTGACATTGTTTTTCTAATATATGTAAATTTATGAATTTATGAAGAAAAACAAAAGACAAATTTATAAGAAAAAAAAAGAGATGTCAATTTCTCAGCAGGAGACACATCGTTTTTGATATAAATTTATTTTCCATTTAAAAAATATCGCTCAGCTGTCTGTTATTAAAATAATTTCTTATAAACTCACAAATGTAATTAACATGATAAATTTTTTTCTCGTTTGAAATGTTTTGAAAAGAAATTTATCTGAATGCATGCAATTTTATTTAATAAAAATGATTTTAAAAAATTCTCATTGAACAGTAATGAGAGAATTAATAGGTTCGTAAATATATAATAACTTCAAAGAAATAAAGTACACCTGTGCATACATGCACACACGACGTAACTCGCTGTATAAAAACTGTACGAGCGTACAACGTGAGTAGCAGACGACGCGACGCAACGCGCAAGTAGTATCGGCTCTGATTGACGCCCGAGTGTTGTGTGTTCTGTCGGTATAATTGATCTTTGTATCGCGTTATCTTCAATTGGCTGTGTTCGGTCAGATGAATGACGATCTAACTCGCGAGATTAAGCCTCTCGATAATATGGAGAAGAACAAGCCTCTCCGTAATATGGCGAAAAATAAAAATATACCGTATTCGAAGACCGGTGACAAGGAGGAAGATGAGGTTAGTTTACGTTTCGCTGCGAATAACGAGCGGTGAAGTTAAAAAAAATGTCAAAATAACACGAACGAACCGCGCAACGTGTGTCATGCCGCTCAGTTCGTATGCTTTAACAGTTTAAAGCGAATGTAACATTTTGCAGATGTTATTGGAGCCATTTAGTTACATTCTGCAAGTACCTGGAAAACAGATCCGGAACAAGCTAACGCACGCCTTCAATTACTGGTTAAAAGTGCCAGAGGATAAACTCCACGCTGTCGGTGATGTAATACAGCTACTTCACACCTCCAGCCTCTTGTAAGTTTCACGTTTATTTTGAGAAAGCGTACGCAACAGCAGCGTATATGTCTTTCCAACATTTTCTCCTCTGTATGCGATAATTACAAAATGTTGATTCGTTTGCAGAATCGACGACATTCAAGATAATTCAGTTCTAAGGAGGGGCATCCCTGTAGCTCATAATATTTATGGTATGGCAAGCACGATAAACGCTGCAAATTATAGTCTGTTCATTGCTTTGGAGAAACTGCTCGCTTTGAATCATCCAGAGGTGAACAAGTTGTATAACAGTTCTCTTTTCTTTTTTAAATTTTCTCGGCAAATTTTAATCTCTATCCAGTTAAAATTCGTGCCTAGTGTATCCAAGTGTATGTGGAACAATTGCTGGAACTTCACAGAGGTCAAGGTATGGAAATTTATTGGAGAGACAATTACATTTGTCCGTCAGAGACGGCTTATAAACAGATGACCATTCGAAGTAAGTTTTTAACCGATTGGCACCAATCAATTTCCTATTTATTTCATCAATGTGCATCTTTTTTCCGTTTCTTTCTTGTAGAAACTGGTGGACTCTTCGATCTGGCTGTAAAACTAATGCAACAGTTTTCCGATTGTAAGGAAAATTTTATACCTCTGGCTGGTATCTTAGGACTTTATTTTCAAATTCGTGACGATTATTGTAATCTACATCTACAAGAGGTAAGCTCTCAAGGTTTGACAAACAGATCAATGTCGCAATGTATTCTAACAATCTTTGTAGTATGCTGAAAATAAAAGCTACTGTGAGGATCTTTCTGAAGGAAAATTTAGTTTTCCCATTATACATGCTATACGGACTCATCCGGAAGATAGACAAATAATGAGTATCCTTGATTTAATAACACTATCTTAAAAATATATTTGAATTATTGTTATTATTATTATTATTATTGTTCCTTAGTTACTTTTAATTAATTATTATTATCACTATTGTACCTTAGCTCTTAATGAAGATATTCTTAGACAACGTACTAAGGACATTGAGGTGAAACGATATTGTGTTAACTTGTTAGAAAAGTTTGGATCTTTTGCTTATACAAGGACTGTACTGGAAGAATTGGACAAAAAAGCAAGAAATGAAGTGCAACGCTTGGGTGGAAATCCTTTATTAGTACGATTGTTAGATGAATTAATCAACTGGAAAGATTGTGATCCTCAACAGCACGATAAAAAAGGTGGTCTTTAATCATGTTTTATTATTTTTATTATTTTTACTATACGTTGTGTAAGGAATGTTATATACATGTTATACACATATCTAATTTAATTTTTCCTATTTTTCGATGGTTACACATTATCTATTATACAATGTTTATAATAGAAAAAAATGATAGAATTGCTTCTGACCGTTTTTTCTTTTTTCATTTCGTAGGTAACATAAATTTTGAATAATTAAAGTCACTTTAGTCACGTCGATATAAAACCATTCAACAGTCTCTTTTTACGTGAGTGATTTTATTTGAAATTCAGATGCTTGTTACCATATGGAATTTTTAATAGAAAATGCGATGATTAAAATCCTTTTCACTAACAAAACTTTAATACGACTTAATATTAATATAAACTTGTTCACATTCTTTTAACATGTAAATATCTCCTATACAAACTATACAAACTTGATGTTTAATTTTTAAATTAATTTTGTTATTTTGATTTTATACATTATTTTTTTTAGAGACAGTACAAATGTAGATTATCGGTTTTGTTAAACGTAAAACTTAATAGTTTAATGTTATTGTCAATTTCATTTTAATGTATATTTTATAACAAAAACCTGTATATTGAGTCTGATGAAATAATGTCGATAAGGGATAATCGCGATCACGATGAATACCTCAGGAAGTTTGAGAATGCGTTTATTTACATTGCACGATTAAAAAAGAAATTAAATTAATTTATTCTTCTACGTAATTACGAATATTACGTTTATTGAATTAAGCGGTTATAATTATGTTATATCTAAAGCAAGATAATAATAGTAATAATAATAAGTAAAATCAATTTTCTTCCTTGTAAATGAAAGAAAAGTTATTATAATAAAGGTGTTGCGTGAGACAACTAAGTAGCAATTACGTTTTCATGAGTTTTTATTATCAACTGCCATACGTGTACAATAATTTAATACGTACATTACATAGTATTAAACTTACAATTAGTCTGAATCGCTTGTATGGAAATTTTACTACCGATTTGTACATCGTGGGATCATATGCTGTATGAATTAATAATGTGATATACAACATGTAGTTCCATACAAAACCATTTGTAACGAATAAATATATCTTCATTAAATCTAAGCAACATATGTATAATTTATTTACTTCATCACATTCTTTTTTTCCACTTACTTTATTGTGTACATTCTCGAATACGTCAATGTCAAACGAATACGTTAATGTCCAAGCATTACGTCACCAGAAGAATATATTATTAGAAGACATTTTTTTCCGATAATATAATGTTCGAATATCAAGTATTTTCCATACCTTGTCCTCATTCGATCAAGCAAAAATATAAACGAACGATACTCATTTCTGCAATCGTTAACAGCAATGTCTTGCATTAATAGTACATTGTAAGAAACAATTACGATGCGTTTCCAAAGCTATTTGAATATAAACGCCTCTAACATTAGACTCTATAAACTATTATTCCTACAATTACATTTTTATAAATTAACACGACATGCGTAAAACGAAACGTGTCGCTCATCACATACTCTATCAATCATTTATGTGTATTGTATTATTTATCATAAATTTGAGACCAAAGTTTTCCGTTTATTATACATTTTAACATTTGCTCTTCGTTACTAAAATTTTGACATTTCATTTACTTTTATTAAAAATTCTATCTTTATCACTGGCTATTTTTCAATATGTAAGATTTCATCGATGAAACTCTTTTCAACGATTAATTAATTTTCATTAATTTTTATTAAAAAGAGACAGAACTAAATTCTCGTGCAAGTGAAAGGCGTACAACAACGTTAAAGATTAATCTTACACATACTGTTCTCTTTTACTTTCATCAATTACAAGTTCTCAAATTTACGATTGCTCACGATTTCTTTTCTCAGAACTCGCCCGTTCCCTTTTTACATCGTTCTTCGCAGTCGTCGAGTTACGACCGATTACGATTAGTGACTCAAAAACATCTATTAGCAAATACACGAAACAAAACGACCGTATCGTCGTCTCTCGAGAGACTCCGTTAAATAGCCTTTCATCAACATCCGAACGAACGTGTAACGCCAGCGCTCGTCGTGAAAGGAACTCTCAACGATCTAAGGCCGATTCCGCAGAAACCCGTTCCCCGTTCTACTCGTGGAAAATCCAAGCCACGCAAAAACGAAAAGGATCAACATCCAAGTACAAAGTTCGATCTCACGCGCCGGATCTTCCGCCGAAATCTTCCAGCGAGATCCGTCCCGCTCGTTTCCGTCTCTCCGCTCCGGCGGACTTTACCCTTGGCCCGCCAACTTCCTCCGAAAACTTCCACTGTTCACTTTCAGCAAACTTTCCAAACACGCAGATCTCCCTCTCTCTCTCTCTCTCTCTCTCTCTATCTGTGTGTGTGTGTCTTCTCTTCCTGTGTATGCATTACGTTTTCGTGAAGACGCCAGCAGCGTCTGTGAGACGCGGAGGGAGCCGAAATTTTGGCGCCGTTCGTGGAACGGGAAGAGCTGCGGCGTTCCCTGGTCCCGCCATCAACGACTAAGACACCGTCGCGATCTGACACGTCCTTTGTTCCGGTTCACTGTCCTCGTCCGACTCGCTCGCCCACGAGGGCTGACGCTCGTGTCATATTTCCCCGTCGCTGTCGCCCACTCGGCCGGTTGGTCCCGACACGCCATCGTCCAGCACTTCCGTCACCTTGCATCATGCGCACGCTCTTAGAAAATGTTTCTCTTTTTGTTTGCCGTGTCGCGCGGATATTTGTGCAGAATGAAGCATCGCAGGAGGGACGTTGGACTGTCTGGCGAGTAACGGAGGGGTCTTTCTCTACTGCAAATACGATTGGAGAGAGAAAAGGGAGAGAGAGAGTGAGAGAGTGAGTGGAGTCGGTTGTGGTTTCGAAAGAAGGAAAGCGATCGTGATGATTAATGTTTTGTTCTTGTGGTGATTGTGGTTTTGTGGAATTTGGAAAAATGATGGTTCAATTGTGTTATTTATATTATAGTGATAATGGTGATATAGGATGGTCACTGAAAGACTGAATAACTTTTACAAACGCATGTTTTTTTTAATTTTTTATTATTTTATTTGGAAATACAATTGATGGATTTTTTTCAGTATTATGTGTGAAAAACATCCCTCAAATGGCCACCATTTTGAAAATGAACAAGTTACGACTTTTTCAAATTCTTCAGTTTTTCAGTGGCCACCCTGTAGTAATAATCAATGGTAATAATAGTAGTATTAATGATAATAGTAATATTAGTAATAATAGTAATATTAGTAATAATAGCAGTATTAATAGTAATAATAGTATATTATATAACAGTATACTGTGCTGCTACGTAATTGAGGTTGAGATATCTCCCAAACTAATGATTTTTCGATACACGTGGATTAGTATTCTTTTTATAGACAATATTGTGAGCTGTATCGATTTAAAAAAGTGGAGATGAACTTGAAATCTCCGGAATTCCTCCAGCTAAACTAAACGTTACTGTCATATCACTCTCTGTCAATAAAATATTCATATTTCCAAAGACAAAAATATTCGAATAATAAACCTAACCTAAACATCTTGTATAAGTAATGTAGTAGTAGTCCACTAATATGAGTAATAGTGTGATATAATAGTACTTTGTGGCTATTTTATATTTTGACATTATTACGATTGATTATTTTTAGTCGTCAGGATTTGACAAAACTTGTTAAAAGATTATTTTTGAATAATTTGCATGACTCTGGCAGTATCAGTTATTGACAGTATCAATTATGTTAAAGAGTGTTAACTATTAATATTCATGGAAGATTCTTGGAATTTCTGAAACTGCAAATAGATATTCTTATCATGCTCTTTTAAATAAAAATTTTTTCTACGTTTCTACGTAAAATTACAAAAACAATCTTATAATTGTGAAGTGAAGTTTCAAGCAAAGGACATTAATGGAGTTATTTAAAATCGTCAAAAAAAAGACGCTATTAATAGAATGGAAAAACTCCGAGATTTCTAGTACTCTAATTCGTTGGTTCGGAATTTGATTTAATCGAGCTATTGATCATCAAAGAAGTAAAAAAGGATCTCAGACAAGGTACAATGTCAGCTGCTGGTAGATCGATATTGAATAATGTGGGGAGATGAAAAAGCAAGACTGGGGAAAAAATAACTATAAATTTTATTTCAAGCCATCCTTGAAACTGAAATTATTAATGCTATTTACGCATTCTGTACTCTGATATTACGACCATTCAAATTTATTTGTTCGTTACATTTCTTGTCATTTTCAAACTGCATTCTTCTTTTTCTTCACAGAAAATATGCTTCTCTGTATAAAAAAACTGAATGAATATTCAAAAAGAAACTGGAATTTATAATAATTGTTTCTGTTCGTATTGGCAAACTGTGCGTCATTAATAAATTTTACTAACAAATATTACCAACAAATGTAAATTTCAAGCGGCAGTGTTGAAAGAAAATGCTAAGTGATTCTTCGAAAAATACGAAAACGAAAAAAGAGTGCAAAGTCCGATTACACAGTTGGTATAATTGTGACGTATCTGTTTCTTATCTTGTATTAGAATACAGACATCATATCGTGTAATATTCGTCGATACTTGGACGATAAATCAAGATTAGCCAAAAAAGAAATTCCAAAACTATTTTCAATAACGTGAAATCATATCGGCGGGTATGTTCCAGCTATTCGACGCGGTATGAGAAACGTCGAAAACTTCGGATCCGGCGGATAAGCAGCGGGCAAGTTGAAAAAAGTGGGACGGAGGGAAGAGGGAAATATACGTATGCAAACACGTAAGGAGACTTTCGAACTTTCGAGAGCCTCGGTGTTGGGGTGATTCTTTAAAATATCGGAATGCAACGAATGTAGAGAATGGGCACGACGATGTTGAATTAGAGTGGAGGTCCTTGTCAAGATTTATACGGGTATGTAGAGTGTCGGAGCGTTTAGTGCTTCGTTCGACTACGTTTTAACCTGTTGAGCGGAATTCCGGAATTGCTCGTCGCGTTATTTGAAACTGTTCCTTTCCGATTTTCAGAAAGCGCGAGTGACGTATTTTAACAATAAAATACAAATATTTCTAGACTTGTTTTGAAATACTTTCATACTATATATATATGTATGTACGTAGAGTATTTTTTTCATCTTAAAATGAAAGATTCATTTATTTCACTTTCTTTGTTTTACGTAAATTTATATATGTTTTTTTTTTTTTGTTTTGGTAGGATATAATTTTACAAAAAAATTAATAAAAAGAATTTTTCTATTCTACATATCGTAGACATTTGTATGAATTCTTACGTATTCATTAGAACAAATCACGATTATTAGGAACAAATTGGCTTTAATTAATAAGATTTATTTCGAGTAAGTTCGAAAAAGTACGAATACTTCTACCTAACCTAAACCTAACCTAACCTAAAAATGTAAAATGGTAAAATGGACAATTACCAGAGTAACAAATGCTTCAATAACAGACTTGTTTGTCTTTTTTAAGAACTAGACAATTAATCGATAGTAATAAATAAAATACAATAACAAATTAAATCTATTTCAATCTCAAAAATACAGTTTCTTCTCGTTTATTTAAAATTTGTAACAAATCTTCGTTCAATCTCGTTGAAATGACCAAAGTGCTCCGCATTTCATCTCAATCTCGAAAGTACAGTTTCTTCTCGTTTATTTAAAATTTGTCCCAAATTTTTTTATCGCGTCCCGTTCAAGTGCTCCGCATTTTCAACTGTCCGATAATTCGTACGAAATTTAGCGAGCATTGCCAAAATTATCAACGTCCGGTACAAACTGATATGAAATTACACTTCCACGGTTTTCTGATGCGGAGGAAAGAGTGAACATTTTCACCCAACTCGAAGTTCACTTACCAGAACTTCTTCGAAACGATCGTAATTCTCGGGCCTGGTGTTCAGGAGGCTCTCGCCAACCGAATCCGTGGCATTGCTCATCTGGCAGGGGCCACGGCCGTCCAAAGCGCTGGTCGCAATATGCAGCAAGGATAGCACTGCCAAAAGTCCGGCTGCGAATGTAAAAAACAGAAGAGAGAATATAACGGGGAATATTTCTTTCATTTGAGCCGTGTTTCCGACGTTATTACTTAATCTCAAATCCTTGCCACGTCTCTCTCTCTCTCTCTCTCAACTCAGCTGTTGAACTTCTCGTTTGCTTTGATCGCGATGCGAGATTTTACTGTGTACAAGTCGGTAATCTCGACAGTAGTTTAGATAATTAACTTGGAGCGTTCACAATCGATTGAACGAGTGACAAATAATTGCTAAAATGATTGCACGTTGTGTTTTAAATCAGCGGTTCCTAATCCTTTTTTTCTGCTATACCCTTTGATCAGACTCTAAAGAAACTTTCACACGAAAAAAAAGTTTCTCCCTTTGTAAATCAAAACTCTGCAACTTTGTTTCTGTGTTTTTATTTCATTTTAAGTTTGTCCTTTCTCTTTGGTGTTTTCCGCCATTATCAATATCATTCTCACGTACCCCCGGGGGTACCCATAGCACGTATTGGGAACTGCTGTTCTAGATGATATGTTTTCTCTTGTAAATCAATAGGAATTGTTTATTTTGACGTTTCAGTTTTGCAGTTCTTTGTGGCGCGTTATTTCGCAATATTTTGGCTTAAAAATACATTGAAAGAGAAAAGAGAAAAGAATTCGGTAGTTACCAGATTGTGAATTTTTATGCATTTACAGGGAATTCAGAGGTAAAGGAATGCGCGGATACTGCATGTGGAAAAATACATAAAATGTCCAATGTATAATATACTCAAGCGTACATACAAAAAGCGAGTGAAATAAATCTCTGCGCAAGTTCAATTTACGGGAAAGTAAGAATTTGCGTAGAAATTTCCAGTTTTGCAATCACCTACGAAAAGATACTTTTCAATAACTTGTGAGTCTCTCTGCTCCCTTGATAAATTTCCTCGAGATCTATCGAAAGTCAGGATTTATGATCTGTAATTGAATGGCAAAATTTATAATTTATAATCCATTTAAAAAGAAAGGCAAATTTATTAAGAGTCTGGATATAAATATAGTTTGGTCTTACGAAATACACGAAATAACATTGTAACGAAAAATTGCAAAGAGAGGAAACGAGGGAAGCGGCGATGGTCGCGCTAATGCGCGCCGTTCTGGACGATTAAAGGGATTCGAGATGCGTCGAGGCGTGATACGGGAAATATTTAAACATTCGGTTTGCCAAGTTTACCGGCGACGTAGGACAACAAAAGGCTGTGCGGCTTCCATGCCAAAGTACAGGACAGTGGTAGATAAAACAATGCCCTCCGCCAACCTCTGGTTAGTGCCAGCACCGTCGACCAGCAGCACGAACAAAGAGATTCGTCATTTCTGTAACAAAATATGTGCATGGTTTTATCGAGGCTTCGTGTCGTGGTTCTTGACACGAAAAAAAAAGCGTCCTTGCAAATTAGATTTATGGAGGCAATAAAGTGTGACGTAATAAAGCGTTGCTCGGGGGCTTTTATTAGAGGAAGTATGTGCGAGTCACAGTGGTTCAACTTCATAGGATGGTAGCGTGCATGTATGATAGTTTGCCAAAGTACAGGAATTTGAATAAGTGTTGGAGTGAGAATGTGAAAATAACGCAGGATAGAATTGTTTACGTGGAAACTTGTATTATGGACATTTCATGCGACAAAGATTGGTTTTTACAGTTTATATTATTTTTATAAATAGCATAACAATTTTATAAATAGTATTCGTGCGATGTAAATTGTTATATAACGCATGTAATTTTAGATGTTCTTCGAGAGTTGATTTGCAAGTTAATAATTTGAAATTGGAAATAGTATTTTTCTTTATTTATGTAGAAATTCATTGAAATATATTATTAAAGAATTCCATTCTGTGGGATGGAAAAATTTGAAGGTGAATTTATGGACTATAATATTTATTTTGTGAAAGTAAATTTTGTGCTAATTTACAAATTAAAACTTATACTATGTGGGCTATGAAATTTATTTTGTTTATATAGTAGGAAATTGGATGTGTAGGATGTGTTCACAAATTACTTTTATGGGAAATTGTTTGATGAGTTTTTCCTCACATTCTGAATTATATTGAAAAGACTGGAATTACCAGACTGAAATGTGGAATAATAGGATATATGGAATGTGGAATATGGAGTATGAGATATAAAATGTGAGACATAAAACATAGGATATAAAATGATACAAAATATATAGAACATAAAATATGAAGTATGGAATTTGAAATAAATGGAATGTAGAATGCAGACGAGAAAATGGGATATGGAATGTGAAATATTATGCATTGGATGTAGAATATGGGATGCAGGAATATAGCGTTTGGAATATAGACTATTACGTAAGGATAATGACATGTGGAATCTGAAACATAAAGTATGAAGTATAAAATAATAAGATATGGAATATAAGGCGTAAAATGAAACATTGCGACATGGAATATGGTACATGGAATGTGGAATGTGGAATATAGAACATAAAATACGAGATATAAAATGTGGAATCTAAGAATTGAGATATGAAATATGCAATGTGGGTTGTAAAGTATAGAATGTGAGACGTAGAATATTCTATACGGATAATGGGATGTAGCATTTGGAATGTAGCGACATAGAATATGGAATTTGGAATATGTTTGTGAACCTGGGATATAGAATATGCAATATAATATGTGGGAGGTGCTCTCATCTTGTCCCTCCTTCCCTTAAATATTTGAATACATTATTGACCGGAGTGTGTAATATCCATACACCTGTTTAATTCGAATTAATTAAATTGAACATTTAATGTAGATTTGCTATAATACGTTCGTTAAATTTAAATGAAATTAATCTCAAAATTGATTCGTGGTTGATTGTACGTAAGTTGCTTGCTTTCTTCTAAATTAATTGCGACCTGACGCTTGCAATATTTTTCCGTGGCTAAATAATTCATAATTTTCATTCATTTTCAAGCTGAAAATTTACAAGTGATTTATCGACTGACAGCAATATATTTAAAACGTTTCAATCGTATGAAGTTTGTTATCGAATCGGACGAAAACGATGCAACTTTTCTTCTCGTTTTTCCAATAAACTGTTTCTGTTTTAATTAATTAAAGAGATATTTAATCATATATCAACAGAGCTTGTTTCCATATGAAATTGACGATATTTTTCTGACAATTTTGTACTGAAATTTTCCCAAAGTGGCACGTTTTTCGAGACGTGAAATATAGGAATGTCACGTTGTTATCTGCGCGCAATGAGACATCGTAAAAACTAACGCAAACAAATGCGCGATTATTTTAAAACTGAAGTAGATTTAATGCCGCTGATAGTAATTGTACACGCTTGCTATGCGAGTTATAAACGTCATACAGCTTCTGCACTAAAATAAATTTACAACGTACGTGATTTAAAAGTTTCCCAAATCAAAATTTTGCTCTTGGAATTCATTTTAAGGAAACTCAGAATCAAAAAACAGATTTGCAAACAATTGCAAATTTCATTAGTAAAATTTTTAAATAGGTTATCACGGGCAATCTTCGATATTTTTAACGAAATTCTCTTTTTCTTTTGTTACAAAAAATATTGGAAAACGTTTGTTAGCACGAAATTGCACACAATGTGAAAAGTTGGTAATTTTGTTAGGTACGTAATACGTTAGTAAAAAGAACGAGAAGTGTTAGTATTCGATACGTACAAAATTATGCATGAAATTTTGATATTCACGAGACACATTGTTCAATACATGATCGAATCGGGTCTCGTGAATGTCGAGTAGACTCACCTCTTTTTTCAACTAATTTAATTTCACTGGCACGAGCTGAATGCTATTTGTATTTCGCGTTCCCTACGAAATAAAAGAAAAAAGCGCAAAATTATATGTAAATTGTACGGAATAAAATTGCAAATTAACAAACGAGCGATAAATTATGATTATATACGTTTAATTAGGATGGACGGGACCGTTAATTTCACGTGATATTTCTACAATTTCACGTGCATTAACAGAAAACGAAATTTAGTAGACATTTAATTGAAATAACAATTAATCATTACCATAGGTATTTGATGAATATGAATGTTATCGGTATTGTATTAATTTGCATAATACTCGCTGGATTTGGCCGTTATTAGATTGCGCGGGATGATTAAACATGATTAGAGACATCCTCGAATTTTCAAATTGACGTTTTAGAATGGTTGGATTGCGCATTTACATGCGTCAAATGTGACGAATTCAAAGATGCAAAAATTCGTAGAAAGAACATAAAATAAAATGAAATTAAATACTTTGAATTTTTCTAGTAAATTGATATAGATTATCATAGTCATTTACAATAACACTATTTGATACTGGGAAAGGTAAAAAATTAACTTAAGGTAACTAATTTAAAGTAATTACTTAAAGAAATAAGTAACACTCGTATGAAATATACATAAAATTAAAATTTAAATATTATATTTAAAAATATATAAGCAAAACTCATATAAAAATACCCATAACATAAATGAGAATACCGATAAATAAATAATTATTCAATATTAGGAATAATACGTTTAACTTCTCAAATAATTTCATTTTAATATTGTATTTTCAATTTTATTAATTTTAACAACGATAACAGAAGACTTTATAATTAATAAATTTAATTTTTTATCGAATAAATGTAAAATTTTTTATTTCATTATATCCCTTGTATTTCATATTTATTATTAGATTATTGATTGATTTAAGTCGTATTCCTTTTGATTTAATTGAAAATGAATCAGAATTAGTTTCAGGTTTTAATTCAGAATATTATAGAAGATCATTTATTTTTTCATATATTTTTTTATCTGAACACTTTTATGAGCAACTTTAAAATTACCTTTTCTTGTTTGGCATCGACCATTCGCTATATATATATATATATACATTCTTTTTTCTTTTCTTTCCGACGAGAGCAGACTTTTCGTTGCTTCGAGATCCTCGAAGGCTCTATCGCGTTCTTGCATATTTCCCTGGTCCAGCCGGGTTCGACCTCCTCGGCCAGTCTTTACACCATCGAGGAAACTCGCGATCGAACGTCAAGGAAATTGGGACAAAGTTCGGACTCTGTAATTACCAGCCTGCTTTTCATCCCCCTCTCTCTCTCCTTTTTTCCCTCTATTCCTCTCCGACTACTTTTTCTTCGTATCTTCGTATCCTCGTTTGCAGATAGTTTGCACGATTTCGTCGACGTTTTTGCGTTTATTGGAATCTCTCGAACGGGTATTAGAAAATCAATGAGATTCGGCTGAAGCATTCTCGACTGACAATGAGAGAGAGAGAGAGAGAGAGAGAGAGAGAGAGAGAGAGAAAAGGACGGAAAGGGAGATGGATAGGGAGGATTGGGATAACGTGTGATTTGTTCGAACGAAACTGTAGAATTCTTATGAAGCAGGGGAGGGGGAAAAAAGGGGTAGTTTCGTTTGAATTACAGCACGTACGTTGGAAATCGGAGGGTATTATCAAATCGGCGTGATTTTTCCACTCTTTCGATTTTTTTCGAGCGAAAACGATTCGTGGAAATTTAGATACACTATTGCGATTATTTCAGTTTTGGAGAATTTGTTTTAATTTTGTGAATCTACAGAGGAAAATGTATAAAATATGGGAATGTTTATTTACTGCGTGAAATTTATATCATATCATGTAACATCGAATGGAACTCGACGTTTTTGAGAATTTTTCATTTTAATCATTCTCCTTTGGAACTGAAAATTTCCACGTTAAAAAATTGCACGTATTTTACTAATAATTTGAAAAGATGAAGTTGGAAATATTTTTTAATCTCACGTCTTAACATTTAAAACTCACGAGATTTGAAGCTTTTTAAATATACTTTAAAACGCGCAAGGTATAACGGATACAAGGATACATTTTAAACATACCTGACGCAGATCTGTACGAAGAGAGTGATGGCCCAGGTAATCTCCAGGAAGAATATCAAACCAGATGCTGCTCTGAAATAGAATCGCAAAAATTTTACATTCAACGGGCAGAAGGGAAAATGCACACGTACTTTTATGATCTAAGCCTCACGATGTTACCAGAGTAACCTAATTTAAAATTCATCTTTCGCTGAGTATAGTTTCACTCTTTGCAGAGGAATTTTCACTTCAGCATTGGAAAATACCTTGTTTCATTCTTGCCACTTTTTCTCATGATCACAGTTTATATAATTCACATTCATTGTAATCTGTACTGTTTTTATATTAATTTATATATATAGGTAATTTAATTTTTATATTAATTATATTTATATTTATTTTTATTTCACTTTTTATATTAATTATGACAGTACGGCTTTATAATTGTAGTGCATGTATTTTATTTTTATATTTTTTATAATTTAGTTTTATGATTTCTTCTGGAATTTCAGTAGTATCCGAGATTATTTAATAAGTAACATCCTATTTACAATAATAAAATATGTCATTTGAAATGAGAGACTTATTTCTGATTGATATGCACGCACAGTTTCAACAAATAATGTGTTTTCATTAAACTAAAAAACTAAACTAAAAAGTGAATGTACTTGTAATTAGTTGCACGAATTTAATGAGATGTTTAATCAACTTTGTTTTATCAGCTATTTTTCTAATGCTCCATTTTTCACTCGTTGTTGCGAGTTTGCTTTTTGTTCCACAACGTCAATTTATTACAAACTCTCATTAACATCGTTAAAGCATCGAACAATTAAGCTGCTCATAAAATGCTCGTCTACAATGCTACATCTATTTAATTAAACAACACTATTGTTTTAGTAAACACAAAATACTATTTAATGTGAAACAATTGGAAATTCGCGTTTAATTACTTGCTAAAATTACTTAATGCCTGTTACAAATTTAAAATAAATCTGTCTACGTGTTTTCATATTATATCGTGTTATATTGTTCAGTTTTCATGCAATTTCATGTTTTTTGTTATGTCTGAATCATTGAGCATTGTAATAATCTATTGCACGTGTATTCTGCATCGTGTTTTGCACTTTAAAATTCCCTATAAACATAAATGTACGAACATCCACTCGGTAAAAACTTTGGTATGTCAACGTTATTTATATATGTATTATGTAACATATATTTATAAGTTAGATACTAAATATCGTCAATTAACGTTAATAATTTATAATTACGGCATAATGTAATAAAGAGATTTTTACTCGATCAAACTTATTGTATACCGATTGTATAATATATTCAACAGTGGTGACTAAAACTCTACTCCATTTTTTATTCTTATTTTTTCTTCATCGAATAAAAATTAAATTTCGTCCATCCGAATAAAGTTTTGCCCAACACTGTGACGTATGTACGCGTAACATAGGAAACGTTCAAATATTTTTCGCGAACCACTGTACAAACACTTCAACTAACCGTCCAACTTCTTTAATTAACAAGGTACGCAGAAATTGATCAGTGCGTCAATTAAACAAACAGCGACTTTCGTTTGATCACGAGAAGTGTAAAAAAAACTGCATGACTTGTACCCCAATACGATTCGTCTCACTGAAAGGTCTAGAAGCAACTACTGATTCTGACTAGGAAATGAAGACGACTTTTTTGCCATAAAATTTTATTGATACGCAAACATTTGAATCGATGCAAAATAAATTACAGGCGCGATCGTTCAGTACCAAACAACTCCTACTCGCGGTCTACCCCACGCCCTCTCGCGAATCACGTGACCCAAACCAACCAATCGCTAATTTTCGTTGCATTAGCGTTGCACCTGAAGCGGCCCAATTTTCTAGGTTACCCCCGCTAAAATTACTTCAGTGATAAAAAAAGAAAAGAAAAAAGAAAACGTAAAGAGGCGAAGCAAACCTCCCTCTGGCCACCATAATCCGGAAGGTTGGAAACGATCCGTTGGATTCAGTTTGCGGTGGTTCTTTCGCGATGGCCGGCAAAAATACGGCGACGCTTACAGAAGAGCGTTGCATCGTGGTGATCGTTTAATCTTCCACCAGCGTGAAAAACACAGCCAGTTCGACAGATATCCCCCCTCGTGGAAATTCCGTTTCGTCGTCGTCGTTTGTGTCGCGTTTCGTCGAACAACGCTTATTTTACCCGGCAAATAAGTCCAATCCGCGAATTATTCGCAGTCCCGTTGGCCCTTTGTCGTTGTTGTTCGGCGAACAACCGGACATAAAACTACGTCGGCGATGTTTCACGCCTTACGGCTGTTGTTCGTTTCCAGAAGCGGGCGCGAATTTCGCGATGCATAACGAGCGATACGACAATTTGTAAGTTCAAAAATTCGTTTATCATTTTGTGAGCGTGAAATCATTCTCTTTGCAGCCAAAATGATCAACTCTAGTTTTTTTTTTTCTTTCTGTACATTTCATAACGTGAAACAAAAAAATGTTAATATACACGTATATATAAAACACTTATTGTTAAAACATGTATATTTGAATATTTATTGTTAGTATAAAAAAACTTCAATTATTCAATATTTTTTAAAGAAAATATATATTTGTGACGATCGTATTAATAAGCTTTATTTTGAATTCTACATTGAAATGAAGTGTCAGAGTGCTCAAATTACTGCTGCAGGACTGTAAATCCCAAGAGTGCGAGGACGTATATAGAATTCTCTGCGTGTAATGTAGTCTCAAGGTTCGGACAGTTTTAAGCACCAATTTGTGGAAATTATTAAACAATTATTGTCTGACATCTAATGTTTTTGCTAATAGTGATTTCCTTATTAGCAAAGGATACTTAAACATTGTACTGACTGTTATTTAAATATATTACTTTATAATATACCTGAATATATAATAATGAATATTAATGTATATTAATATACTATGATAAATATACATGTATTTAACAATTAATAAATACATTATTAAATATATGTTGTATTTATTCATTATATCATTGAATACATATTAATAAATAATATTATAATAAAATATTCATTATAATATTGAATATATAATTGAAAGTCAATGTAATAATGAATATTATCATTATCTGTTAATACTTGAACATATTAAACTTATTACATAAGCTACTTACACGAGCTACTTAAGCTACTTAAATGAAGTTGTAAATGAGTTAGTCAAGTTGCGAATCATACAACATACGAAAATTATTACATATAATTCCAACTGGCAAAGAAAACGAAAAAAAAAAACAGAAGGAAAGAATAAAACAGAAATTCATAAACGATAAATTTCAATCAACGATACAAGCACCGAACGTGAAGACCATACGCGATAAATATTAAACAGCAAACACAATGCCGATTCGCCGATTCAAGCATTAAACGAAGAATTTACGTGAATGTTGAACGATGAACGATAGAGGCAATACGTTTATCAATGCACGTATTAAACGCGAAACTTTATCACAAACGATAAACGTTGCACAATGAACGACACACATGTGTAATCTACGAGCGGAACAACAAACAATAATACGTTGCAATAATACGGGGGAGGGCAAAATGAACTGAGCGAACGACTTGCGATAATAATCGATTTGACAATTTCATCGGGACAAAAGCCAGCATCCGTCCATTAATCGTTTCCGTTTCGATACGCGTTTTCCTCCAGATTTCATATAAATGTATAAATATATAGGGTGATTTACACAACTTGCATTTCGATATTGTACATTTAACGAAAAATTATTTAATACAAAAGTTGCATGGTTTCAACAGAGGCAAAATATGGCCTAAATATATAATTTTTTGTAGGTTTCCAAATTTCCAAGGTTATCTTTACTTTTTTTATCACTGAAAGTGATTTTAGCGGGAGTAACCCAGACAATCGGGCCTCTTCAGTGCAACGCTATGCAACGAAAATTAGCGATTGGTTGATTTGAGTCACGTGATTCGTGAGGGGGCGTGGAGTAGACCCACGTAGGAGTGGCGTTGTCTGGTGCTGAGCGATCGCGCCTGTAATTTGTTTTGTGTCGATTCAAATGTTTGCGTATCAATAAAATTTTATGGCAAAAAAGTTGTCTTCATTTCCTAGTCAGAACAGTTGCTTCTGGACCTTTCAGTGAGACCATATGTATATTTGTGTTTTCATCATAAATCGAGAAAATATTAAATTTGTTACAAACGTGTGGCGGCTGATCGTACAGCGACCGAATCTATTTCGAGCGGTGTACGCCACTCGTGGCTAACACTATGCAGCCTGTACACTATTGGCGTGTAGTGCTAACCAAATGAGAATCCAGGATCAAACGAATCGATGGACGTAGCCCGTTTATTACTTGTGACTATTGGCTCTCGTCTCTGCCAGGATATTCAGCTTGTTTCGTAGCGCGTGAGCGATACACATTTCACGATTTTTAATGCCTTGTGTCTCATTTTCTTTTTTTTCGTTTTTTTTTTAGTGAACGTTGCAACATTGTGTCAGACAAGTGACAAAAATGTAAAATTGCTTTAAATCGAAGATTTAAGAATTGAAGTTCGAATTCAATTGGACGATCGTTTTTGAAGTACAGGGTGGTCACTGAAAGACCGAATGATATAAAACAAAAGTAACTTTTACAAGCACATGTTTTTTAAATTTTCCATTTTTTTATTTGGAAATATAATTAATGGATTTTTTTCAGTATTACGTGTGAATTCTTACGAATTAAATTTTTCTTCCTTATGAATTTTTCATAGCCACCCTGTATTAATATAACGCGAGCTTTGCGTTATTCGTAATTCTCTTGCTTAACTGCTTGCGATATCCTTCGCAATAAATTAGCATCAAGAAGAAGATTTAGGTCCGGCGGGGTTAAAACGTACACGTTCCCCGTTCAATCCACGCGTTAATTACCTTGGCAAGAAAACATAATCTGTACCACACGTCATATCGGGTTTAAACTGTATATTCTTGACTTGATAATTTCCCTTCTTTATTTAATTGTCTGTTCGTTAACAGAGAATCAGAGTGAGATGATTGCAATCCAACTTTATCAAACTTAAATCAATATTTTTCACGTTTTAACAACATTTAATCGCTGGAAATTTTGTTGACTATACTTCTTCCTTGCTTGCTAATTTCTCTAATGCTTTAGATGGTCACAAAAATGACCAAAAATCTACTGCATAATTAGATCACCGATTTTTATGTTTTTGTAGGGAATTTGGGCGTGTAAAAACGCGCAAAATGCATACATGATACACAAAAGAAAGTACAAGAAATATTCAAAATAGAATATTTAGCAAGAAATTTCTATTTCTTTAATATTAGAATTACAATCTTATTTATAATTTTTGTTAAAAATTCTATAGACATAAAACAGTACATTTTTAAATATTCAAATGATTCTTTGTAAAATATATGAACCGAAGTTTAATAATTTTATTTAATTATTATTTAATAATTTCATTACATCACGAAGCTTCTCTATTTTGTTATTTTAATGCCTGTTTCAGTCGTAAGAAGTTTTAACGTTGATTACGTATCTAAAAATTTGAAAATGCACGGTTCATACATAATATGGCAAATTAACAGCGAAGTTATCTTTAAACATGTGCCTTTTTATTTAACATACAATCTCAATATGCCATTAAATCATCCATTAAAGAATCTAATTATTTTAAACATCTCATTGTTAGATATCATCTAACTTACTCCATCAAACGATCAATGAAAATTTGCCCTAAACTTCTCCAGATAATTTCATCGCTGACGCAAATTTTCTTGAACCTTTTGCAACAATAATTTCCATTAGATTGACACCGCAGTTTAATCTTTAAATCTAAATTTATGCAAATTTTCTTCGATCTCGAAATCGAAGTCGGTCATCGTTCGAACGATCACAGCAGTGTCGCGCGTTGAATTCAAAACATCCCCGAAACAAGCGATTTATCGCTTGCAACTGCATTAATCGGGCTAGTCGATCTTCCCTCGTAAATTTCAAACTCGTTTCGCGGAGTTCCACCATTCGAAAAAGGGGAGAGAGCAACACCGCGACGATATTCATGATAAATTAAATGTCCTCCCGACACTTGCGGCTTCTGTTCCTCTTGCGAAATTTATCGGGCAAATAAATCGAGAAATATTTCACTTCTAAGTGCGCAACACTCGCCAGGAATGTTTTCATGCTTTGGAAATCTTGACCTCGATCTTTTTGTTTATTTTTTTGACGATTTTTACGAAAGAAGAGATAACCGCAACGATATTCGTAACAAATTAAACGCTCAAATATTTACTCGTTTATAAAAAGTACTCTTCGTTTCTCGTGAAAGTCAATCACGTAGCAAATAAAGCGAGGAATATTTTATTTGTAAATGTAACATTCACCCAACATAAAAAAAAAACAGGAAAAGTTGCAATTTGTACTGTCAAAGATCCAAAGCTTCGAGCATCTTTCTTTTTTAATTTTCACAAAAGGAAATGTTACATCGAGAGTACACGCCAATTACGTAATAAATAAAGGTAAAATTTTATTTTTAAATTTCTCTTCTCAATTTCTGCAAAACGAAATTAAAATTACATCGTGGCTCTCTTTCTTTCGAAATTCTTGAAGTTTATCGAGCCCATCGTGTACCAAACAAAACGAGGAATGCTTTATTGTCCAAATATGTAACCGAAAAGAAGAAACGAGACGAATTGTGCTCTTAAAAATCTAAAGAATCTCGAGCGTTTCTTTTCTCAATTTTTACAAAAGAAAATATTACATAGTCGCGACGAATCGAAATGAAACTTGTCGAGCCAATTGTGTATCGAACAAGACGAAGAATATTCTCTTTTTAAATGTAGCATTCATCCGAAGTAAATAGAGAGACAGTCTCTAAGAGTCTTGAGGACCTCGACTCGTTTCTTTTCTCGATATTTGTAAAGGAAGAAAATATTCGTGATAAATTGAATAAAATCGAGTTTTCTCGATTCGTCAGAAATAAAGATGTAAAATCTCGATCGTTTTCTAACTCGATTTTTACATACATTCACGTGGCGGTATTTCGTTGCAAGTTCGACTTGAGCGTAACTTCGTTGTTAACAAAGTTAAATTGCGGCATCAGCCACCAACAGAGTCTTTTTAGAGATTCTAAACTCGACTTCAAGTATTCTAAACGCCCACGCGGAAATTTACTTTTGTAATCTTTTCAACGAGCTTTTAAATGCATACGATCGACCGCGAAAGTGTTTGAACATCAAATTTCCAGTGTTCGAGAAAGTGTCGATAGTGTCGATATTCAAACTGTCATAATTTCGTAAAATTGAAATCGTACAAAGAAATCTGGATTTGCATTAAAGCTTGAAGCTTCTAATTTCAAAGTGAAATTCGTTTTATTCTATGATGTTTTTGTATAGAATGTATAGAAAGTGTGCAAAATGTAAAGACACTTTCCTCACTGTCTGTAAAAACGTTGAAAAATTTTTCCCACGATTAAATCCAATGTACGTTCGAAGACCGAAGCCTCTCCTTCACGAAGACCCCTAAAAGCCTGACGTACGATTTTTTCCCGCCGTTTCATTGAATTTTGAGCATCAGACGAAAATGTTACGATTTCTTGAATTTTCGTAGTCCAAATATAAAAAAAAAGAAAAAAGAAAAATCGTACAGCTAGTTTTGAGGCTTCAATCTTCAAATACATAATACATTTAATATCAAAAAAGAAATTTCAATTTGCAGAATTTTCACAAAAATAGAAGTGTCTTTCTACACGCGATAAAAAAGAATGAAATGAATGACTCACTTTGAAATTAGAGGCTGTACGATTTCTTCTCGCGAAATTGACAACAAACTCCGAATCACGACAATTTTTCGAACAGTGGGACTTGGCGTTCGAATACTTACAGAGCGACTGTACGCATGCCTCGCCAGGAAAATGAATATTTCTCGGAGGGTGAGAAACCAGCCGACGTAACGTGTTAAACTCGCGAGCAACGATTAATTTAGCAACTTTGTCCCAAGGTGCGTTTTCTATTTAACTACGGAGGGGCTGTGGAAGCTGCAGCTTGCGGAACTGATTGTTCATTCTCTGCATTAGTGTATCGTGCCAGCCACGTTTCTAAATTGTAAGTCTGAGTACCCTCGTTTTCTGACTGCTCTCCCTCTCTTTTTCTCTCTCTCTCTTTCTCTATATATATATATAACATTAATAAGTACAAGTGGTGCACGAAGTTGTACAAAGGGATTAGTTTTATTTAAATAACAAATATTGAGTACGTCAGACGTGTATTATAGGGAACCTCCGAGTTTAAACTTGCTGCCTAAGTTTGTCTAACATGACCCTCGTAACAATGTTTGTACGATAAGAATATAATGTGGAAACGTGAGATAGGCTAGTGGAGTCTCTGAATTAATCTTCCAATTAACTGAATTTTGTAAATGTGTGATTGTGTACAATGATACATATATGTTACAATAAATATACGTAAAAACAAATATACATATAATAATCATTACATTAATATTAACTCGTGTAATTATTGTTAAATCATTGTACGAGAGTGGTATAAATACATAATACATTGCTGCGAATGTAATATAATAAATAATAAGAACATGACTCTGTAATAAAATCTTCAAATACAAGAATCATTTTAAAATTTCAAGGATGTAAGAAAGATGAACGTACTTGAACGTGTTGGACTGAAATTTTCAATGTTCGAATTAACGATTAAATGCACGATCTTTGCATTTAAGTACTCTAAAACTGACAATTTCTTTTGTAATTTTCCACAGAAAAATGATCTTACAAATTCATTTGAATTTTGTCTATTTGTATTTCTATTAGAAATTAAAATGGAGAGAAAGCAAAGAGGTTAGGTATCCTCCCAAGTACCTAACCTTTTCTTTCACTCCGACATAATGTCGTATCAACACTAAAATAAAGTGTTCTAAAAAAGTTTTCGATCAAAGTGCTTGATCTTCACGGCACGAAATGCTGTTACGTTCGTTTGAAATATATGGAAAACTAGAATATGTCAATTGGATTCTCTTGCACGGGGGATTTCAATGCTTTCGAACACTTTTGCGCTTGATCGAAAACTCTACGTCGGTGTAGCTTTCCAAATAACTACAAATGAAAGCGGAGGAGAAGAAATTTCCGTCAATTTAAGAACAACCCTTGTGCGATATTACTTTACGTCAGCAGCAATAGTCATCGCAACTCCAAGATGCGGGACGAAAGTTTTCAGACGATCAGCCACTTGTGATTCAAAATTAATTTTTCACATTTATAAAGACGAGCTTTCCTAATTAGACAAATTAGAAAGGAATGAAATCTTTTTCTTTTTAGCAAAAAATGGCTTTTCCGAAGTCGAGAAAAGAGAAAGGGGCACGAAGGAACATCGAAATTCTCTTTCAATTCTTTAATCAACGTGCGTGCACCTCTTAATTTGCAACTTGCGCGCTCGATCATATTTCAGCGGCCGGTATGCATGCAAAACACGCATTTCCATAGAGACCGGGCCGGAACGAGCAATCTGCGAACGAGCAGGCGTATCTGCGAATTTGCAATTTTGCCGAACGCAGACCGGCCGTAAGTACGTTTTAGAGTTCTATAATTCTCAATCTATAATTCTGCGCTACGCGTCAATATCCGCAATACGTTTCCACGCGACATCACCCCTCTTCGATAAACGATAATGAGGTTTGAAACTCGTTTGAAACGGGGCCCATTATCTCGACGCACTTTCCCAAATTGAGTATTTGCCGCACGCTCGTTGACAAAGGCGCTTCTTTGATTTGCGCGTTGGTTTCTTTGTGTAACGTGATACAGTGGCAATTATGGTGGCCCGAGCGTGTCACGCTGTCAGTTTATGTGTGTGTGTGGACAGTTTGGTGTATTTATACAGTCGTCGGCGAAGAGAACTTTCAAATTAGTAATTCTCAAGTTAGTAATTCCATTGGAAAAAAGTCTAAAAAAATAGAAATTACAAAATATTACAAACTTAAATTTAGAGATAAAAGATCAATAGACAACACTAGTAATCATCTTAAACGTAGAATAAGTATTAAAAATGAAATGTCGAAATGATTGTCAAAAATGAATGTCGAAGTTCATCGATGTAACAAACTGCGATACTTTTGCAATTTTTGCGAAATATACACTCGCATTAAATATTTCTCTCTCTCTATATATATATATATATATATCTACAAATTCCGTTTCAAGCTTGAACAATGCAATCGCGACAGTCATGGTTCGCTACAGTTTGGACCGAAAATGAAATGTCCGCGTCAATCAAATGATACGCGTAATACATTCGTAACATCGTTGACGAAATATCAAAAACATTTTACACGCGATATATTCTCTCCAGCATTAACGAAACGTGAAAATGTTTCGCGTGACATGCACGGACGATAGGTTCAATCAAAGCGTCCGAACACTTTCATGAGCGTCCAACAAGAAAAAAAAGAAACGAATTTCTCTCTAATGTTACAAAGAACGAGTTGCAATCACCGATCGAAAGCTACGATCGTTACAAAGGAATCGTCGGGTTTCACCCGTTATAAAGGTGTTCCACGCTGTGTCACACGAGCAAGAGCATCCCTCTTCAAAAGTAACGAAATAACGTTGGAAATGTAAAACATGTTTTCTCTCTCTCTCTTCGCGTGTAGGAATACACGTTTCACGGTAAGAAAAAACTGCACAACTTGTACCCCAGTACGATTCGTCTCACTGAAAGGCCCAGAAGCAACTGTTTTGACTTGGAAACGAAGACGACTTTTTTGCCATAAAATTTTATCGATATGCAAACATTTGAATCGATGCAAAAGAAATTACAGGCGCGATCGCTCAGTGCCAGACAACGCCACTTCTACTCGAGGTCTACTCCACGCCCCCTCGCGAATCACGTGACCCGAATCAACCAATCGCTAATTTTCGTTGCATTAGCGTTGCACCTGAAGAGGCCCGATTTTCTGGGTTACCCCCGCTAAAATCACTTTCAGTGATAAAACGATAAACTGCAATTGATCTTCGCGATTGACGTCGCGGTGACGCGAGCGGGAAAACACCAGTCTGTACGGGATATCGAGAAATTTTGGGGTAATCGTCGCTCGGGGTAACCTCGTTCGGGCGGTTTCCGCTGGCGAAAGCTTCCGCCTGCCGGCTAATCGAGTCGCAGCCTTGAAATTAGATTCCTCCCGCGGATGGATTCGATTCACGAGGCTGAGGTCGGCCAGTGTTTCGGAAAAATAAGGAACGTCGTCGTCACAGAGGATTGGATTTAAACGTCTAGCATCGAGATTCAATTAAACGTTCGGTCAAGGAGAGTCGAGCCTCGACAACGTTTCGAGCGACTTTTTTTCCTGCGATGAAGAGTCCCTTTCATTAGCTCCCTTTGATACTTTTAGGGTTTTACGATCTTCGAGTTACCAGTGCTGATATCGTTGTAGATTAATGTATCAATAATGATGGGTGGTTAGGTTTATGATTTTAAAGGTATATGAAAAGTAAATTCTTTTTTCATTTGATTTTTTTCATTTTCAAGAGAATCAAGTTTTCAGTATTTGGAATTTATTTGTAATTGCAAACTTGTCAGCAATGAATGGTAAGTTAAACACAATCTTTTCGCAAGAAGATTCATTTTTGAGAAATTTCAATTTAAAATTTCGTCGAGCGTTTCAATCAATTTTTAATTAAATATATTCGAACTCTGTTCTCTTGAAAATGAGGTCTTGAACGAAAAAATTTTAGTTCACATTTTTCGCAGGTAAAAATGACACAGAGTAGTCTTAGTCAAACTATATTTGTTTGAAAATCAGAAAAATTAAATATCTTCCATTAATGAAGAACGTGCAAAGTGTCAAAATAATATCAATTGTGTTGTAAAGAACAAACGAAATTTAGAAGTTATTAAAATTTCATCAAATGTTGTAATTGCTACAATTTTTCAGTTTATTCGACAAACTAAAATTCAACCAATGATTTCAATCAAATTGCTAACAATCTGCCGTAGTAATTGATATGACTGTGAAAAGCTTCGTTTTATTAAAAAAAAAAAGTTGTGATATTTTTTTTGTGGAGAATAAAAGAATCCATCGACGAGTGCATAAAAAATTCATAGCTCCATGCAAGAAAGATACGTTAAAAGTTATCACCATGGGCAATAATATCGAAACTCGTAAAGTTGGAAAAATTTCGTGCATATAAGGATACTGAAACTTGTAAAATAGTATTATCAGTTAATAATTACGCAAAAAGGTCTATGTCTGTATCTGTAATTATATTAAATTGAAATTAACAATTATAAAAATAAAGGCTTTAATAATTAAAAAAATGAAGGCTTCAATTTATTGAAAAAAAGAAATAATTTATTGAAGCGATCAAAGAATTCCTGGAAAATTGGAATAACAATTTATATATAATATCAAATTGTTATGTCGTGAGTTTTAAAAGTAAAGTGAGAACGATGAAGATAAAGGATAGATCTCTCTTAAAGATTTCTGTTATTTTTCTTTCGCGGATCTTTATTATCTTTTATTATCCTTTCTCGGCTTTTTCTTAAACGGACGCTTTATCCAGCAAGGTTAATATCATGGTATTTCAAATTAAGATTTTTCATTTTCAAAATGAATCCGCGTGCTTTGTGCAGAATAATTCCCCTGGCTTTATCTAGATTTAAAAACAGATACTGAAAGAAATTTCTTTGACGATAAAGCCACTATTATACCTTGCCAAGATTCTATCTAGATTGCATTCCTGTTATTGTTCCTGTTAGCTATTACACGAATGTTCGAATCGTAATTCGTATTAAATTCCAAATTTCTCGATTGTCGTAGATAAGTTTATATTTTTCATCGTAATAAATAACTTTGTAAATGATGAAAAAAATCTTTCTATGTCTTTGATGATCCATTAGACATTTACTATTATTATTATCTAACAACTCGCTCCGTTAAATACCAAACTTTACCAATTACGAGAAGAATTTACATCGATCGCAAACTTTTCATCGCGTTAAAGAATTTTACAAATAATGAAAAATCTCCCTCGTTGACAACCATAGTCAATAATCGTTATTGATTAATTATTTTTAATTAATCGTTATTGATTAATTATTTATTATCACGTACACATGTCGTCCCACCATTAATAAAATTTACTGTACTAAATTCCAAATTTCTCGATTACAAAAGAAATATACATCGACCGATTTTTTCATCACATTGAAGAATTTTGCAAATAATGAAACAAATCGAATGAGATTCTCTTTCTCAGTTCGTCGATAACTATTGATCATTCGTTATTCTGTGTGTTGTATAACCATCATTGATAATAAAATAGATTTACATTGATCTGGAACTCTTCGCCATATTAACGATTGAGAACCGAATCTAACTGGTCAATAATTATCAGAAATCATTTGATAATGTAGTAATTCACCCTATTCAGTTTCGAGCTCGTTCCTTGCATTTGAGTCTCTCAAATTTCAAAATTTGCATTCGCAAACATAAGCAAACACAAGGTTTGAACAATAGAACAGAATAAATCGAGTTAAACCCCCCTCTCATATTTTCGATACTTTGTCCTCGGAATCTGATAATTGAGTTGAATTACGGTATACGCATGTTGAATTATCCTCACGTAACGTAAAACCCCATGACGTGCTGACGGTAGGCCACATCCGCCCCGACGCCGCACACAACTGAAACAGAAAAGAACGTTCCGTTACGTAAGATCAAACCGCACTTCTATGTTATGTAGCTCGGTTTATGACACCGCTTTCTTTTCCTTTTTTTTAGAAAAAAATTATTTTTAGTATCGTCAAGTTTTTCACTTTCGACGAACTTACTTGAATATCGTTTCGTTCCAGTGCTCCAAGGTCGATCGTGTCATAAACCCGAGAATTTCCGGAGGGACGTGACAAGACACGTAATGACATTTCACGTGTGTACCATCTGGAGGAAATCTTCCCCCGGAGTTCGAAATATTATTACACCCTTATTGGAAGAGGGAACTTTCGAAAAGCAGTGAGGAAGCACGCTGATTGCAAAATGGCGTGCCTATTTAACCTATTTCGGTGTTTACGTCGAGTATATTCCTTTAAAGAAAAGATGGCTTTTTTCTTTGTTCGATATCAATACTCGTCGTATGATAAAAGAAATCTGCATTTGCTGTTGCAATAAAATATAGGTAAGAAATGAAAAAAAGAAAACATTTAACACGTTTTACATAGAATACTTTAGGATAAAAAAGAAAAAGAAAAGTTGTTATCGTCACAGACCCCTAACTTGTATCAAGAAGTTATACACTATGCAAAAACCAACGTCAAATCAAATAGAACGAAGATTCATTAAGGTAGTAAATGACTTTTGCGAAGAATATTAGTTCTAGAATTAAGGATACCAAAGGATACCAAAGGATACCAAAATAACCCATGAACGCCTAATCAAGAAGACTGATCCTCTGTTCTGCAAAACTCACCTCAAACTTCAGCAAATGAACGCAGAAATTTTGAATGCTAAAGAAAATTTCATAGAATTAATCCCACCACTGAAGAGTATGATACTCCAATACTCGATGGACATAAATCTACAATCTATACTACAAAATCCAAGTATCTAGTCGCTAATGATCCTGATGTCGATGCGACTTTAACCCTTTGTGGACGAGAGGCGACTCTCGGTCGCCACGGCGTTTCGCGCGGCAGGACGAGTGGCGAGTAAGAGGCGACAGTCGGTGTTCATAGTGGGTGGGTGGTAGTGGGGTGGTAGGGGTGGTGGTGTGGTGGTGGGGTGGTGGTGGTGGTGGGTGGTAGTGGGGTGGGTGGGTGTGGAGTGGTGTGGTGGGTGGTAGTGGTTGGTGGTGGTAGTGGGTGGTGGGTGGGGGGTCGTGGGGTGGTGGGGTGGGTGGTGGGTGTCGTGTGTGGTGGGTGTATGGGTAGTGGGTGGTGTCGGGTGGTGGGTGGTGGTAGTGGTCCGTGGTGGTGTGGTAGTGGGTGGTTGGTCGTGGGTGGTTGTGGTCGTGGGGGTGGGTGGTGGGTGGTAGTGGGTGGTGGGTGTAGTGGGTGGTGGGTGGTAGTGGGTGGTGGGTGGTCGTGGTGTGGTGGTGGGTGTGTGGGTGGTCGTGGGTGGTGGGTGGGTAGTGGGTGGTGGGTAGAGGTGGGTGGTACGGGGTGGGAGGTGGGTGGTGCGCGGACCGCTTGGGTACCGTGGGTGGTGGGTGGGTGGTGGCTTGGGTGGTGGATGGGGGGGGGGGGGTGGAGTTGGGTGGGGGAGGGGTGAGTCCGGGCGAGGTGTGGGGGGGTGCCCGGGGGGAGTCGTGGGTGGTGGGTACGGGTACAACGGGCACGGTGGGTGGGTGGGGGTGCGGTGGAGGGTGGGGGGGGTGGTGAGGGGTAGTGGGTGGTGGGTGGTTCGATTTGCACATCCCCGCTTCCACCCCCCTGTTAAGCCCACCCTTCCACCTGGGTGGGTAGTGGTAGGGCACTCAATGGCTTCCGTACTTCCCCCTTGTGGGTGGTACCCCTCCCCCAATCTCGTGTTGGGGTGAGTCCCCCTTCACCGGAACTCAGCTCCCGGTGTGACCCGTGTCCTTCCGACTAACAGGGAACTCTTATCCCGAAGTCCTTACTGTCCCCCTTCCTCACCCCATCTCCCTAAGCATTTGGAACATCTTTCAGTGAATACCGTACACTCGCCCTTCCCCCTAACTGCCACACCCGCTCCATCCTTTAGACTCCACCTATCTCCTACCTCACCTCCTTTTTCACCCGGGGGCGGGAGGGGGGGGTTTTTTTTTTTTTTAGGGGGAGGTAGGGCGGTGGGTGGGTGTTAGGGGGGGGTGTGGGATTGGGGGGGTGGTGGTATGAGTGGTTATCTTTTATTGGTGGGTGGCGTGTAGGGGTGCGGTGGTTAGTGTAGGGGGTGGTGGGTGGACGGTAGGGGGTATGGGAGGGGTCAGTGAAAGGGAGGGGGGGGGGCGGGGGGAGCACGGTAGGGGGGGGGGGGGTGGTGGGAGGGGGGGGGGGGGATGGATTTGGTGGTGTCGGGTGGGGGGTGGGAGGAGGGGGTGGTGGGTTGTGGGTGGAGGCCGGGGGTGAGGTCGTGGGTGTTGGGTTGTCAGGTAAGTGGGTGGTAGTGGGTGGGTAGGTAGTGGGTGGGTCGGTGGTGGGTGTAGTGGGTGGTGGGTTTAGGTGGGTGTGGTGGTGGTGGTGGGTGGGTAGTGGGTGGGGTGGGTGCGGTGGAGTGGTGGGTGGTGGGTGGTAGTGGGTGGCCTGGGTGGGTAGTGGGTGGTGGGTGGTCGTGGGTCGGTAGAGGGTGGTGGGTGGGTGGGGGTGGTAGTGGTGGTGGGTTGGTCGTTGGTAGGGGGGGGTAGGTGGGTGGGGGGTGGTGGGTGGGGTGGTATTTAGTGGTGGGGTGTAGTGGGTGGGGGGAGGTGGTGGTTGGTGGGTGTGGTGGGGGGTGGGGGGGGGGCGGGTGTGGGCTGGTTGCCCAGGTGTGGTGGGGGTGTGTAGTCGGGTTGGGTGTGTGGTGGTCGGGAGCGTAGGGGGGTAGAGGGTGGGTGGTGGGGGTGGGTGGGTGGTGTGTGTATAGTGGGTGGTGGGTGGTTAGTGTGGGGGTGGGTGGGTGGGTGGAGGTAGTGGGTGGTGGGGGGGGGGTGTAGGGAGGTCGGTGGTGGTAGTGGGGGTGGGTGGGTGGTGGTAGTGGGTGTAGTGGGTGGGTGGGTGGGTGGGGGTGGGCTGGGTGGTGGTCGGGGGGGGGCGGTGGGTGGGTGGCGGTTAGTGGGGGTTGGTGGGGGAGGAGGAGCTATATCGTAAATTCGATGGGATATTTTTTACATGAAGTCATTAAATTAATATCGCCGTGAAGCAAACAGGACTTTTGTTCCGGTTTTAAACTGTTAACCCTTTGCGACTCTCGGTCGCCACGGCGTTTCGCGCGGCAGGACGAGTGGCGAGTGAGAGGCGACAGTCGGTGTTTATAAGATTTCGTTACCTCCAACCGATAGAAACGCAATATTGGTTTTTGGAAAAGTTCCTTAGCTATTGGTGTTCTTTCATACGAAGTGTGAAATGACACATCATAACAGAAATAAGATAAAATTAATGAAAGATTCTTCTAAGACTGTGACTCTGACAATGGCTCCGACATTAGTTGAGACTTGGCGATCGTGGCGAAAGCATCAGAAGAATTTGTATAGAGTGATTTTGTTTGAACCCCGACAAAAATGGATTTCAACAAGTGCACTCAGCTCTAGTGAAGACGAATTTTATTTTGATACGATCCAAGACGAAATCCAACGCACTGCTTTATGAGGAAGTCCCTGAAGTGGTGGCGCAAATTATTTTTTTGGGGATTGGAAATTTGTTTGATTAATTCGTACATTCTCTACAAACAAGTAAAAAGGCAGAGAAACGAACAGCCACTTACACATTTGCACTTTCGAAAAATTTTGGTGAGAGGAGATTTTTGACAACCACGAGATCGAGCTTGAAGATCGACCTCCAATTCTGACGAAATTCGTCTAAACGGAAAGCTTCGTGTAATTCTTACTGGCACAAAGAAGGATTGCAAAGTTTGTTCTAGTCGAAACAAACCAGGTGGAAGACATGAGATGACCTATTATTGTGATACATGTCCAGATAAGCCAAGAATGCATCTTGGTCAATGTTTTATAAATTATCATACGAAACAAAACTACAGATCATAATTTTTGTAAAGTTATATTCTTAAAGGTGTAAATATAGATAAACTATCGAAATATAACGTTTTTGTAAGGTAATTTATATGTAAGATCATTTTATTGTACCATGTAAGACACTCGACATATTAGGAAAAATCGCCTCGTCTTGCTACCTCCCCAGTCGAAAAAGTCGTCGAGCGCAAAGGGTTAAACCTGCGTATCTTCGAGATGGTGGTTTTCGTGAAACAACGCAGTTTTGTAACAAACACTTGCAACAAAATATGATCTGAGAGGAAAGCAACTAGAAAATTTGTTTCATCGCAATTTCGTTTCAATTTTGTAGTTGCTCATGTACCCTACATGTACTCGCGAGAATTAAGAATAATTAAGCAAGTGCGCGTTCTCCAAACGAAATAAAACGCTTAAAGAACGGACGCTCGCCGACGTGCAGACTTCAGATTACGTCGCCGTGGCCTTTGTTTATTCGTGCAGTTAGAGAGACTCGAGTTGCTCGTCGTTAGCAGACGCCAGTTATTCGTGGAAAGAGGCGTTAGTTACTCATCGAGAGAGATACGCTAGTTATACGTCGAGGTATTCGTTAGTCGAACGTTTCGTCTACTTGTGTGTTATACGTATATATTCTATGAACTACGTCGAGAGAGAGAGAGAGAGAGAGTCGCTAGTCGTTCGAAGATCAGTTCGGAACGATCAGTTCGGGAACGCCGTTTCATAGCGAAACTCGATGTCCAAGATTAATTTGGCTGGCAACGTGGCTGCTCCGGGAATAAGCGAACAGTTCGCGCCGCTACGAACGAGAAACTGGTGGTTGGAGAATAAGCACTGTCTCAGCAATGAATTATTGTTCTAATTGGACGTTCGATGATGCATGCATGCGTTTGCGCGCGTGTGAAAGTTTATTTTTCCCCTCCGAGCTTTTTTTTCGGTTGTAAAACAGGACACGATTTATGGAACGAGATAATAAAACAACCCCGTGCGAGGAAACGATTTATCTGCCTTGCAAAATTAATTCCAGATTTATAAAGAGCAACACGGCCAATTCGATAAGCGGCCAGAATTGTTGCGACTGTTTAAATATTTAGAACTCGAAGTTTTGAATAATTGAGAGAAGTCCAGTGTTAAATATTTAGATCGCCGGATAGTTGAGAAACTCGGTGAACGAGTGGGCTCCGTTGGTTTATTTACGACTCGGTTTGCATCGTGATTGAAACATCGTGACGTTAATATTAACCCTTTGCGCTCGACGACTTTTTCGACTGGGGAGGTAGCAAGACGAGGCGATTTTTCCTAATATGTCGAGTGTCTTACATGGTACAATAAAATGATCTTACATATAAATTACCTTACAAAAACGTTATATTTCGATAGTTTATCTATATTTACACCTTTAAGAATATAACTTTACAAAAATTATGATCTGTAGTTTTGTTTCGTATGATAATTTATAAAACATTGACCAAGATGCATTCTTGGCTTATCTGGACATGTATCACAATAATAGGTCATCTCATGTCTTCCACCTGGTTTGTTTCGACTAGAACAAACTTTGCAATCCTTCTTTGTGCCAGTAAGAATTACACGAAGCTTTCCGTTTAGACGAATTTCGTCAGAATTGGAGGTCGATCTTCAAGCTCGATCTCGTGGTTGTCAAAAATCTCCTCTCACCAAAATTTTTCGAAAGTGCAAATGTGTAAGTGGCTGTTCGTTTCTCTGCCTTTTTACTTGTTTGTAGAGAATGTACGAATTAATCAAACAAATTTCCAATCCCCAAAAAAATAATTTGCGCCACCACTTCAGGGACTTCCTCATAAAGCAGTGCGTTGGATTTCGTCTTGGATCGTATCAAAATAAAATTCGTCTTCACTAGAGCTGAGTGCACTTGTGAAATCCATTTTTGTCGGGGTTCAAACAAAATCACTCTATACAAATTCTTCTGATGCTTTCGCCACGATCGCCAAGTCTCAACTAATGTCGGAGCCATTGTCAGAGTCACAGTCTTAGAAGAATCTTTCATTAATTTTATCTTATTTCTGTTATGATGTGTCATTTCACACTTCGTATGAAAGAACACCAATAGCTAAGGAACTTTTCCAAAAACCAATATTGCGTTTCTATCGGTTGGAGGTAACGAAATCTTATAAACACCGACTGTCGCCTCTCACTCGCCACTCGTCCTGCCGCGCGAAACGCCGTGGCGACCGAGAGTCGCAAAGGGTTAACAGTTTAACCGGAACAAAAGTCCTGTTTGCTTCACGGCGATATTAATTTAATGACTTCATGTAAAAATATCCCATCGAATTTACGATATAGCTCCTCCTCCCCTACCACCCACTACCAGCCACCACCCACTACCACCCACCACCCACTACCACCCACCACCCGACCTACCCACTACCCACCCCAACACCCACCACCCACCTACCACCCCCCCCCCCACCCACGCCACCCCCCACGCACCCCCTACACCAACCCCCCATCCCACTACCACCCCCCCCCCCACCACCGCCGCCCCCCCCCCGGTCCACGGCCACCCCCCCCCCCCCACCCCCCTCCGGTCCCCCACCCCCACCCCCCCACCACCCCCCACCCCCATCCCAGTTCCCCCCCACCCCTCTTAACTCACCTCCCCACCCCCTCCCACCACCCCCCACCCACCCTCCACGACCACCCCACCCTACCCACCACCCCCTAACCACCCACCTACCACCCATCACCGCACTACCCCCACTACCCCCCGCACCCTACTAATAACCTCCCACCCCCACCACCCACCCACCACTACCACCCCCTTCTGACCCCCCACCCACCACCCACCCACTACCCCCCACCACCCCACCACCCCTCCAAGAGCCCACCCACGACACCCACTACAACCACGAGCCTACCCACGGCCACCCACCCCACCCACCACCCACCAACCCACACCCCCACGTACCGACCCTCCACCCACGACCACCCAGACCACACCCACCACCAGACTACCACCCACCACCCACGCACTCACCCACCACCCACCAGACCCACCCACGGACCACCCACCAACGCCAAGTGACCCACACAACCAACACCACGACCACCCACCACCGACTACCACCCACCCCCTACCGCCCACCCCACCACTGCCCACCAACAGACCCACCCACCACCACCCCACCCCACCCACCCCACCACCCACTACCAAACCACCACTACCACCCAACCACCCACCACCCACCACCCACCTCACCCACCCACATACCACCACCCAACCACCCACCACCCATACCACCCACAACCCACTACCACCCTCACCCACTACCAACACCACACTAACACCCACCAACCACACCGCCCACCACCCACCACCCACTACACCCACCACCCACCCACTACCACCCCACCAACCAATACCAACCGACCACCCACTACCCACGCCACCAACCAACCACCCACTACCACCCACCAACACTAAAACCCACAAAAAAGAACAAACTACACCACAAATACCACCCAACACAAACATACCACCCACCACCACTAACACACACACACCCACTACCACCCACCACCCACTACCACCCACCACCACTACCACCCACCACCCCACTACCACCCACCACCACCACCACCACCCACTACCACCCACCACCCACTACCACCCGCCACCCACCACCACCACCCACCACCCACTACCCACCCACACCAACCACCACTAACAACCCACCACCCACTACCACCCATCACCCACTACCCAACCACACCCACTACCACCCACCACCCACTACCGCCCACCACCCACCACCCACTACCACCCACTACCACCCACTACCACCCACCACCCACTACCACCCGCCACCCACTACCACCCACCACCCACCACCCACTACCACCCACCCACTATGAACACCGACTGTCGCCTCTTACTCGCCACTCGTCCTGCCGCGCGAAACGCCGTGGCGACCGAGAATCGCCTCTCGTCCACAAAGGGTTAAAACGTCTGTCTTCTTTACGAGTTTAAATTAAATTGAACTCCAATCTTCTTTTAAATCAAATCGAACCTAAGCGCGACAAATTTCTTCTTCAGATTTAGGAAAAGTTTTAAAGAGAGAATCTTTTTCATGTTTTTTTCTTTGCAACGATGTTAGTTTTTAACAGGTTTTTAATTTCCTCGCGGAGAGGGAGCGATTTTAACAAAATACCACAGATCGAGTCGTTGAGTTTTCTGATGGAAGGATTAGAAAATTATCAAATATTTGCAAACGTTCGTTGCGCGACAATTCAGAAGAATTCTTATAACTTGCTTCTCGTCCGTTTCATTGTGCATTTATTATCTAAAAGCATTGTTTACGCTGTTCGAAGAATTAGAGCCACATTACGTACAGCTTTGCGGCATGCATTCTAAGCGCAGAAAAGTAGCTTTTGGTATGCAAATTCGAAGCAAATAATGGGATGATAAAGGCAAATGCGCGGCGAACGTGTATGTCCAAAATGCAGGAAAACATTGGAGAAGTTCCGACAACCATAAATGTATGTAGTGTATCACATATACATTAGTAAAACACTACTGTTCGAAATTTGAATATTACCTTACATTGTACCTAACTTCACTGCCTTCTTTCGGCCATTTTTAATCCATTTATATTTCCCTAAAATTAAAAAATATCTCAATTTTCTACGAAATACAAAAAAAAAGAAAAATTCTTTTGTAAATTAAATTTCACGTAGAACGTTCTTGAAATTTTACCGTTCCTAAATCCTTTCTGTTCGCTAAATCGAGCGTAAGATTGAAATAGAAAAATTCGAGGATCGCAGCAGTGTTAAGTACATAATTCAGAAGGTACTTGTATCGGAGAAAAAAATTTATAAGGAAAGAGGAAAATTGAATTGGAAGAAGAGAAAACTATTAAACTAACAATTACACAAACGAGATAAACATTTTTCTTACTTGATTTTTATCAGCAATTTCAAATTTTCACGACCGTAATTGAAGAAATGCAGCTAAAATACAGAAATTTGTTTCCACTATTAAATGTAATCAAATGTATTCCACTTTCGATATTGCACGGATTTTCTTCTAATCGCGTTTCTCTAAGGGAGAGTCTCTAGCGGACAGTAGAGCATAAAAGATCCAAGAAACGACGATATCTACGTTTGTTAAAAATTCCTTTCCTTCTTTTATGCGAGATATTCGTAGCTGCGAAAAAAAATCGCGACGTGAAAAGTTACGGTGAAACTTCTCTTCGAGAATGTTTTACGTACTTCCGGTAGTTCCGAAGATATCATCGGAGCGGTAAAATCTTCAGGCATAAGTTAAATCTTTAAACTTGCCTCTTGTTCGTAAAATGAGTTACGATTCTTTAAAATTATCTCTTCTCCACTGAAAGCAGAATTTTTGGTTGGCGAAGATGAATTGTTTAACATGTCCCACGATAGTATCTAACGATACTTTAAAATATCTTCCATTAGAGCAAACAACTATAACCATAGCTGTGATTACAATGTTATTCTCATTTATGGGGTAATTAGTTTTAAAAAATAAATATAAAAATTATTTCATAATTATTAAACTAATTATACATTATTATACATTGTTATGTATATTTTAGTTTAGTTTAAATTTGAAATAAAAATATTTCAACTATCTTTCATCGCGTTAAATTAATTTCTTTAAGGGAAAGTAGTTAAATCGCTCGTCATGATAATTTCTCAATATCAGCTTAATCATTCATTTCTTAATGTCCTATTAATAAGCAGTTCTTCCTCGATATATCTTGCACAGCAATTTACGATCACGTTCCTTCATCTCCAATTTTCCACGGCGCGTGTTCGTAAACAGCAATTTTCTTAATTAAAAGGCGAGAGGGAACGAAATAAAAGCTACTTCGGCTAAAAATTTCCCTCGAAGCAGAGAATGCTTTAACAGCGATAAATCCACGGCGAATAAACTGGACTAAAATTGTCTACTTCGCACCGTTTCGTTCTTACATAACGTCTCTCTTCCAGTCTATTCGACGCTATATTTCATCGTTACCTTACGTAACAATCCCTTAAACATTTACAACGCGAACAAAATAAAATCACACGGAAACACAGTTTTCGTTTTAGAGGCTGACCCCGCTGAGAATCTTCGCGCCTGTGTGCACCGACACGTGTACGTGCGCACGTGCATTGTCGTTCAACAGATATTATTAATCGAAAAATTAGGAATTACGGAAATCTGCAATTATTCTGGATATTCATAACAAAATATCGTAACGTATTAGAATGAAAGTTATTGTACAATAACGTAAAAATTATCTCGTTACCCCACGCCCCCTCACGAATCACGTGACCCAAATCAACCAATCGCTAATTTTCGTTGCATTAGCGTTGCACTTGAAGAGGCCCGATTTTCTGGGTTTCAGTGATAAAATCCAAAGACACTATGTCAGATACCTGTGAAAGCCATAGCACACACTATATACTCTACTATATACATCCACCTACGATAATGGCGCGACAGAAAACTTCGGATGAAATCGCAAGTTGCTCAGGCGATAGAGCGATATAATTCTCTCCCAAGGCTGAATGTAAACTTGTTGTGCAAACTTCCCTTCGAATAATCACGGGGGACGTGTATAACGCGCATGAAACATGATTCTAAGTAAACGGCTTAACGTGATGGGTTTTACGACCGTGGATAGGGCGGTCAGTTCTCGCGAGAACTCGAAATCTCGGGAAACGACTGCGCGTCTAAATAATGTCCGGGAATGATAGGATAAAGGGTCCGGCGAAGATTCGCTCTTGCATACTGTTTGCTTATCTCGTTAACAATGTCGCGGGATTATGAAAATGTTGATCTCTCGTTGAGGGATGCTCCGCTTTACCGGGCGTTTCAGTCGAATGCGAATCGTCGCGCATTGTTTCGCAAAATGAGCTCGCGGCGTTATATTTACCAAAATCGTGGACGAAACGTATTGTTTGACGTACAGTCAGTTCAAAAAGTCTCCGTACACACGATGCAAAATTATCGATGGTCAAATTTTGAGGGATCGTTGTAAGGAGAAATCTTCGATCTTCGAAACTGAAGTGAATTTAATTGTGAAAAGGAATTTTTTAATGTTCGTAAGAAACGTTTGAATTTGCATGATTTCGAAGAGGAAAAGTATAAAAAGGACGTAGGATTTTGAAATTGGAACGCTTCACTCTTTAAAATCAATCTTTGGAATTTTTGACATTTTATAAAGAAAATATCGAGACACTCTGAACTGTTATAACTTGTTAACAAAAATCTGTAGACCCATCAATTTTATATAATATTCATTTTGAAACGATTTTATAAATTTTATATTCATTTTACATTCATTTACATTCATTATTGTAGATACGAGGTACGTTTTATATTACGTTAGGTTAATTTTTCAATTTTGTATGTTTGATTATAATTAATTTCATTGTCTCGAATTCGTTCAGCATACTCGTGTATTTCTTAAATACACTGTGAAACACAGTACTACTTCGGTAATTCAGAATACTGTTCCACCGCGCTGTTAATGAAGTTTACTCCTAATTAATTATACTCCAAGTTATTGTAAGCTAAGACCCATGCGCTCAGGTGGTACACGAGATTAACGATAAATAAGTAATGTTGTGGAAATATTTATTAAAACCAGAAAATCATTCGGTTGAAAAACACGTTAGCAATTTAAATTTTAAAGAATTTAGGGAACGTCTAAGTTTTACAATAAATTTAGAATTTTGCAACGAACAAATCAACTTGATACACTTGATGAAGTTTAGAAGACAAACTAATAATTGGAATTAATAATTAACGTAACAAGGAAAACTTTACTTTGTTTTACCACGAAAGACTAATTTCAATCTCCACGTTTTCGTTTCCAAAAATAGTCACTGTTCACATCAAATTTTTCTAAAAATTTCTCCGTCAAACTTCGTTACCATAATCGCGAACAAATAATAATATTACTGCCCAAACATTTTCTCATAGAAAACACGAATATTTTCTCAATTAAGAGAGAAAATTTCCAATCGAATAAAAATTTCCAATTAAAATGGAAAACTCACACATTAATTTTAACAGCAAATAAATTGTGAAATATACACGTACGTGCAACACGATGTTGCGTGTAAATTTGATATTTATTAAAAAATATTTCATCACGTGGCTCGCATTAATATTCGGACACTAAATTTTGAAACTGTTAGAATTTTATAAATGAAAATTGCAGAATAATAAATTTTTAAAGCTTGAAGCTTCTATTTGGATCATTAATAGATGACACTTTTTTTCTCAAAAATGCAACCATTGAAAAATATTTTTAACGACTTAATCTACGAAAGATCTAAAGATCACAGTTTTTCCTTTTAAATCTCATTGTACGACTTTTTTTCTGTCAATTTCTTGTCAATTGAATGTAACGACAAAAATTGTACGATTTCTTGAATTTTCTAACACCAAACCAACCAAAGTTCGATAAAATGGCGAAAAAGGAATCATGCATACGAGTTTTCGGGGGTCGTTGTAAAGAGGAGGCTTCGATCTTGAAATCCACGGTGGATTCACTCATGGAAAAACTTTTTCAATATTTTTGCATCAGCATTTTCGAGAAGAAAGTTACCTTGCCCATCTGTTACGCGACGTAAAAAGCGTTCTAGAATAAAACGAACGATACATTTAGAAAGTACGCAACATAGAAGCTTTCAGCTGTCATCAAGTTTGTCATCGGACAAATTCACAAAATTATAACGCAGTTACAATATTTAGTATTCGAACGTTAATGCGAGTTGCTGTGCACGTTTTCGATATCGAAGAATCATGGCCAGTCGAAACGAACGAACAAATAGGATTTCAGTTACGTCTCTCTCCGCCAGGTAGGAAATTAAATTTCCAAAGGCAGCGCCAAGCTAATTTAGAAGTTCAATACAAGGACCTCCGAGCGGTTTCGAAAGTTTTATTAAGTTTCTGACGGAGGAATTTAACTTGTACACCCGAGGGATGATCAGGGCATATGTAAATAAAATGTAATCATCGGCTACGTGTGCGTGTACGACTTAAACAGTTATCGACTGACACTCTCGGGGCAACTTTCCCATCCTGAATGCATTAACGTATCCAATGCTACGTGGCACGCTCCGATGTCCCCGGAGACGTTGGTCCCTTTTGATCTTGATCCGAGACGAAACTGAAATTGCGGCTCAAGGGACGTAGTATTTGATTGCACTGCGGGTTTTTGTGAAAGCATTTATGAAAAAAAAGTATCGAGACGCGCGAAAATTCGAAATAGAACGACGGACTGAGACGAGAGAAAGTTCAAACAAACAAATATTATAACGCGATTTATCTTCGTGATTTTATAAAACGAAATTGCACCTAACAACGAGAATTGTTTTTCGTGTTCTGAGAACGGATATATTATCACTGAAAGTAATTTTGGCAGGGGTAACCCAGAAAATCGGGCCTCTTCAGATGCAACGCTAATGCAACGAAAATTAGCGATTGGTTGATTTGGGTCACGTGATTCGTGAGAAGGCGTGGAATAGACCTCGAGTAGGAGTGGCGTTGTCTGGTACTGAGCGATCGCGCCTGTAATTTGTTTTGTATCGATTCAAATGTTTGCATATCGATAAAATTTTATGGCAAAAAAGTCGTCTTCATTTTCTAGTCAGAACAGTTGTTTCTGGGCCTTTCAGTGAGACGAATTCTACTGGGGTACAAGTCATGCAGTTTTTTATATTTAACCTTTCGCGAGCAAACCTGGGTCTAGTAATCGTGAGTAATTTTTTTTTTTTATTTTCTTTGAAAAATTTGAAGAAACTCTGAGATGACTTATCGAAGTCTTCAGTTTAATGTACAATTGTTTTTTAAATCATATATTTGACAGAATAATTAGCAAATATTCCATAGCGAAATATTAATTTTAATTTAAAGTTGAGTTTAAACATGATTTTTTCATTATGTTTTAAAAATTGTTTTTTTCAGTTGTTGTCAGGGTGTTCGCGAATTAATAAAAAAATAATTAAAAAATTACGGATTTATAGCCCACCATACATATATATAAAAATACTTACTAAATAAAAGAAATCCCAACATTACTTCCACTTTTAAAATCATGCGCGTAAACATTCGTATTTTTAAATATTTTTTATTCAGTAAATGAACTAAATTTTCTACTTATGTCCACAAAGATTTGAATTTGGTCGCAGATATAAACATTTGCAGTTTAACTACAGTTAACTACGTGTTTTGGACTACATTTTAAAACAATATTAATTAAATATTAGCGACGTTCAAATCATTTTAAAGCTCCAACAGCATTTTAACGAGCGAACTGTACAAGTTTTAATAAAACAATTATTTTGAACTACAAATATTCCAATTAAGTTTAATTAAAATTAGTAATTAAATTAATTAAAAATATGAATGACGCGTGAAAAGTTTTTTCATGTTAATACCATTGAAGGTTACATCTCTCTCGAATTACATTTGCATTTCTTTTTTTTTTTTTGTTTTCGAAGATAACGCGAGTTCAAACTCTGCTAATTAAGAAACTGCGTAGCCAAATATTTTATATAAATAACGAAGAAGATTAGTAAATTGTTTAATTAATAATATTTCACGCAATTTTACAAAAATTAATTAATTTTTAAGCAAAAAGGAACATTTTTATGTATCTAATTGTAAGTGATATTTCGAAACAACTCAGCTACCACGCAGCAGACAGATTTTCGCAAATCAATTCTGCTTAAAATTAGCCCAGCATCGAGACTGCGTACTAAAACAAACACATATATGTATAATATATATATACAGCATGAATCAGGTCACATGATCATCTTGAACATCTCTGTTATTTTCGAAGATGTGAAAAAACTTTGTCAACAAAAATTGTTTAGTGCAATGACATGCTGTAATATGACAGAAATATATTTTTATAGTTGAAGGGATACACCAGCTCACCTCCGCATTTTAAATGGATATATTCCATTTTCTAAATGTGTGTAGACTGGTATGCTATATGTGCGCATTCACATAAGTATATTTACATCGAAGGGGTAAAATACGCCACTCATCGGGGATGGCCTGCGTAGCCATCCGAAAGGTAGGATGCAAAGTGGTTTCCGGTATGAATTCTTTATACGATGCACGTGGCCGCGACAGTGAAATGAGATTTCCGCTTTAAAAGCCACGTTGGCCGCCGGAAAAATTTTGCATTCTGTTCTCGTATACTTCCAGCATACAAGTACCCATCAATTGTGAATTTCAAAAATTCCCAACCTCCGAACGATCGGGAATATCGGCGCTGAATCGAGTGTATTACGAAGATCAAATCCAGTGATTTTATCCCGTTAAAAAAGAAAAACAAAAACTGCCGGTGTGGAACATGACGGAGGCGAACAATTTGTGTGGGAAGGATTTTAATAAAGAGGAGTAATGAATTAGTTGAATCGAATTGACGATTTTATATGTTTACAGTACTCAGTATGTGTATGTGTATGAGTATTTAATTATACTCAATATATTTAATAATATTTATAATATAAAATAATACAGTGATGTATGTATAATATGATAATAATATAATACATTTACTAATTAACTATAACTAATATGATACATTTAATATACTTAATTTTTTGCTGAATATTTAATTATAATTTATGCTATACTTTCGATATGTAGTTTTTTAACTGCCTCTTTCTTACGTTACATTTCATTTTTAATTTATTAAAGTGGAATAAAATAAATGAAGAGCAAACTGAGGGAGAACCGAGGATTAATTAACGTGAGTAGCAAGTAATAAGTAAAAAATAACATTGAAGAATAGTGCGAAATAAGTAAAAAACTACTTGTACCCCAATACGATTCGTCTCACTGAAAGGGCCAGAAGCAACTGTTTCGACTAAGAAATGAAGACGACTTTTTTGCCATAAAATTTTATCGATATGCAAACGATATTGAATCGATACAAAAGAAATTATAGGCGCGATCGCTCAGTATCAGACAACGCAATTCCTACTCGAGGTTTACTCCACGCCCCCTCACGAATCACGTGACCCAAATCAACCAATCGCTAATTTTCGTTGCATTAGCACTTGAAGAGGTCCGATTTTCTGGGTCATCCCCGCTAAAATCACTTTCAGTGATAATACGAAACAATTTATTAACTTACTAATTTAGAATGGAGAATTCACTTTATTATTAATTTAGAATAAAACAAAATACAAAATTTACTGATTCCTGAATGCATTAATCTAGAATGTGATAGAATGGAAAATTTAGAAATTCACTAACTCCTTTCATTTAACATCCGAGAGATTAAGCTGTAGAAATTCCAAGCTTTTTCACCTCTAATAAGAAAGTTGTATCCCGAATTTGTACTGCATTATCCCCCTTTCTTTAACCGCTTTGTCTCCTCAATTAAATTCGCATTTTCCAACTGCAGCAGCTTCACCAGTGAAACGGGTCAGTCGGAAAGTAGCCCACCCTAAAAGGAGAAAGGAGAACAGCCAGTGTACAAACACGTGCATAGGTGCGCGCAGCGAGAATCGCCGGGCCATTCGAGTAGAATAATGGTAGCTGGTGGAAGTGCATCGGCTAATTTACGAGTCGACACGGATGAAAACACCAGCTCTGTATTCTATGTGTGTGCTTACACTATTCATCGTAGAAAAATGGCGCCGCGCCGGTGGAGAAAAAAAAAAGAACCTCGACGAGCCGGTCTCCTCGATTCCGAATCGGACACGTTTGTCGAGAGCGGAATTCGAATCGTAGAATTGTTATCGTCTACAAGTGCTTGGACGCTTGCTGTCATTCGACTGCTGAAATTCGTCGATATTTCGTGGTGTTTTTAAAATCATTATTGTTTTTGGCTATCATAAATCTTTTTAGAGAGAAGAAATACTCTTTAATCACTCTGGTTTAGCAACATTCAAGAATTCTTAGAAATTTAGGTGTTAAAGTTTGTAGAAATTAAACAATTGACCATTTCTTGCGTATTTTATTTCGTTAAAAAAGAAAAGAAATGATCTCTCGATTGATGTAAGGTGGACTCACAAATATTATTTTATATTGCTATTTTCTTTTTACATATATCCTACATTACTATTTAGACTTTCAAGGATTTATTAATTTAACTCCGTCAGAATTTAAACAGATAAATAATTACTAGAAGATCTAATATCATCAAGAGACAAACTTCGTCTCTTCAATGCAAAACATAGAAGAAAAATCCCTTGTGAAAAATCTGCGCGAAACGCTTCTTTCGATGAACGGACGAATCGGATTCGTTCTTCGTTGATGCAGCTGGAGACGATCGCGGAAAATAATTTGCCACGCTCGTGGCCGTGTTCGAGCGATATTAAATCGTTCGTCGTTCGATAGTCGGCCGACTGACTCGACGCTGATCGATTTGAACTTTAAAGCTCGCTCCCGGAATAGTTCGCCTCGGTACACACAATCAGCTCTAGCCGGAGCTAACTCGTCTCTGTGCATCTTGTTCGGGCTCGATCGAGTACGGATTACTTTTGAATTAATTCTATGACGTTGGACGATCGATACGGGCAATCGTGTAAGAAGAGAGAGAGGAGTTGGAAAAGTGACGCTCGAGGAGCTACTTGAACGTCGTTACGTTTGCCCATCGATTTCGCTCTTGATCTGTCGCGATGTCGCATCGTTCTTGGGAAATAAGTTCATTCTTTTTTGTTTCATAATATTTTCATAATCGTCCTTTTTTGCCTTCACTTGATTTGATTGATTATTGATTTTGCACTTGATTGATTATAAATTGTAAATATAATGGAACGAATTCATCATTAAACTATAAATATAGTTAATTAGATATAAATATAGTTATATTGCCTTTGTGGGATTGATTTATTTTATACTTCATTTATGAAACACTCTCATACTATAATATTTATCGTTATATGTCAAACAATATTATATACATTCTATAATATTTATAATAATAATAATACATCAAACATTTATTGCAATATATCAAACAAGTTTTATTATTAGTGCACATAAATGTAATGGGACAAATTCATTATTAGAATACATAATAGTTATATCAGCCTTGTGGGAATGAGTTTATTCTACACTTCATTGATTGAATTCTTCAATGCAGTACATCAAACAATTTCACATGGAGTAAATACATTCTAACATCTGTCTTTGTAACTATCCTAAATAAAATATAGAATTTCTAAATTAAGATAACTTTCTTCTCTATCTTGCTGGAAGACAATTGTAACAAAATTTAATCTTCATACCTACCATCTTTGCGTATCTTATATCTGCAGGTGATATAATACAGGAAAGATATCTGTCGACTGATTTAACTAATGTAATTTAATAATTTTCTAAATAAATAAATTTATTAAATTATGAATTCTTTCTTTTATTGTTATTTTAAATCATAATTATAAAAAATGCTAATTACAGGATTTATATATAACAATTAATAATTATAGAATTTGTCTCAATAGCTAATGGAATTAAACGATTTTCTAAATAAACTAATTATATTCGTTATTATACTATTGTATGATTGTGGAATTAAGAAGAAGTAATCATAAATATTGCGAATGAAACTTTAAAAAGCGGTCCAAATATAATATGTTCAAACTGACCAATTCATGGAATCACGAAGAATTCAGTAGATTCGTAAGAATGTACTTTGAGAAGAGATTTGAATAATTCTTCGTGAAACGCATTGAAAACTTTTCCCTATTCCTTGCACTCGATGCACCTTTCACTGTTTAATCTTCGGTATTTTTTTGGCATTATATAAAAAATTCCGAGATGATAACTCCAAATGAAACAGTTCTACAAATATTCCTCCTACAATTAAATTAGAGCGTCGTTTCTTCCGATAGTTTACAAAATTCCCATCGAGGGAAAGAAGATACCGCCTTTTACAAGCCAGTTCCGCTCGAGGAAGCAAGATACCGAGCGAACCTCATTTAAAATGCAAACGCGCAAAGTAAAGTAAAGCGTCCACCGCCCACGTCTTCTTCCGTGATAAGGGAAATTTCGTACAAATCGACTACAAAATGTTTCCACGCGTCGGTGGAAACTCTATTAACTCGGATTCGTTAATTCGACGCGGAAGTGATTAATTAATGCGTTCTCGATATTCTCGCGAGAGTATGATATTCTGACTCAACTCCGGCGAAAGAATCGAAAGGAAAAAGAAGAGGCAAGGGAAACGAGTTCGATCCTCTTTTTCCTCAATAATGTTTTATCACTGAAAGTGATTTTAGCGGGGATAACCCAGAAAATCGGACCTCTTCAGGTGCAACGCTGATGCAACGAAAATTAGCGATTGGTTGATTTGGGTCACGTGATTCGTAAGGGGGCGTGGGGTAAACCTCGAGTAGGAATGGCGTTGTCTGGTACTGAGCGATCGCGCCTGTAATTTGTTTTCTATCGATTCAAATGTTTGCACATCAATAAAATTTTATGGCAAAAAAGTCGTCTTCATTTCCTAGTCAGAACAGTTGCTTCTGGGTCTTTCAGTGAAAAGAATCGTACTGGGGTACAAGTCGTGCAGTTTTTTCTCATTCTGAAAATTGAGTTCATCGATTCGACGCCATTGTCTTTCTCATTACGCGCTAATTAAAACCTGTTCGTCAGCTCTGACAATGAGGATAAACACACGAACGAATCTCAAAGGGTTAGACGAGACTCGCGGAACGATATGAATTCGCCTTGGATTCGTATCGACACTGATCGATAGACTCTGGATTTTTATTGAGATTTATATTTTTGAGAATACGATTTAAAAAAAAAAAGAAGAAAAGAGAGAGAGAGGCTTAGTAGAAAATTACAATATTTAACAAATATTATGGAAAGCACAATATTTTCGATATATTATTTTCGTCATATTTGGTGCTTCAAAATTTTCCACGAGATCTTTCGAATTTTGAACAGATCGACAGTAATTTTTGCTTTTTATTCTTAGCTGGGTATATTTAGGTCATTACAGATCGTAACGACTGATTTAAAAATTTTTAATTTAATTGAATTCCACTGCCAAAGTCCAAATATATTTATCACAAGAAGACGTAAAAATTTTATTTTGTTCTCCGTAAAATATTACTATGTACTATTATAAGAATTTTCTTTTAGAATGTTAAAAAAAGAACAGACTTTTGTGATGTAAATTAATAGCAACAAGTTACAAATAAAATATTTATCCTTCTATAATATTGTAATTTAAAAGTAACTTGCACGTATATAAAATCCACGAGCAATAGCGTGAACAAGATAGAAAGAACCATACTCACTCGCCTGAGGACGTACCATTAAATTAACGCACCATTAAATTAACGCACAAGCACCTAATTAATTAAAAAAACTGAACCGCAATCTCTGCAACAACTACGTTCTTTACGAGTGTCGTATTACCGTAGCTCAAAGACAAACATACGAAATAAATTTGACCTCGCAGGACCTCCTTCAGACATTCTGAAAACTTTGAATTTTCTCACATACACAGATTTATATAATCTGTTAAGTCTCACAGTCAATTAAAAGTCTTTTAAGATTAAAAAAAGAAAAAAAAATTTGTGTTCCGAAATTTTCATTTCGTCTGCTCATTGCTCCGCTCTTACGTTCCACCAATACCGAATGTTTCATTTCTAACAATTACTAATTCTCAGACTTAACAATTGGTAACTAATTCAGTAACTGGTAAATAATTAGCTAATTATTAACCAGTAACCAGTCAATAATTATTAGCTAATCTAGTAACTAGTAAATGAATAAAATTTAAATAGCAACTAATCGTTGCTGTGAATTATTAATTCGCAGATTTAATAATTAGTAACTGATTTAGTAACTGGCAAATGAGCTAATTATTAACTAGTAATTATCAGTTAGTAACCAATTATCAACTACTAAATAATCAGCTAATTATTAACCAGTAACCGGTTAATAATTAGCTAATTAACCGATCTACTAACTAATCGTCTTCTCCCGATTTCTCAATCGTGATCCTCGACGATTCTTCATCCTCGAATTTTCTAATTTCCAAGCGGCCGATCAAATATCTCAATTATCCCCCGGACTGATATCGATTCGTTTGCTCGAGGCGACGGGGAGACGGATTACCGAAAAGATTACGTCGCAGTTGCAAGAAAAATTGCAATAAGCAAAGGGCGCGGGTGCTCGACGCGACGACGGGGAAAAATCGATGGCCACCCCCCGCGTTGGTGCGGAACCAACCATCGAGTGACTCTTTCTGCCTGTAAGACAATTGGACCCGCGACAACGCCGGATCGTTCGAACGGAACGCGATCGCCCTCTGGAAAATGGACTGATTTCACAGACATAACCGGAGACGCAGGTACCGCCTAATTCTAATGAAATTCGGCAGTCATCGATATTAATGGCAACTACTGTGTTATGCAACCCCAATGGTGTTACCAATGGCGTGTGTCTGAATACGCGCGCGCCGTTCCGCTGAAGATGCTGTTTCGTTCAAGCGTTCCACGCGATCGGAGAGAGTAAACAGCAATTATTCTACCAGTTAATGAGGTTAATTGCGAGAGTTGCGACGAGACGCAACGCTCCTGGCAAATGCGCTGATTGTTCCGCTTCGTTTGTTATTTGTCCGATTAAGGTCTAGTTGGGATTATTGATTACCGAGAAAAAAAAATAAAAAATAAAATAGAAGTGTGTTGAGAGTTTCGGGACGTTCGTTTCATTTGGTTTCGGCTCTCAGCATTTAGTGGGGTTCTGATTGTTCTATCATTTGAATAAAATTTCGGATAATTTTATAAAACTGGATACTTTATATTTGTTAGACAAAAATTCCTGCCAATTACTTTATTTTACATTTTAATACTAGTAGATGGTATTTTAACTTTTGTAAATAATAATTTAAGCAATTTTAGTTGAACGTTGCAGTTGACGGGATTTTTTGGGACAAATATTTTTCAGAAACGATAAAATTGAAGCTGCAGCTTCGATTGAGGTGTCAACAACCTTGTAGTTGTAGTGGTTGACCTAATTTTGCACGATCAGAAACAAAATTTTATACAGACAAAAATTGACAATTATATTACAATTATGTTACGATTATATTATCAAATTATAGCACCTGTTATAGTGTTTGATACAATTTTGAAAACAATCGATTATGGAATACATATCGTTTATTTTAAATTACTACCTAAACATTAATATTAAACAGGAATATAAAATTTATAATTATATTATCGTTACGTAAAATACATTATCGAGTTAGTTAATGATTTAGATTTTGTATGACGAAAAACTAAGCTCATTTATCATTTACCTTTATCCCTTTCGCATTTATGAACAAGATATCTTTCGCGTCTTTTCATTAAGACGCGATTCAATCAAGTTCGTGAAGTAACACGATCATAAATTAATATTCTAGAACAATAAATCTTTATTTCATTCGCTAATGATCGAAACTTTTTAATTCTCTTCTTATTTAATTCAAACGTGGTTCTGACGCGAGATTCATCTAATATTGAGAGATTCATCTAATATTGAGAATGGATAGACATTTTGTTTGTCGATACGAAGGGGTTAAGTTCGAAAGCGTTACCAAACTCGAAGCGTTTAGCACCTAGAATTAGTAGAAATCGGGAGGATGCTAATGCAACCACCGCCTGGTGAACCTATCTCTTCTTGCAAGGAAACATGGCACAATTTCCGCCTGTGTCACCTTGTTGCCACAACGTAGATACCTTGCAATTGTGTGATGATTAGCATATAACAGAAGTTTTTTTGAATGGAAATTGTCTCGAGACGATCTAATATATATTCGGTATGAAAATTACTTCATTTCATAATACTCGCTTGATAAGTATATTTAATTATCGATAATCAATTAATCTTTTTCCGGTGGTCTTAAGTTAAAATTCATGCACGAAACGACTTGTATTCCAGTACGATTCGTCTCACTGAAAGGCCCAGAAGCAACTGTTCCGACTAGGAAATGAAGACGACCTTTTGTCATAAAATTTTATTGATGTGCAAACATTTGAATCGATACAAAACAAATTACAGGCGCTATCGCTCAGTATCAAACAACGCCACTCCTACTCGAGGTGTACTCCACGCCCCCTTCCGAATCACGTGACCCAAATCAATCAATCGCTAATTTTCGTTGCACCTGAAGAGGGTAGACACCTAACGAGTCTTTTTCAATTTCTCTCATTTTCAGTTTCCGATTTTTAGAAGAATTTTGTCCCATCATATCAGCTTCCTTCAACAAATATCTTAAATAAACTTTGTTCAGCGTCGATTGCGTCGATGCTTGAAACACGATACACATATAGTAAACGGATATAGCGTAAAAATTTCGTATCTGACGTGATGTACAGGAAGCTGACAAATCGAGTCGTGCATCGCACGTGATCCACGGGACATGAACATGTTGAAAACGTTCGCAAGTGGACAAAGTTTTTTGAAATTTATTTAAAAACTCTTCGCGAGAGTTACAATTCCGAATGATCTATAGAAGAAGGAAAATGAAAGCTAAATTTCATAGATGATACAGTTTCAAATTTCTCTATATTCTACGTGTTAATTAATTAATGTGCTTGATTCTTTGCGTAAATTGGTTCGAGATATCACAAAGAAACAAACCCCAAACTTTCTGAAAAAAATAAACGCGGAAAACGAAGGGAAACTTGTTAACGTTTATGTCGACAATAACTACAGGAACATACATAGTTTAAAATAAATGGAGGAAACTTCCTGTCCCAGTAGGATTATGCGCAGATTCATATCGCGATGACAGTGACAAAGCACTCTTTGAACAAAAAACACGCAATTTCTCGAATAATCTGGAATAATGTATTTCGAATTAATCATAAAAAAAGAACTGCTGAAAATGTTTAATATAAATAACGGTAAGTATTATACAATACGTCCGTTGTATGTGAATTAACTGAGTTGATAAATCTAAATATAAGCAAAGATTATTGAAAAAAAATATTGCAAATTGCAAAAGTTATAATCAGTACAGACAATTACTTTGCTCCTTTTAATTTTTTAGAGCACTATATCTGTCACATTAAATTGTAAAACTTAATTTCATCGAGTGCAACTAAAAAAATATAATTTAAATGAAAATTTGTATTTTCTTATTAAATAAACGACTGTTTTAATGAGCAATTTGTTTTGGGAACATCTACACATTTTTAACAGTCGACAGACATTTTGGAAAATTAATCGATATTAATTTTTTTTTTAAAGATGTGTTTTACGTTCTGTTACATCACTATAATACTAATTTTCCGTTTGCTTATTGTTAGTACTAAACGTATCAACGCAACGCCCGCTTTCAAAATATTATTTAAAATTCTGCACCCGCTGTTATTTATCTTTCGTTCATTTATCTCTCGTTAAAAAAGGATGAAAATATGCAATTTTTTCCCCCCTCGTTATCTGAAAGTTATTTCTGCATTGTTTCCTATATTAAATCGATAGTTACGTATAGTTACCATTATTTCATTTGATCAGTTACAGTTTAGCGTTGAAAATAAAATCAATATAGAAAAGAAAAGAAAAAGTATGAACTAAAAATTTCAAAGATAAGACGTAACTAGTTAATTCCAAAGTACTTTATTAGAACCTCTCCGCTGTGTCTTCTTATCGTACAATGTTGCGCCGTTATCTTCAGACATGAAATACACGAAAAGTTCATTACGCTCAAACTACAGCGCTGCTTCCTCGAATGAGATGCACAACTGAAAATTTCAGTAATTAACGAAACATGTTTGTTCACCTGCTATTGTCGCTGTTCCGACCCTCCCCATCCTTTGTTCCGACCGCAATGCCCCACGTAACTTGGAAATTACGTTTCGGGAATTTTACGTTATCAGCCAAAATACGATTGATTCGAGAAGACTGTTCGCCGATGAGTTAAACTCATTGTCTTTCGTTGGCGAAACGAAACGTTGGGTGAGTTCCTCGGAAGGGTATCTAGATTTGTCAGTAAATTGCAGATGACCGTTCTGACTGATATTTACGAAGCAAGAAAGATTTACGAGATTGAATCCCAGAGTAATGCACGTCGTGCTTCTAACTTGGATCATGTACGCGTTTTTGAAATGCAGTGGCGTTTGTAATGCAGCTGTAACGTTTGCGAAACAAATGGTGCGTGGAAAATGAATCCGGGCTGACTTTATCTGTCTATTTTATCTTTCCGAAAGGAAACACTTTTTTCTATGAAAACGTTTCACTTGTGTAGGTCGATGTTGCATTTATAGGTTAGGTTATCACGTTTTATTATATTATGTAGGTTAACTTATCATATTTTATCATATTATATAGGTTATACAGATAACTTATATTTTATCATATTATGTAGGTTAACTTATCATATTTTATCATATTATATAGGTTATATAGGTTAACTTATATTTTATCATATTATATAGGTTAACTTATCATATTTTATCATATTCTGATTTAAAAGCTTAAGTCGACAAATTTAAGAATGATTATTTTAATCGTAATTAAATTGATTCTAAAATAAATTTATTATTCATTTAAAAGTTCGAAATTATGAGGAAAATTCTGACCGAAATTTTCATTTCAGTAACACTTTCTCGAAAAAGAAATAAATTTAATTTATTAATATTGACGTATTAACATTTAGTTAATACGCTTTTTAAAAGTGATATTACATTTAAAGTAATTAATTCGACGAGATTGAAAATGGAATGACTTTGTTTCTCGTGAATCACTTATTTCTTTCATAAATTAAAGCATAATACAATTTGAATGAGAAATTGTCTTCCATCCCAGATTATCTCGTGTAAAGTTTTTTAGATCTTTGTAGACAATCTTGTCTCTCGCAATCATTCGCTTCTTCCATAAATTAAAGCATAATGTGGTTCGAGCAGATGATCTTTTACAAAAGTCTCGTACAAAATTGTTTAGATTTTCGTGGATTGTTCTTTCACTGTTTCGCCAAATAAATAAATAAATAACGAATCTAAAATATTGATAATACAACACTAAACTCACAACAACTAAACTAAAACACTGGTAAAATAACAAAACTAACTTTAAACAGAACTTCAAACGAAAATCGTGCGATATAAAAATTATAAACGCACGAGAAGCGCTATAATTCCGGTTAGGTACGGAAGAGAGCTATCGTGAGGAGCAAATTGTCAACCGTGACGCGTTTCATTCGCAAATTGTTCGACGATCAGAAATCGCTGCGAACAACGTGCGCGATTATCATGAATTTCACATGGAGAATACTTTATCGATACACCGTTCAAAGATGTTTATCCCGAGGTCTTTGAGAGGGACTCTTCGTCAACAGCCGCCACGGTGATGGATTTGCTCCGATGTACAGACGTAAAAGCGCACCGGGGCGTTTCCGTTTCTTTTTTTCTTTTTTTTTTCGCGGGAACCGTCTCTCGATCGGTTCGATCGCAACTGCAACCGAAATTGGAATTGGAATTTAAAAACGCGATTCGAGAGAGAGAGATGCTTCGCTCGATTACCGTGCACCGGGAAATTTGAGATCAGCCTGTCAGTTTCAGCCATGATCTCGATCTCTACGAGCAGCGATCCGCCCGAATGGAATTATCAAACTCACTCACTCACTCTCCTCTCTCTCTCTCTCTCTCTCAGAACCCTTACGCGTACGTGAAGAAGGAATGCGAAGGTTTCGAACGAGGATCAAACTGAATCGTGTTATTTGCAAGTGTTTCGATTAAGTGATTCGATGATCGGATACGACTTTTCCGAAATTAACAGTGATAATAAAATTACTTGTTTTATGAACGAAACCGGTTTAATAAAGTAAATGTAATTGGGAAATTGAACAAACAAAAATAACGATGAAACGAATTTCTCAGATTATTTCAATTGTGAATTATATTTGCGAGTGTTTGACTAAATGAAACAAAATATTTCCAGCTTCTGCGAAGTGAATAACGATAATGGAATTAATAAAATAAATGTGTGAAATTGACTGAATAAAAATAATGGTGAAATGAATTTCTCAAATTATTCCGATATTTTAAAGTTTGAATGCAAGTTTTGTGAAAATTACTGAAACATATTTGTAAACGTTTGACTAAATGAAATCAATAACTTCTAGCTTCTATGACATTAATAACAATAACAAAATTGATGAAAATTGATGTACAAAATTGAACGAATAAAAATACGTCGACAAAATTTATCGTGAATTTGTATTAATTCAAACTCAAATTAAGAATTTAAACAATTAAGCCGAATTAAAGAGGAGACAATGCAGACAGTGGAACCTAAATTACAAGAACGTCGAACGAAATTAACTTAACGATCGATTATCGGAACATCAATTAAGACTGAAAAACAAGAGTAGTAACTGAAGGGAATTGTTACATTTTTATTCAAAAGTTTTTATCCCTTTCAACGTGAAAGAGGAGAATAATGATTAATTGTACGTGACAGTTCATTACATAAAATTTTAATGTACTGCATATAGATTCTATCGAATTTTACAATACAATTCTATTAAATTAATATAAACATTAATATTCTATTAATTAATATAAACATAGTGATTAACAAGTAATAATAATAATAATATAATTATATAATTATAATATGATATAATTCTATTAAATTAATATAAACATAATGATTAACAAATTTTCAATTTAAGTTAGTAATTTATAGAATTCACTATGTAGAAGAAATTTAACAAAATTGTATTTATTTGAAATTTTATTCCAAATATAGATGGATCCTATCAAACTTTATAACATAATTGTAATTCTATTTTACTCAATAAAGAATAATAATTCGATTTTTAAGCAAATTTGACAATACGCTTCGACATCTTGATTCTGAGCTTGAACAATGTTACGACAGTACCTCTTGGGTATCGATATTCAGTTTCGAAACAAATTCAGAAACAGTCAATAGCTATTCAACTTTCGAGACAGGAACAGCATAGCCAAACTTCTGGCAGAAACAGTTCTCGAGGATAATTGATCGAATCAGAACTATAATTTCGTCCTTGAGCGTGTGAAACGAATTTATATGAAATTCAGTTCCTGTGTGCGAAGGATATTTTAAAGTTGAACGTGAAGACGATCACCGAGTAGAAGAAAACTGACGACACCAGCAAGGATAGTTCTTAAAATTCATAAAGATTCGAAATTGTACATTTTCTTTCCTATTTAAATTTTAACAAAGATCTTTAATTATAATGATCGTGCGTAACGGCGAAGGGATAAAGTATACAAGGATGAGAAAATTAGCAAAAGGGGAAATTTCTTTTTTTTTTCTCTTGGACATTACAAACATGAAATTTTTACTTCATCGAGTTTCTAAGAATTTTAAGAGCCGCGATTTTTAACAAATTTTTCTATATCGAAGTTCTACATTCTATAAAAAACTTTAAACTTTGTGATTATTCTGCTTCTTCGAGCCGAGCTTCTTCGTAAATGTCAAGATCGATTTCGTGTTATCATTTTCTAATTTTTCTTATTTATTTGACGACGAAGTGGAAGGGCGTGAAAAGTGTGAGAAGTAATTTAAAGTAAAGTGTCGTAAAAGATTGATGGAGAAATTTATCAATATCTGAAGTTAATTTAATTATCTGTGTTTGAAATTCATTTAATTTTTGACGACGTTCTTCCGAGATTTCTGAAACGAAGAGATTTTCTAAAATACATGTGTGATTAACGTCTACGAAGCTAATTTTAAGAACACGTGTACACCTGTTATACAACTGGTGTAGTGATTATGAGTGTACATGTTTTGCAGGCGTGTAGAGTGAAGGGTTCTTAAGGTTTAAATGGATAGCCTCAAATAAGAACTTTACAACGAAATTTTCGCGTGGAGCTTAAAACAAGACTTTTAAAAGGCAGAAAGTTTCAACTGAACGAGTCGTTAATTCACACGTTTTATAATGCACAACTCTGTATCAATAAATGTGGCAATATAATTTCAAACAATTACTTGAAAAAAAGTTTATAAATTTATTTATCGATATCAGTAGAAAAAGTTGGTAAAGTTTACTGATAGTTATACAATGAATTTTTATGCAAATTTATATCTATAGAGAACATAACGTAATAATAATAATAATGTAACACAATAATAGGAATATATAGATAATATAAAAACTGCACGACTTGTGCCCCAGTACGATTCGTCTCACTGAAAGGCCCAGAAGCAACTGTTCTGACTAGGAAATGAACACGACCTTTGCCATAAAATTTTATCGATATGTAAACATTTGAATCGATACAAAACAAATTACAGGCGCGATCGCTCAGTACCAGACAACGCCACTCCTACTCGAGGTCTACCCCACGCCCCCTCGTGAATCACGTGACCCAAATCAACCAATCGCTAATTTTCGCTGCATTAGCGTTGCACCTGAAGAGGTTAATAAATATGGTTATTATGACAGTAATAGTAATATTATGGTAATTATTATATTATTACATTATTATTATATAATTCTATATTATGATAATTATAGTTTCTCTACTATAAATAAATATATAAACAAATAAGATTATAACACTGCACGTCGCATCAGGATTTTGCAGAGATCCTGTTACATTCGTGAAGCTCGCTTTCCTATTATCTAAAGGAATAAAGATGGAAAAAATGGAGGGACAAGCGCACGTTCCCGGGCTCGATCATCAGGGATCACCGTTACGGTACCAACCATCGTCTCGTAGAAAAGTTCACGTAACGAGATACGAACCGATATAACCACTGGTTAGCTGATAAACGAAGAAAAATTCCGAAAAGGAGGAACGGTGGCTCTGGCCTTTTGAGGGGACACGGGCATTAAAAGTATATATATATGTAACCACCGTCTACAATGCGATGTATTATTCAAAAGGGCGAAACCACGATGCTTTAATAAAAGCAAAACGCAGCCAGCGTGCTTGCAGTTTTTAATGTTGTCGTGGAAAACGCAGTCGGCGATATTTCTGTCATCGCGGGGGAAATATTTGCTGAAAATTTCATCCCCTTTACTCTCTGTGTCAAAGGTTTCTACCCCTTTCACCTCGTTGGATGTTTTTTCCTTTTTTTTTTTTTTTGAGGACTATTCTCCTTTTTTTTTTCTTTCTTTCTTTCTTCTCTTGCATTCTGATCCAAGAGCGGAAAAAATGCGTGGTTAATTCCATTAAAGGACGAAACCGTAACGCTGCTTCGTCTTGAACATGGTAAATGAATGAGAGGACGCATTGCGACACATTTGAAAATGCGTCGTTCAGAAAGTGGCCAGAAGTTTCGAAAGTTGGAATAATAATTTAGTGGAGTCGTTGGAGTGCAATCAGGCGGGAAATTTATTGCGACAACTACGTATTTTTTAATAATCGAAGCGTCGATGTATTGTAATGAGTTGAGGGGATGATTTCATTATTCAGGAATTTTGTCTTTGATTTATTAAAGTACGAATGTCCATCACCTTCAAATACGAAATGTAAAATATTTCAATCGTATATCAGTTTCAAATATGAGTTATAAAATGTTTCAATCGTGTTTCATCATGTATCATCTTCGAATATAAAATATAAAATGATATATTTGTAAAATAATGATATATGTTATGTAATTATATTTCACGCACTTATATTTTACATTTTATAAAATTGTTAATGTATCTATAAGTAATTTACACATTTTGTGTCATGTTAGATATGATTGTCATGTAATTTTCAAATAATTAAATAATTAATTTCATATATTCTCTAGCAAAATTATCAACACGTAAGTAATCTGCATCATCTGTTTCACATAAAGTACTCAACTGATCTTCAGCTTTCCTCTACTTTGAAATAACTAAAAAAAAACTACCCCAATATGTTCGAACAAGGACGTAAATCAAATTTTCGATAGTTTGATTCCGCTTGAATCACTCCAAAAATTCCGCAGAAGATCGAAGATCAGACTGTGACCTCGCCGACGTGTTCGGAGCTACAATGGAAATTTGAAGAAGAGAGGAGAATCAAATCGCAATCAGTTCATTCTTAACGTTGTCAATCCTCAACCACCGTTATCCTGTCAGATCCTGCTTTATTGAATGTGTCAGCCGGGGCGCGTGAACGTCTCTACCGGCGCGACGTTTTAATAAAGTCGACGAGGATGCGTGATTCCGCCTTATTTTCGAGCAATCCGACCGTTTTCAGTCGCCAGTTCGCCAGAGAGAAAGAAATTCTCGTCTTACCCGCGTCTTAAGGGATACGTTCGGGCCGCGAAGATAGCCAGGTGATAACGTAACACCACCGTCGAAAAATCTTCTGTCGTGACAATAAAGGTTTAGGTTAGGTTAGGTTAGGTCACGAGAAAACTTCGACCCGCAGATCGGTTTTTAACCGATCGTTTTTTTTTTTTTTTAGATTCTCTTTGCCTCACTTGGCACACGGTGGAAAGAAAAGTTTGTCCGTGGCTATCATCGATGAATTCTACACCTTTGATTTGATGGAAATACGTGCGAAGAATCTGCCGCAAAATTGACCTTAACCTTGAATTTCAAAATTAAAAATTTTTTTTTATGCATTCTGTCTTTGTATCACAAAACTTTTTAAAGGAACCACAGATCGTAATCTAATAGTTTTTTTGAAAATGGCGGAAAAGTTTCTTCGTCATTTAACATTGAAGACACGTGTGTTCTAACAGCGACTTTATGGTTCTGGACGCATGAATTTAATGTTTATATTTCGAATAACGTTGACAGTTGATTATTTAGACTCACACTGATGCTACAACTATGGTAAATCAAATGTTAGTGAAACCCAATACGAAAATTACGTGTAAAATAGACATTCACGCCATTCCAGAATTATAAAGTCGCTGTTAGGACTCACGCAGTGTTAAATGATTGAGAAACTTTTCAAAAGAACTATTAGGTCGCTACCTATGATTTCTTGGAAAAGTTTTACCATCGCGATGAGTACAATGATCAATACAATGTAAAAAAAAATTTTAATCTTGAAATTCAAGGTCAAGGTCAATTTTGCGGCAGGTTCTTTTCCATCACATAGAATTCATCTGTGATAGCCACGGGCAAACTTTCCTTTCCACCCTGTGCACACGTCACGCGCGATGATTCACCGCGATGAATTTGCATAGACTTACGAGGAAAAATGCGAGTGCAAGCAAAAGTGCATCCGTGGCTACGTAATTGGCGTCGTTTCGAGTTTTTATCGCCTGGCGGTAAATCTTGATAAAAGACGAACGCAAAAGCCGAAAGGTTGATTTCGATGTAATTTAGAATCGCCAGCCTTGGAACTTCGAGTTTTAATTTTCCCTTGATTTTGACGAATCGGGGGACTTTCAACGCTTGATAAACTGTCGCCCGTTGAGATGCACGTGTTCAGCGCGGAACAATTTCTTGCAATGAAAGAGTGAATGAAGATGAACAACGTATATCGTTAAACTGTTGCTTTCAATCGTTACAACTGAAATTTTTAAATAATCGCGAAATAATTATTTTCATATCACCGATAGAACGTTTTAAGTAAATTTTAAGCTCGTGATCCTTGAGACTTTGTATTTCAATCCTGTTCTTATTTTGACAGAGTTATCACTTGTGTAGAAACGCTGTTGTGTCCACTTTTTTGGACACTTGAGAATTATCGTCCGTGAAAGGATAATATTATGAAATTAAAGAGTGAACAAAATTGAACATAATTATTTCCCTTCTAAACGAATTTGACGTTAGAATAGTTAGATTTTTAAATGGCACGGAAATTAACGTCTGTCGATCATATCGTAGATTAAAACCGCGACGAATTGGAATATTTTTATTTAAAATGTACTATAAATCACAAATTCTTTAATTTTTTTCTATTTTAGATTGCGAGATATCCCTCATAAGCGATATAAAAATTGCAACAAAAAGTAAATATCGTGACACACCTATTGTTGCACACCTATTGTTGTAGATTCGCACGACGAATTTTATCTCTTGAAATAAATACCGAGTCGACATCGATTATCGCTTTCTTCCGTTCTATGAAAATTTCATTTCGCGCTGCAACTGATTTATATCCCCAATTCCATCTGTTCGCGAAATATATTACGAGCTTATTTGTTCCTTTGAATTACCCCGGCGTACTTGGAAAGAATTGGAAGTCTTAGCGATTTAAGGAAGTAAGGAAATATGGTGTACGATTGTGAATCCTACTTTATGGCGTCGAACCTCGGTAAACTAATTTCGATCTACTTCTGGCATTCGCGTCGTCTGAACTGAATCCTTTTCTCGCAGAAAGAAATTTCTTAGAACTTCGAAGTTTTCGAATAATTTCTGCAATTTCGTCGTCCAACTTTAACCTTAATAGATTAAGGATAAAAAAGAAAAAGGAAAGTTTGAGAAAAGAGAAAATTTCAATCTTCAAGACTACGGACAAAAATTGTTCAACGAAATTTCGAATTTTCAAGAATGAAATTTTCTCGAAATTTTGGAAGAACACGCTCGCAATCAGTGAAAGTAGAGATTTCGCGCGTTAAAATGAAATTAATTAATATAAACATAAGTAGATTACGACAGATATTTTATCTGGATAAAATTAAATCTTTAAAAAAGAAATTAATTTCGCGCGATGAATTGTTTACCGATTAAACCGCAGAGGAAGAAATCACTGGGAAAGCCCAGTGAAATATAGAGATCTTCAACTCCTCGAGTGCTCTTTCTCGGAGAAAATACGTCTTAAGCGCTATAGGTTACCGACGGCTCTCTTCGATTATCAGACCAGCAGAATGCTTTCACCAAAGAGGTTACTGAGATCCGGTCATCTATCCTTTGCCACGCTCGTCCAATGGACACTTCCAAAGGCTCTGCCGATGACACATGAATAAGCATCAGCGGTGATGCTCGGCCGCAAGCTGCCTCCCGCGCGAGCATCTTCCCCAAAGTGTTCGAACAAACAATCGTTATCGCTTTGCACGACGAGCAAGAATAGTTCCACCTTCGGAAAGATCTCGACACTTTCAAGTCAAATTTAATCGATACAATTGCAACTAGAATTGCCGATTTCTGTGCATACATGGGGAAATCTTGTTGCGTGCAATATACAAAAATACTCGTATCATAAATGTCAAAATGAAGTAAATTATATTACGCGACAAATTTTTTTCAATTCCAGCGATGTTGATAGAAATTTTAACAATTTATTATTGTAACAATTTTTGGAAAAATCTGGTGGTGCAGAAATGCACACAATATGCAACGATATGCAAAATATTTATTATATTTATGTGCCATTTATATTTGTATTATATTAGAAGAAACAAATTTCTATTTAGATTCTATCTTTTTAATTTTACGTTCTTAAAAATTTCGTTTTCGTTTCGTACATCGCCTTTCATCTACCAATATCTTCTCCTTTAATATTCGATTCGAGAGATTTTAATTGCAAAAGACTCGCTTAAGAACTCGACATGCTTCAAAATGAAGCTCCACTCTAAATATATTCCCATCTATTTCGTTTTCACGCTTATCAGCTTCTTTAATATTACAAAATAAATTTTAATTACAACAGTCTTGTTTTTAACTCTTGATTGCTCCAGCAACCAAAGAGTTTTACACTGAATTTATTATATTGACAAATGAAGAATGCATTTGTCTTGAATATACATTTCGATGCATTTATTCAATACACACGTTTATTCGATAACTTGCATATTTGCTCAATAACTTTTAACAATTAAACCAATCATTTTATTATTGATAACAAGTAAATTCGCATTTTTGTGAATATGACGAAAAAAGTAAAATCACAAGCATTCTGTGCAATTTTGTATCTCCAAATTTTCAACAAACGCATTATCAAATGAATCAAAGAACTCTATTCCAAACATCATTTCCAAAAGTATCGATTTCGTTTTCATCTTCCTAAATTAAGTTTCATCGACCATCTTCTTCTTCAATATTCGATCGCAAGAAAAAAAAGAAAAAAAAAATGAAAGTTTAATTGCAAAAATTATTGCAGATAAAGTTCGCTGGAAACTATCGCAATCTCTCGGAGATTTCCATTTAGAGGTACTTTTATCTCTAACCGGAGCTTCCCTCCGCTTAAAAAGGCTCGTTGGAAAAAAGTTTTCCGCGAGGAAGTTCGCGGACGTTCGAAAAACAATTCGACGGAACGTTGCGGGAAGAAAAATCGCGCCGCGGCCATAAATTTGCAGGGCGAGAAAAGAATCAAGAAACACCATCGTGGCGCGACAACTTGCCCTAAAACGGAGAAAGAACGACCGAGAAGAAAAGATTATTACAATTCGCACTCAGGTTTTTGATTCCTCGACGCAACTGAATTCGATGCGTATCCAATTCGATCAGATTTTGTGACGAGATATCAGTCATAAATCAATTATAAAAATAATATAAATCAGTTATATGCGATATTTCATTATATTTATCGTATAATATTAATCATACAATTATACAATAAGTTAAATTATAAGATCAATTAATTTCTGAGACATAATTCATTAACGAATTCGTGTACGAATATGTAGAATTTCTGAAAAATATTCCGCGAACTTCTGTGCGGAAGTTCTGTATTTTCAACCGAAACGTTTCATTTTTCATGGAAAAAAAATCCTTTGTAAAATTGCCTGTAACGAAGGAAATTTTAAACATTTCGCAAAGGATCTACATATGTACATCGCGAATAAATGTTAAGCAAAAAGTACGTTTGGTTGTATAATATTTAGTTTCGTTCAATTCTCGTCCAGCTATTTATACATATATACAAATACTCAAGACTACAATATTTTATTTATACTATAATATTATTTTACAACATTCACAGTATTTTATAATACTATATTTATAATATTTTATTCCAAATTTCCTTCTAATTTCATTTCTCTACAAAAAGACTACCAGAATTCTTGCAAAAATTGCAGAATTACGAGAGAAGAATTTTCCTTTGAAAAAAATCTTTGTATTAAATTCGAAGTTAAATTTTTTTTTTTTTTCGCTCGTTCGACTCTTTCTTTCTCGTCGCGCGCAGTCATATGGACCGCACGTAAAACAATTGAATGCCAACGCGCGATCGATTATTCGTCGGTATACCATCACCGTTCTAATCCGAAACCGTGTTCACGCGCGCGTTATCTCGCTCAGCTGTCGATTCACGGATTATCAGGGACCGACGCGTCGTCTACGGAACGTGTGTTAGCTCGAAGAACCTCGAAGATTTGCGGTGCATCCACGGATTCGTTTTCGAGGAGCTCGCAGACGTTAAGCAGGGACGATGGATAACCGAAAGAGATTTTACCTCTCCATGGGTATACCGCAAATTCCTCTGAATTTTATCAACTCGCACGTCTGTAATACGTACGTACGTACGTTGCCCTGCCCTCCAGGGCATTGAGAATTATTATTGGACGCAGGATGTTTGTGCGACTTCGTACTTTTACGTATACGCGCGCAACGATGAATAGATGGGACCTGAATGGAGATCTTTTTCGTTCTCGAAACGAAATGATCGTAATTAGACTGCGAATCCTTGCGGATTTTGGTGAAATTTGACGAAACGGAAACTGTACAAAATGCGGTATATGAGATAAAATATCTCGTTTTTCGCTTTTCTCAAGAGTTGGATGCTCGTTACAATTTTCAATAAAAAGCGACCTCTATTTTTTTTAATTTTTTTTACTTTACAAGTGAGTTGTTGACAAAGATATAATTTATCTTTTTTACTTTATAAACGTGGCTTTCGTTATATTATATTATAAAAATATAACTGTTGTAGCCTCAATACCTAATTTAATATTTGTATCACAAATGTATTGTGAAAGAACAATAACTTGAAATAATTGAAAAGAAGTTGATTATAATTCTCAAATTTGGATAATATTTTTCGAAGCTTGTAGAGATTATAAAAAAATATTCCAATTGAATATTGATAAATCTAACTATAGTACGACTTACGACAAACTATACAAAGCATTCGATTGCTTTTTAATTAAATCAATCTGATGTAATACGATTTTCATATATGTTTTCTAGTATTGTTTTTCTTATTAATATTGTTAGGTTGCAACATTAAAAAAAAACAGGAATTAACAAAATTAATTGTAACATTCGCCAGTGACATCTGCAGATTATCTGAATTAAAAGATACATGGATCCTTAATTTTTTAATATGTACACGTTCAAAATGTTATGATATTCAAATATATACAGATATAAAAAACTATATATATACAAATTAAATATACATAAATATAAATATATAAAAATATTGAGACAAGTGGCGCGACGCATAATACTTGTTATGGTAGCAGAGATCCGCGGATCATAACCACAAACCAACCAACGCAGCACAAAACCACCCATCTTCCAACTTAATCTCACAATTAGCCACCTAACCTAATCCGTCTTCCGACCTAACCTCATCTCCGCCATATTTCTCCGCCCGGATCTTGAAGTTCAATCTACCATTGACGCACGCCAAGTACCTAGTGATTCACGTTTATTTTTGTCGTACAGTCGAGTACACATCTGACAGACAACAAAAGGGTCGAATTTATCGGCGCGCGTGAAACGAACGACTAAATAAAACGGCGCCAAGGACTGAAGGAGGAGAGGGGAGGTGGGGGTATGCTCGAGTGATTCTCCCCGGGAGGATGCTTATTCCTTGCAAAAACAGCCGGAGTGTTTACAAAGAAGGAGAGAACCGCAGAGGAGCACCGGCAGAGGGGAATTAAGTTTTCACAAGTAAAAGCATCGAAATGGCTTGAAAAAGCGGGGTGGAAAGGCTGGCGGGCGCGAACAAGACGGAAGCAGAGATAGCGGGGATGGGGACCGGAAACGGGACACGGCGAAGACGAAGCGGGCGAGAGCAGCGGGTTCCTCTCTTTCTGTCGCGAATGCCTCTCGGTTGAATGGTGCTCGATATTCCTTCTTTTTCCTCGAATTTCTTTTTCTGTCGCGAAAGAACGAAGACAGATTGCCAACGGTGCTCCGGTTTCCTTTGGTACCGCCGTCCAACCTCGTTCCATCCGATTGCTTTTCTCTTTTCATTCGAGACCATGGAACGCGCGTGTTCGTCCCCTTCTATTCGGCCCGTTCGTCCATTCTTTTCCCGCCCTTTATTTGTCTCTCAATGAAAGAAATCCTATTTTTTTCTTCTCCTTCTTCTTATTCTTTTCGCTTTTCTTCTTCTTCTTCTTCCTTTTTTTTTCCTTTTTTTGGTCGTCTTATCGAGCACGAACGCGACGTATGTTTTAGCCAGGAAATAAGTACCTTTATTCGACAAGGACCAGCAAGGTTCTAGGGTGCAGTTTCAATTAGAGCAACGCTGTCACGCCCCCTTTAGTGCTCTTTGGCAATGCAATTAGCCGGGCACGCCACTTCTACTGCCAAGGGTATCCCTTAAAAGGGCTGAAAGCGCGTGATAATTAAGATGCCGTGCCACTTGCAAGAATAATTAAGTACTGACTGCGAGCCGGATCGCCGGGTCGATGCTTCTTTCCTTGGGGAACACACGTGTGCGACATCAGTGAGCATTTGGATACTTGGTTTTTTCTTCTCTTTCGGCGGCGCGTAGTTTAATTAACCCTTTCGCGCCTGCGACATTGTCTCTTCGGTAAAGTACTCTTGTTTAAATGACAAAAACACTTGCATATAATATTTAGGAGACGCGTTTCTACACAATTGTGTATCAATAAATTATTACCAATTTTTGGAGGAACGAAGTTTTGTATTTTCACGTACTCGAGTGTGGAAAAATTGAGGATCTTATATTTTCTGTTAATTTATATGGCGTTTTTGAGAAATTTCGAATTATTAAATTCCAGAAAACTACGTCGAAAAGTGTCATTTCATTACCTAAATATAAATTTATAAATTTGCGTTTATGAAATACTGCTTGTACTTCTATGTACTGCCGTGCATAAATAATTAGACACTCGATGCAATTCCATTAAAAGCTCGATAATGATTTCTGCTTCACATTCATTTTTGATACTTTGTAAAATACCTGTGCAAACTTCTTCGATGTAATTAGAAACACATATTTCTGAAATTTCAGCAGTAAACACATATACTTAAAATTCATTTTTCTGAGTCTTCACTCATTTAATTATTATATTTATTTGTCCTTTTTGTCAATACCTACGTTAAGATTATACTGAAAGAATTCATTCAAATTGTACCTTATATTGCAATTTAGAAGTATTAATACTTCTTACTAATTTAGAACTATTGATATTTATAACATCTAATAATATTATATTATGTCTAAAACCATAAATCGTAGATCAAAAAATTATACATATTTTGTTTAATTCTTCTACAAGTCTCTGATCATCGTGTCAACCGAGAGGATCCTTCTCTCTCTCATTTTCCAGAGAAACACGATCGAATGCGATTGGACGGAGCCAAAAATTGTCGATACCGCTTATCCTGAATCTCGAGCGAAAGATGTATCGCGATAAACGAGCCGATAAAAGGAGCTTTGGAAGGAGGTTGTCTATTGGCGTGGATCGGTCGCCACGGCGGCGCAGGGCGATGCAAAAACCACTTCGCCTTGACGGTTTAAGAGGGCGGCCGCTCGTAAAGCCGAACGCGTCAAACGCAGCGCGTCGACGACAGAAATTGAATTTTCTCCCAGTTTTCCAACGCGCCGATTCGATTTGTTCCGCGATGTCAGCCGATGTCCGGTGAAACTCTGGCGAGTTAACGACTGAACGCGGTCGGCAGAAAACAAAAAAGAAAAAAAAAAAATGAGAACTAGCGAAATCGTGTCGAACGATCCTGAATCGAAACGACCAAATGGTAAGTATAATACTTGAGAGAAAAAAAAAGCGTGAAATGAAAGTAAAAATTGAAGTTTGCGTATGAGTGATACGGAATACAAGTCCTTTGAACTTTCCCCTCAGTCCTCTCGAAAGAGAGAGAAAATCACGCTGACACTGTCGTAGTTGAAATTTCATCCTGATGGATTATTTTTATTCCGAAAGTCAATAAAACCCGAAGAGAGGTGAAATGAAAAATGTTTTGTTATCCAACGAAGAGTAGAGAAGTCGTCGTCCGTAGATGACGATATCGAAGTAATATTTTACGCGCGAATTTACTGTTCAAGAGGAAATGAACAGTGTTGTTACGTTAAACGTTACGTTTCGAAGTTGTGCAGTTTATAATTTCAGTTAACGATTTCGTAGGACAAATTATTTTAGTAATGACTGAATTAATCGCTAGAACGAAAACGAAAAGTGTTAACAAGTTTGGTTTCAGAGAGGTACCCACACAGTGTTGTTGAAAATTAAACAGTGACATTGATTGATTAGACCAATACCTCACTTTGACCATGTTTCCGCATCGAATGTTTCCGTCTATTTACTTACTTTCAAAGAATATAATTGAATGAAATAGTTAATTCTATTAACTACTTTTGAATTATGCGAAACGTGCGAAAATTTAATGATAGAATGAAAGATTGTAGTAACAATTACAATATTAAAATTATAAATATATACGCGTGAGACACACACGATATAAATACTTAATATAAAAATTGTCACGTGTATAAATTGTACAATCAAAATATTTGTAAAATATTTAACATTGTCGTTCGTTTATTCCCTCGGCACATCTCTCAGAATTACATCCATCTTTTCCAACTTCGTTTCTCTTTTATTTTTCGTTTGCTTTTAACTTCGCGCTCGTTTCCGCGGCAATCAGAACGCGGCAAAGTTCATTTCGCACACAGATCGGACGATGTTTCCAGGACGGGAGATTTTGCAGAAAAATTTCGAAGCGAAGTCACCTTCATTACCTCCATTAACCGTGGCATTATCCCCTTTGGTACACGAATACCGTGTCCTTTCATGTCACCCCCTTTCTCGCCGACCTTTTCTTCGCAGTGCACTTAGACGCCATTACTGACAGCACCGCGTCAAATAACGCGTCGACAATAAAATTAAAACTGTCCCCTCCGGTTGAATGGAGCTGAATGCGCATTCAAGCATCATCCCTCGATATAAAACATCGCGACGGTATTTCGTCGATTTCAAATATATCTATGTTTTATTCCAGACATTACTCGACCCGCTTTATGAAATATTGACGACACCATTCTATCCTCGCTGGAAATCTTGCCTTCTTAACCCTGCTCGAATTCCTCGGATTCTCATGTATGAGGTATCTCGTGTTCTCCTTTTGAGGACACAGTAAGTCGTTTCGTAAACGTTTGATAAAAGTCTTTACGATATAATATAGAGTCAATGATGGTTGTTTGATTTTATCACTGAAAGTGATTTTAGCGGGGGTAACCCAGAAAATCGGGCCTCTTCAGGTGCAACGCTGATGCAACGAAAATTAGCGATTGGTTGATTTGGGTCACGTGATTCGCGAGGGGGCGTGGGTACAAGTTGTGCAGTTTTTTAATCTCTCGTTGACGTCTCTGATTCTTTTTTGAAGGAAGAATAAAATAATTGAAAAATTAACACTTTGCAAGGTAAAATAGTTTAATCCTTCTTCAATCAGTAGCTTTCTCATGAATTTTTAAAAATCAAGCAACATTCCGGGAAAAGCGATATTTACAGTTGACGATAAATAGTTTGTTTGAATCTTTTTAAAAGAGCGATGAAATAAAAAGTCGAGCAACGTTTTGAAAATGAGCAATGATCTTTGTTTTATAAATTGTCTTTCTACAGTTTTCAATAATTAATCGATCTTTCTCTCTTTATCGATTTATTTTACTGATTTAGTTTCTCGTCCTCCTCAAAGAACGAAGAATGATTAAAAATAAAAAACAACGTTAAATTTAAGAAAATAATTCTCAATCGATGTGTAACGAGATATACGAAATTGTGTAGAGCTATAGAAAGAAATCGATTGAACCAAACCTAAAAGCGACGAGAGTGAATTAGTTCGAGTTATTTCAAATTGTCGAATGTGGACGATTTCTTGCAGAGAGAGAAAGGTGACGACGAAAGGAGTGAAAAATTGATCGACTCTGTTTCTCCTGTGCCGAGAGAGATCGTATTGGCCGAAGCGCAATCTACCGAACGTGGCGCAGTAAAATTTATGGAACGCACAGACCAACCGTGGTTGCCCGGCTGCTTATGGGTTTTGTTCTGTGTATCAGCTCGAACGTAAACTTTCGATGTTTCATTTTTCTAAAACCTACATAAAACACTTCCTATTAAAGTTCTCGACCTCGCGTCACATAAATCTCGCCGGCAACAAGAAGCAGATTAAACAAGTCTCGATGCCTCATTGTCGCGATTATCTTGTAAAAAGATGGTTAAAGACCGATGGATTTCAACACGCGTCCAAGTATTAATTGCAGAAGGGAAAGGAGCATATCAGAGACAAGTAGTTCGTACGAGGTTTGAGCGGACGGTGAAAAAAGGAAACGAGAAAGAAGACGGAGACGTGACCGAAGGAAAACGTGGAAACGACTGGCTAAGGCGAACGCGGAGGGAGAAGGAAGGCGAAGAAGCCTGAGAAGAATGCCTGATACAGCCGGGTCAAATGATTCTAATCCAGAGCCGATTGCCCGCCTAAAGTTCATGAGGAACTTTTAAGGCAATCCTGCCGCGATATGACTGCTCCCCCGAAACTGTGACCGCAATTTCTCTCCGTTCGGTTTGCTCGCGACAACAGTTGCCAAAGTTGCGGTACAAACGATGTTTCTCGTTGCTTTTGTTCAGCCAAAGTAGTGCCTCGCAAGAACATATATATAACAGAATACAATATCTGTATTAGTGCGTCTGTTTCTACTGAAACAAATTATATAAAAAAGAATTTGTGAAAATAGAAAGAAGAGGTACTTTGTCTGAAATTTTTATTTTTAACGAACGTTTATTTACCCATTCTCGTCGGGAATTGTGACGTGATTTGGAAGTTTTTCAACTTATCTTTTTAATCCTTGATCATAGTATTTAATATACAAAACGAATGACTTCTTCATTCCCACATTCCAAATTGAACTTAACGAAGTACAAATTTCAATTATCAATCGTGGCAATCGCGTTTCATCGCAGCGTTAATAAAACGTCGGGACGTTGTTTCATACAACGGTTGAAAGATGATACGTCGATTGAAAGTCGCTTTTGCGAGTGACAACGCAGTGTCGCTCAGCGTGGACGAGATGGTTTTTATATTTTGCACAAAATAAATTGTTTTGGTCCGCAGCTTTTGTCCCTTTGACTTTCCTTTCGAAAGTCGTTTCACAGAGAAGAACGGAGAAATTCGATTGAGAAAGTGCACGCGCGCCGATGAATTGTAGTTGAGCGGATTAAAACGTCTTTGATTGGATCGAGCGTATTGATGTTCCCGTCCGTCCGCGATATTTAATTGTCCGTTTAGCAAGACTGCTAAACGGACTGCTCCGATGGAAGAGTAAATTACTCTTTAGTCTTTGATTCGCTGAAAATCTCACCAACGAGAAATAGTGTGTTTAATATCTTTCTCGGGGGAAATTGTACGATCGGGGAAGTAGCATTCAACCAAAAGTAAACATGATACTTTCGTCCGGATGATCCGGGGAGTATTAAATTCTGAACATTTGTACATGTTTAAAATATGTTAAACAAATCGAAGAGAGCGGTTATTTGTATCACAAATACTCTGTATTCTGACAATTACTGAATTATTTTCACGTATTTCGCGTTTCGCTTGAAAGTGTTATTAATATGCAACGGGACATTTTTTACTACTTTGTAAGGTTCGCTGGAATATTCCCCGTGCCAAGCAGAAAATTACGAAAGTTGCTGCTGCTCTTTAGAGATTCTCTTTTAATTCTTCGACGGAGTAACAAATATCAAAGCGATGTCGCTCGTTCGAATTTCTGTATTCATCGAGGAACTCGAAACTTGGATGAAATTCTAGGAACAATCGAAGAAGAACTTTGAAGTGAAACAAATCCCAGAGTTTTGTAATCGTGTAACTTTAGACTTCCATTTTTAATTCTCGGATCGATCCAAAACGGACGCGATAAAATTCTGTTGGACGCCACTTATTCGAACTATATTTTAGTCAGCATCCGATTGGACGAATTCTTGCTGGTCGAATCCATTTATTTGAAACTGAACTCCTATTATGTGAACGAAAAATCGCTGGCAGAGGGCGGTATCGATCGACTCCAATTACATAAACTACTTGTCCTCCGACGTTGTTCATGTAAATGGAGTTCTACTGTAATTGAATGTTTTCAAGATAAATTGCCAAGGATAGATAAAAAAATATATATACATGTATACTCTCTGTTTCATTTTTGTAAATCACGTTCACCGAAATCGATCCAACTTCTGAATAAACGTCGATCTTCCTTAGAATAAAATAGACTGTTTTGATCGTCAAATTCAAATTTATTACAATAATATTCTTTCAATCATACAGAAAATAGCAAGATAAATTAAAACAATTCTCTATTAATATTAATTATAATATACATAATAATAATAAATATACATAATATTTAAAATATTTAAAATACATCAATTAATATTTAATATTGATATTAAGTAATAATTAGTTTATATTATTACTTAATAAACTTATATTAAATTTATTAAGTAATAATATAATTAGTTATTAATTCTCTTATGATTAACGAACTGTCTCTGAGATATTTTTATAGCTTGAGAATTCTTCGAGTTGCATCAAAAGTCGATTTTCTTCACAAGGGTGCGATACAGAGAGGGTTATGCAGCTGGCTCGCACAGAATTTCATTTTAAGAAATCATTAGCGCGACGAGAAATCAAAGGAACAAGTCGTCTTCATTACCGTGTCCCCAATTTCGATTAACGACGTTGGATTGCACTCTATAATAGTAGTAATGGCAGCCCTAAATTCACGTTCGTACTGAACATTACCGGCATCGTAAATCTGCGGTGAATAAGCAGCCCTTCTAGCTCTTTCTTTCGAAAAGGAAAAAGTAAACTACACGCAGACGGAAAATTTCGGTGAATAAACGGCGGTGTGATCGGCTCGACGGTTCGTCTTCGCGAAATCGCGAAACGCGCGATATTCAAGCGTGTGTAATTTCACGATGATCTTTCGGAAATAAATAATAATGGCTTTCACTTTCGTCGTGAACAATTTGAAACGACGGATGCCGCGTCGATGGCCGTTTTCACAATTCCCATTGGACAAAAGAATCTTTGGATTCGATCGGTACAAATTTAATCGGCGATCGTTTTCAAATTTATTTCCACAATTTGGAGGGGGGGAGGGATATTTTAGCTGTGAAATTGCGAATTTATTTTCGCTTTACGGGTGAAAAAATTCAGGTTTCCGAGGGCAGGATTAACAATTTGCTCGATTTGTTCATTGGACTTCGTCAAATTAAAGTTGCGTTGGACGCAGTTGGTACTTAAAGGGGCGACGATCTACGAACATCAAATGTTGGCAACTGGCGGGTCGAGGTACATCTGACCGCAATGGCCAATACTGGCTAATGGATGAGATAGAAATGAAGAAATAAAGATTTCTTAAATTTCTCGACTAGAAGTATTAGTTCTTGATAAAAATTGATAAATATTTATAAAGAAGAACTTGTAAATACTTATACATCGTGTGTATTATTACAACGAAAATAAATTCGTTTAACTGACGTCGATCTTCGAAAATTGTCCATTTTTAACAATCGTTCTTAATAATTCAGACTTAAACATTACTTGGATAAAGTATCGAATAACCGAAGCTTACTTCGAAATAATAAAATAAATGTTACTGGACAAAGTAATTTCTTATTCCGCTCTATTTCGAGCTTGAATAAATATTTTTTAGAATCTTTCAGCTCCCAGATAGATACAAATGTGCAATTTCTATTTCACCCTTAACAACAGTACTCCTTGGAACTTTGAATTCCGCTTCACGCGATCGCGTGAATTTGGTTTTCGTTTCATATCCGTCGATACCTTTGGTAACGCAATGACAGCCCGTAACACGTTCGATTGCCTCGTGTAATGATCCTTTTAAGAAAATGGCCCCCGGCTCGAGTGTCCATAAAGCGATCGGCGTGTTATTGTATACGGCTGGAGTACACTTTACGATCAGACGGTCGCCGACGTAATATTTTCAGCGAACTTCGCCAACCTCTCGCGACATCTCGACGTTTGCCATTTAACAAAGAATAAACTAGCAACGATAGTTGAAAGATTGCATAAAGCAGGATGGCTCGCGATTGGTAATTTCGCTTTTACCGTTGCAAGAGCAGCCTCGAAATTTCATAATGTGCCGTGTAAACTTGTTAATAGAATTCCCATTGTTATTGATAATTCGATAAAATGAAATTGAATAACAATGAGATTTACGTTCACCCGATGTAAACATATCAAACCTCGGGGGAATAATTTAAATGTTAATTAAAATTAATCAACGATATTTGTCAATTGAAGAAAATAACACACTAAATGACGATTTTCGGTGTATCATATGAAACAGTGTCTCTATGTAACTCTCCTACGAATAATCCATGAAATTTGTGTTCACCTAACGTACGCGAATTATTAAATATTCCATCTTCTATCTTGGGAAATTCCATCTTCCGTCAAAGGTTATCTAAAGAAACTAATTGCGGTTGTTAGAATACGAACTTTCGGTATATTGCGTGGGACGTTTTCTCGATATCACATCTATGAATAATTCACGAGATTTATACATTCATCCGACGTAAATAGAAGATTAAATATTCAAGAAATTCTATCTTCTATCAAATGTTACATGGGGAAACATTGTGAGTGTTGGAGTATATTAGTTCGAGCATTTTGTCAATATATTTTCGCGAAATTTATATTTACCTGACGTGAGCGCAGTAAACAATCAAATATTAAACGAAGAATAATCGATCGAAAGTTGTAAAAGAAAATAATCATTGCTGTTGGAGCATTAATTTCTTATCACTTAAGAATTAAATTAACGTTTTGTATTGTAATGAAAATATAATAGCACATTGCAATAGTAAGAAAACGTTGATTTAAAACTACATACCCAAGTACAACAATTTCTGTTGTCATAAAATTTATCAATTTATGTGCTTCGTTTACATCACATAAACAAATGTTACCCATTAAAATGACAATTAATTACTTTAAATTACCATGTTCAACTTCATTAAGCAACGGCGGATTCACGAAATTAATACGCGAAATATTTATATCGAACGAACGTGGAGTGATTAATTTAATTTTATTCCAAAGGGATCTTGAATTTTGTTGACACTGTAAGCGCACGAAATTGGTTCCCTGATACTTTCGCTTACTTAAGGATTATAAATCATCCCTTTGGTGACAAAGATATGTTATAAATTTATCTTGTCGTAATTGCTGTAAATTTTAATCTATTTTTGTTATAATTGAACAACTGGCACGAATTTTCCAAGTGCCTCTGTCGAATTTTAATGATCGATTCAATTCTTTTATTAAATCTCGATCGTTTTACAATTAATCCCTTTAAATTTCTTCAAATTACGAGAATTTCTGCAATTCCCTTTCATACGATCTTTCTTATATTTACATCGATATTTAACAATTTTAATTTAATTCTTTTATATTAATTCTTGATTACTTTACACCCCTTTAAATTTCTGGACGAGAATTTCAATTCTATTTCATGACATAATTCCTTTACAATTATCTCAAAATTTCTATCGACTTTTACCAAGCAATTCATTTCTTTTAATTCCTAATTATTTTGAATTTCTGGAGAGGAGTCTCGCGAGTTAGTTCTCTCAAAAGTTCCTTCAACATTTCTATCGAATTTTATCAAACGATTTAATCCTCCTTTGTCGTCTTCCCAATTTACACCCTTTCAAAGAGCGCCGCCTTTTCAAAGGTTCAACCCCGTATGTACACGCACAGTCGGTAAAAATCAACGATGATCCGACGGGAGAAGGAATCAGAAGCAGCCAAAAAAAAAAAAAAAAGAAAAAAAAAGAATAAAACCGTGAACCAGCGACCGACGTTTAATCGCCCTGACATTTTACAGCAATTTAACTGCGTACAAATGACTGTTCGCTGGTGGAGGAAAGAAGGAAAAAGAAGAGAGAAAAAAACAGAAGGAAGAGAAAGCGTAAAATAGATGCGCGACGTGGAGCATGAAATACGAGCCCTGATGACGAGTTCGGCGAGGCAAGGGCTTGTAATTGACATAGCAATTAATTTAATTGGACCGCTACCACCGTTTTTTCTACCCTCTCTTCACCTTTTTTTTTGTCCTCTGGATTTTAGCTATACTCTTTTAATTCCCTTTTGCGTTTTCGTCGACTCGAATCACAATGGCGAATTCGTCTCGCCAATGGATTTCACGTACCGCTCGAGCTACCCGTTCGATCAGTTTCTGACAAACGAGTGTACATTTTTATAATTTCGAAATTTTGTGTCTAGCGATTGTGAAAGAAAAGAGGTATCTTTTTTGTTTTTTCCTTTCGTGCGTCGCAGAGGAAAAATTGCAAAATTCGATTTCAGTGACGATTAATATTCAATACTGTTTGATTTTAATTATATGGTATTTAATATTTTCCTATATAACATAATTATATTTTATATTTTATTAATTTTGTTAATTATAATTATATAACATAAGTATATATTTATATATATATATTTCCCATATAAAATAATTATATATTTATATTTTATAATTTCCTATATAATATTTAATATTGTTCTATATAAAATATTCAATTTAAATGAATAACAATTTATTAAAGTACATTAAGTAATAAATTAAATCCTCGATTTAATTCGTAAAGTGACAAATAATAAAAAATTACAAGAAGAAAAACGATATAAATTTCTGTATACTTAGTTTCGATATTTTTTCTAAAAAAAAAGAAAAAAGATAATGAAGCAACAAAAAAAAGCATAGAAATATTTGTAATTAATTGAACAAGGAAATGTTGGCACAGGTGTTTCGTCGAACGTAATTAGGAGAATTTGAACGAGAATAAACAGGGTTCGTGCCAACGAGCAGTTCTGCTTTAGCTTTGAGAGATTGACTCCACAGAAAGCTCCAAGATCCCGCGAAAGCTCCATCTCTTGAAAAACAGATTTTACATATAAAAGGCAGTCGAGCCAATGCAAAACCAGCCGTTCATAAAAATGCAAAGCTAACGTCATCGCGTGGATTTCTGGTTCGCGCAATACAATTAGACAAATGAAATGCTCTTCGAATCGCACTAGAAACAACCATCATTATCTAACTATTACGACTGAATTATCGAGACTGATTACGATAATTTAATTCGTTCAATTATATTAGTGTTGAAAGTGTTTCGTCTAAGTTTGTATAAATTCAATATAGTTCTATAATATATATAATTTAATATATATAAAAATTAAACACTGAATATATTCTAATATTATTATTCTAGTGCATAAGTTTTTGATAATGCGCTCTGTGTATCGTGCAAGAATTCAGAAATGAATTATTTCTCGTTTGGTCATAAAATTTCTTTTGGACACTACACATTTTGCTTCTTTTTCGTATTCTACGTACAAACGTCGATAAAATATTATTAATGTTAAAAAATCCATATGCAAATATCCAGTTTTGCTCATCATTGTATGTTTAAAGTATAGTTTTTATTTAAAACATCTGAACATATATTGCATTGCATTATACGAACGAACGAAACGACCAAATAAATTTTGAAGGATGACAACGACAAAACCATAGTAAGATAATTTTGTTATACATATACAACAAAAGGGGATTGCTTTTCAGTAAAATATAAAAGAGCAGCTGTCACAATCTTCTCGTAGTTAAATAACAATTGTATTTATTATAATTAAATCATAATTAAAATAACATTTATAATAATAAATACTTTTCGATAATACACGTCAATCTAAGATCAATGCAATCAATTTATTAATAACTAAATACCTACTTGAGTTTTTCTCAAGCACAGATATTAATAAAAAAAAAAAAAAAAGAAAAAGACTGTCACTAATTAACACGTCGCATTCGTGTACATAAATGTTCAAATTATTGTAACTTTTCTATTATGAAACTTGTGCACGCACAGATGGCAAGCCGTTGCAACGGATTCATTTTAAAGCGGACACGAGCGACGTGATACAGGAGAGACAAACTTTAATTCAGCCGCGAAAACAATGATAATGAAACAGGAGAAGTTCTTCTGCAAAGTTTTTCTTTTCTTTTCTTTTCTTTTTTTTTTCTTTTACGCGGAAGAACCCCGACTGTTGCACGAGAAACCGCTGCTCTTTCGTAAAACCGTCCTCCGTCTTTCCTCCTTCACCTCGGTTGTACCTCGAAATTATTAAATTAAAATAATCTGCTTTAACCCGCGCCGAGAAACTTACTTTCAAACGAATTTAAATTAACTGAAATGAGTTCGGTTATGCGATTCAATAAGGAGCCGCTCGAAACACGTCGGATGAATACTAATTTCTTTTCTACCCCGCTCTTGTAAAGTATTTACTGTTCGCGAGGTAATATAGCATTTTCTTTGATAAATTGTTGAATTGGCGCTGGCAAAATGGGGGCTCGAAAGTAGCCGATCGTTAATTTATCGATTAAAATTGAACTTTACGAAGAATTTAACTTGGAGGTACTAATGTTTCTAATTTAAAATTTATTATGAAATGATCAGAGTATTTTGTACTTTTATTACCTGTATCACTTTATTGAATTTTTTTGAGTAATTTAGTTTCGAAATACTGAATTTTTAACTTGAATTTTATCAGTTGAATGATTCACGATTGGACTAAATGGTAAATTTTTATGCATTTTTTCTATGTATTGTCTTATTGAATTTTACAGATTATTTAACCCGGATATATCGAATTTGTCATTAAAAATTTATCGATGAAATATTTCATGATCAGAGTGAGGATTTTTATCCATTTTTGTTATGTATCGTGCTATTGAATTTTAATTCAACTTGTACATACTGCATTTTTCATTCAAATTTTGTCGATTAAACCCCAGATTTCTATGCCATTTTTAAACCATGAAATTATAGAATACACACAATATGAAGAAATGTACAAAATATCCAAAGAATGGTACTTTTTATAATATTTAATGCAGCCATCGATGATTAAGTGTAACTATTTAAATTTAAATTACGCAAATATACTATGTCTTCGTCAAATAAAAATTAGATATATCTTTCCATTTATTGTTTACATTTAATTTGAACATTTAAAAAGCTCGCAATTTATCGCGATTTAAAGAGCTCGATACACTATTTAAACTTAAATTACACAAATATATTATTTTTCCATTCGAAAAAATTGATATGCTTTTTCATTCGTCGCTTGCGTTTAATTTTAAACATTTTAGCGAAGAAGTGAGTGAATATTTTTAACGTCAAGCGCATTTCAAGCGAAATTATAATAATTTCTACGGCATTGCGGAGAAAGCGTGTAGTCTGACGCATAATAGCAAGCAACTCTAATTCCATCAGAGACAACAATGGTATCGTCGAGTGCGAACCAGTTCTAAAGGTGGCAAGAGGATTATTATCCTCTCCTTGAGAATATTTTGTCAATATTCCAACCTCCGAGCATCTTCCCGCGTCTCTGGCAATTAATTGAAAACCGAATCATTGAAAGGCAATGTATTTCAATAAAATCGTCCATCTTTTTAAAAAAAAAACCCACACCAACTCGCTAATAAATCATCTGTTGTTTTGTAATTTAAAATTACGAAACGTACCAAGTATGATTCCCACGTGAATAGTATATTCAGAACGGACGTCACGCTATCTCTCAAAAGGATCACATTTAGAAAAACGTTAGCCAAGTGAACGTTGAATCAAGATAAAGAAACAAAAAAAAAAAAGAAAACTCGGCTGAATTCTGCGGCTTTTCAGGAGGAGGAACATGACAACTTTAATTTCGGGCACCGCTCGAAATTATCTAGACACCTGCGTATTTTTCTCTCTCTCTCTCTCTTTCGTAAGATGTATTTCAGACGAAATCTTTATCTCAGTTACTATAAATAATATTTAATAAAATATTACAACACAATTAGACTGTGTAGTAGTTAACAGTTAATAAAAATTAGTACTTGTTTGTAATAATATTTACTATATTTTGTTACTGCGATATTTTTACTTTATTTTGATATGTTCACCACTATTTGACATTAATGTAAATATTGTACAATATTTATTGAAGTAAAATTATTCATCTACAACGAGATATTTTATTATTTCGCCACTGTATCAATATTTCTATCTACTCAAAATATTACAAATTAATATTTAAATTAATTAATAATTTAGGGAATATAAACCTTCCTGTTGAATATTAATGTAGGTATTGTATAATACTTTCTAAAATAAAGTTATTCATCTACTAGCCACAACGAAATTTTCTATTATTCCCTGGCCACTAAAACTTTCATCCACTGAAAATATTGCACCGTTCTGAACTTCCATTTAAATCAATCAATAATGAACCACGAAATATAAATTTTCTTTTTATATATTCGTTGCTGCTTAATGTTTCATAAAATGAAATAAAATTATTATTAGAGGTACCCATGAGTAATGCCGTTTTCTTCAAATTTAATAAACATTACCACCTAGTAACAATAATTTAACCTATTATAACATAATTTTATTCTAGTTAAGTATATTGTTATATATATATACATATATATATAAACTTGTTAAGTATTCTGGTTAAGTATATTGACATTTAGTGTGCTTATTGTTAAGTTATAGATTATAGATTTATAATAGAAAATTGTTAAGTTATAGATTATAGATTAAAACTGTATTAACTATCAAGTAAAAATAAAATTTTGTACAGTACCAAAAAACATTATGACATTAGTTATGGTTACCCCTAATACTTGCAACGAGATTTTTTTTATCATTTCCCCTGTTTGCCCGAATACCTTTGTTCGCCACTGGATATGAGAATTCCCCTAAGTAAGTGCTGTCTTTGGTGGCGCTGTACGCAAGAGGCCATACGAGCTTTTTGCACGTATTGCGAAAGCTCTTCTAACCGGCTGTTCAAACCGCGGATGGTCCTCCTTCCATCCACGTGCATAACACTCGTTTGCGTTTACGGATGAAAGCAAACGCATTGCTCTCCTCCTTTGCCCATAGTCTTGCGCAATATGTCCGGCTTATGCTTGTTTACTCCTTGCGATACCGCCAAGACGCGGAATGCACGCTCGTTTGTTTCGAGCGATAGCACGACAGGGAGTTTTTAAAGTATGTTTTCAAATGATTTTTCAGCAAATGTACCGTGATTTCTTCTCCTTCTAGCTGTTGTTTCGCTTATTGAAAAATCAGGGTAAAAAAATATTTGTAAAGATAGTTATTCGTTCAGCCTGGCGACACATTTAATTCCAAATTGGTATCGTTTCAGGTATAATTTTGTTTCTCACATTTTGACATTTAAAATTGAATGTCGTAAAATTAAATATTGGATTACGTTTCAATAAAATTATTATAATAATGATTATAAATGGAGTTCAATTAATCTTATTATTTTCTTACTAGTTCTGTTATATATTCTTATTTTCAATTAAATTAAATTAAGAATCAATAATTGAGTATTGGGATTCAGTATTGATATTTCAATTTTGCTTTGAATTAAATATACTAAATATAGGTATTTCAATATTGTTTGAGATGATATTTTAATATTGCTTGAAATGACGTTTGCAAAAATTATAGATCATATTTTCTTACTGACTGTCAATCAGAAAACAGATTCAGAAATTAATTCCGGTACAATATCAATTTTATTCTCATCGAAGAGTTTGCTGTTGTTAGTCGTCGCTTATTCGGTTGAAATAAAGAACTAAGTTTAGAAGAAGCGTTCCTGTTCGATCAATAATGAAATACTATTAATGTTCTACTTTTATTCATCTCTCTAACGAATTATATGAAGAAATTAATGAAATTTCGTGGAAATGGAACTTTGTTAAAAATATAAGCATTACGAAAAAGACCAAATTCAAAATTGATCCAAAGGATTTATACTTAATCGATCATTTTCAGAAAGATACGAAATATATTTATCTTTTGATCAATACAAACAAATAGTTTCTTCTATCTAGAAAATGTTGGTAATTAATTAATTCGTAAATGAACTAAATTCGCAAACACGAAAAATCGAGCAGAAATTTTTTTTTTTATAGAAAAGAATCAATCCAAAAAAAGTTCAATACACTTTTTACAATTTCCAGAACTATTTCCCAGAAAATACAAGAAGGATGTATTTTTTAACATTTTCTCTGGTTAAAAAATATTGGGAATCGATTAATAAATGAATGAACTGAATTTCGAAATGAGATTACAAGTCAAAAATACAGAGGTTCTTTTATAGAAAAAAAATTAAGCCAAAATAGAATTTTTAATACTATTTCCCAGAAAAATATAAAAGGAATATATCTTTTAGTCGGTATTTTACAGTTATTGATATTTCCTCTGAGAATTAATTAAGCGAAATTAGAAATCGCTTGGTTTGTAATCTTATGACATTTAATGAACCATACCAATAGTCTCGTATTCCAGCTTACTAGTTCGTCGATCTTCAAACACCCTGGCAATTAGTTAGTTAGTCACGCATCAACTCTTACGCTGACCAGTCGCGTATTAAGCTTTTCCGCTCAATGATTGCACTTCAAATCAATCAAATTCGAACTTCGTACAGTCTCTCGCTACAGTTAGAAATTCCCTTAATATCAAGTCAAGTTTAGAAATTTCACCAGTAATTTATCGTTAATTAAATTTAAAGTGCCCGGTAAATTTAACAGGAAAACGAAATTAAAGTCTCTTTAGCCTGAATATGTATTTTTTGAAAGGATGAAACGAAATTTCTGTGAAATCATAAAATTTGTTTGAGATACATTAAATTGGAACAATTAAATATCGAGCCACAATTCTATTCTATTCTTGTACTAAATTTGATAAAAGAACGAAGTTAAAATATCTTTTAAATCTACTTTTGTACTTGCAAAGGAGTAAAGTAAAGTAAAGTATTTAGCGCAGAATCACTGGATTTAAATTTGAAGAATATTAAATAAACAACGATAATTAAATATTGAGTGTCTGAAATAGCTGTTTCTTGTAACAATTATTTTCCCTTTTTATTTAGCTACTACGAATTGCGTTTCAAAAAAAAGAAAAATGTCGATAGGTAGAATTAATTTTAAAATTAAAAAACACACAGAACGATGTATAAAAAAAAAACATTACCTTATAAAAAATTAAAACATTACTTTACGAAAAATTACTTACATTAGTTATTTTAAACATTTCCATTCGAAATCGTTTTTTATCTCCTGACACAATTCCCCTGTTTTATATTCTGTTGTTTTGAAAAATTTTGCTAATTATCACCTAATTGCACAATGTTAATTTGTCACGGTATGAAACTGAAGTTAGTCACGAAAAGACAAACACGACACGAATCGTTAAAGATATAATGGTGCAGTCATTATTATCGTTAATACTTGTCACGTGATACCGAAATAATTTTGTTGCAAAGTTACATCCGTGAAATTACATTTATTATTTCTTAAAACTCTATTCAACATTAGCGCACGTAGGAACCGAGAAAAAACGAGGAGGGGAGGACTTCTCTTCTGGGAATCAAACTCACGACCATCACAAAGTTCGGATTTTATGCCCATTGTTAAGCCACGTTTTTTAATTCTTTAATGTTTTCGTCTCTTTTCTCTCTCTTTTATTACACACTATTGGATCTTTATTTGCCACGGTGTTCGTAAAAATTGTTACGCGCAAGTGAGGATTTATTCGATAAAATTGTTAAATAACAACGTTCATTTGCCAATGTCAATGTTCCAAATGTTGACAGCGTTGACAAAATAAAATTTCCAACACGTGACAACGCCAAAGAAAATGAGGTGAAACATTCCTCGTGCGTTTGAAACTCTTTTATTCAGTACTCGTCGCGAATAATGAAACAACAAATAGTTATTGAGATCTTTGAACCGTGACAAAATATGATATTACGATTTTATAGATTCTCAATTGTACCTTAAGTGTTGCTCGATTTCTCCAATTTTGAAGCAAGTGCGCGGCAACACTCGTCCCAAGAACCAAGACTTCCGTGCGGGGGTGTAATTCGCGTCATGAATATTCACGCGATCGCAGTCGAAAATATCGGCAAACATAGGCAATTCCGCCGAAACATACCAGGGTGGAACGGGGAAATTTTGTGCAAATGTTTATCGCGGCAGTCTACCAAATTTCGGTAGCCGGCGATGCACGCGAACCGAAAGTGCATGAAATTTAGTAAATGAAAGAAGAGGAGCGTGCACGGCGACCCGAGAGTTTCAGGGTGGACGCGGCGGAACATGTTTCCCGGAAATGTTTACCTAGCCGGTCTCAATTAAATGAAAGAAATCGTAAAACAGTGAGAGGGGGGCAGAAAATGCACGGGACTGTTAGTTCATATTACGCCTGCACAAGTTAAATCTTCTCGCCTCGTGCACATGAAAACGAGTTTTTAAAACTCCTCCCCACTCCCCGTGAAATTAATTCGAGCTATTATGTTTTTAGCGGCGCGTCCCCGTGCGAGGAGAATGTGGGTCACAGGTTCGGGCATGGGCGCGAATTTAAACGGAGGAAGGTGCTAGAGAAAATGGACATGTGTATCTAATTTCTGAATATCGAATTATAGGGGCCGGTGAGAGATTAAGTGTCAGTTTCACGGATAAAAGTGAAACAATTTTATTTGCCGTGGTTTTAATAATCATTGATCAATTAAGATTTCCTGGTTTTAATTTAATTAATTAAGTTTCATTTGCTTGTTCAGCTTTGAAGCAATTATGCATTATAATTCATTATAATTCCGAACCGCTTTGAAAAAAATGTTCATGGAATAATTAATGAATGACGTTGAAAGTTTCAGTTTTCTGCATTTACTTTAATTTTTGTATTTTTAGGATAAATGGGAATAATTATTTGATTAAAAAATACATACGTAGATTATTCTCAGTATGACAATTTATATTCGCAATTTGTAAAATTCCAAAGATATAAATTACAGTTCAAATTTACATCATATTAGATAAACACTACATGTAAACTCTCTTCTCTTTTTGAAGTTTCAGAAAGCCCTTCAATTCGATACCGAACGTAAAAGCTTTGTGTCCTTGAGTCGTTCCGTCGCACTTTCTCGCATCATCAACTTGCAGCGTTGCATCGGACTCTTACTTTAAGAACAACATTTTGAAACGTTTATTTATAGCTCCATTATTTATAGTGTTACAAAATCGTTTCAAAACCCGAGCATTTCCCACCTTCCCGGAATCCCCGATCTAAATAAAATTTCCTGTAGTGTGCACAGTGTAAAAATACATCTCTATCTTCGTTCAGTTAATTAGAAGTTCACGGCTCTTGCGCTTGCATGAGCATATGCATTATAAAATAACAAGAGCTCTCGCTCGGTGCTGTCCAGACGTTATATCGACGTCGTTATATTTTTCTTGCTTCATTTAAAAAGAGAACAGAGCTTCAGTTTAGTTAGCGTATACACTTATATAGTATAAGTGAACGAAACGATTATTAGAACGTTGGCCCAATTTCCTCGCGTGTTATTTTTGAAATTAATCCATAATTCAGAATCCATTGAGATCAATTCATATTAAAATATAGAATACTGATGATAATTTCACGATAAATTATTATTTTAATCATCAATCGCAGATCACTATTTCTAGGTTTTTGTTAAAAATCGAGAGCCTCTGTTTACATATATGTTGTACGTAAATTTTTGTGCATACGAGCGTTTTATTATTTGCTCGGGGCAATACCAATTAACGCTAACGATCCCAAGTTAGAAAAAGAAGATTAACAGCTTTAGAGATATCATGCCCAACAAAGCTTTATATGCAAATTCCCTTTTAACATGTTTCTCCCATGGAGTTAACGTTGCAAAGGGCAACGCCAGCAAAATAGTGGACCTTCGCGAGGATTTTTACGAGTGCGAGTGTGGGGGATGAACTGAAAATTGTTCAGTTCTCTCCAACGACGAAACGAGATACTTTTTAGCAAAAATTCAGACCCAGTTAATTGCTGAAGCGCCTGATACATTCATATATATACATAACTATGTAACATAACCTATCTCGTGTTATATGCTGTGTTATAAATTGTATAATAAATTTTTTTGATTGTTTAGAATTTGAAATATATTGTTACCTAATTAGTAGATGACACGAGAGAGAATTACTTTCCAAAGAAAATTATTTTGATGAAACTGATTGACATTTTAATGATCAAACTTAATACATATTTATATGTAGAAGTATTTTGTAATCAACCTTAAATTAAGTTGTTAAATGGTCAAACTTTTTTATCATACATGTACGGATCAGAGTTGGGCAGTGTTATTTTGCAATCTAATCAATTATTCATTGTTAAAAATTAATTTTTGTAATTTTTGTAATTTTTGTAATTTTTGTAATTTGTAATTACTTAGAATTTTTAAATCATTAAGCAATTAATTTATATTTATTACGATCTGTAATAAAATATTTCTTCACGTTCGAACGTGTGAATCATTGAGGTTATGCTATTCAACATAACTAAATGTTATTATTGGAAATAGGCTTGTAGTTTGAGCAATAAACCCAGTAGTAGACTAAGACCAAAGAAAATTACGCGAATCTTCGCCGAGTAATAATATCTGTATTGTTGAATTTAGAATAATTTGTTAAAATTCATAATTCTCTATTATATGTAATTTTGCTGTTGAAAAGAGTACGTGTCATAATGAAGAATCTCAAAATTTGATCATTCGGCAAGTTTATCATTAAAATCCATCTTCATTGAGTCTTACAGATGATTGTGCCAATAACGATTCAAGAACTTATATAGACGAGACTTTCAATTGATGGAAAATTTTTTGAACACTAAGAATTGATTCCTGAGAAAATTGTAGGATTGTGCACATTTCAGAGTAACGCAAATAATACAAATATGTGGTTTTTACGAAATATACACAGTACACTGTCGATGGGAATAAACTACCGATGCGATCATAATCAAAATCATTTTACGACTAATGATTCTGATTATTTCCCTCATTCGTTTAATAATCGGTAATCACGTTTAATACTCCGATTCCACATTAATTAGAATCGTTAATCGTTAATCAGATTACGTTCTGCTCAACTCTGGTATGGATCAAAATATAATACACCTTTTTCCATTAATGTATTGCAACGATGAAGACGATCGAGGACTTTTCAAAGCATTAAAACAATAATAATAATAATAATAATTAAAATAATAAAATATATAAAAATAATAAAATATTAAAACATCGATGGAAGTTATGGCATTTTCTGTATAATGAAACAGGAACGACATTAAATCGAAACTATGCAAAATTACGTGTCACGCTGTTGGCAATATACTAGAGAATATTCCGTTGGCAATGTATGAAATATTTAATTATATGAAATAATCCATCCTCTGCCGTCGTATTGGAGCCTTAGAAACTCCTTATACATTCCCTACGAGAATGCTTCGAGAAAGCTACGAATTTCGTTCGTGCCAGTTAAAATGGAATTAATATTAATACTATCTTATTCTCTTACGTTTGCTGAGAAAATACGTAGCGAAGATAAGTGAATAAAAATTGTCAGAAAATGATTAGAGAACAATGTCGTTTGTTATTTGTGCGTAAATTGACTGAAAATTTAAAAGTTCCTAGTCTCATGTCTCAAACATGATACATCGAAAATAACCTCAAAATTAAAATTCTACATATGAATCGTTATAATGTAAAGAAACAGATGATTGAAATAAATAGATTTATACAATCGTGTCTTTGCGTAAACGGAAGCTAACGTTAATTTTGTCAAGAAAATAAACAATCAGAACCTTTTAAACATTTGAAAATCTGTTGTATCAACGGAGTCTCGTCATTCCAACATTAAAATTGAAAGTTTAAAAATCCCTAGTCTCAAATATGACACGTCGAAAATAACCTCAAAACTAAAATTCTACGCATTATTATAATGTGAATGATAATTAAAATAAGTAGATTTGTGCAATCGTGTCTCTGCCTAAACAGAAGTCAACGTTAATTTTGTTAAAAAAATAAACAATCAGGTTCTTTTAAACAATTTGAAAATCTATCGTATTAATAAGTCTCGTCGTTCCGATAGTAACTTGTCTCAATCGAATTAAATTGAGTGAAAGTTCAAAAGTCCCTAGTCTCAAACGTGATACGTCGAAAATTAAAATTCTACATATAAATCATTAAAAATTTTACATATGAATTACACAGAAATTAACTATTGATAGGAAAATAAGCAAATCAGAATCTTTTGTACAATTTGAAAATCCATCGTATCATCGAATCTCGTCAATGTTAAATCGTAATTCCATCCATCATTATGAAATAAGAAACAACCTGAGAAAGATATGCATTTTTAAATGCAATTTGGAAGAAACTCAGGAACGAAATTCAGTATCGGTAAATTGAGTAAATCGAATAACTTGCCCATGCCGTTTTCGCAGAGGAACTGATAGCAGTGTTAATCGAATTTTGTTTGAAAAATTACCGGGCAACGAGCAGGGAATAAAAAGATGCCCCTCAGGAGGAAAATCAATTACTATGGTGTAGAACAAACGTGGAAGGATGGCCTCGAACCCGCTGATTGCCACAGAAGCTAGAACCATCGCGGTTGGACCATGATGGTAGAACGAGAGACGAACAGAACCGGAGACATTTATCTGTGGCAAAATGTTGACGACGACTATTCCAGAGTCGAGAAAGCCTTCCACAATGTAGCTACTGAGTACTTGGACGAGCACGTCCGCGTTGTCGTTAATCAAGTTCCAAAAATGCAAATCGATTCTGATATTTCTAATATTTCTAAACAGATTTTCCATTTCAATAGTTTCAAAAACCGTGAGTTGTCTTCTATCAATTAAATTTACTATATATTTCGAGCTTCCTTCATTTTTATTGCAGTGAGACAAATGCGAAAAACCTTGAAATTCCGCGTACTTGGATTAATAATGTGAATTAAAAAACTCGCACAATTTTTTCAGACATCTCGTTGTGAATATTAGGTCGTAAATTTTATTGATTGAAGAATTTTTTCAGACATCTCGTTGTGAATATTAGGTCGTAAATTTTATTGATTGAAGAATATATATATATTGCTACTGATGTGATATGACGTGAATTTAATATTACAGAAATATTTATCGTAAATTTCAGATTGAAAGCACGAATGATTTTAGAAATGAATTATGTAAATAATTCGGATAATTACAAATTATGAATAATTTACAACTCGTCGCTTGTCAATTTGCCAAATTTATCCGTATTTGAATTTGTTCTTTCGTTTGAATCTGATCGTAACAAGCGAGATTGGAAACGACCTAATTTGTCCGAATAGATTTACGAAGGCACGGAAAAGCCTTTAGAACGAAAGCGGAATGATTTTACAGGGTGAATGTAGAACGGAATTATTTCTAAAAATTCTCTCTCAGCAGTTTGGTTGGCACTAATATTTCCTTTCGACTTTCTTAACTATACAATTTTTTCATCAATCAGATTCATGATAATTTTTCGCTTTAAATTTAAAAAAAACTCAGATGAATGCTGATGAACATCTACGTTATTTAAAAGGTCAGGTCATCAAATCGGAAACGACGTGTGTGAATATTAACATTTCAAATAAACATTGGTTCATTAATTAAATATTATAACATCTGTATGATATTCACATGATATAATTGAACATCATAATATGCGTGCACACACATGTGTGTAATTCTGTTGCTTTATTTAATTTACTATAAAATTTCGTAAATTTCAATATAAAATTTTTATATGAGCAATGTTACAACAAAATTTCTCGAATAATGTAATATAGTACCGCCATAAGAACAATAATAACACATAATAGCAATAATATCTTAAAAATTAATATAATACATTTTAATTTTTTATATATTATATATTTATATATATATTATTTTATTATATATATATATTAATAACATATAATAACATATATATAATAATCACTATTATATTGCACAGAACACATAAACTAGGTCTCTTCAATTTACCCCAAAATATATATTCATCGATATACTTTTTAATATTTCTGCTTTACCCAAATCCATCAATTTCTGTTATTTTCTATGATAGAATTCAATCAAGCATCGCACTGGAACACACTTCACCGTTTATCTAACGTTATGAAAAAGTTACAGAACTAGAGAGAGCCTTCTATAGATGAAAACATGGGTCGACACCATAGTGCTAGAAACAACGCCGGTAGGAAGAGGATGATATTACTTGAACAAGAAAGAAGAAGAAGAAGAAAAAGAAGAAGAAGAAGAAGAAGAAGAAGAAGAAGAAGACGAACCAGTCCAGACGCTGCCAGGCTTGGAAAAATTCAACGTCGAACAACTTTTCTATTTATCCTTCACCCTCGTATGTGAACTCTTAATGATATTGAATTATTCATGAGAGACAGGCTTTTCGCTTTCCTCCCACATAATTCCTTTTCTCTTCTTCTTCCTCCTGCTAATGCTTTCTCATTCAATGTTTCTTCTCTATCTTCGTCTGTATTTCTGTTTACTTTAAATTAACGTGGCACGTGAGGATATAATTCGAATATTTCTGCGTTGTTAGTTTGAGAATTTATCAACGTGAAGATCGAGTAGATCGTTGTAAAGTGAAGTTTTCTGAGATTTATAGAATCTGGGTGGAAAGATCTTCTAAGCGAATTTTTAGAATTTCTTTTCATAATTCTAACATTGAAAAATCGATTTCGATTGTACAAATTAATCGAGTAAATTAAACAAACAAATAAAGTGATTGAATGATTTCTTAAATCGTCAATTTCCTCATTTAAAAATTCTTCTCTCAAAGTTCGTATCAAGTATTAAACTGAAGTTAATAAATCAATAAATAAATTATTCACGAGTGAATCTGAATGAATTATGAAAAAGTCATAAGAACCTTTAACAATATTTTACATCAAATATAAAATATTATCTACGTTCAATATTACAACAATAATTTTATTAATTCGGTACGTACGAGCTCTCTTATTTTTTAACAATCTGCTCCGCTACTTTTAATGCAAGTTCATCGCGAGGCAAAAATGATACGGAAGGGGGAAATAAAAATATATATACATATGTATAAAACTGGTAGAAACTCTCACGATAGCAGTCGATCGAAGTTAATCGGTTCCGATTCGAAGCCGAAAAACTTTGACAAGAGTTTTAACTGTACCACGGGGAGATCGATGAATTCGAAGAACAATAGTTGGAATTAGTTGCCCAGAAAGGGAATATTTATTGGATGACTCGCTGCGGGATTGACATGGTTCTTGGTCATCGGAATTATTTCACGTTCGATTAATACCCATTGAATTATCGCCGTTTCATAAACGTCACTGTAATTAATGGAATCGTCAGTTTTCTAATTTATTTCGTGATGTATGTCGCGGTGTTATCATCTCACTTTTAATTACATTATGTTACATTATATCATTATTCACGCGTATATTTCAAGAATTCATTTTCCCCAGAGAAGATGGAATTTTCATCACCTTTCTAATTCATTAATATTCTCACAATATCATTCGCTACGTTATTATCGGTTAATTTATATTCGTGCATATGTCTGTTCGAAAATTTATTTTATTCAAAAAGATGAAATCATCACTTTTCTAATTATTATGTTATATCACATTTTCATAATTTATTTCGCAATATCGTTTACGCGTATGTTCTAAAAATTTATTTAAAATAGAAAAACAAAAAATTTCACGAAAGACATATTTTAGCCGTAGCGAGAGATTTTGCGCCTGAGATTTTAATTAAATCGCATTTAAATTTAATTAAATTTTATTTCCGGCAGAAATTTGCGAAACAATTTCCTCCAGTCAAGAATACACTAAAAAGATATTAGGAAGGATATTCGATTACAACGGCATTTGGATTATTCGCCGGAAGGCTTCTCTCAATGAAATCGCCAAATTTTCCAGAACGATGAATTTCGTAGCCCGACAATGGAGACAAAAGTTCTATTCCGTTCTTTGGTGCCTCGCGCCGGTTCCCTTTCTAACAATATATCCACCAACGAAACGAAATAAAAGTTAAAAAAAAGGAGAAAAAGAGAGAGAGAGAAAGAGAGAGAGACTATACACGTAATACGCGAATGAAAAGCGTGCAAAAACCGACGAACCGAGCACTTCCTCCGGCATTTGCATGAAAATAACACCGGCGCGAAATCGTAATTTCAGAATTCCGCGTCGGATGAAACCGTTGTCTTCAAACGTCCCATTGTGATTTCGTTAATCGAAGCTAAATTGATTAACAAATGAACGACGTCCCGCAGACAGAATATAACTGATAACGAAACTTTAATGTCAACGCGCGTTCGAGTTGAAAAGCTCTCCCCCCTACAAAGAGCGCGGCCCCCAATAGCTTTTAACCATTTATATTATCGCTCTCTGTTTCTCCTATATTGTTTGTCTATTTTTTTTCGTTTTTTTTCTTTTCTTAAGCTTCTCTTTCTTTTCTCTTTGTAAATTTTTCGTTTTTTACATTTGTTTCGTGCTTTCTTTTCTCCCTCTCCCTCTCTCTCTCTCTCTCTCTTGAGAAGTTTCTTTCTCTTTTTCCTTTTAATTACCTTCCTTTTCTATATCCACATTTTCTTTTTACCTTTCGTTCCTCTCTTCCTTTTCTTTTCCTTTTCGTCCTTTCTCTCTCTGCATCTTTCGTTTCTTGTATTTGTTTCATGATTACTTCTTTCCTCTCTGTCACTTTCACTTTTTGCTGTTTCCCCTTTCTTATCTGTCTTCTTTCCCTCTTTATCTTTTCTCCATTTTTTCTTTTCTCTTCCCGCCTCTTTCCTCTTTTACATCCATCTTTCACCCTCCTTCTCCCTCTTTCTCTCTTTCTTTCTTTCCTTGCTTCCACGCGTCAATCTGTCTTCATCCTCGTCACTATCCTTCCCAATCAGTTCTCGCGTTATCCATACGTACTCCTCGGGAACATTTGCCTCCGCGATAGATCTCCGTCGATGGCCGAGCATTAGACGCGAATCTTGATGGATTCGTTCGCCGTCTACAACGAACGGGTATCGAGATGCAACGTCAAATAACAATGGATCACGGCCCTGCCCACGCTGCCGTGTATCCCCTAATGCGTTTCGATTAATATCGCTCGCTCGCTGCTTCAGCCAGCTCTTCGTGAGCCTCGCGTGAGCTGCGATGATTGTTCGAGCGTCGTACGGTGATTTGTAAGTGCGAAGCTGCTTTCTGTACGCTCGGGTGATTAATGGCGCCAAGACGAGACAGACTTCACTTCCGCGGACGGATTACGCGGAAATTGTAGGAACGTTCGTGCGAATTGCGAGGAATTTATTAAATTTCTTGGTGTAGATTTCGCGTCGCGTTCGTTTCAATGCTACAACGTCGTCCGACGTGACGAAACGATTTAGGCTCCTTAGAGGTAGCTAACTGGATGGCCTTTACCCCCACTTTCTTGCTCGCTAGCGCTATCCCCACCACTGCATTCAGAATGTCGCAGCTACACGCTCGTTTCGTCACATTTGAATTATAAACATAATTTGTGTACTTTTAATACCACGATTTTGCTCGATAATTTCAAAATTAAAAGTTTCTACACGTGGTTGGTTAAATGGTTAAAAAATATAGTTCGTGAAATAAACAATTTTCCAGATTTGTTCGTAAAATTAATGAAACAAACGTGAAATATGTCATATTGTATATCATTGAAAAGGAATGTTTTTTTCATAAATGTTTAAATGTCAAATTTTCATTGAGATGACTTTTACGAGTCAAGAGTTATTCAAAAATGTCGCGAAAATTCTCGATCCGGCCCATTAGCAAATGTAAAAATTCAAACGCGTATAAAAACATTAAGAAATTTTTTTTTATCACAGACTGAAATTTTCTCTTTAAAACAAAAATCTAATTTTTTTTTACCAAATTATATAATTGTATAATTTTTTTTTATTGAACTTGAAACATTAAAGTTAGATGACGAAATGTTAGAATTTCTTGAACTTTTGTCGTTTGACGCTGATAACGTTCAATAAAATGATAAATAAAAATTGTACAGCAAGTTTTAAGAAGTCGTTATATAAAGAGGAGACTTCAGTCATCTTTAAAATAATGATAGACCCAATTTAAAAAAAAATGTGAAAGATAACGATTCAAGATAACGATTCCGGTTAACACAATTGAATCTCAAGTAATTTTACAATACATTAAATATTGTTGCAAAATAAATAATCACGAACGTTAAAATCGCACGTTCGGTGTCAAAATATTGTGTAAATTGCATAATTATTTACCGATTATTTACACGATCCCGAAGTATCATGTTTAATTACGTGCAGTAATTTAATTAACAGAATCATTCGCTAATAAATTTTAATGCAACAATCAATTATTACCACGTATTTTTAATTTACGATATATATACGCGAGTGGTCTGTACAAAGAGAGTTAAAAAACACAAGCGTACTTAATTACGAAGTTGATTTTTTAATTATGCTCGCTCGCAAACGTAAATGAACATGTGAAATTATTCGCGAGAAAACGCGTGAAACAAGTGTGCTTGTTAAAAGAATAATTTTTCTTCTTTTTTTTTCTCTCTCTACAAAGAGGTCCGCGTGTAAAAGTTTGTTTCTCCCTGGAAAATATTATATTTTTGCTCCACGGGGGAGGTAAACGAGAGACGCTTTTAAAACAAACTCAGTGACCCATCTCGCTGAGTCGTCCAAGATGTTAAGCACATAACGAAGTGTTGTGGAGGGTGTAATTTCTTCTACCATTTCTCGCGACAAACATTTACAGTTTCCATCTGCAACTTGTCGAGGGTGCTCGCTTTCGAACGGCCACTTTAAAAACGAGGAACGAAACGGAGCGACTCTAGAGCGAATTCTAAGTGAAATGAGAGTGCAATGGTGTCGAATTTGTCATTTCAATCCTTCGTAAATGAGAAACTGGTCTTTATCGTTGTAGCAAAACTCTTGTATTTTTGGACGAAAGTAGCAGTAACACACTCGATGAAAAGTTATCGATACTTTATCTTAAACTGTTTTCGTCAAACTTCGTCAAACAAAATCGTACAGCAATCCAATTGGCCTTATTTCAAACTTTTACAGCCTCGAGTTCTTTTTTTTTTTTTTTCTAGAAATACATAATGCAGCAGCTGAAAAAATGTTTTTATTGTCGAAAATTGTAAAAATTTAAAGTCGTTAAAAAATTTGACCAGATCCTGAAGTCTCTCCCTTGTGTCAACTCCTTAAAACATGCTGTACGATTTGTATCGAGACTTGAACGTCAAAGTCAAACGACAGAAATTCACGAAATTCCTGACAATTTTGTCGCTCAACGTTAACGTTTAAAGATCAATAAAATGGCGAGAAGAAATCACAAGTTTCAACAAGTTTTAAGAGGTTGTAAAAAGGAGACATCAACGTTCAAGATCACGGCAGACATAGTCACTCAGAAGAAAGTTCCTTAATGTTTCCAGAGGCATGTTCGAATTTTTACAATTTCCAAGAGCGGAGGTATCCTTGCTTTTGCCACTTGCCACACGATCTTGCCTGCAAAAACACCTTTGAAGAAAATTGACGCGGATCTGTTGAAGCGAAGGCTTCGTGCTTTACGATGAGACCAATTGGGTTGTTATACGACTCTTTGAAGTTACAACAGTTTGTGAAGTTTCAAGTTACGAAGCTGTAACAATTCTACTCGTGGATTATAAAATTATAGATTTTAAGAATTCTATATTGTTATACTATTTGAAAATATTTACTACTGGACAATTTTTCATCGAATATGCGAATGCTTTTGTCTACCTCGGTACAAACTCCATTAGAATTGGGCAAAAAGTTACATTCTTCCAATAATCTTTAATTATATAATTTCAGTTATTAATCATAAATAGCGCCTGAATTCCTACTTTAGTCGCTAGTTAAATACCTCTTAATTGCGGTTCTTGCTTCAATCAAGTTCATTGTTATCAACGATCGAGTTTCTTTCGTTAAATTAAATACCTTATTAACGATTAATTACTGAAATTCTTTTCATAGTGAAATTAGCGTTTTCTTGTTTCAATAATGTATAAAGAGATAACGAAGCCTCTGTAAGCCATGAACAATAAAATAATATTAACGTCTAACGCAACGAAATAAAGTGTTTTTTATTATTCCTTGTTTATTTAAGAAATTTCGAAGGAATAGAAAAGAAATAAATTAGACTTGCAGCTACACATATGGATCGCTCTACGCCTCGTGATAGTATAAATCAGGAATATGTTTTATTTCTGATGAAACATCTTAATTCTAAAACGTCGATGCTTTGTTACAATTTTAAAGTACACCTTCGATTTAAATAAAATTATAATTTAAATAAATATAATTTGAATATTATTATTAAATAAACATATAATTAAAATTAATTGTTATATGTTTATAATTAATCATAAATAATTGTAAAGTAATCAAATTCGATGTAATAACCAACATGTGTAATTGATAATTACAGACGACAAATTATAATTAAATCGCCAATTTTTCAACGATTTCTCTCCATCACTGAGAGAGATTCAACTTCTTTTCGTCGTCCCCAGTTCCGAAATATCTACTGATTTCTCTGCTTCAAACTGTTCGCGAATATTTCACGCGTTATCAATTCTCACGGACAAAATAAACCGCGTGAAATAAATTAAATTTATAATTTCGCCCGAACCCTCCTCTGCATGCGTTCGCATTCAAATAACAATTATTCCTTCGCAAAACGGACTGCGCTTTTACGCAATAAAATACGCGCATGCACGCGCATATATTCATTGTGAATTCTTTGTACACCAGGGATTCTTCTAGAGTCAGAAACGATCACGTCAGTTTCGCAAGAACTGCGTGATAGCCTCGATCAACTGTTATTCCAATACTCTGAAGCTTGTTTGCAGTTCTTTCAGGAATTAACGCGTTGATCATCGCAAATCGGGTAGGTTTTTCACGGGGACACGAATCTTTAGGCACCCTATTATTTTATATTCCTTCTTTACGCTTCTGTTTTTCATTCTTTTTGTTAAGTTTGACGTAAATAATGTGATTGTGACTACTTCGAAATAATTAAAACCTGACTATATTATTATTACATCGTTATTTGACATCGAATTTAATCTGTTTAATAAAAAATTTACTATTAAAAACTCAAATTTTCTACTAAATATTATCTAGTAAATATTTCTTCTGTTATTTACTAAATATTTTGTCTATCATCTAATAAATTTTTCTTTATTTATTTACCAAATATTTTTACCAATGAAAGCTTGATACCAGATATGGATGACGCGGCGATGAACGTGTATACCAATATAAACACTAATTTCCATTAACTCACTCCGGTTATTAATTATAAATTTAGTAAACAGTGTCGCTAATCACATTTCCCTGCTCTTGCAATATAATCATATTAGAATTCTTTGATCACGTTAAAATATCATACCATATCGGTCAGTATTAATGTCATATTACATCGAATATGACATCATACGATACAAGAATACATTGATCATTTTTTGATTAGATTAAGATATTGTTCGTATTAAAGGGAAAAAGTAGTTTTGACAATTTTCAATGAATTTTATTAATTAAATTTATTAAGAAGTTGATCGTATTAAGAAGCTCATATTAATTTTCATCCTATTACGGTAAAAAATGTTCTTTTATCAGAACATGACATTGTGTAAAAAATATTAACATAAAATATACTAAAATAGAACAGAAGACACTGATCACATTGATTTTCATCAATAATAATTAAATAAAATGTATTAAAATAAATATAAATAAAACTATATATACAAGTATTAATAATATTTAAAAATAAAGAAGTATTTCTGACTTTTAACGACTTCATCCACCGAATTTCGCAATTTCGTCAAATTTGATCCAAACTTCGTCCATTATAATTCCAAATAAGTACATACACGTTTAACCGAAACTTCGTTCGCCGTTATATTTTCCCCGATCACACGACACTCGAACTCGAGCGAGTGGGCACCTCCCCTCCCACCACTCCATTACCATAATTTAACATAACAGAATTCCAGCGTAATTGGTAGGATACCTAATCGAGGACTTCGATGTTTGCAAGATTCATCTCCATTCCGTTAATAAATGCATTCGAACGGACAAACTCGACCCAATTCCGTGCCAGACACTTTGATACTTATGCATAATTAGCGCGGTCACTCGGAAACGATTCCGCCGCCGCGGCGACACCGACGCGAATCCCCGTCGAGGTAAACGCGATCGACCTTAGAGACAGGCACCGACGATCATTAATATGAATACCAAGAGATCCGAGGGATCCGAGAGAAATTCTTCGTCAGAAAGAGAGAAATAAGAGAACGTGCAAGGCTTTTTATCTTTACAAGCCGCCAGAAGCAAGATTACAGGAGACAAAGAGAGAGAGAGAGAGAGGAAAACTGTGTGTACACCCTTGCTCGACGTGCATTTGGGTCAGGTTAACTCTGGCGAAATTTAAAAGGAACGATTACTCTGGCGTTCGGCCGAAAACCCGGCCACCGTGTCTTTTGAGACGCTTTAACGAGACCTTTCTGCAGGCTCGTCTTCTTCGTCGTGCAGGCAAAGCCTATTCAATCGACGACGGTATCCAAAGGCCCCCCCGTGAGATCCTTTGTGGTAATCCAGGCTACAGGATAATTACTCTCATCCGGGACGTTAACGCAAAGGGGGAAACTTCCATCGTCGGCGGCAGAGCACGGTTGGTAAGTAACTTGCGCGCATCTTTCGGATGCTTCTTACGCTACCGAGGCTTAACGCCACTTTGATCGCCTCTCGTACGTTCAACGCTTTACGTTCCTCCTTTACACGCGCGCACGTGTGTACTCGATCGATCGAGTAAATGATATCTAAAGGCGAAAGTTCCGAGGGTAACTTTGCAATACTTTCGTTTTAACACGTAATGTTAAGAGAGAATTTCGATCCCCCGTTTGAGCCACCTTCTTTTTTTTTTTTTTGTAATTTGCTGGAAGTAACATAAAATAATGATACATTATGATTTTGTATCTATTTCGTGCAACTAAGTAGACTATTTAATAATTATGTACATACTATGGTACCTAGTTTAAACATATTACATACTCTTTTGTACGAGCATTGAATGCATTTTTCAAACGTATCTCAAACTTTTCGTAAATACGCAGTCTGTTTGTTGTTTGACTCAGAATTGAATTTCAGTGTATTTGATTTAAACTTAAATCTCAAAATATTCACAATTACTGTTGTGATTTAATTCAATTTAACAATATAATTACAAATACATTCGTATTAAAACGAATGCTTATTTTGAAGAAAAAAAGAAAAAACTGCACGACTTGTACCCCAGTACGATTCGTCTCACTGAAAGGCCCAGAAGCAACTGTTCTGACTAGGAAATGAAGACGACCTTTTATCCAGAAAGTTTTATTGATGTGCAAACATTTGAATCGATACAAAACAAATTACAGGCGCGATCGCTCGGTACCAGACAACGCCACTCCTACTCGAGGTCTACTCCACGCCCCCTTACGAATCACGTGACCCAAATCAACCAATCGCTAATTTTCGTTGCATTAGCGTTGCACAAACGATTTAAAATGTAAATTACAGCTGTATCAAACGTATTAACAATGTCCTTTCGTTTGCCCCTCATCTTAGCAAGCATCGGGATAATAGAACGCTAAGTAATTAAATGAGTCGAAAATCGATTCGCATGAATGAAATGTAGAACATCCGCCCTCTGCAAGTCTGCGCGCGGCGACTTGAAATTTTCTGCAAGTTCGTCGAACTGTGTTCGCAAAATTAGAACATTTCGGGAAGTTTTAAAGTTCGAAAGTCAGAGGCCACGATTCGTAAAGTACAACTTCAGCAGTACTTCTACTTTACGGCGGAGCTATGTATACATAATCTAACACCCGGGCGAGACTCGTTGACTTTGGAATACGCGGACAAAGACGGCGAGAGAGTTGGCGAGAATTCTTTTTTTTTCTTTTTCTTCGAAAAAGTTCCATGAATTTTGCATGTGTGTCTCGTATGAAATTTCCTTGTGGAAACGCGTACACGTAGATAGACGCGCGTTTAATTCGGGGATCGAGTTTGCAATCGCGAGCTTCATCAAAGCGGAATGATTAAAGTTTTCGTGGGCGCGTGATATGACCGTGCGAATTCTCAGAAGTAATCCTCTGAGTTCCAATTAAAATTTCGAGTTGTAATGAATCCGTTGTGTGAATAATTACGTTTCGGAATATTATTATAATGAGACTTAGATTAATGATGTCCAATTAAAACAAACGAATGATATTTGTAAATAATTATGTTCCTAAATGTTATCGCGTGGTCTTTCCTAATTAAAACAGACAAATAATTCAATTTAATGAGTTAATTTAATAAACTTATTTTAGCTGCTATTTAATTAATTTAATATTTCAATTGACTAATTCTGTGATTAATGGCTAATTCAATTAAGCGAGATCTGAATTCAACGAGTGTAATTGAATTTAATAAACTAATCAGAAACTGACTTCAATCTAACCGAACATTTACAGCGATTCGAAATAATTATGGCTTTTTTTGGAAGATTCATTGAAAAATCTTCGGTGAACATTTCAACAAGATTAATAGAATCCTGAACGATTGGAAATGGCTGTCGTTGCGTCGTTGTTTTATTGTAAATTTTACGAGGAAAAGTTTTATGAATCATGTTATGAGATAGCATCGAACTGAATATCGGTACGAAAGAAATGTAGTATGAGAGTGATGCTATTATCTAGATTTCAGAGTGGAAATGGTCAAAAACCATTACTCCGAGAGTGCAGCTATTGCACGAGTGGTATTTTATGATTTACACCTAAGAAAGTCAACTCGACTTTCTAAAGATTATTGCAAGTGCACATCTGTGTAAATTTGAACGATTAAACGCCAATATTACAGTTCGTAAAAGTGAATATTATCTGATTAATTTTAACAAATTTTAACAAACTTCAATATCTCTGAGGAATATCAAAATCCAATATCACAAAGAATCGAGATATTATAATAAAAACTGCACGAGTATTATACCCCAGTACGATTCGTCTCATTGAAAGGCCTAGAAGCAACTATTCTGACTAGGAAATCAATTTTATTGATATGCAAACATTTGAATCGATACAAAACAAATTACAGGAGCGATCGCTCAGTAGGCAACGCCACTCCTACTCGAGGTCTACACCACGCCCCCTCGCAAATCACGTGACCCAAATCAACCAATCGCTAATTTTCGTTGCATTAGCGTTGCACCTGAAGAGACCCGATTTTCTGGGTTTCCCCCACTAAAATCACTTTCAGTGATAATAATATATATAAAGATATAATAATCAATCAATATTGTTTTTGAATTATATTTAATAAACGTGTATCATTTCCAATGATTAATTCCAATGCGTTCAGCACCTGCGAGAAACGTTTAAAAATCATTCGAGAACCTATAATACCACATAGAACCAAAATATTTTATTCTCGCGAACCCATACGCATGCACAAATATCGTTCGTTTGAAACCATGATGTTTCCCAAACAAACACGCAGAACCCCATAAACAAAATAAATGGAAGTGAAACGCGCGATAGAAATAGAGGATTTAAACGTTTCGAATTACATTTTCCAGTCAAATAGATCCCTAGAATAAATAATAAATCGACAACCACGCGCGTCATCGTTGTGTTTTCGCAGCAATTTAGCCTGTAAATATTGAAGTTGTAAAGTGATTTATAATTCCCGCGTGATACGGTGTTTCGTGCGCGTCCGCGTGCGCGATTCATTTCGCAAATTACAACAGTTCGAAACTCGCGGAGTTTATAACAGAAACATCTTTATTTCGAGGATTGCTTGTCGCGATATTGTGTCTGTCGCTGTTCCACTTTCCACCGATCGAAAGTACCGAAAAGTAAAGTTTTCACCATCCTCTCCTAAACTAATTCCACGCGGAATGTTGATACATTTTCACTCGACAGAACAAACTGGCTATTGGAGAGAAACCAAAAGTTTCCAAAATTCTGGGTTATTAAAGGGGGAAGCTGGAAGTTTCCCAAAATTAAGGCTGGTGGAAAATAAATTGAGAAGTTCTCCTTACATTTTTCGGTCCAATTTTAAAACAACGTTATTACATAGAACCTTTCTCTTTTTCAAAAATGTTCAGCTTGTTTGCGAGAAGTTTCAATGTGCAAAGGTATAGAGGATGCTTGTAACAAGTTCCACTCGTGTGACTTGAATTTGCATAAACAAACTGCAAATTCAGACTCGGTTCAATAATTAATATTCAGTTAGATAATTAATGTTACGTACGTCAGAAATTTCAATCGTTGCGTGAAAGAAAAATACAGAAATGATCGTGGGCCACGTCTTTGATATCGTAACGATATCGATTAATTTTCTATCGCTGTATTATACGTCAAAGTTGAGTTAAAAGATTTTAATTGAACCGGCGTGATCAACATTTTTAAAACAAACGAATATTTAAAATTCTGAATGTAACGTATAATTATATAAACCTAAATTTTAAACCTAGATACAAGTAAAAGTAATCACTCTTGCCAAGTAGTAAAAAGGTACACGGCAAACGATATCGTACCATTTTTCTGGAATGTTCCACTGGGAAAAGGAAATACTCTTCTTAATAAAATATGAAACGAAATTCAAAATAGGAAAGATTGGAAGAAACGTCAAGTTTGTTTTTTTTTTTTTTTTATTGGGAACTCAGCGGTAGCCGGCCAACGCTTCACAGGGCGTATCGTGCAGGTTTTATTTCTTCCGGATGCGCCGGAAGTACGTTCCGCAGAGAGAGAGAGAGAGAGAGAGAGAGAAGTTTCAGAAATAAAGCGATACTTTTTATTGCAAAATATTCGAGGCATTCTTTTATGGATGAAAAAAAAGAAAAAAAGAAAGAAAGAATAATAATTCGCGGAATATGTGGGGAGGGGGGGAGCGAAAAATATCCTCTCTGAAATATTTGTTTAAAATATTTGCTCTCTTCGGAACTAATGGAAAAGCGAAATATGTAAATTGGAAAAGGCCGGATATCTGTCAATTTTCCCTCTTGGTTCTCAATTTTCTCGGTATTAAATATTTTTAGCTAAATGTACCTGGAATTTTGAGGAAAGTTCCCTTCGTCTCGAACTTTTGGTCATGACGTTGCGTGAATAAATTTTAATTAGCAAGTGAACTTGACGCTATTTATACCGTTACAGCAGAAAATTACTAATTGCCTCGACAAACCGGTCTGCGAATTTTTATTCGATATTTCCTCTCCAACTTTATCCGATATAATAATCTCGTTCGGTGCTTATTATTCGATGCTTGCAATCGGGATTTGTTGAGAACTCGTGCAAAATATTTACTGCAATTTGGCCACAGTTTATTCTCAATCGTAACATTCGTTTCAATCAACATCAATACCCTCTAGTCGCGCGATATTAACATCTCACTCTTGATCTTCCCCGAATTGGTGACATTTATCAAAGTTTATGACACGGCGACATAAATTTCAAACAAAGAGGAACATATGTACACGTGGCAGCGGAATTGGATCGCAGCGCGTTTATTATCATATTTCTGGCAGGATTGCACGCACGTGTGCTTCGCAGTTATTCGAAAATTGTTCATCTGAATTACGGGTCACATCGGATACGTTATAAGGGGGCGATTCTGCAGTTTCCAACCGGCTTTGGCTAAACAATTATCGTCAAAAGCACCGTTACACACGGCGCGATCGTCGAACAAATGCAATTCCTCGTACATCATTTTACCGAATAAGGAAGCATAGTTACCGTTTATTGAATATTTCAGCCAACTGGAGCACCAGCAACTCTCTGTGCAAACGTTTACTTTCAACTTCACGGCGACATTCCGTACGAATTATCGATAAATTGTAATACTCGAACAATGGTACCTACGATGGCGTTACTGAACCGTTAACAACTTGTTGGTAATTGTTCTCACAGCGAGCTTCGATTGAGAGTGAAACTAAAACTGAAATTACAGCAAATTTCTTTTTTTCTTTTTTTTGCAAGCGTAAGATGATACTAGACAAATCTAAAATTTTCACTAGATTTATAGCTGCTTCACAAAATTAAAGGATTCATTTAAATTGTGATCGAAAACTTGCAGATCTTTCAACTCCTCTGATTTTGAGCTTGTAAATTTTAAAGAAAATTCTAAATTTTAAAATCTCTATAATCTAGCCTTGGTTGATAATTGGGTTATTTATAAATTTCAATTAGTTTTCCACAGAGTGGCAATTGCTATAACCAACTGCGTAGCAGAAGTATTACATCGTGTGAGTATTGGGATAGTTGCCAGAAGATGAGTCAGTCTCGTGAACTGATAACGAGAAATCCTAGAAACTGTCCTAATACTTCCTGATTAGTTTGTGTCTTCCGCCTTAACTCTTTGACTTAACTCTTCTCAAAGTCTTTTAGAAGGGAAGATGATCTTCTTCAATTAGAAAAAAGCTCTGAGGAATGAGGTCAATTAGTCAATTAATTAGAATCAATTAGTCAGGAGGTTAGACATCAATTAATTATGAGACTCAGTTAATCATCAATTAGTTATGAGAGTCAATTAATCATGAAAGTCAGTCAATAATAAGTCAATTACTAAGAAAACCATGACAGTAAATTAGCCATGAGACTCAATTACTCATCAATTAGTTATAAGTATCAGTTAATTATTAGTGATGAGAGTCAATTATTAAGAGACTCAGTTATGAGAGTCACTTAGTCACATAATCAGTTAGTCATAACAATTAATTAATCATAAGTTAATCATGAAAGTCAATTAATCATAAGTTAATCATGAAAGTCAATTAATGAAAATCAATCAGTTAATCGTCAGACTCAAACAAGACAAAATATCAGTCCATTCTCAATCCCAGTTTAATCAGCCAAACACAATCAGTTGTCACAATTCAGAGATGAGAAGCAACTTGATTTGCTCTTTCACATACAAGATCAATTAAAATAATATTCAATTTTTTCCAACACAAGTAGGTATGATTTTTTGCTTAGAAAAGTCAATTGCAATAATTCAGAAAACTTGCAAGAAAAGAAAAAAATTAAAAACACGCGAAAATTTTGACGTGAAATGATGAAAAAAATTCAGCAATGAAAATAATGTAACTCCAACTGTATTATTATTACTTCATGTCACCCACGCTATCTAAACACGAGGCACGAACGAGACCTGATAAAATTCTCGAAACGCAATGTTTCCATATTATGTATATCAGCGGGGACGAAGGTATTTGCATAATTTTAATTTCAATGCAACGCTTTGATTCCATGGATATAGATAAAATCGTTCGCGTTAGGTAATACAGTAGACTGCAATATCTCTGGTAATAGCAATCTATATATATATACATATACTTACAGGCAAGAGACGCGTACTACGTGCATGTACAGAGAATTAAAAAAGGATTGAAAAGTATTTTTTGATGCAGATTCCTATTTTGTATTAAAACAAATTATACAATCTCGTGTCTTAAATAGTAATTTTCGAATGCAGTTTTTTCATCGTGAATAGTGTTATTATATCTAAACGGCTAGTAATTCGTGTTAGATTAATAAAATTTTGAACGTTCAATTTTATTTTATTTTAATTACGAAGTTAAAGCAGACTGATAGTTCCAAAATTATTTTTGTCGCGAATTCTGTGCGTTGAAAGAAGAAAAATAGTTCGAGGCGTGGAATCTCACGGAGAACGTTTTAAACATTAATTTTAAATTCACTTTTTCATCGTAAATATTACCCTTCGAATACTATCGTTACAGTGCATGCAAATGACTGTAGCTACTTATGCTAAGTTACTCAAATTTTGAAAATTTCATATTCTTCCTCGATTAATTTAAAAATTAATCGACTTGAAACTTCAATAATATTGAGAATTGAGAATCGACGTTCTTCAATATAAATATGTTCGTGTAACATTTTTTTTCTCATTTTGACACATAGAAAATTTCCATTCAAATTTGAATTTTCAAAATAGGATGTTTGTAATCTGCATGTCTCAATTTGTATGGTACAGTTACCATAAGTACCTCCCATGAGTACCGTCGAATAACAAAAATATTGTCACGTTCGCCTTTTAAATCTTCGATTCAAGTATGAAAATATGCCACGTAACGAAACGATCGAAGAAATGTTGAACATATTGAACGAGCCTCGCTTCCATCCCGCTGGAACAAGTTGGACATTTATTATGCTCGTAAATATATAGATTACGATACCGATAATGGGCAATGCGAATTCTGCTCGTAATACGCGCGATCGTTCCAAATAGTGAAGAGAACTAGGAGAGTAATAATTATAATTTTTTGGAAAGAATTATTATGATAACAAACAAAATCAAAAACTGAAATATTTGATATTTTGCAGCTACCGTTCGTTAAATGTTACTTTTTATTTAGGTTTTTTCGGATGTAAAATCTAAGCGAAGGAGCGAATCAAATTAAAAAAGATACGTGAAAAAAATCCTTGATTTCGAACATTTGAAAAATTCCCACGTTCACAATGTTAAAAGGCAGAATTTGATTAAAATAAAATTATTTCAGAAACGAAATATCGCAACAACTCAGTTAATTTCGGTTTATTTAATTTTATGAAATTTTACTGAATATTAATCCACTCGATCTCCTTTAATTTCAATGCGTGCGCGATTCGATTTGCTCGAAAATTTATTGTTTCACAAAAATTACAATATCCCCTTTTTAAATCCCGAAATTCGATTATCGAAACCCCGGAATTCCAATTTATTTAAAATAATATAATACATATTCACTCTTCGTACGAAACTTCGGCAATAAATTTGATAATTGCCGCTTAATTTATAGATTATTATATCTAGCTATACTGTTCGATCATACGTCCCAAATATCAATAATAATAATAATAAAATTGAAAATGAAACGCGACATTAAAAAATGAAAATTCCTATTGTTGTATTTTATTTTCGATATAAACACCTATATTTACATTTACATTTATAACGTAACTTTTTCAGGAAGAGGGAAAAAGAAGGAAATAAGTGAAACGCGATTGAAAATTTGTAACGAATGCAAATACACGTAGCAAGATAAATTGAAATATGGTTGAAACGTGGCTGAAACGTTGAATATATACATTGAATTTCTATTCATCGTGTCTTGGGAGTCCGCTTGTTCTCTCGAGTGTACATAATACCGAAAAATCGTCGATTTCCCTGAGCATTCGCAATTCTGTAGATTTCAGTAGTTATTCTAAAATTTCGACTCGATGTTGGTTCCCAGTAAAGCTCGACGTTTTAAACATAAATATTGAAACTCTAAATGTACAGAGAATTCGCCACAATTTAATGTTGCAACAATATATTTTACTAGATAATCAGCGCGACAACAGTAAGAAATTACAAGTGTGAAAATTGGAGTATAATAAAAGAGACGAGTTAACGGCGGAGAATTTCACGAATTTGCCGAAGGAATGTCGAAAATTTCGCAAAGCAATGCAGTAAAAAAAGAAAAGGTCCCTCTTCCTTTTATTATTATTGCATAAATGAAAAATTCTCCAAATTTCTCAACTAATAAATCTAAATTAGTTAATTTCTTAAATTAATACCTAAACCTAAATTTTTAAAAATTCGTCTTTTAATTAGACTCTTTTGTAGATAGGAAAATAAAAAAAAGAAAGACGCAAACGTCAAACCGATAGAATAGTTTAACAATTCTGATGGTTACAAAAGAACTTAGATACTGAATTTCCAACCGGCAACGTTTCTCACAGCTTTACGTAGGTGTAGTTAAACCCTCGTTTCTACTGATGGCAGTCGTAACTCCATTACTTCCGTCGAAATTGTCGGCTTACCCTCTCCCGACGCCATCGACCACAGCGCAAGACATTTTCATATAATTCTTATAATTCTCCCGTTACGTTAAAAGCAAGTGTTCCATCGATCCGTGAAAAAGAACGCTCGCACGATTTATAATTCTATTGTATTATTCGTCCATTCGATTTAGAGTGACTCTTATTGTAATAATATTCGGACAATATGGTGTTGGTGAAATTATTGTTGTATTGGTCGGAAAGATTCTATGGGAAAAAATAACGAATATTCAGAAAATGATATAAAATATATTATTTTATAAAATATATTATTTTCTGAATAATTTGTTACTCTTTCCCAGATATATATATATATATATTTTTTTTTAAATAGGAATTTTTATAGGAATATATATATATATTCCTATTCTCTCTAAAGAGAATTATTGCCATAATGTCCAATTTTGAAGAAAAATTTTAAATCGGATGGCAAAGAGATCAAATCAGGAATAACAAAATTACATTGAAAATAAATTCTGAAAATATGAAAGATAAATTGACGTCAATTACAGAAATTATTTTTCCCTCAAAAAGTTTCTATAAAAAACTTGATTTTTTTCATTGTTTCCTCGAAACAAAGAATCTTGCATTTATGATATTAATTCGATTATTAGATAAAACGTTTCGTGAAAGAGATCGAATAGCAACTGTACGAATAATTTCATTGCTGTTCCACTGGAATTTCCTTCATTCAGTACATAAGTTGTTCGCGTTAAATTGGATTCTCAACATCTCTAAACAACGAGGATAAAAAAGGAAAAATTTCAGTTCAAATCAATCTAAAAAACGATTCTATAACGTTACGCGTTTGTGATTGCATGATTACATATAATTATTGACATTAAAACAACCTTCATCCTCAATACGCATCAAAATATTTTTACACGTGAATCACTGCGAAATCGAAACGATAGTAATTAAAATACGAACAGATTTTTTTACATAATTACGTTCCTGTCTAAACATTAAAATCGATATTAATTTTGACAAAAAAAAAAAAAAAAAACAACCGTCTCTTTCAGGCAATCATTGGAAAAAAGGAAAGAGAAAGAAAATCTGAAATCCGCCGTATTGTCGGGTTTATAACGATGCTTCTGGTATTAAACAGAGCGTCTCAACGTTCGCGTAGCAATTGCGCGAATAATTTCACCGCCATTCTACCGAAACTTCCTTTATCCGCTATACGCAAATCGCTCCGCGTTAAATTGAACTCGCACACATTTCGAGACGAAAGAGGCGAAAGAGGGGGGGAAAAAAGAATTTCAATTTCACCGACGCCAGCCAACAATTACACCTTCATCGTGCACCGAAACACGATCGGCTCGCAGCACGGGCACTCTATCGGATGTCCATTTAGTAATAACATTTGTCCAGGGGACCCCGATCGTGGCTCCGTAACGGGCGATATAAATCAACGCTTAATAGAATCCCGATTACCCTGGCCAAGGTAGATCGAACGAGGTCTATGGGCTGAACAACGAAAAATGAGAATAACGCGGCGGAATAATTTACGGCCTATGAGCCGTGAAATACGAACGTCGCGCTGTCTCGCAACAGTGGAGGGAATCGCTTATATCTGCGGCCGCGGCGCGTGACACAACGCGCGTGCATTGCCAACGTTGCGAAGCCACGCGGCCAACACCGAAACTGCCCAAAATGGCTCTTCGTTTCGCGGTGACGAATTTCGCTCGCGTAAAAAGGCGAATTTTCACTTACACGTCTCGAATTGCAAGACTGCGTAGAAGGGGGTTCGTTTCACTTCAGAAAAGCTTCGGTCATTTAGACTCTGGCACGTCTTGACGCGTTGCACAGGGTGAAAGAAAAGTTTGTCCGTGGCTATCATAGATGAATTCTATACCTTCGATTTGATGGAAATTAGATCTAAAGAATCTCAAGATTTCAAGGTCAAAATTTTTGACCACGGATAAACTTTTCTTTCCACTTTGTACATATATGGGTCGCAGTATTTCGTGTTTGGTGGACCAAATACCGGGCAAATCGCATTTATTTCTTTTTTTTAAATCTTTTTTTGATATAATTTGATCATTGTAATTGGGCAATTAGTGAATTGTTGCGCGTTTTTTAATTTTTTAATTTTCGCGAACACGATTGATATTAATAAAATATTATATATTTCTGTGTACTTCGTATATTTCTGTATTTTAGAATTCAGATTATATTTTATATTTCACTGTATTAAAAATATAATAAAATATACGTAGTTTATTATAATTTACAATACATGTTATAATTTATTTTGTATTCTGCTCATACTGTGTCTTGTATTTTGTATATTTTTTATACTTTTCTTAATGGTACGATACGGTACGAATTACAAAATAAACTGTAGAAACAAGGAAAATTGTGAATTTAATACAACGTGAATCGAAGAGACCAACGTAAAAATATTGCGAGATGTTTCGTAACAAGAGAAGTATTTTCATAGACTTAAGACTTCTGTTCTTTCTCCACGTTCGTGATACGATGCGAATTAAATAAACAAAATAAATTATAGAAACAAGAAAAATTGTGAATTTAATACAACGTGAATCAAAGAGACCGATGCAAAAATATTGCGATATATCTCGCAATAAGAGAAGTATTTTCGCAGACTCAAGACGCAGACCATTCTTCTTTCACGTGTGTATTTATAAATTAAAGTGGATCGTGAATAGACACCGGAATGAACAAGAATCGTCGAACTCCTAAGATAATACGAATTCCCCGAAAGAACATCTGGATTCAACGCGACTCGACTCGAGTAACCGAGCAAACATGCAAGAAGCAGAGATTCAGCGAGCGTGTGTACAACTTTAACGAGACCAATGACGTAAAATTGCGCGATATTAAATTGACCTCGTCGAGATCTCGCCGTAACGAGCGAAACGAGTAACGCGTTCGTCGAAAATAAATGAAATCCGTAGAAGAGGGGAAGCTGTTTCACGTGGGACAACGGGTTAATGACGATAAAGGAACGGAGGTGTGGAAAAACAGGTCGACCGAGAACGCCGTTTAATCATCGAATTGGCGATCATTTTTTCCGACCTGTCCTGTCGGAGGTATTTCCACGCGCGGGATCGTGTTCCCGCGATTAAAAACGAGAGAGAGAGAGAAAGAGAGAGAGAGAACAAAAATGTAAATTACAGACCGACCCGTGAAAACTCGATTGCACGTGTAACCCCTTCGACGCGCATGCTAGTCGCGACTGATGTGAATGCTTGCTGATTCTATTGTCGCGATAAAATTGCACGTTTCCACCCCCCCTCCCCCTTCTCCTTCTTTTTTTCAAAAAATTCCGAACGAATCACGCAATTCATTTCCGACGTTAGAAAAAAAAAGAAGAAAAAAAAAAAGAAGAAGCGGACGGTAACTCTGAGGGAAATGAGAAAGCAGATATTCATCGTAACACGCGGCAAGCGTTCTCTGCAGGACGCAATTTTCAATTTAAATTGCTACGATATAGGCCGCGCCCGTCTCTCGCTGAAAACGCTTTACATTTAAATTGTAGAATCGAAATGTCAAGGGGTGTTTTATCGCACTCGCGGCGATAGGTGAGGACGGGGGGAAAAATGTACACCGGGACTGGTCGTTCGCTTCGACCAGGTGAAGAAGGTGAAGAAGAACTAAAATTTATAAACGAGAGTGTCCTGTTCGATTGATCGTCGTAGTTCTCCATCTGTGACGAGATTTTTTTCAGCGATCTTCGAATGATCTTCTTCTAGGATGAGCGTAATATACTTTGACGTGTATTTCGTAAAATTCAAAATGATTTTTAAATGAGTGAGAAGATTGGTACAGTAATATGTTAAGAGTACCATAGAGTAATATGTGTATTAAGTAATGTATTAAGAGTACATTAATATGTTAAAAGTAATATAAGTAATGTCGTTTTTCTTAAATCTTAAATTTAATTAAACATTATCATCTAGTGACAATAATTTAAAAAAAAATAAAATTTTGTACAGTATCAAAAAACATTACTTATGGGTATCCCTGTTAATACATGATATTACACATAACAGTAACATGATACAATAATTAATATAATATATAATATATCAATATAACAATTTTGGAAAATTTGTAGTTCCATTAAAAAACTAATCTGCGTTCGTAATTTTTCATATCGCCGGTCTACGATTTAAAAGGAATTTTTAATCCCTGAATTTCCATGCGAAATCAAACGATCATTTCTAAAATATCCTGTAATCTCGAAGATTTTCTATGAAAAAAAGGAGAGAAAAAATCATTTCTAAAATATCCTGTAATCTCGAAGATTTTCTATGAAAAAAAGGAGAGAAAAAATCTAATCTCCTTTGGCTCGTTGGATATGATCTTTTTCGATAAAAGTATTTGGCTTATCAGGTACAGATAATCCTTTAACAGAAGTATCTTTATCCTACTAATTAAATTCTTCCGTAACTTTCGAAATTCTTACGCTCCGGGTTTAGTCAATTATTTACTTGAATGCGTCAGTCGTTTGATCAGAGATCTCATTAACGCGAGTCTATCTCGATTTCACGTGGATTATTATTAGTCAGCATGCATAATAGTTGGAATTTCAACTTCTGATTGATTTATTGTAACAATACGTTAGTTTTACAATTATATCAAATCATGTTGTAATTACAACAATGTGTACAAATTAATCGCGAATTTATTATAACAAGTAGCAGTTGTCAATAATGTATAAAATCAGTGGATTACAATTAGATACATGATGTAGTCTTTAGATTATAATATTAATGTATAGGGTGGGTGAGAAATCACTGTAAATTTGCGAACGTTCTGACGGTCAACATTTGAAAGAAATAATTTTTAATACACAATGAAAAGATCATGTTTAAACTTAAATTTAATTTGAAATTAATGAAACTAGTTTTTTCTTGTATTTTGATGTTTCATTTAAAAAAGTAGATGGGAAGAAACTTTTGGCCCATCCTATATATATTTCTCTATCCAGTATTCGAATAAAACTACACATCTTAATTAAGTCAGAAGACTTTCTATTAACATTTATTGTGACAAATGATGAAAATTATGAAATTTATGAAGATACAAACGTTCTATCAAAAATAATCAAATATCCAAACTGAACAGCACTACCGTGTACAGAAATATTTGGACACTTTTTTAAAATTATTAAATAATCCATGAAATACAATTCAAGTGAATCTTTTTAACCGATAAAAATAGCTAATAGTATAATAAAAGTAGCTAATAGTATAATAGTTAGGTTAGGTTAGGTCAGATTTAGGTTAGGTTTGACCAAAGACTCTGGACCGTGACTTTAAGTGACGTTGGTTCATTATTGAAATTTCGAAACTGATTAAATACTAAAATACATGTTTTGAAATTTCGAAACTGATTAAATACTAAAATAAAATTATACAAATTTTACGAAGATTATTCGTTGATTATTCGTTAAAAGAATATTGAAACTTGAAGATGCAGAGGATCAACAGAAATAGTGCGCTTTCGATGGAATTGCGCCAAGTGTCCAATCATTCATGCATGGTAGTGACCGCCACGTCTACTCAACTCGAGAGTAATTAATAACCTAACCTAACCGAAGCAAAATAAAAAATGGCTCGTAAATTAGAGACGAGCAGACCTCGTAGAAACAGCTAAAAGCAGGAATCGCGTTTCGAGTCTGCTAAACCGGAGCTCGCTCGCTCGCCAGCGGGAAAGATGGTTTTGCAGGATTTGCTACTTGCACAGTGCAAACAGCTCTCCGTAGAATTGCTTGACTCTTCTTTCGCGCCGTTTTTTTTTCTTTTTTTTTTGCGACTACTTTCCAGCTCGACTAGCTCGTTTCGTGTTTAGAACCGTCTCTCTAGATCTCTAAACGTCTGGAAAAACGACAACGAAACGTGTCGCGCAGCCACCCCCGATCAGAATCCCGCCGGAAACTTTCTACGAGCCAAGGTAAAAAATAAGAGGAGGGAAAAGGAGCACACGCGTCGAACTTGTTCTACGCAATTTACTCGACATTCTCCATGCATCGATTTTACTCTTGCGAGACGGAACTTCGAACGTTATGGCAACTTTCCAACTTTGTCCCCTATACGATTCGATCCTACGAATTTTCGTTCGACTCTGCGCTTCGCGACGTCTTTTGTCGAACACACTACGTGTGTCTAAAATTTTTGTTTGAAAAAGGACACGTTTGTAATGGTCACGTGAACGTTTTGTTGTTTGAACTGTGTATTTTCTACGTATATGACATTATTACAGTGTATTTTCTATGTATAATTTTTATTTAGTTTAGTTTAGTTTAATTATCAGTATTTGCGTGCGTATAAATGTGTTTGTATATTATGTTTATGTATATATTATTATGTTTCTATATAAATGTGTTTATATATATCAGAAACAGGGCTTGGATGGTTTGAAACCCAAAAGGAACGTATTGAAGAAATTATGTAGTTTAACTGCCAAAAAATTTGGTTCGATTGTTTCAATTTTGTTAAAGAAATGCTGATGTCTTTTCGTTTGTGTAATCTATGTACAAAGATCTACATATGTATCTATGTATAAAGATATTTGGAAACAGATGGTATCTATTTTACTTCACTGTGTCTTGAAGTGACAAATACAATTCATTGCCAGTGCTAATCGCTTGTCATTCTCTTATCCAAACTTCTTTCAATTAGTTCATATAATGAAGATTCTACTGTATTATAATTATGAAACGATTGCAAATCAATTACAAGAAAGAGAAAGAATCAGAGAATATATACATATATAGATGATAAACCTCGTTTCAAAAGAAATTCTTAATTTTTTATTCATATAAAGACATTTTATTCATATAATTGTATGCATAAAATTTTATACCAATCCTAAGAGTGCCTAAAAATGTCTCTTTCTATCCTCTATTACTATATTCTCGTTTTATTGTATTTCTTAATGAGAGAGAGACATCTCCACTTTCGTTGAATTAACAATTTCAGCAAATAATAAAGAATCAGATACCGTTTCAAACATGCTGTAAATTTATTTAAATACATTCACTACCATACTTTATATTTGAAGCTAACTCCCTCTTAGTTACGTTAGTTTCTTTGAAATAAGACACATAATAAAAAACATACATAAGCATGGAGTTGCAAACCCTTCAATTATAAAATTACTTACAAGTGCAGAATTTCATGTTAACCATCAGGTAAATATTTATTTCCTACTGTTATATTTATTTTTATTATTACATTATATTTACTTATAGCATTATGTTTATTTTTTTATTATTATATTACTCGATATGATCTGAGTTTGAATTCACTGTCTAACGTTTCAAAGAGAACCCATGTGATCCAGAGAAAGCGCGCGTGTGTGTGTGTTTTTAAATTCAGCTCGGTCTCGAAAAGCTGGCGTAACGAAATTATACCGCAACTCGACGAAACGATCCACCGTAAATCGAGGTTAAAGCTTCTGGTACCGGATCGAAGAAGAGGAGACAGAGAAACCGCAATAAATTCACACGTTTGCACGCCGGCCCCTCTGTATCGAGTTACTGAAATCGCAAACTGAAATCCGCGACGAATATTAGAAATTCAGCTCGGCAGCGCCGCCAAGTGTTGCTGTTTCCGTGTCAAGTGCACAGCCGAGAGTTCCAAGTTGTACCCGGTGGCTTTATGCTACGCGACGCTAGATAAACGGAACTTCATGCTCCAAAACAGTCTTTGCGAGAAGCTTGTCGCGCGATAGGGCAACCCTGATCCCGTTGTCGAGGACACTGAGCGTGAAGATCGCTTGCTAATCTTTTCGCTCGAGTGTTGTTTCGCTGACATAACCGAGAATCTCGACACGAACTTATCAACACGGATTGACGCTCAATTGACGTGTGTTAATTGAAAAGAGTTTTCACATCTAATTGTCACATAAAGTTGATTCTCCAAGTATTCGAGAGGTTCATCCTCAGTATTTAATTAACAATCTCACGTTTGCAGTCGAGTGTTGTAATATTAAATTATAAAACTCAACACACAACACCCATTCCCTATTTATTTTTGCAATGAAATGAAATACTTTTTGGCTCTTCGAGCCAGATACTATTGTTACGACGACATATCTTCTGATGAAAATTAGCTATTTACTTGAGATTAATTAGCGAATTTCAACAGCCCAATTCAATCTTTTCGTATATTTATTTGGCGTTGATGATTGCTTTAAATTTAAACGATATCACACGTTAGAAAGATACAATCAACAAAATTCTTTCCAACGCTGTATCATTTTCTTTGAAGTGACTTGAAAATTTTTCAAGAGCAAAGGTTCATTGATCAATCAATTTCTCAGTAATATCTGAAAACACTGGATCATTGGTAGAATGACCAACTTGTAATCTCTGTGATGTTTGAAATTTCGTAAATGTAAAACAGTGTATTTTTGAACGGTTTTGGATTCAAATATATAAATGAATTTTTGTACTCCCTCGTACCAGAAGGTTTTCCTATTTTTGTTTTACTTCTCTAGTGGAAATTTCGTGCTTTAATTCTCAATGGTCGTTCTACCATTGTTATACTACTACTGTTACACAGAATGTTTCCAAAATCGTGGTACAACCGGTGATTTTATGTGAAAAAAAAGAGAAAATCAAGCTTGAATATTTATTAATTCTAAATTAAATACTTGAATTTAACTAATTTTAGACGGGAAAGAATAATTAATAGGATAGTAACCTACATTCAAAAATGAGTAAAAAATGTGGAATAACATTTTTTTCATTTGTATGGAATATAGCTTGAATACATTTCGCTCAGTACTTGAGTTTTCAAACTCGATGTTTCCAGAAACAAAACGTGGAAAAATTTTGTTTCCATCTTTTCTTTTCAACTTATTTTTTAAATATAGAACCACATTCTGACCAGTTGTATTCTGCCCGATTTTAAAAACACCCTGTATGTGAAATAATAAATGATATAACTAAAAATGAAATTATTAAAAAAAACTGCACGACTTGTACCCCGGTACGATTCGTCTATCACGTCTCCCTCACGCCCCCTCACGAATCACGTGACTCAAATCAACCAATCCCTAATTTTCGTTGCATCAGCGTTGCACCTGAAGAGGCCCGATTTTCTGGGTTACCCCCACTAAAATCACTTTCAGTGATAATAATAATGCAAAAATAACTGACGAAGCGAAATGAATTCGAATTAACATTCAACCGTGCACGTTACACATTAGTTGCAGAAGGCGTAATGCGCACTGTTAAATGTTAATTCGAATTCATTTCGCTTCGTCAATTCGCACGCTGCGAACTGCGACCAAACAATTGCGCAACAATTTCCAAAAATAACGAGAGGAAAAATTTTCGTCTGGGATTGATAAATAAAAATCCCGACGTCTGTTAATGACAAACAACTTTTCCCCTTCTTTTTACCATTCTACGTCAAAGTAGAACGGAGTCGTTATCCACTCTATTCTTCTCCGACTTTAATACTAACCGTTTCCTCAAAAGGAAAGTTCCTCTCTTCCAGCAACGAAAAGATCGCTCTTTTTTCAGAGCAGCGTGCTTCTTCAATTAATGGATCGTAAAGAAAATCTCCTTATCCCTCGCGGAATCGTCTCTCAAGCTTCCACAAAGGGAACTTCTGCCGCGTAAACATGTTTACGCCATTCTTTCATGATCTCGTGACTAATTTAAACTCCGAGCTCATTGGAGACGTCTCTGACAATTTGGAATTTTAAACTGGAATTTTAGTCTTGGAATTTTCAACTCTGAGCAACCGGTCATTTACGTCTCGAAAGAAATTGTTGGTGTAAATTTCATGAGAGAGAATCGATGATTGCTGACAACGAGATGAACCTTCCAAAGATTTAACTCTAAAAATCTTTGACTGTGTAATACAAGAGAAACTTCGTTAAGCAATCCAAATGTTTTCGATGTCTTTGGAAAGCTTAGAGTTGAGCAAATATTTTCGACATTCTTCGAACGCTCAGAGTTGAGCTTTAAAATTCCGAATATTAGAAAGACGAAAAGAGAGTCAATGTTATAATTGAAGAAATTTACAACATGCTCATCCACGGAAGATTGATTATAAAATACTCACCCAGGAACGTGAAAATACAAATTTCTTTCGTGTTTACAATTTTTGATACAACTTGATGATAAATTACTACAATTATCCACGAGCCAACGACTACTTTGAGGATTGAAAAAAAAGAGGGAAAAAAGAAGGAAAGAGTGAAAAGAAAGCGAGAAAAAAGGAAGAGAAGATAACGTTGCAGATAAGTCGGAACGCTTGCAACGAGGGCAATTAAAGCGAGGGCGGATGAAAGTATCTCGTCTCCGTGGCCGACCGTTGTTAACGCAAACAGTTTTCTCTTATCGGTGCGTTATCAATTGTCAAGCACATTGAACGGCCCCGCGTACGATCCTAGCGGAACGGTTGCAAGATATAATTTGTACCCGCCTCTGATTCCCGGTAACGTAATCACATCGAGCGTAGCCAAATTAGCCGTGGTTTACGCTTTGATACGAATACCAAATGCGGTCTGGGTATAGCCGATAAATTATCGTAGCCGCGTGTAATTACTATCTCGTTTCGTCCTCGTGCAATTTCTACGAGCTACTTAACCCCGCGACAGGTTCAAACGTGAATCGTCATCACCGTCATCGCGGTAATTGAACGCACTTTTTACGGGACATTTTATCCACAAGGAAGGAGGGGCGAGAGGGTGAGGAAGAAATTGGTCAAACTGGTAGTTAATTTAATGGTAGTTCCATTGATTTTGATTTGTTCCTGTTTGAGAATAACAGAAATGGCGAGAGGTTTTTAAAATGTATTTTTATATATATTTATATATAACATAATTAATTATATATATATATTAATTAAATATTTATTCTTTATAATTTTCCAAATTCAATTGTTTAATAGTTTTATATATATATTAATTAAATATTTATTTTTTATAATTTTCCAATCAAAATTTAATTGTTCAATAATTTTATATATATATACATATATATAACTATTGAACAATTAAATTTTGATTGGAAAATTATAAAGAATAAATATTTTTCAATTAATTCCCTGAAAGGGAATAAGCTCTTTCTCATTAATTATCTCATCAATTATATTATGCGCTTGCAACGCGAGAAAAAATTTAATGGGTATTTCAGCAGCTTCACGTGCCTTTTTCTCACGATAATTTCGAAGAGACTGACTTTAGCGGAAAATTTCTCTTCTCTTTTTCCTTTTTTCTTTTTTTTGTTCGCTATTTGCAAAAAGCTTCGGCAACCCGTCCCCTGTACATTGATTTCTCTCATCGACGCTCTTCGTTATCGATCCCGCATTGATCTAATCCACAATCTCATGCATTTTAACAATGTTCCATATCGCACCTATATTTTCTTCGAAATCCCTCGAAATTGTTCCTCCCGAATTTGTAAAATCTTTGACGTCCTTTTAGAGAAACGCAGTTTCTAAATCTCGCACGATCTAATAATTATCCAAGTGTATGGTAATTATCAAGCGTTCATTCACAGCTGACGAACTTGTAAATTAATTTACATTTACTCGAACCGAATTTTGCAAATTAGCTGGTCGCTTTTAAGAATTTTAATGCACTCGATACACAATAAACAACGAATTTCACGAGTGCCAAAGATGCGTCGTGTTGTTACATTTACACTCAGACCGACGAATTTTGCAAAATTATCTCGTTGCATCTAAAAACTCTAACAACGCTCAATGAATAATAAACGACGAATTTCACGAGTATTAAAGTTGTATTGCGTGATCACATTTACTCGCAGAATTTTACAAAATTATCCGGTTATTTCGAGAGATTTCGCACTAAATCTTCCAGAATTGCACCGTGGCATACAGTGCACGATAAATAATACAATAAATTTCACGGGCCGACGAATTTCACAAAAGCTGCCTCGAGAGCGTTGCCTCGTTGTTGATAAACCTCGCGGAATATTAATACGTTTAACACGCAATGAACAAACAAGCCTCGCGCAAGATATCAAAGTTGCATTATTGCTCAACGCGTGGCCGCGTGTTTGGCGTTTAAAACCGAGAAGTCGGTAAAATTCGGGCCGTTTAATCGCGAAACGCGTGAAAGTGCATCAACATCGTCTACGGATAAATCATTAACATCGAGCGAAATATTTTACAGAGCTCGCTGCTCCGCACGAAATTGGCCCGGCCATAATTCGTTTAACGCCAGCCAGTTGTTGTACAACTAACAATTAAGCCGCAACATAAAACGCGAGTTGCACCGGGGGAACTTGCTTCATTCCGGGCGGGAACAAGTTCCAGGGAACGGAAAGCGACCGACTTTCTGTTTACACCGGATAAATTGTCGCCCGGGTGTGTCACGGTCGAGTCTCCTCTTTATCTCATTGAACCATGGCTTAATTCACCAAACAGAGAGCGCACAACGAGAGGGGGGGAGGTTGTAATTTTCACGATAACCTAACCTAACCTAACTCCCGTTACCCTCGCGGTGAAAAATGGAGGAAGATCACGACGGCGGAAGTCAACGGACTCCTTCGTCTTTCGAAAGCTCCTTCCTTCATTAATTAGCGCGAACACGTTCGCGAGAAAAATGAAATTTATACGCACATTATTTGCAATCGCTTTGACGGAGTTCGTTTTACGAACGTCGTTTCCAAATTGGTCCAATGATCAGGTGTGTGAAATTCTTCTCTTCTTCGTCTGACGTTCAATTTTGTATAATACATCGTAAATATACTTTCTATTTATTATGTATAGGGTGGTCGCTGAAAGATATAAAACTGAATGATATAAAACAAAAGTAGCTTTTACAAACATGTTTTTCTAACTTTTTATTATTTTAATAATTGGAAATATAATTAATCGATTTTTTTTCAGCATTATGTATTTTTAATCTCCAAGGAATGCTTTATAATCTACAAAAAAATAAAATAAAAAAGATTGAAAACGAACAAGTTACTTGACTTTTTCAAACCTTTCAGTTTTTCAGTGGCCACTCTATATGTTCATTCAATTACTGGAAGAAAATTATATTGCCACTGTTAAATATTATTATTATGATTTTATCGTTACAATTTATAATTTTAACATTCTTCAATCCTGTAATTTTGTACTTCTTACATCTTGATATTAACACATTGTAATATATTTCAATATTAATCTTTGATTAATATTTACTATATTATAATTCTTTGATTACAATTATAATTCTTATTTAATATTTACTAATATTTATTAATATCTACAATTATAATTCTTTTGCAACTTTCAAACTAACAAATATCGCTGCGTTAAACGTTCATCAACCTTAAAACGTCAAGAAATTGAATTATCAACATTTGAAATACTACGACTACCATTTCCAACCTAATTTAATAAAAATTTCGCGTGCACTTACGTGCATCCCTTCTATTTTTTTCTCCGTGCGATTCAACTCTCTCTCTCCCCTCTCGCCTGTTCGCTGTTTCCACCAAAAAGGAGCTAAGAAATTTTTAATAACTACAGACACGAACGCGCACGGCCAGTTTTCCAGAACGCAATATCGCACGCGTGCGGAAACACGATTCCTGCGAGAATGAAACTCTTCGGCAGTAGTAAAACGTACGATCTGACCTGCTTTCAGTAGTTACCATGCATATGGCTCAGACAAGCGCGCGTCGGTTTATCCGCGCGGAAATGAAGACGCGAAACCCGTTCCTTCTCGGCGAAACGTCAACCGGATACGTCAAAAAAATTTCATTACGACACGCTCCACTGTTCCTTACGCGTAGGCGATTCGTTTCCACGTTGGAAAATCCAAGAAAGGGCAAGGGAACTGCAAACTGTCTCGAACGATTCGAGCTTCCTCACCCTATTTTATATTTCTGGTTTTCCCTCTTTTCCTCTCTTTCATTTTGCGTTTTCTGTTAGACTACTTTATAAATTTATACGACTGTATTTAAAAGCACATACAACGAAAGAGAACGAACTCAAAGGCTCGTAATTTTAAATTCTTTTCTAGCTTCGTCTCTTTCCTCCGGTTGGTAAGTTAATAATTTGTTTCCAGATCCTGAGAAGAAGAGAAAGAGGCAAAAAAAAAACGAGGAAAGAATCAACTACGTTCGACAGAGTTATAGCAGACTCGAAAGCAAAATTTCAATAATAAAATCAATTTTTCTCCACAATGAGTCCGATATAGACTGAACTAGAACGAAGCTCGGCCAAAATGTAAATTTTTCCGCTCGTCTGTGCGAATTCATTTCCCTGTGACAATCGCGTTTCACACGTCCTCAAATCCTGAATTTAATCTGAAGTTAGCGTGGCAACCGATTCGAACGAAATTTTCGCGACTTTGCTTTCCACCCGGGCGGGGGAGGGGGGGAGGGGGGAGGATGGGGGGACGGGGTACGAGGTGGAGAAAAAAACGAGAGAGAGAGAGAGAGAATTCGAATGTCGCCGCGTATGATTCAAATTCAGCTCGGTTGGTTAACGAGGAGAATTTCGTAGCATAACAAAGCCGAAGAAGTCCAGTTACGCGACGGTGAAATTACCATTAAATCGGACGGGAGCGTAACGACGCTCATACGGGGACCCAGGGTTTTAAACGTGAAAACGAGGAGGGGGGGGGGGGGGAGGCGACGGCATGCGGAAGGCAGAAATGAGAGAAAATGGATAGTGTCAGCGTCGACCAATCTACCTGGCACCCGGGGGGATAAACTTTCAATTGCTGTAACTTGGTAACAAGGATAAATTGGATATTTTGTTACGGACTTGCAGTTTTGACTTCATATCGCCTTGCGCGACGCGCCGCGTCTTCCGTGCTCCGTCTCCGGCTGACCGGAAACTGAAATTCTCGCTTAACGGATAGGGGAACGTGCAAATATCGCTGTACTAATTTGCCGAGAGAGGGTGAGGCGTTCACGCCGAACAGAATTTTCACATTAACGCGTTCCACTGTGGAGGAGCGAATCGGTTTTAAATTGAATCGCCTAAAAATCGGGCGCGCTGGAATTTAATCGATAAAAATTGAAATTACGTACGCGTCGATCTCGTTATCGGTGGACTGCGGATTTTTGTGTGTTTATGTTGGATCACGATTATAGTAATATTACGCTGCGATAATCTTTAATCAAAATATCACGGGGTGAGTCGAAAGTTAAAAAATTACCTTTTTTCTTAATAAGACACAAGAGGACACTAATCTTATTAATTTCAAATTAAATTTAAGTTCAAAGGCGATTTTTTCATTATGTTTTGAAAATTACTGCTTTCGAATGTTGACCGCCAGCGCAATCGCAAATTGTAAAAATATATATATATATGGATTTATTTGAATAGGAAGTGATTTTTGGTTCACCCTGTAAATTACAAAAATTTGAAATACGCGTCTTACGTTCTGTGTGATTGGAATTCCGAATGTAAGTGATTGTAATTTTTTTATGGCAGCAGTTTAAGAATTAAAATTGCAAAGAAAAAAGAGAATTTATTTTTACTTGTTTGATTACGTTCGTGAAAATGTGAAATTCCCCAAAGATCAATTTATTAAATTAAGTCAATGCTTTTTTTTTATGGAAATTCTGACACAACAAATATCATACGTTTTATTTTTTTCATTATGCGTAATGAAAGAATAAAATGAAAATGACCTTTAAATTTCTCAAGTGTAGTTCCTCTTTTCCTTAATTTTCTCCTCCTGCATGCGTACACAAGCATCATACATAATAAAAAATATATATGAAATATAAAGGACCTCTAAATTTCTTAAAGCCCTCCTTTCCTTAATTTCCCCGTAATTCTCTCAAAATCCCAGTCACTTTTTTCGGTAATTTTCACGAAGCTTATCGTCGCGTTCCCACCACGATAATCCTCGTACGCATTTTCGTCCATTTTCTCAACGTTAGAAAATAGTTAAAATGACCAATTTTAATTTTTATAATTTGTAATTCATAGAAATTTTAAATATTTGTCATAGTATATCTTCAGATACTCCAGTGATTTTTAATCAAATATATTAACAGAAGCTTACTTGTACTTTCCACTTTAATTTCTTCGCTACGAATATTACACTTTAGTCGTCGGTATTTCAAACCTACGAACACATCTGGTTTCTCAAGCGAAATTCAATTTCTCACGATCGTGAAACAACAATTCGCGCGTAACGATTGCGAAAGCGATTAGCAATCGCGCGGGCAAATAATTATTAGGTTTCGAACACGGCGCGCGACAACAGTTCGGACTCGACGTCGACGAGACCGTCGAGGCAACCGAAAACACCTTCGAATAAATCAGGGATCGAACGCGCGAACGAAATGCAATTGAAATTTCGGCGTAGGGTGCTGCTTGAATGCATAATTTATGGAACGCCAACGCGGTAGACCGGCGTACACGCCGGGATTGTAATCAAGCTTAAACGGATGGCTTTCACTCTCTTATAAACGATATGCTTCGAAAATTACGCGCCCAGCCAACGCTAATTCACCGGTTAATTAAACCGTGCGCTATCGAGCCAGCTGCAAGGGGAGGGAATTAAAGAAAAGGCCGGTGCTGGCCTAACGCGAAATTCACCGGAGCTACGGCTATTTGTTTATGCATGGTTGAGCACAGCGTTTGCTTAAAGCTGCAAAGTATAACGATATGTAATGAATGCTTCAAAGATCCTCTCTCTCTTTCTCTGCTGTTTCACCAGCAAATTAGGGGATGATAGTTTAACTTTTAATTTTCATTAATTCGTTCACTCCTTGGATTGCAAATACTCGCAGTCATCGGAGATGCTAACGGTGTTCTTTTCATTATCGGTCGTATCAAACATCTGCACGACTTGTACCCCAGTACAATTCGTCTCACTGAAAGGCCCAGAAGCAACTGTTCTGACTAGGAAATGAACACGACCTTTGCCCTAAAATTTTATCGATATGTAAACATTTGAACCGATACAAAACAAATTACAAGCGCGATCGCTCAGTAGCAGACAACGCCACTCCTACTCGAGGTCTACCTCACGCCCCCTCACGAATCACGTGATCCAAATCAACCAATCGCTAATTTTCGTTGCATCAGCGTTGCACTTGAAGAGGCCCGATTTTCTGGGTTACCCCCGCTAAAGTGATAAAATACATTTTTAATACATTGACTGATAATTTAATGAAATATTTTACGAAAGAAATATTTTTGCAACGCAACGAGCAATATATTTTATCGAATCGAACACGGCGATGAACTATCCATTCCAAATTGAGAAAATTTTCAAAAACATAAAAAAAACATGATCGAACGATTTTATTGTATTTCGTCGTCTATTTTACGACGAGACACAGCAAAAGCAAAAATTTAGGAATCTCTTTAAGAACAGGAATCCTTATTTATTCTCTTTCATCGTATTCTCACATTTTACATTCTCCTCGTTTTTTTTTTTTTCTTTAATTTTGTACCATCGCATGCGTACTTTTCTCCGTGGGAGCATCTTGAAAGTGATACGAAAACTTCCAAAAAAAATATTTTTCCTCTCCGATAATGTTCACGGACATCTCTCGGTGAGTGCATATCAAAGAATCGTTGTATCGTACATACACACGTCGGTATATGAAAACCGATAGCTGCGGTTGTCCACACGAGGACGGCTGCTCGTGGCTTTTCCCCGCCAACCCCGTCCTTCGTTTGACAAAGTAACGAAACGCCGATATTCATGCCCTCGTAAAAATTCAGATATTTGTATTTAATGGCCCTACGAGCGACATTTTCACGGGCAATTATATCGAAGTTCGCTAAGAAACGACGAACTACCAACACACGTGCAACGAGCGCCACAATGTTTAACAAATACACGAGTATGAGGTTCCGACTAATAAAAAAAATTCAATGTTCGACGTCAGAGAACAAAATGATAAAAAATCGCAGTATGAAATTTTTAAGTGAATCTCTCGATCATTTGATATTTTCAATACCATTTGATAGCAAACAAAAAATATCGTAAATACACGTTTATGGCGTCGAGTATGTTAGATTGTAAATAGGAAGATAAATACGAGGGAATATGCGAACAGTTTTGAAGATTTGTCAGAAAATTATTGCACAATCTTCTACGACTTGTAATTGTTACTTTGTCGTATGCTTTCGTACTATCGTTTCAATTTCAAAACATAATCTTTTCTCGCTGCAGCTGCAGCTATTAATTCGTTGCTTTCATGCGCTTTCGTAGTATCATTTCAGTCTCAAATTATTAATACTGCAAAAGCAAAAAATTCTGAATACAACCTTTCACAATTGCTACACGCTCCTACTCTCATACGCTTTCATATCACCGTTTCAATTTTAAAACGTAATCTTTTCCCGCTTAAATTGCAACGATTAATTTGTTGCTCTCGCGCGTTTCCGTACTATCGTTTTAATTTTAAAATGTAATCTCTCCTCGTTCCGACAGTACAGCTGCATAATAATTTCGTTGCTTTCTTGTCGTTTCAATCGTAAAACGCTCCGCTATAAATGTTTCGGAGATGACACTGCAATATCAGTGCAACATATTTATCTACGTAAATTCGAAATTTCAAGCTACAATATTCCCCAGCCGAATATAGCAATAACAATCGTGAAATCAATAGATACTATCACGAATTTGGCTACGCTATTTGTTACATCGAAACATTTGTCCCCTGTGCTCTCTTGAACTATGTACAAGGTGGGAAGAAAAGTTTGTGGCTATCATAAATGAATTCTACATATCGACCTTGAATTTCAAAGTCAAAATTTTTTTTACATTGTATCCTATTCATCACGAAGATTTTTTTTCCAAGAAAAGTAGTAGTTCTTTTGAAAAGTGGCAGAAAGTTTCTTGCGAACGCGTGCGTGCTAACAGCGACTTTATGATTCTGGACGCACGGATGTATATAGTACGTAACGTGTTTATATTTCGAATAATGATAACTGTTAGCATTTATCATTTGATTATTTATAGACTCACACTGACGCTACAACTGATGATAAGTCAAATTTTAGTGAAACCTAACCTAATACGAAAATTGTGTAAAATAGGCATCCACGCGTCCAGAATCATAAAGTCGCTGTTAGGACGCACGGGTTCGCAGTGTTAAATGATTAAGGTACTCTTTCGCCATTTTTCAAGAGAGCTATTAGGTTACTTATTTTCTTAGAAAAGAAACCTCCGTGATGAATAGGATACAGTGCAATAAAAAAAAAAAAAAAGAAAATGCCAAAACTACCTGATGATAAATGGCAACAATGGCTGACATATCACAGATCGTTGCTTGTTTCAACGACAAATAAAGTTGTTTTCCATCTTAACGGAAATTATTTATGTCTGAACCCAATACCGACTTCTTTCTGTTCCATCTATCGCCGCGTGCCGCCTCCGGAGTGTATCCAACAAATTTAATCTCGGCCCATAATTCACCAGAGATTAAAGCGGAACAGCGGTTTAATTAGGAGCGGCGAAAAAAAAGCGCGGTTGGAAACTACTTCTCAAATGATATTGTTTCGAACGACGCGCGCGCTGCCAAGTTTTTAATGAGAACCGCGTCGTCGTCGCCGCTTTCTATCGTCAAAATGAAATTCTATCGGCCGTTCTACTCTTCGCGCGCGTTTAAAAGCATTCGCATAAAAAATATTCCTTTGCGCCCTCTGTCCCGTGACAAATCACATTTTCAACCGGATACACGTGTACTGTTCGCGGCTGGTGCGCCGCTACTCGGATTACGCATCGAGTAGAATATGTTATAGCTTCGGTTTCAGTTTTCGTCAAATTTCCTGTCACACTGTGGATATATTTTATAATTAATCGCGGAGAGATTCATGACGTTCGTTTATTTCGTTGATGTACGGTCAATTTTAACTGCTGCAGGGTGTGTATTTTGGGGGACGGGCAATTTTTAGACGTCTGCCAAAATTCATTCTGAATCCGGGGATAGGATTTGATAGGATTTATCGCTCAAATTATTATTGGATTAGCTTTAGATTTTCTAGTAAAATTTATTAATTTTTAAATGTCTGCCAAAATTCATTCTGAATCCGGGTTTGATAGGGTTTGATAGGGTTGATAGAGTTTGATAGGGTTTGATAGGGTTTGATAGGATTTATGGCTCAAATTATTATTGGACTAGATTTAGATTTTCTAGTAACATTTATTAATTCCTCAATTACGCTGCGTGTTGCAATAACATGATTCTGAATTAATTCTAAAATTGTACACGAAAAAAAGAAAACAATTCTGTTCTATTTTGGTATACCACAAATGTATACTAAAATGAAAGTGTCATCGTCAAACGACGAAATTAGACTTCATTTTTCATTTCAATAAAGAAATACGAAGAACATTTTTAAACAAAGAGAAAAGAATGAAAGAGAATATTTTAATGATACAGACTCGTTCCAGGAAATTTGTCGCTAGAAAATTCCTAGAAATATAAAATTTCTCAGCTACGCTGGCAACGAGTAAATAAGTAAACGAAACACGGCGATACATGAATAATCATTGTGTGTTTTGTGGCTGTGTAATTACTGAATTTCTGACAACGTGAACGTCAGTGAAAGTCAAACAAAAGCTCAGAGCAAACGTCGGCTGAAATTTTGATTTGGAATCCGCTTTTAGATACAGCTGCGTACGTTTCTCTCGGAGTGTTTCGTACCGTTATTTCCTATATTTACAAAATTATGAGTAACTTTAAAATTCGTTTCTCCAACGAAAGAAAAACACCTCGGGATCGAATAACTGCGATGATGAAAATAACAACAAAATTCCAAGTTCCAAAATAAAATGAAATAAAGTTTATTTTTCATTCAAAATAAAAGAAAATAACGAATATCTTTTTATTCAAAAAATAGCAGCTTAAATTTGGCAAAATTTTGAACTGTCACTATATTTTAAACTGTTTCTCTTATTAACGTTGCACGATTCTGTATCCGCACGCGGAAACTAGGATATCTCGGGGATATAGGTGTTACCGACGGAATGAGACGCGCTGTGAATCAACTATATGTTCAATTAAGTTCTAACATGTTCGTGTTTAACTGCAATGAGTGTTTATACCGTTGCCTGTTGACAAATGCAGAAGCATAAACTCCGCGCGAATCCGTAATTGTGCGAGGTGTTTCACTCTCTTTTATTACCTGTGCGCCTATATTCCACCCCCTTTGGTCTCTCTTTTCAGTTGAATTTTAAAATTGAACAATTTTACGATAAACGTAAAAATAAATAAAACACTAATTCGATTTATCCCACAAATATATATACATTTTCATCCCGCGTGCATGATGTTAAACAAAATTCTCCAGAACGGAAACGGGGCAATTTAATTAAATTTCTATTTAGGGGAGAATCGCGTTCGTTGCGCGGAATTTTTCGACTCTGTCCAAGAATAGAAAACGATTTCTTCGTTTTTTCGTCGATCAGGTCGGTGAAAGACCTCTGGAAACTCACAGAAATTCTGGAGAACGCCCGTGATACGGCTTGAATCGTCTTTGTTTTAAAGGACGACGGGCTTTTCGCGTTCTCGCCGCGAATGATAAGTGCCTGAAATAGCGCAGCCGAGGATCAAGGGGTTGTTTGTGTTTCAGTGGTTTCTAGGAATGCACGCGGAATTTTCAGAGCGAGCAGACACGCACGGCATGAGCCTGGGTACATGCGTGTCGTAAATTTAAAGACACGGCTGCGAGCATAAACCACGATCGAACAGATCAAGGTGAAAAATTGGCACAAATTTTATAATTGCACCGTGAAAAAAAAGAAGAAAAAAAAAGAAACATTTAATTAAGCACGACGGATTTTCTGTTTGAAAATTTGCAAGAACTAAGTCAGAAGTGAAATATATATATATATATATATATATATATATAAAACGCAATTGCAAGAATTCGCCAGCTATCTCGTTATTATTTATTCGCTCGCGGAGTAAACTTTCGTTACGCTCTCTCGAGGAATTCTCCGGCGAATTATAAATTAAAGATCTACCTCGGGTATCTCATTGGTTGTGGGAATGGGGGGGGGGAGGACATTGTTTTCGAAGATATATTTTTCCTCGTGGTAATTCCTGTCTTTATGAATATTCAACGACAAATTGCACTGAGAAAAGTGGAACTAAAATAGAAGTTATTTTCTGCTTTCTTGCTATCTGAAATTCTCCCTGACAATTTGTCCAACTTCCGACAAAAATTTGACGTTTAATGTTTGGGAATTTCTCTGAGAGATATTGATAAATAATCGAAATAAGATCGCAAATTTCTAAGAAAATTGCAACTGGCAAATTTGTACGAGAAATTGGCCTATCACCTATTTACTCACTTTTTGTTATTAACTAGAGGATGAAATTTTAAAATATTCATCAAAGTATGTGATTATCATTACAATGTTATAAGAAGAAAAATGAAAAATTTGGAAAGCTTCTAGAAATAAAAAAAAGAAAGAAAGAATTTGACAAAAGTTAGACTACGCTGCTATTAATCCTCTCTTACTGGCAAGACTTTTCACAGCGCTTGCATAAGCCGTAATCCTACGTCAGAATACTGTACAACTTTAAAGCCCACTGTATCAAACAGTACCGTTTGCAACCACTATATTGTTTCTACCAAATGTCCCCAACTGAGGCCAACGCTCTCAAACTTTAATCTTCTGTTTTTCCACACCCTCCCTTTCCAACAAGTGTAAAGAAAAAAAGGGAATGTAATAAAGTATCTTCATCTGGTCCCAAGAAAGTGAGAAAATTAGTTTCCTTTGATTCAATTTCCAATGTAATTTATTTATATTATGTACATCATCGCTACAACTGTGCTTGTGACGACTCAAATTCAAGAAATTGAATTGAATACACTTTTGCTCCTAAGTAGTCGTTACATGCTGATCACGTAGAAGATGTAATTATTCGGACGAGCCAAAGTGCCAAGAGAATAATTTATTTAGGATTTTATATATAATGAAAATTTGCAAGAACTGTCCGAAAATACAAGGAGATCGTTAATTTAGAATTCTGCCTACGTACTCTCAGAGTATGTCTATAATATTAATTCGAACGTAGAGCGTAAGTTCGAATCAGAGATAGCAGAGATTGGAGAAAAATTCGTGAAAGATCGTCCCTTTTTTATTTTGTAATAATTAAAGAAATTATCTTCGAATCGAAATGAATAGACTCAAGACACGAAAATACAAATAATCTATAATCTGCGAAATTACATATTAAAAAATTACATATTAAAAAAATCCACAGTGAAATAATGATCTCCCAATATAATCTTCCAAAGTTCTACCTTTTATTATTAAATTACGAGTATTCGCCAATTAAAATCTAAAACACGATCCGATCGGCAACGAACATGTTCCGCCTCCATCCCTTCCCTCGAATTAAAATATTCAATAACGATCCCGAGATTCGCGGGAACAATTCGCAGTCCGTGTAGTACTTACGTGCGATCGCCATATCTAGAGAAACGATGGGCGAGCGTTGCTAACGGGGGGCAGGGAGGAGGGGGGCGGGCGCAATTGGTTCGCACACGACTGGTCGACTTAATTGCTCGTGCCGGCGATCCCATTTACTCAAGCATTAGCCATTACCAATTAAGACTGACTAAATCGCGATTGTCACGGGTAATTAATACCGCGGTAGCGTGGTGCACGATGGAAACGCGGTGATTCAGCGTTCCTCGACGTCACCGATGCCCCGGAGCAAAACAGCGTCGCATAAAAAACCACCCTGATCTCCCATTCATTCGCCGATAATAGGCTCCGAGAGAGCATATTACGGCGCAACGAACCGCTACAAAAGTTCGGTCTTCGGCTATTTACCGATTTCGCGTCTGCGAATTAAAGAGGAACTGCGCGAGACCCGAGACCTACCCTCTCGAGATTTCGCTTCGTCTGCTATGCTGCTCGTTCGACAATGGCGATACGAAAACGGGTATAGCGGGTCGTTTAGGGTACACCATGAATTACGAGCACGTTTCCAACTTGCTATTCTCTCTCTCTCTCTCTATCTATCTATCTATCTGGATTTTAGTTCTTGCAAACGATCCCGTAAGATGTTCGCTGAAAGATAAATTACCGTAGGAGAGATAGACTATCGAAAGACGATAATTGGTCGTTATTTTGTTAAATATCCTGGATTTGTTTGATAGTTGGCATTGTTGTAACAGTTGAGTGTCATGGTTAGCGAATTTTTATGGATTTATAAAAAGATACAAAAATACACGCCTCCTCGCGAATCACGTGACTCAAATCAACCAATCGCTAATTTTCGTTGCATTAGCGTTGCACCTGAAGAGGCCCGATTTTCTGAGTTACCCCAGTTAAAATCACTATCAGTGATAAAAAGCCGAGGAGAAAGGTAAATGTAATCGCACATCGAGGCAAGTTCGACGCAAATACGGAGGAAAATGAAATTCAAACGGTGAAATTCGATAAGCAAACGTCGATAGAACAAGATACGCTCGAGACAACCTTGGAAAAGTTGTACCGTTCGTTTCATTCTTGCAATGTTGCGTCAATATCGTGCCCTCAGCGTCGTCGCTGATAATTAAGTTTATCCACGATGCGTCAGTAACCATCAAAAACACGCCAAAATCACCGCGTGGCTGCATATGAATACGATGTCACGCGGCAGAGATCGACAATAAAAAAGAACGAAACATTTTACGACGAAACCATTCTCCGTTCGATCGTTTCATCGAGACACAACGCCGGGGAAAATATTTTTCCACAGCGGGAAAAACCGTGAAAACCGTGAGGGAAAAATATGCGACGCTAATCCACGCGATTTCTCTCTTTCTCTCTCTCTCTCTCTCTCTTTCCCTCTTTCTCTTCGCTTCTCAATCGACGCGCTCCAGCGAAATGATACACAGATCCGGCGAGAATGTTCGGAAAAACTCGATTGCCTTTAAAGTTCCGCAAACATCGAGGCAAACATCGAGGAAGAACGAAAATTTCCGGCGAGCGTTCCCCGTAACGGAAGAAACGTGGCGTCCTCGAAAGCCTTTCTCCTCCGCGTCTCGTTTTTACAAACGTTGGGAGATCTCGAGGGCCGTCTATCGCGCGAGTCTCTTTAGGGGCACTAAATATTAATAGTCCGAAATTGCTTCGAGCTCGTTCGCGCAAAGTCAGCGCGATGGACTGGACGGTTTCGATTAAATGCTCCCGCAGCTCCGTTGCTGGCAACTTCTCCCCCCTTTCTTCTTTTCTTTTTTTTTCGAACTTCGACAGGCGATTGAAATTGTTCAGAAATGGAAATTGCTGTCGCGTTTAATTTTCGAAGCTTCTACTCCGTACGGCTCTGTACGGATCTTCAAATCTCGCGCAACGTGTATGTTGTGTTCGCAAATTTTTGGGAGAAGCCACCCACCATTTCTATGAAAAAATACCGATCTTTCGAAAATTTAAAAGAGTGATTTTGCAGTTGACTCTATACCTCCTCGAAGAATTATTCGAAAATAGTTAAACATTTTTTTTACAAAATTATTCGAAATTGCAAAATTATCGTACAATATTAACAGTTTAATATGTCTTATAATGATAACCGTACGATATTAATCTTTCTATATACATAAAAGTATTCCGAAGATGAATGATATTTTTCAACAAACAATTATATGTATAAATTTTTTTTCGTCAAAATCAGAATTTAAAATGCATGTATTGATACAAGTCGTTTCCAAAATGCGTGATGAAATTAATTCTAAGAACGAGGATCTAACCATGATCAAATCGTTAGCGTTTAATGCGCATAATTCTGCGCAGATCAGAGTCGCCATGAAACAAAAAAAAAAAAACTAGACTAGTTACTAATGGCAGATTTTTGAAATTTATTTCCATTTATAAATTATCATTGCAAAATGCGCAATTTGTGCAAATGCATAATTTGTACAAAAATTAAATTAAATTTGGAAGAATGGAAATAAATTGTAATTCTTTGTATCTAACGTCTTTCGTAAGATACAAAAAAATCGATTCGCGAATATCGAATGCCTATGAACAAGCGTACATCTTTCGTCGATCACTTCAGGAACTTCACTTCACTGATTTGAATATTTAATTTTTAAGAAGTAGAATTTCAATGCATTTCTATAGGCACAAATATATGTCAAAATGTAATGAAATAAAATGACTTTCTCGAAATGCATCGAATACTTAAAAATTGTGTTAGAATTCAATAAATCTGCGTTTGAATAAAATTCCTTTCACGCCATTTTTTCCGATCGACTTACTTAGTAAACTTTTCACATGAAAACAAATATTCGTTAAAAACTTTACATTAAATTGAAATGTATTCTATCTATCGTACTACTATGCGACAATAAATAAAACCGCGTAAAAAAGCAATGAACTGTTTAGGTGTGCTATATCATTTATATATATATATATATGTATATATCATTCTTAGTTTCAAAATATTTAAAGAAGTAAAAGATACAATACGAGCCATTATATCAATGTATGCAAAATCTTGAAATCGTTTTAAATTTAACAGAATAATTATTCACTTACCAATCGCAGTACACACGCCCAAGATTCTTGTCAACGTTGACAGATAATTGGCGGTATTTCTAACGTACGTGGACATGCCGCCAGGTTCTGAAGATATGTTAAAATCCTTCATGTATGTCACCATGTGATAAACAATAAATTTCTCAGTCTATTGCAACATATAATACAGACAACACTCGCGAGTAAATAAGAAAATGTTTTTTTGGAAACGTTTACTATGTGATAATAATAATACGAGTATTAATTTTGACACATGGTACAACACACCCGTACACTAGCGAAGACCACGCGCAACTGGAAGCAAAAGGTTTCCTTTCAACGAAAGGTTTTACTGTCCCCGCGCTGAACTTCGCGTATGCGCAGTTCGTCTTTCTATCAAAATATTTCTTTCGCGCGTTTTCGTATATTTCTCAAATTAAATGCATTGCGAAACTAACATTGAATGTAATAAAAATTTAAGCTTTTACTAATATTTATATGTTAACGTCAAAATAATATTTGATAAAACTAAAAGCCAAGAAGTATTGTTTAAATATATTAATTATTATATATTTACAATAACACGAACACAGATATGTGCATTTACAAAAATATATTCACCTGCGCACATAAGCGTGTACATTAATCACATAACATATAGACATTGAGTGAGGTAGAGATACCTAATTACAACATATTCGCTTCTAAAACCATAGAAGTATTTAAAATATATATTTTCACAATTAGAACATTATTTCATATTATTTTCAATACAGTGTTTTTAAACATTATTCCTTTCGTTTATGGTGCAAAACACTTTTTGAAATTAGAGTATATTTTAATACTGTAATACACTGAGATTCCTTATTATTACATAACAATAACAATATATTTATATAATATATAAAATGCTACTTTTTCTAACACTTAGATTATAAATATTATCTGAACTTTTAAATCATCACTTTTAGTTAAATATTCTATAAAAAAATAAATAATAGAATTTTTATTGTACATGACTTTTATATCACAAACGTAATCGCAAATGTTTGCTTTAAATATACAACTGGCAATCAATGTAAATAAGGAAATAAGATTCTTTCCTTCAGTTATGTGGTCGGCATTTTGCTATACCATTCTTGTAAACTAATGAAACAATTTCAATTTACAAAGATAAAAATAATTTTATAAAATCAGTTTCTTCAATTAACATAATTAGTTGTGATTCATTGTAACTTTGTTTTTGATTGACTTTTCTTCTTCTTAATTTTACTACCTCCAACATTTTCTAAACTCGTAGTAAGCGTGCTTAACTTAGAAGATTGTCCAGGAGTTATGTGTCTCCCTTGAATTTCTAAACCTTCATAACTATTATTATGAACAACTTGTACAGGCAGATGAAATCGAGAAATAGGACTTAAAGGTTTCTTTTTACGAGATAATGTTACTGACGATGATGTTAAGGATCTAAAATTATAAAAACAATATCAAAGATATTCTTTATGAACAAAGGAACGTTGTCTACATACCTATTTCTGCTACTCGGAAGTTGTGACATGTCTAGTGGAGCAAGCTTTATATTTTTTGGCCACACAGCAGGAGAAACGGGTGTATGCCATGCAGATTGGTAATTTGAAATTTTTGACGAAGCTGAATTTTTCCTCGAACTTTTAAAATAATTAACATTTTTACTTGTGCCTAATACAAAATAAGATTCATACAAAATAGTAAAAATATTTTTAACATTCCATACGTAATACATAATATTAAAAAAAAGTATGACATGCCTTGAAAGGTAGAAACTTCTAGAGACTGTGCCATGAATTTGACCGGAGTAGTTTTTATAGTAGAAAAGCTTTCTCTGGTTGACAAAGCATAAGGCACAGGACTAACTACAATTTTTTCGTTAAAAACAGTCCCAAGTTTATTTCTACTAGTGTGTGGCCTACAAAGCTTATCTTCCATGATTGATTTATCTTTCTCATTTCTTATTCGGTCATTACTCATAGGATTATTGTATTTTCTATAAATAAATAAATAGCTGATATTCTTTGTTTCAACATTGCAAACATTTTATCATTGTACAATACAGTTTATACGTACTTTTGTATTTCTTGCGTATATGCTTCAGCAATTTCTTTTCTTGCAGGTAAAACATGATCTTCTCCTTTATTGCTAACATTTGAAAATCTACTTTCAAGAGAAATTGTTTCCTCAAACCAATTTACTTTTGTACTTTTCGCAGAACTTTTATTACTGTGAATAGGTGCTGCACGTATATGTAAAACATCATTGAAATCGTCATGCAATGAATCAATTTCATTCTCTTTTTTTGGAAACAGCTGAGACATTACATATTCATAAAGCAAATCATATATTTCATCTTCTGATGTTTTTTGTAATTTTTGTTTCGATGAACTTTTTCTTTCCTATAAATAATATATTATGTATAGTCTATTCCTAGATTGAATTTTTTACTATAACTTCCTTTCTGAAGATGAAAATGATTTTTGTAATACTTATTATTATTGTTAGGTCTATTAGTTTATATAAATAATATAAAAAATATACCTTTAATGTAGTACTATGCTCTGGAAATACCTCTTCAATATTAGTATCACAATTGTTCTTTATCTGATTGTGATTTATATTCAGATCTTGACAATTAGTTTTAGATGAAAGCAACGTATTTTTTCCTACTATTCTTAGGTGTGGTATTTGTGTTCTCCATTGTATACACTCTTCCAAAACATCAGTTTGGGTTACTTGTTCACCATCTTCATACAACGTATTTTCAATAGCTTCCCACTGTTCCAAAACTTTCTTTGTTGCAATATTTTCAATCTCTGTGGTGCAGAATACATCTGTCGCAGTACTGTTCCTATCCCAAGTTGATGCATCGTCATCAACGTCTCTCCAAGTTTTCTTCTTTTGTAAACTTGGTAATTGAAAGTAATCACTCGAGTCATTTTGATTGTCTTGAAAATTTTTCACTTTTGATGTTATTTCAGAAGTTCTTATATTTTGTGGTAATCTATAGTAAAATAAATTCAAGTTTCGTTACAGTAAAATTTAAAACATAAATTGAGGAACAAAAAAAATTTGAAATTATGTTAATACATAAACTTTTATATAAAATTTGTAAAAAATATCGCTACTATTTGTAAAAGACATACGTGTCACGTTTGAGTTTCCTTTTATGCATTTCATGCTTCTTGAAATGTATCTTTGATCAATTGAAGTCACTTTCAATCATTTAGCCAACAGTCTTTTCGTCGTACTTATTAACCTACATAGATCGCAGTAATTTTATTGATTATTTTCTTAAAAGAAGGCCTTTGGTCCGAACGTTTAATTTGAATCATTCTACCGCCATCGAGTTATAAATGATTTATTAATTTCGAGTAATTCAGAAAACACAACTTTACTATCAGATAACACCTGATCGACTAAAATTTATGATTCGCCGCACAATTTGTCTTATTTAGTTTTATATATATCCTAGTTCTAAATCACATATTCACCATTGGTCAATGTGAAATGATAAATTTCTCCATAAATTTGATGTGAGAGAGGATACCTCTGTATCGTGTATCGACACCATGCTTAAAACAAAACAATTAATTATTGTAAAATATACAATAATATATGAAATCGAAGATAAAATTGTTAGTATAGTAATTATTTTCTTTACGTTACGATCTTTATGCTAGAACATTTAAATATATTGGAGAATAGTTGGTGAAACTGCTTGACAAACGCGGGAAAAAAAACTGTAGTTTGAAGCTGGTTCGTAGATTCATAATAAGAATAGGTTTCCAGTAACTTAGAAATAGGATAGTTTTCATAAATTTCATGTATCATATTCTTAGATAATGTTAAATATAAAAATTAAACCGTAATATATTTTTATGTACACAAAAGTATTCACATTTTATATAATCATCAGTACAATGATAATATAGTTATTAATAGTACATACAAAATTAAAACATTAAGTATATTTAAATATTCTAATAATTTATTATACAAAGATATTACGAACAACTAATATTTAAATGAAATGGAAAATGCGCAAAGTTCCCACAAAATCCTATCATCTAGGATTTTGTGGGAACTTTGCCTTCAATGGTGTATGAACTTTCGTATATTTTTCACTTCTTGATCGTAAAGGAGATTGAAACTTCAATGATACTCGTTTGGAGCTATTATTAAGTATAATTGGAGATAGATTAGATGGTTCACCATAAGATTGTAATTTCTCAAGCCGCTTTTGTACAGCAATAGATTTTGCTGGTTGATTACTTATTAAATTTCTTCTTGAAGATTCCTGAGGTGCATGATCATTAAATTGCATGTCAGAATTAATATTTTCGTCTGATCCAATTTTATCTAAACTACTTCTTGTTATTGATTTTTTTGGTAATTTTTGTGAAATTTCTACTGCACACGTATCTATATATGTACTACTCTCCTTTAAAAATATAATTTAAAAATGCAGTTTAGTAGGTCATAAAATTATTGTTAATTTATTACAAAGCACATTTACCGTTATCAAACGTTTCAAATCCTCAAAAGGTTGCTGAAGATGACTATCTCGAGGATTACGAGTAAAATTGCTTCGTTCTGTGCAATATGCCATTGGTACATTCCATGACGTAGCTCGTCGCCATTCTAAATTACTACAAGCAACAAAAGATCCTACGGTCAAAATTTCTGCATATCCATGAAAAGATATTCCATGCCAAAATAGTATTGATAAATACGAAGACTGAGAATTTGTATGTGGATATGCCAGATATACAGCTTGAAAATTTTTCATACCCTTCAAAATAAAAACAATATCACTAATATAATTTTCAATCTTATTAATATGTACATATTAATTGTACATTAATATATATATATATATATATATATATTTACAACAATAACTTACATAAGGTCCGTTTCCAATAGAAATAATAATTCCTACTGTATCGAATTCTCCGTAGACTGGAGAGAAAATTGGCTTATTTATTTCATACAATGCTGTATATGCTCTTCGAGGAAAATTATTATTAGATATATTTACTTGTCTAAATAATGCACTTCGACTTGCAGTCAATAGTAATTCGTTACCTCTACTACAATAGACATTACTATGTCACATTTGATTCGTAATGAAAAATAATAAGAAAATGTAAAAAATACCTTTTTGTTGAAGGCATAACATGACAGACTGATATGCAATTTCCTTCTTTTAAAATACCTAAAATTTCTTCGCTGGGAGACCAAATCGAAAGAATAGCATTTGTTTCTTCTTCAGTTACGCGAATTTTTAAAAGCGGTGTAACTTGTCGTGACGGAGGTAAGCTTTCTTGTAATCGAGATTCTAATTTTTGTCTAAATTGTTCTTCTTTCATGCGACAATCGCTTATTAATTGTTTAAATTCTTGTTCTGAAAGTAATTCCTGTGACAAATAAATATACAAATCTATACATCACTTATGACACAGAAAACAATTTTATTATATCAGTTATTACCTCTTTAGATAATTTTTCGCAATTCTCATTCCATTCAATCGCTGCTAAATCGATACTATCTGTATTTACATTATCTTTGCTCTTTCCGCTATGAAAGTATTTCTCTGCTTTTGCATAAAATGCTTCTATTATTGACCGACATTCTTTTTCATAAATAATGTTAGCTTTTTCTTCGCATCTAGTATTTCGAAAAACTAAAATCATGAAACAAAATAATTTAAAATGGTTGAAAAGATTTCACAATATTAAAGGTATGTGAATCTTACTAGATTCTCCTGATGAAGTTTTCTCATGATACAACATTGGATATACCCTTGCAATTGTAACTTTAATCTTCCCAATTAAACCACCATTTGGATAAATGGTCTTTAATTTAATGCCTATTGGTCCTGATGGTACTACGTATCCCAACTTCGTATCCCATTTTGCTCTTCTTGTTGAATTGGTATGAAGTTTTAAACATACATTCTTTGGAACCTAAAAGATAATAATCTCTAATGTACTAAATATTTTTCATTAAAATTTTATATAAATATCTAAAATTATATTTACTTCTAAAGGTGGACATCCTTGATCACAATTTAATAATTCAGATCCATACGTTAATAATTTTGTTCCTTCTTTTACTTTACCAGAAATTACATGTTTCATCATTGCCTCATCGATTGAAGCTTGAATACTGTACCATCCATCTGTTAATAACAATTTTTTTAACGGTAGTTTTAATAGACTTTTATTTTCAATAGAGTCATCACACTATATATACAAAAAAAGAAAAATGTAAATATTGATTCCTAATAAAAGAAAAATGTATCTATATTAAAAAAAAAATATATTACTTCAGCAATGGATGACACACATAAAACCATTCTTTTCATTGCAACATCATCTTTTTCCAATATTTTTCTTACAGCTGATCTTTGAGATCTATCAATTTCTCTATCATAACGGTACTTTAATTCCATCATTACTCTGGCAGGAGTTAACACTCTAAGAAGCAATCCCTTTGTATAAGTATTATAAAATTTATACTCTTTGTTATTATTTTCAAACTACGAAAACAATTAAAAGTTCTACCTTGGTAAAGTAATAGAACCTAATTTCACTCTATCCATTGATGCTAATTTCCATACAATCCATTTGTAATGATTTTCTATCCATCCAGTGGAAAGCAGATTAGGATCTACACCTGGACTTGCTAAAAATGACCTCTTAATTTCTTTAATTCCTACATAACCATTTTCATCCATAATTAAACACGCTCCATCTTCCAATTTTATACCATCAATATTACTTTCCATAATACTTTGCCTAAACAATTTGTAATCCAATATTAAATTTGTAATCCAATAGCTAATGCACAAAAATGGTCATTATTGACCAAAATATGTCTCACCCGTAAAAATCAGTACAATGAAACTTATACATTACTGCATTTTCAGCTGTTATATTTAAAATTTCAGGTGATAATTTTTTGTTAATAAGCTAACAAAAAAAAAAGATCAGCAATTAAAATTCAATTGATTCAATTAATCAAAAATTATATCTATTTCTTTAACCATTACCTCTTCATATGTACATGGAACAGGTTTTTCTCCTTTACTAATTTCTTTCCACGATATACGATTCTTGTTATTACTTTTTCTATGAAAATACAATTTACTTATTGTTGGTTTTGGCTTATTTCTTTGCTTCAAACTAATTTGTTTATCCTGCATTAGATATTATAAATTGAAATGTTGTTTTTAAAAGGTTTTTCTTTACATTAATAACATTTTATATTGAAACTTACTTGTTCTAAAGCAGCTTCTAAACGTTTCTGTGATATAGTTACAGACTGATTAATAAAGTCTATCATTAACTGAGTGTCACCAAAATCATTGGCAACTACAGATTTACACTGGTTTTTTTCATTTGTCGAATCTTGCTTGTCTATTGAGCTTGTATGTTGATTTGAACTTGCATAATTGTTATTTAATTTCTTCAAATTATCCGCAGACTTATCTAGTTTACATTTATTTGTACTTTTTCTTTTGCCTGTACTCTTTCGTTTCTTAAGAATAAATTGTCCCCCTATTACAGGACTAGGTGGAAAATCATCCTCCTTAACTGGATCATCTTCTTTCTTCTCCTTAGGAGACAACTGCTCTGTGAAATCTAAATCCTTTTCGTCAGCTAAAAGTGCAACTGCACTAGCTACTTCATGCGAAATTAAGGAGCTATCTATTTGCCTGTTCAACTCTGTTCTAACGATATCGTCATTTAATTTAAATTCAACATCACAATTTAGAGTCTCTTGTGCAAGTATCGGAGACGTGCTTTGATTTTCTTTCTCCTCGATATTCCTCGAGTCCCTGTAAACAGTTTTTGAAACCTGAGGCTCACTATTGAATCGTAGCTTCTTAAACTCATTAGATTTTGTTGGTTTACTCAAAGACGCGTTATCATCCACATCTTTGATTTTTCGTTTCTGCAATGCTTTGGGCAACGCAATGGCAGTTTCAAAATCTTTCGACATCTCTTCCTGAAATAATGTCTTTGCTTTTGACAGTGCTTCATTGGTCACGTTAATGCGTTGACCACTTGCAGTTTGAAACACAGCGGTCGACGCCTGCACATTAAGCGCATTTACTTCATTTTCAGCTTCGAATGCTCTTTCAAAGCTGTCGGTTTCGTTGAGTTCGTCAAAAAGTTTTCTTGCTTTCGACAAAGCTTTCTCAGACACACTGATCGAATTACCACCGGCAGTAGTAAAACCAAACGAGGATCCATCGTTTTTATTATTCATATTTATATCTATTAACCTCGCGGAATCGGTACAAAAATATACTCATCGAATAGACCGATATTTGAACGACATCAATACTACAAATCGTTCGTCCTCATATTTTAATACTTGACGATATTTAACATTTTTCACAACTACCACATGTATCAAGTACTAAGGCAAATTTGTCAATAAGTCGAGGAGTGCCATCTGTATCTGACAACGATCTTTTTCATGGGAAATAAATCCATCTGCTGTGCGTTTTAAACTCAGATTAATACTATTTTGGCAATCAAGTTATTTATTATTTAGACGGTAAAATAAAATAATTAATTTGAAAAAGACAACTTGTTATTTGCTCATTAGCAATATGAACACAAAATTAAATAAAAGTAAAAATGTGAAATTCTTCAACTTCTTTAATTATAGGTATTGTAATGTAGTCAGTGAACTATACTGGTATTAAATGTCTTTTCTTTCTTGAAGGAAGAGATAATTGCATTTATTTTCTTGAAAATATAATTTATATCGTATTCCCCTATATTTAGAAACTCTGGGACAACGTCTGTCATTGTGGGTATTGCCAATGATCTGCAGTACCGGCAAAACATTCGTCTAACCTCGTTGCGCTTTTTGTTTTGCTGCATGTGGCCACACGAGAAACTAAGATTAATAATTATATCGCGTTTGAATCAATTAACATGAGATTCAGAACAGACAGTGGGATCACTTGGTCCAGCCTGGAACTTGCGGGCCTCGTGGAAGACGAGGAGTCCCGTGTCTATTTTGAAAAATTTAAAAAGCACTTTGGCTTACACCCATTCCACTTGACGAATTTAAACGCTGCGTTGAATGAAATTTTAAGCTCGAACCTGAATTCTTACGATCCTGAGTATGTATGCACAATCTCCTATTAATTTTAGCAATTTGCATGTCCTCGAGATTTGTTTTATTCTACGTAACGTTCGATATTTCTGAAAGAAATAGTTTTTTATAGGTTATGTTTATTCAGCTTGATGCTAGACATATTCTTTTCACTGTGTTTACAAAGTTACGTTTATTGCAGCTTGAAAGGGTTTTTATTAGCTTATAGAAACCCGAAATTACTAACGTCGTTGGGAGAAATATTTTACGATACATGCTTCATTCATGTTGATGTTGAAACAGAGTTTTACGTATTCAGACCAGAAGTTGGATGTAAATTAAAAGGTAAAGCATTTCGTTGTAATGTGGTTTCTCAATTGTTTGCTTGTTATTAACCTAAGATTTGTAGGAGTAGTCAATAAAAAGGGATTAGATCATATAGGAATTCTTGTACATAAGACATTTAACGTGTCGATTCCTAAACCGAATGACGAAGAAGATTGGCCAGGTGATAAGGTTGAAATTGGCCAAGAAGTAAAATTTACAATAACAGTTCTTGATTTTAATAGCAAGTTACCATTTATTCGCGGTGTCTTGAATTCAAAGTAAGTACATCTAAATTTTATTTTCTTACTTCTTTTTTATATTTTTACATGTATCTTTATTTTTGTTTCAGTGATTATTTACATGGCTGTAAATTAATGCTAAAAAGCATTAATAATAAAAGATTAACTTCTAAGAATAATATTTGTAGTAATAGTAGTAATAACGTATCAAAGAAAAATGTTGAGCATGCTGGAAAGCATACATTTTTCACAACTGATTCTGAAGATACTGACGAAGATATACCAAAAGTAAACGAAGAGATTGAACCCAAAGTATCAGAGAAAAAGAAAAAAGCCAAAAAACGTGATAAAAAGTTCAGTGAAATAAATGAATCTAAAACTAAACTAGTCAATGTAGAATCTGAATATGAGCATCATGCGAATAATATTTCTTTAAATGGCGAATTAATGAGCAATGAAGAATCAGAATTGAGTGACCCGAAAAGTAAAATTGAAAAGAAATTCAAAATTAAAAGTTCTCCAAGTTGGGTAAATGAAAACGATGAAACTTTTGTAGATAATTCACCTAGAAATTACCTGAAATCTGAGAATGATACTAGTGAAATTAAAGTTGAATATAACAGAAGTGATAATGAAAGTATACTTGAGGATAAATCCATGATAAAGAAAAAGTCTATGAAAAGAAGACGTGACGGCACCTCAAAGACAGATTCGAAGAAAATTAAAGTAGAACAATTTGATGATACATGTGAATACATATGTGATGATGCGCAAGAGTCACCAACGAAACATTATAAGAAACATAAAGAATCTTTACAGTTAGAAACCTTTGAAAGTGAAGAGACTGTAACAAAGAAACATACAAAAAAATTTAATATTTCAGATTCTCAAGTTGTGTTTGAAAATGTAAAAATTAAAAAAGAACGATTAACCAGTGGATCTGAAAACAGTCAAGATGAGAATTATATAACAATAAGTAAAACATTAAAAAAAGATCCCGACGCATCTACTTCTACTTGTGATACACAACCTGAAAGTAACACTACCAAAAAGAAACGAAAAAAACATTCGAAGAACGCTATTATTGAAGAGACTACAACAAAGAAGGATACAAAAAAATTTAATATTTCAGATTCTCAAGTTGTGTTTGAAAATGTAAAAATTAAAAAAGAACGATTAACTAGTGGATCTGAAAACGGCCAAGATGAGAATTATGTAACAATAAGTAAAACATTGAAAAAAGATCCCGACGCATCTAGTTCTACTTGGGATACACAATCTGAAAGTAACACTACCAAAAAGAAACGAAAAAAACATTCGGAGAACGCTATTATTGAAGAAACTACAAAGAAGCATACAAAAAAATTTAATATTTCAGATTCTCAAGTTGTGTTTGAAAATGTAAAAATTAAAAAAGAACGATTAACTAGTGGATCTGAAAATAGCCAAGATGAGAATTATGTAACAATAAGTAAAACATTGAAAAAAGATCCCGACGCATCTAGTTCTACCTGCGATACACAATCTGAAAGTAACACTACCAAAAAGAAACGAAAAAAACATTCGAAAAACGCTATTATAGATACGAGCACGATTAAAACAGAATTTGATGAACATGAATTTAAAAACTTTTCAATTGAAGAAGAAAACTTTGGTAGTAATGAAGATGTAACTGAAGACAGGTTTTGTGGATAATTTTTTTTATGCTTTTTTCTTTTTTTAGTACTTTGAAAATCGCTATTATTAATATCCGAATTATCGGTCGTTGAACATTTCTCCAATTTTATCTCTTCACTATCTACTATATCTTCATTTATTCCTTTCTTTTTCGAACATTTTGTGATATTTGTATTTACTTCATCATCATAAGTCATTATCATTTCCTAAGTGAACCTAGGAAAAAACATAATATTAGTTCGAATGATAATACTTTTCAAAGTACTAAAAAAAAGAAAACAGCATAAAAAAAAATTATCCACAGAATTAAATAAAAGGGGCATAGATCATGAATCTGAATTTGATTTCAACGATGTTGAAGTTAAAACCGAAAGGTTTTCAGATTGGGACACTTAAAAATATACATATATTACAAATTAAATTGTCACAATACCTTCAGTCTATCCCCTATTTTTAAAGAAGACATACTTAGAGTCATGTAATATAATTACATTCATATTTACAAATTAACTTTGTGTATATATATTAATTTTATTCTGCTATGCTAGCAATGACATTATAAGTTTTTTATCACTATTCTTAAACACAAACAAATTTCACCACTATAATGTATGCAATAAGATTTTACGATTAAATAAACATAATTATTTTGTCATATTTCGGAAAATTAAATATAATTTGTAAATTTTATACATTTAAGATGTATAATTTTATGTATGTACTTTTTCTACTGTAATATAATATAAACTTTAAGAAATTTCAAATAAATACATAAATTTCTTAAAATTTTTAACAGTATTTCAATCAACATCTCTATAAAACATACTTTATAGGGTTGAAGAACATGTACAAATAGTAAATATTGTAATAGTGAATATTAAGAAATATAAAAACACGTTTATTAACATATACATCATTTTCTCATTTTATTATCACAATTATTGTGTTTTGTGAATTTTAATTTTGTTATGTATAGTCACAATTATTGTTTGTATTTGAAAAATATCGCGATGTTGTTTTTCATGAAACAAAAGATTAACATATACACAATAAATTTACTATAAAGTAAAAAGTTTTTCGATAAATAAATAACTAATAGAATTATTAGTGGCTTCATACTTTTGGACTTCTCTCGATGAAAGTCAAATATTTTTTTTTTAAATTGTTTAGAACTGAACATTTATACAATGTTCATAGTTTATTTCTTAAACGAATTGCTTAAACTATATTAAAAACGTTATTGATAGATAACCATAATTGTTAAGCATTCTTTTCATTTTCTCACTTATATCAGGGAATTTTTGTAAAAGCAATAATTTGTTTATTTTGAAAGATTTACAATGAAAAATTTTATATAAAAACAATTACAACTTTCAAGCATTTTGGTGTGATCAAATATTTTGTCCCTACATATTAACATTTATTTTTAAAGTATCATTCATACTATGTTGTGTGATAATATATATATTTATTTACATATACACGCTTTATGTACATTATTTTTATATAACATATGTAAATTATTATTTTTATTCGATCGATTCACTTAGCTGCGTCGCGAAATAATTTCAACAGTTTAATCTTTCGCGCGAGAATATTCTATTTCTTTTTTCCTCTTCTTTAGACAAAAAGAAAAATGTAAGAAACAACGTACGAAAAATGTTAGAAAATGCGAAAAAAAATTACGTCGAAATGTTTGTAGGAAATGCAAGTCCGACAAAAGCTCTGAGATATGATCGAAAAAGAAGCTCGTAGAGATGAGATCTGTTCAAAGAAAAATTTTATTCATTTTCACTATGGGAATATAGTGTTGAATAAGGGAAGATCGAAATACATTCAAGACCATTACAAAATATCGTATTCACAAATATTTCTCAATTGTATTTCGATATTTTTCAAGAATCTATCATTGACATGCAAGGATAAAAAAAATTACACCTCGAAATAAAAAGCTTCCACTAAATTTGAACTGAACGAAAGAATTTTGAGAAATTCCAACCAGACAGTTTCAGTATTGTCATAAAACGCTATGTACTGTAGTATCTTATACTCAAAATAATTTCACATGTATGTACATCCAAAATAATTCATCACAGCATGCGCTGATGAGGTCCTAATCGCTGTATACCCAATTGATATCATTGTTGTATATTCTCTAGAAACAACATATGGCATGTGAAGAAATGGAGTGTTGTGTGTTCATTGTTGCAACACGAACACTTGTTTGTGGCTGATGGAACGTTCATTAGCATCCTGCGATTCCTTACAATTTAATTAGGTACGCTTTGCGTCATACATCACGCATTCTATGAGAATACATATTTACACATAATGTTAGTTTGTCGCTAAAACAGCGAACAGGAACTTACAATTAAACCTTAACGCTCGTTGGCCTTCCGTTCCTTGTCGGTCGCCAAGAATAAAACATTTTTCATCCGACGCGTTCGATAATTGCAAGACGTTCTGTTTGGTTCCAGTGGCACGATGAGACATTTATATTGATTACCGTGAAAAAGATTTCAGATACATTTATATACAATGTTAACTTAGCTCCTCGTTTTACGAAACGGACAATGTGCAATGAATATATTATATACATATAAATATCAGTGTGTTTAATTGTTTTTTCCAAGCGATCATCGGTGTATTTTATGCCTGTTGCCCTCTAAATGTCCTCGAAACTATGTGAAACGATTTTTAATAGTACAAGACGCACCATTTGAGAGCAGGATCATACTTTTAAATCTAAAAAATATAGTTTTAGAAGAATTAAACTATTAAAAACGTCAAAGTCGTAGATTTTGGTCTTTTATGTATCATGAAATTGTACAATAAATGTTTCCCTTTGTCTGCCATAGTTTCGATGAGATTTAGAAGATGAATGATCACCGCATGATCCTGCGTATTGTTCTCGTCGAAGGTGAAAAATAGGCGGAAGTAGATCGATATAGATTACAATGAAATACAAATTGAGGTAGGAGACCTGATAAAATCGCGCGAAATAAAATTGAGCGAAAAATTCGGAATTGACACGTCTAAACAACCAGTTCAATTAACGACAAGTCGAACTAACGTATTCAGATAAAAAAAACAACTTTCCTGCGATATTTAAATTATATTCAATCGTTGTACAAAAACGCAAAACAGCGAAACAGTTCAATTACAAATTACGGAAAAGCCACTCGACGACCTGTCTCTCGGGCGTGATATTAAAAAAATATCAATTTGATTCTCAGATGGCTACTGCTCTATGCACGAATTATCCGGAATTATTATCCTCGTTCACGATGCCTCACGATCGATCGACGATCGTAGCTAAAGAATTCTGGATCAGTCTCTGGTTACTCGTGGATACTTGCCTCAACTTAGTAGTAGATCATTAAGCGTCCTTTTTTTTTCTTTTTTGTTTCTTTTTCGATCACAGAAATGATATGTCTATGAAATTAAAAAACGTTCAAACGGTTTGACACGTTTTCTAAACAGCACCGTCTCAGCACCAAGAATAATCTGTCTTAACTGCTTCGAAGAAACATGCAACGAAGAAGGATTCGCGTTCGGGCACCAGTTTCCCCAACAGCTGAAACGTAGTTCACACATAGCTGGTGAAGTTTGATCAAGTACTGAAGCACGATGAACGTAAAACAATGGAAACGGAAACGAAAGTGCGTCAATTTTGGTCCTCGCACTGTGTTACTACACGCACTTCTATAGTTGCCGTTTAAGGTATCTCGGACACTGGGAAATTAGTTTCACACGAGCAGAGAATTAAAGTGTATGTACTATGGAAGCGGCCAGGGCAAACCGGAGAAGTCCACGGGGCCACCTAGGCCAGCGTCTGCTTCCAGGAGGCTCATTATCACGGCCATCGCTGCCTCGTCGTTGCCATCCGATGGCACTGGATTCGGCGACTCGTTGATCGTCGTTCCACCGATCATGTCCATCATATCTTCGTCTGGTGACGCTCCTGGAACGAAATGGACGTTACACGCAACGTCTCATTGAAGAGAGTCCGCCCGGTGTTGCTGTGAACGTTGCTACTGAAACTATAACGCTATGCCAAATAAAAAGAAAAAACAAAAACAAAAAAAAAACTACAATACGGGCTTGATTGCTGGATGTTCGAACCTTTGGAAGGTCATTGTTCCATCGTTTCGTCATTGGTTGTTTTTTTTCTTTTTATTTTTTTAAATTGAAACAAAGCACACACAGTAATGAAACTGACTTATCTTTGAAAGAAATCAAAGATCAGAGAAAGTTAATTGAACGCTAAAATTAATGTGGAGGTTCTTGATTGAGATATTAGAACGAACTTCCTTCGCCCAAATTCGCTCAGAGAAACCCACTGTCTAAGAGTGATAGATCAAAATTGATCTTCTCTTTCTCTGAGCGACCTAATCTTTTTTGGTAAATCCGGCAATCACACTACACACCAATAAAACGACTCCTTAGAGACAGTAATAGCTATGACCTTGGTCGTTCGCGATGCTGTTCAACTGCAAGTTGTTTGCTATGTGGTTGAACGTCGGTGTAGGATTACTGCTGCTGTTGTTGCTGCTGCCTCTGGTTGACTGTGTCATATCCTGCACCCTCTCTGGCGACGCGGTTGTAGTGATCTGTGTCTTGTAACGAAAATAAAATATTAGTTTAAAAATATCGTTAACACATCGAATACATTACTCTTAAAAGTTTAATCCTTAAAAAAAAAAATCTTGTTACTTTGTGTCAATTTAAATTTATTTCAAAAACATTTTGATTATTATTAAATTTCAGATCTAACTTATTTGTTGAATGTTATCCTATTATTGCAGAATATTTTTCAATATCAGAGTGATTATTATCGTACGAAATATTCATATTAATATTACAATATATCGTTGCATTGATAAATTCATCAATACTTTTGCTTTTAAATCAATCAAATACTGTAACTATTGTCATTCATCTAAGAAAGTATTACATTGAAATTGAAAAAGAAAAAAGAAAATTAATAACGTAATAAAAATGGCAAAGAGATCAAAGTTGCAATTTCTGTGATTATAACTACCTCGGTATTTAGCAAAGCAGATTCCGGTCCTGGCCCGGGACTGCTACCGGAAGAAGAATCTTCACCGCGTCTTTGAAGATCCAAAACTTCTTCGGCTATTTGTCGGCCGATTTTACTTACCTCTACGTGATTCGAGATCAATCTCTCTAACCCGCCGTTACCTAAAATTATTTTTCAGCGTGAAACAGCAATTACTTTTCAAAATTTTAAAGTTATAAAGTAGCAATAATATTAACGTTAACAAAGTAGCTACGTGAAAAAAATAATTACAGTAGTTATATAATAATAGTTCCAACAAATATTTTTCACTACGTATCAATAACCGTAATTAAGTAAGTCTTTTTTGGATTCTGAATGTTTATGCATTTATAGGAAATTTCAAAATTGCAAAAACTGCAGATTGTACGTAAACATATCTATATAAAAATACAGCGCTCGTTATTACATTTGATAATTAAAAATAACAATAAGAATGTATTCATAATGCGTAAACTAGAACTAGGACTGAAAGAGGAATGAATAGAGTGTCATGTAAATCGAAATTAATATTTATTTTGGAAACAGGATAGATTTCTATTACGAAATTTTTTATTTTATTGCTCAACAATAAGGTAAACGATTCATTTGTATACTACATATAATTTTCATACGCGAAACTTTGAAGAAGAAAGAAAAAATGAGAAAACGTTAAAGCCATTGATCCTTTTGTATTTTTGGTCAGTCACGTCCGACTGTCCTGTGATGATATTGACATAATCATGTAAATCGAGGATTAAGTATTAAAAGTATACGTAAAATATGTATATTCCATGTTTATTATTATAAATTTATATTTAATTTTTTGTTATAAATATTTATTATTATAAATATGTATATATTCATAATATTATAATATTATAAATTATTATTATTATATATATGTATATTTTATTTACTTTGCGTGAAGTAGTCGTAGTTGCCCTGAACACTGGAATCCTCAGATCTGTTTCCACTACTCGTGATCAATCGGGAGTCACAGCTGAACACGTTCATTTTCATTAATTCAACCATTTCGTCCAAATTTTATGGTGACATCGAACTACGATAAAAACATATCGTCGAAACTTACGAAGTAACGGAATTCTTGGCTATTAGGTACTCGATATCTTTGGTCCATGGATTTCTGAAGGATTTCCATTCGGATTGAAGCTTCACGAAGCTCGCACCTTTGGTTCTAAACCTGTATATCTAAACAGAAACATCGACTTCGTCACGTTTACAAATTCGCATTCTCCCACCACTGCGAATTTTTATAGAAATTTGTGTTTTTATGAACACAGTTGAACATGTTCAAGACCTCTTTGTTGGATCATTTAAATCGGAATTGAATTAACATTCGAAGGACACTGAGAACTATAGTATGAAATCACTCTTACGATGATCTTGTTAAACAATGTTTTGCGTTTACTATTATTGTTTCCTTAGTTATGTGCTAAAATGGAGTTTGCCATGAAATATAGATCCTTCAACGCTTGAAGAATGTTATTAACTCAAATTATAAAGATTGGATTTTCACCCCACTATCATTCTCAGCCCTTTATTTAATAGTTTAATAGCATGTCTCTACTTTTATTCTCTATAGGCTGCAAATTGATATAAAATAGAAAAAAAGAAACACTGAATATTCAAAACTTCTGAAAGAAGGTTCTATCTACATTTCAGTTGCTCATTCAGAGATTTCCATTTCAAAGAAATAGAAATTTAAGCGGTTTGTCTCTGCCCACTTTACACATTATGACTGAAAGTGATTTTAGCGGGGGTAACCTCTTCAGGTGCAACGCTAATGCAACGAAAATTAGCGATTGGCTGATTGGGTCACGTGATTCGTGAAGGGGCGTGGGGTAGAGTAGGAGTGGCGTTGTCTAATGAATAAAAATCCGCGGTTGATACACTAGCTACATACTGTCAAATTGCGCGATACTGATTTTATATTTGAATTTTATTGTTTATTGAAACTATGAAACAATATCGAGGTAAAAGAGCAGATATACTCGGTCGTAAGAAATTGAGAATGCACGTAACGGCGGCTGCATCGAGCAGCGTGATGCAAATTAAAATTTCAAACAACGGCCATTATCGTTGCAAAACAGCTGAAAGGACGAGAAAGAGTTGGTGGCGACTTACTTGCGTGGTGACGGACTCGGATGCTTGAAGAGCAGCTTTATGAGATTCCGCTAGATGAGGAATATCATCGTGGTGATAATATTCGTACATACTCGTGCCAAGTAGCTCTTGCGGCAGGAAACCTAACACTAAAGTAGCCCTGCAAACGTTTCCCTTCTCATTTATCTGTCGTTACGAACGTTTAAATAATTATTATCGCCATTTAATGAATATGAATTCATCGAGGAACAAACACTCAGATACATACACAAACATACAGATGGAGTAATATATTCGAGCAATGCTAAATAATTTTCCTTGTTACTCCGCAGTTTTTGATCGCGAACACACACGACAACAATCTAGTATGCAATGCAAATCATAAATGTAGCGTCATAAACAGTAAAAAAGTTAAGCAGAATGATTCGGCGTTTTTCTCAAATATCGTACAAATATCTGACAATTGAAGGACATAAATATCAAATATGTGTATAATTTGAATAATAAGCAAACTGAATTTTTGAATTTTTAATTTTTTTTTCTAATTTCTAGATAAACAGACCGATTTTTTCTTAAATACTTCATAATTACTGTTCTATGTAATTATTCACCTTTGGTCGACAAAGAGGAACTTGCCATCCATCGCGTGCCGCGAGACAAACTTTATCGGTCTCAAACGCGGTTTCTTAGGCAAGGATGTTGGCAACGTGGACTGTAGCCGACCAACAGCTACTAAACACGACAAATTGCAAGCCTCTCCGTCTCCGTCGCCTTCGTGTTCTTCGAGGTCGATTTTCGCTGGCGCCCACGACTTCAGATATCCGGTACACTGAATTACACAATACTTCCAGTCTGTGAAAATCCATAATATCCACATAAAAATCATTGTTTACGTACGATGAAAATTAATCTTGTCGTTAAATAAAATTAATTTTAAGTAACTTTTTTATTAAGTTCGTTAACTTGTTTCATCAAGTAAAATTATCTTCAACTTTATTGGAATGAAATTTGTTTTTGTATGTGTCTTCGATAGTCTTCGAAGAGTCTATTCCTCTCGGTTTGTTACATTATTACTTCGTAATTTCTCAATCTTGGCAACGTGGAACGCGCGTAAAAATATAAAGTAGGAAAGAAAAAGGAGAAGGCACGCAAAGCGATCCTTTCACAGATCCTCGACTTCGCCGTCTACTTTTCACCTTTGATAAATCAGGCGGCAACTATTCAAGTCGTAAGGTCTCACGACCGTCGAAAAAAGGACTGGCGACTCTCTCAACATCACCTGCGTACTTGCATCTAAAGTTATCTAAAGTTAAATATCTAAAACTCGTCATTTTTACGGATCCAGCGATTTTTATCCGAATTTCAATCTTTTCCTTCTTCCTTCGAATTGAATAAACTTTCCTTTCTTTAATTGGCGAATTTGAACGAAGAAACACTCACCGACGTTTTGTTGTTTTTTTCGTCGATGACACGCGCTGGCCGTGTCAGCTTCCTCCTTCACTTGCAACTCACTGCAACGAACACCTTCCACCTTCCGCTTCATCCTGCAGAAAAAGGATCTCCGCGCGCCGGGACATAATCTCGATACACCCTGGGGCACGTCCGTTTTCACCGGCAACATCGCTGAAACAATATTAAACAGACTCGAGTAACGTATATTTATTGTTCCCCGTCGTTGAATTCTTCGTTCATCCGATTTAATCGTTCGTTCAACGAAGACGTTCGAATATAATTTTTTAAATAAAAAATGATAAAATATTCGAAGCTGTCTGTTCTCGTCTTTCGTTTCCATTCTTCTATTTCGTTCGTATCGGCGTCGGCGTGTGAGAGTATCGAGTTTTTCGCATAATTTCTGCCCCCTGCAGGGGAAAATCGACGCGTGCATTGTGCAAATCAGCCTTGATAAGAAGAGGAAATGCGAAGATGCTTCGAAAACAAGTGATTTACAAACGTGAATATTAACGAGTCAATAGATACCTGTATACTATTGTTCGTTTCATTGTTATTACTTATTTACGTATTCAGAAGGAGTAAATTGTTATTCGTTGCCATTCGAATTTTAATCAAGTTTCATTTTACAAACGCGAATATTAACGAATCGGTAGACACGTGTATACTATTTTTTCGTCTATCCTCTCATTGTTATTATTTATTTATTTATTCAAAAGGAGGCTAAATTATTATTCGTTGTTATTCAAATTTTAAGTAGTTTCGTTGCATTTCATTACATTTTGAAGTAGTTTCATTTCACAAACGCGAATATTATCGAATCAATAAACGCGTGTATATTATTGGTTATTTGTTTATCCTCTCATTATTATTATTATTTATTTATCTGTTCGGAAGGAATTAAAATTATTATTTGTTGTCGTTCAAATTTTAAGTAGTTTCGTCTAACTTTGTTCCGCCACGAAGATGGACGAAAAAAAAAAAGTATCGACACATCTTTGTCCTTTTCCAAGAAATTAATATCGTCATTTAAGTAACAAAAGTATGGTTCCGATTATTAAAGTCCACGCTGTTTGAATTCACGTTACTTTGCAACTCGTGTGCCTTTTACAATCCAACGCCGGATTTATTGCCGTTCACCTTAATATTCATCTGCACGTATGTACATTACAAATTGCAATCTGTACAATCTCGAAGCACATAAATCAAAACTCCGTTAAAGTAGATGCGCTCGCAACACGAATAGTAAAACATGTCGATACCCAAGATACACTGTCGTCTAACATTCACAGTCGTAAAAACGTTGCGTCTAGTCTAACGACGATCGAAGTACAAAATTTCCATCAGAGACATTGAAGTAAAAAAAAAAATAGAAAAACTTTGTAATACAATGAAGCACGCAAGCTCCATTTATTCGTACATTTTACAAAAAAAAAAGAAATCGTTTCAAATTCAATTCGACTCAATTTTTTAATTGATTATGTAATCATTTAATTTTTTTAATTTATTATGTAATTTAATTGTTTAATGGATTTTCAATTCATAAATTTTACAAAAAGTAATCATTTGAATTTCTAAATATTTCATCCGTCCCGTGTCTATGAAGTATCTAACAAAAGCTACAAATTGGTCATTTCGACGAACTTTGGTTTCCAGTGCTAAACGTCTATGCTTGTGTCTGTTGTGTACACACGTGTGCACGATAAAAAGAACGCGATCCTGGAACGTTGACGTGACGTTAACGCATACTGCGGGCGCATTAATGGCGTGTGCAATCTCTTCTTTAGTCAAGCCGTATTCATCACTTTCCGTAATACATCCCATGCATCGCAGTTATGCAATTAATCTCGCCGCACTGTAGTGGTGTGTTGCACCGTAACCGACTAATTCCCTTTCGTCTAAGAATCCTCTTATGTAAGTTAACGGCAATCACGAGCGTCGATCTTTTTCTTTTTTTTTTCAATCGTGCTCTTCTGAAAACTCACGTTCAAGCTAAAACATGTTCGATCAAACAGAATGTATACAGACAGTATATAAAGTGTTCAATTTTTTTTTTTCAGTTCACCTCAATTTGTCAGATTTATCGATAAATCCAACACTGACTAACGCTATTTGAATGTAGTACGATTTACGCGTGTAAAGTATTCAAGTGTTTTTATTTTTTTTTTTATTAATTAATTTCATCCAATTAATTTCAATCGTCTTCTTTTGTTAACTCTAATTCATCAATATCGATCAACTGAACAGTGATCAACTCGCATATAGCACGATTTGCATATATATATGTTACATGAGGTATTCAAAGGTTAATCATACTATTAATTTCATAATTACGAATAGATTTATCATAACCAGTGGACAATGTTTTTTTATATATTTTCTCCGAATATTGTACAAAGAGTAACGTTAAACAACAATATATACTGTATATAAATAAAATGGTTAAAATGATCAATTTGTTGTAAAATAGTATTGTTTTAGAGATTTAAATGACTTTAATTACGCAAAACAAATAAATATCGTCGACTCTTATTTCGAATTTTCGTTTTAGTTTCCTTAACAAAGAATTTTTCACAATTTCTTTTTATTTTCACTCGAAATATAACACGTCCGATTTGTTGTGGCACCAACCGAGGGAATGTCGAAAGATGCCATAATTAATGGAGTCGCGAGAAGAGAATTAATACGTGTGATTTGGTCTTCTTAAAAATTTAATAAGGATAAATTAAAAATGTTCTCGGGACTTGTCGGATGTTAAATTAAAACCAGGGTGCCCCCCGACTGTTCAACGTCAATCAAATACATACTTTTGGCGTCTATTAATCGCTCGCGTGGACTAAGATCCGAAGAGGACAGTTGCTCCTTCACCTTGGCTACGTCCTTCGGATGCAGAATATCGAACCAACTTTGACCCAACAGGTCACCCTGTGCAAGTACGAAAGATCCATTTATTAATTTTCATTTTCAATTTCAAAATAAATAAATAAATAAATAAATTTCAAGCTGTGGCTTGTTAAGTTAAGTTATTCTTTTCAAAAGTTACAAGTGAAAGATGAGAAAGAATCGTTCGTGAGATCAATTATCGCGATAAATAAAATGTGCGGAAATTATTATTCGCAGAAAGACTAGTTTTATAAATAAAAAATATGAACAAAGTATAGTAAAAACACAAGAAACGCGAAAGAAATTGGCAAGTAATTAGAAATTAGGAAATTGTTAATAAAAATATGAACAAAATAGAATAAAGGTGCCAGTCTTGAAGTATTTTATTTGAAAATATTTTTTTTCAATTTAATTTTAATCTTTTTAATTTTTTTGAAAGCAGATTTTATAGAATCCGAAGGAGCTCTCGTTATTGACTCTATATATTTATTTCACACTTTTATGTTTGCAGAGAATTTACTTTACTGCCACGTGCATGCTGTTTCTGCGTTAAATATAACGTTGAAAGAAATTGATTTCGCTCGGCTCGCGCGTTTTATTATCGGTGTATCGAAGAAAACAGCGGCTGGGATACCTGAGAATAATTGAGTGTCTGCAAAACAGACTCGGATACGTAGAGAATTCTTCCACGATCACAGCCCACCACGAAGACAAAACCCTCCGCAGCCTGAAACAAGAGAAGCCGCCTTCGATTACGTCACCTAGATCAAACGTTAATTGCGATTGCGCAATGAACGCCGTGGAAAATCGATGGACATTGTTATTGATAACTCTCTGAACTTTACTTTGAATTCGGAAAGGAATTCAGCGTGTAATTTCGCAAATGCGTCCCAACTTTCGCGAACTCTGCAGACGAAGGAACGTTTTATAAATTACGTTGTTTCATAAAATGAAACATTTTGTTGCACCTTCACTGCGATAAAATACTTTCTGCCACAAAGTGAAGTAATAAGTGTGAATTTCGCGTTTAAAATTGACACGTTAAATTTTGTTGCTGTCTCGACAACTCTTTACATTTACTTTGAATTTCCTAAATTCGAAAAACGTGCTTTTACATTTTACTGTAATGTTACAGTATTTGTCACACTGAAACATTAATTTTAGAAGTAACATTGATGTAAAAATTTAAATATTAACATCAAGTGTAATATTGAAATATTTAAATATTAATGTTAAATTGATGTTAATTCAAATAAAATTAATGTTAATCTGTGTTCATTGCCTTGTTCAATTGTCTATTGTTCAATCACCATCGTTGTACTTAATCCCTACAATAATAATAATAATCATACATATTTCTTCTTCGACTGGACGATTGGTCATTTCAAATATCCCGCCGGAAAACGTAGACATTTAAGGAGTTTCTTTTTTTTTTTGCAGGGTGTAATAAATTAACTTTTTAGAGTTCTGCCATGTATCGAATAATAAGTGTAACTTTCGCTTCGCCGATCTAACCGATCCAACAGTTGGTAAATTTCGGATCGAGCAGGCGTCCCCACGAGTTCGATCACCCGATCGACTCGTCTCGATCGCGTATCGAATGTAAATCTCAACGCGGCGTTCTCGCAACAAGCGAACCGATTCGACTGCGGTACGTAGGGGCGTACCGCGGCGCGACGTTAATGAATGTTGCATAGGATCCGAAGATATATCGTCAAACCGGAGCTCGCGAACGCCGTGATTACGCAACGACGACGCACTTAGCCTGGGCTGACTTACCTGCCAGAGAGATTGACGATACGCGTACGAACATTGACGCGCTGTTAACTCTCGCGGTTTATCGCGATCGTTCGATAGTGATCCGCGAGGCACGTAGTGCCTTCAATCGGGTAACAAGCCGCGAGTCGTACACGCCGAACGAGTCGAACGTACCGAATGTTGTCTCGATCGACCCCGTTTCGAGCGACCAGTCGAATCTGCTCCCTTGTTCTTGCATTGATATTCGGACGGCAAACGTTTGAATTGCAAATTAAATTTAATCGTAATTTGAATTTTTCGAAGAGAGAAATTTTACAATAACATGCAAGATGATTCTTTCGTAATAATTTTCTTTGTTGAACAATTAATTTTCCACTTTTTAAATGAAACAGGAATAAACTTTGTTTTAAACGTAAACGTAAATCTCCGCAGAATATTAAATGGCATCGAAAATATGGTTGTAACGTCGTATCAATCAACTTAATCGACAAACGTCCAGGTAATAACTAGTCACACAGTATCCTTCGAAAAGATGTTGCAACATCTATGATAAGTATCTCTATAATTGCACATTACGATGTTCCCCGATATAAAAAGCTAATAAGCATCGACGAATATACCTGGACGAAGGAATTTAACTGCCATTTGATACTTTCCTGTCTAATAAATTTCATGTTTCATCACGACTCTGATTAAATACCGAGCAACCTTTAAGCGACGCTTTCTTTCTGTCTCTCTTACAGATGGAAAATATATACACTTTCTATACAAAAAGTATGCCGATTGATTTAAATTAGGTTAGGAAAATTGCGGTAATAAAAATTAAAATTATTTGCAAGAATGACAGTAATATAATTAATACAGGGTGAAAATAGTGATATAAATATTGGTAATATAAGGGTGTATAAATATCAGTAATATAATTCTAATATAATTCGACAAAAATACGCTTTTTTAAATTATATCGTTTAAACAAATAGCTTTTTTTCTTGCAAAATGGTACATGCCATTAAAAAACGTTAATTTCATCAATTTACACAATAACTGTATTTCTATAAGAGTAATTTCCAAGATATTTGCCGAAATAGATTCCAGAGTTTTAACTTTCAGGTTAGGTTCAACATGGCCGATTGCCGACTAAAAAAAAAAAGACGCGTCAAATATTTGCTCGAGAATTGCATTTTAAGCCAAACTTCGTCAAAATCGACGATTGACACTTTGTACTTTTCTTTAATAATTCATTGCTTTCTTATGTATTTCTTGTTCTATTTTTGGGGGTGTTTGTTTTCAGCCTGACCATATAGAGTTTTTTCTACTTCCTCTGTTCCTAATCTCTATGTGTTGCTACTTTCCGAGTAAAGATGCAGCATTTACTATTGCTTTGAGCAGCGAATTGTGGTTCTTGCTTATTCCTTCCTATTTCTCGCTATCAGCAAATAATTCCTATTCCTATTTTTCCCATTCCTTCAGCTTGGAAGTGTCGAAGTAATTTAACTCTAAACCCACTCCCGTTAACGAGAGACTAAATGTCGCGCAACGTGCGTACAATGCATGTATGTACAGGGTGGTCACTGAAAGACTGGACGATATAAAACAAAAATAACTTTTACAAACACATACTAAAAAAAAAAGGAAAAAATAAAATAAAATCCTATAAAAAAGATTGAAAATGAACAAATGAATGTTAATGACTTTTTCAAATCCTTCGGTTTCTCAGTGGCCACCCTCTACATAGAACGATTTTATTGTTGTCTGAGAAAATGAAGTGATCTTGATTTTGAATCTGAATGGCATGAAACAAAAGTTACTTTTACAAACGCGTGTTTTAAAATCCTACAAAAAAAAAAAGAAAATGAAAGAGATTGGAAATGAACAAGTTGTGACTGAACCCTTCAGTTTCTCAGTGGCCACCCTGTAGGTAGAACGATCTTGTTGTCTGAGAAACCAGACGTCCAGATCCTAGATCTGTCAAGGATGCAGGGTTTACAGTTAACGTCCGTCGCGCCGTTGGAAAATGTTAATTTATCCGCGAACCGGATACCAGCGCCTGGGTACCGGCGGCGACAAACGAAGGCGAAGCAGCTCACAATGAAAGTTTCTACGGGTAATAATGGAGCCGAGGGGAGCTCGACGTCGATTCCGAGCCGTATGGTATGCCGGGCGTGGCCACTCGCTCGAATATTTAGCGGAGCCGCGCACACAGGCCGGGACAACAGCGAAGGAAAGTCCCGATAAAAGATAAACCTATCTGCGTAATGGTGTCCGCGACAATGAAAAATGCTGGGCCACCACCGACATGAACTGAGCTGTGCTCAGTCGCGTGACGGAATCCAGAGAGTGAAAAGGAACTATGCCTATGTTCCGTCTTATCGTTCTTTCAGAGCTTCCAGACCCGCTAGCTTCAGAGCAAATCTCTAAAGAATTTTCTTAGTTTTCCTCTGCTTATCGGTTCCTGCATTTTGATCATTTAAATTTGAGTCACTCTGTATAATAAAATTTGGAAATTAACAAAGAACAGAGTTGATCAGTTCTCTTCAAGATGGGGCAAAAATCTTCAATGGATTACTCTTCTTAGTTTATCAGTTTCTTAGGTCTAATCGTTTAAATTCGAGTTACTCTGTAGAAATAAAATTTAGAAATTCAGAACCAAACTTCTGAATAATGTTAAAAGTTTCGTCCTTTTAAAACGAAGATATCAATGTTGTTGAGATTTTTGTGTTTGCAAGATGCCAAATTAGAACGAGAAATTACATGATTCTTTCTCAGTTTCTTTGAATTTAAAAAGTTCTCTGCCGATTTGGTCTAAAATACTCCAGAGAACGTAGGATTTGCTCGATCATTGAGAATAATTAGCAGACTTCGAATGTTTATACAAATTCAGATTTTGTATTTATAGTCAATAGTTTATAATCATGGAGCACCTAACTTCAAATTAATTTTCACAACATTTGACACGAATTATTATTATTGACATCAACAGAGTCAAATTGTTCCAATCCTTTTACGCGACAAAATTAGTGCCAAAATTAGAATTAACAGGAATAAACTTGTTATAATTTTACAACGTAGTCATTCATGATTTACTTGAATCGAGTGTGGTTTCGAGCTGAGCTCCCAGCTAAGCAATACGAGTCAGCAGTGATAAAGGAAGTGGACAAGTGATAAAAATAGCAAGATAACTATGCTTCAGGAAGATAACAGAAACAATTCGCTTTCGTTTTTCAGTCCAATCAGTTTACAATTAACACGCAATATAACACAAACAATGATCATTGCCACATACATGATATTCAATGATTTTATCTTTATTTTTAAGTATTGAAACTACGGATGAAACTTTTTCATGCAGTATTTCATACAACTGACGACATGTCGAGAAAAACTAAAACTTGGAATTTTTTCAAACTACCTATATTTAATGTCTTTTTCTTTCTTAGAAATTGATACAACTGAGCTATTATCTTTGTTCAAATTTTTCTCTCAAAGTACAATATATCTATAACTGTTATCGATGCATTTAGAGTCCGATATCGTTAAAAATTTCTTGCGAAGGAAGAACCGATGTGCGATGTATCTAACTAAATATATTGCATGTATAAAATAACAGAAATAAAATCCAAAATAAATTAAACGTGAAACATTGCATTCTAATATTCCACGTAGATATTTTATAACTTTTAATTCGCGAAATTTATAAATTAAAAAAGATTGAAGATAAATAACAATCGTCTTATAGTCTTTTGTAAAAAAAACAACAACAAATTTTAAGAGATCGTTGCAAAGATCACGGTAAATTTAATTATGGAAAAAAATTGTTCTCCATAAAGGGGAACTAATTCGAAAGAGAAAATACTTTCATTTATCCTCTTCAAAATGATATGAAAACATCTATGAATTCATTCAATTTTCTCGCAAAGTTATCTACATCCACGTAACACCGCGTGCAAAAAATGATTTCTAAAAACTAAAACGATTAATCATTGTCATCAGAAATTCTATAACAGCACGTTTAACCTGTAAAATTATACTCGCCCCGTAAAATCGTACGAAGAAACATTATTATTAATTCAAAACACTCCGTTTGAAAGTTTCTCGCTAAAAACGCGAGAAAAAACCGCGAAAAGCGTTAAAAGTAAGAGAGAGTTTATTTCCCGCGAGCTGCGAGATTGGAAAGCCGCGTCTCGAGGATGATGGCCGGTCTCGCTGATCTCGATCATTAACAAACAGTCGAATCGGCCGGTCGATAATCGATGATCAAAAGCGCGATCGCGCGGTAAAAGGCACGAATACGCAAACGTATTATCAACGGCGACGCCGTAATTGCGGATCTACATGCTTCTCTTGGGCCCTTCTCTTTCACCCGTCACGAGACCGATCTCTGTGAAAAATGTGTAGCACGCCGGAGAAAGGTTAGCTACACGACCATTAGACACACATACACACACACACACGCGCATACACATACATAAAACAGAGTCAGTCTGTTGCGAACCGATTGCAAAACAAGCGGACGGCCTTTTACAAGCGACGCAAAAACTTCTCTCCCCCTCCCCCTTCACCCGGCATTGCTTCCAATTAGCGGATTAATGACTTTGGCTTTAACGCGATCTCGCACTCTGCCATGGGAAAGCAAAACTCGCCGACGCTGAAACGCGAAAGCGAGCGCGATCGAGCCACCCTCCTCCGTGGAAAATTGAAAATTTTTTAACTGTTCGGTGATGGCCCGAAGAGAGGCGGCCGAAAGTCAGTTGCACTTTTAAAAGCGAGATACAACAACTCTTGGCGAAGTGAATTCATTGCAAGGTTATTTATAGTGTCAGAAAAATGGAAATTTCCTATTCTTGAAGGGACAAGCTTCTTTGCCAGTCTTTTTGATTAGATGAGCAAATGATTCTGAGGAATGATTTTTTGACACTCTACAGTACAATTTTATCAGTTGAGTAAATTTACCTAGTCAATCGTTTTGGCGTTTTTTTTCTTCTTTTTTTATGAAAGATCTACAGCGACGGACAACACAAAGTGATGCTACTTTAAAAGTGATACTATTTTATAGAGTGGGTCAAATAATGATTGTATGTTATATTGTATATTAAAAATATTCAGACATGCTTCGTTCTTCAAATCCACCGTGCATCTAGCCACAAAAAAAATTTTTCAATGTTTTTACATACTACGATAATTTGTAACATTCTCGAGAAAAGAAAGTGTCTTCATCCGCTGGAACATTTTGGAACAAAATGATTATGATAATGGAAAAGTGGAGGCAAATGACTTGAAAGCAGAGGCTTCGAGCTTCTTGATTCCTTTTTGCGAAAATTGTCAATTGCGAGCGAAAAAATCCAGATGAAAAAAGTTAAAACAAAACTGTCAGCGGATTTCGTGCGCGAGCGTTCGACTCGAGTTATTCGAATTACGCAAGTGATTCTGAAATACCAGGAAGTCTTACCTGAATGGTATGCACAATCGTATCTGCTATCTGGTTTTCCGAATACGGAATCGGTAATGGCGTGTAATCTCATCGCCGGAATCGCTCGGTTTCAGACTTTCAGCCGAACGATAGATTACTTTTGCAATCGCCGTAATAACGCTATCAACCGCGACTCTGCGCGCATTATATCATTATTGTCGAGTATCATTTTGTTTGCCGATGTTTTTCTACTTAACCGGTGCCGTTTCGAAATTGTTAACCGCTCGCTCAGAGAAATTTTCTGACGCGTGCCCTTTATTCACCCAAGCTTCACGGTCCGCGAGTAATATTTTCTGATTTTTGTATTATATATTTTTCTAATTTTTCTAATTTTTCTAATTTCTGGTTTTCTAATTTCTAACTTTTTTAGTCAATTCTTTGTAACTTCCAGTTTTTAATTCGAAGCGACAATGTGTGATATATTTAAGCTTTTAATCTTAATTGTAATTACAATTTTGGATTCCTATTTTTTTTCAATTCCTTTGTAGGATTTTCATACTACGTTAATTGCTAAAAAGAAAAAAAATATATGACCATGTGTACAGTTAACTAAAATCTCGTTTCTCTTCATTTCAGAGTTCACGTATAAATCAAGGAACGAGCAAAAACAGAATTCAATTGAACGGAGATAATTTATGGAACATTAAGTGAGACTGGTGCTGTACCAAACTTGGCTAGAGCCAATCTACAGTAACGTGTACGCATTCCGCGAGAAGTTTGAAATTACACGTTACTATTCCACTTCAGTTCATTATTTCACTTCAGTCGTACTACGCGTGTCACCGTGTCAGAAAACAGTAATAAATAAATCGGCGATGTTTATGCAATTTCACGTTTCTACGAATGAAATTAAAAAAAAAATTAATTATTTTGACTAATATTCTATTCTACATTGAAACTCTAAATTTTGTATATTCAAATTCTCTATGAGATGCACAGATATTCACGTTAGATCTAAAGAACAAACTTTCCACGACGAAGGTCTACGATTTTTATTTGAGCCTCTCGCGTTAACAAGTGAATCGAGTCTTCATATTCTAAGAATTAAATTTTGTAATATTTTATAACAAATTGAGAACAGAATTTAGTCGTAAGGAAATCACGATAATATAACTTAGGCACTAACTCAATTTACATTTCTTTCAATGTTAACTAGTTAAGTAGCGAATAGACTGCGGATTTTTATGCATTTCTAAATTTTTGGAAGAACAAACTGAATAAAGTTTAAAAGCAAAATAAATAAAGGTCAAAAAAAAAAACAGAATAAAGAAATTTGTTTTATCTATCGTGTATCATAACAAACACCTTACTTTAGATAACTTTAGATTACTTTAAATTAATTTAAAATTATTTTTATACATTTTTATCAATTATTGTCAATTATATTATAATTATATTTATTCAATTACAAGCATTCTGTACATTTCTACAATTTCCAGTTCTTCACAAGTGTGTGTAAAAAATCCGCAGTAATTAATAAGCCAGGTGCCATTGTTCACTCGTTAATTTAATTTAATTGAAATAACGAAACAAATATTTCTTGTTCGTCATTTTTGCCTAATTTTGGACTTACGCCACTCGTCAAACTCGAGGGTTTCGATTCAGCGCGAAGAGATATGGTAGAGATTTCTTATCGAACTCACTTGAAGTATGAGCGTTTTGAGCTCTTGATCGCTGAGGAACGCAGGCTTGTAATGACCTTCCGTGTATGAGGTAACGGCCCCGAGTATGGTCTTCAAGTGTTGCACAGCCATCCTCAGCACGGTCAACTTGTCGAGTTTGCGGGACATCGCGTGGCACATTGGTACCATCGCTGACAGCTCGGTGATGTAAGTGTTCATCTTGTCCCTTCGCCTCTTCTCGATCTCGCTGTGATTTTGTCTGGAAAACCAGGTGCCAGGCGTGAAATTATATTACTTTTATGTTACGTCTTCGATGATCAAGCAAATTTCAGAAAAATAGTTCAGCAGTTGGGAGATAAGATTGGGATGTAATGAAATTACGTTTAATAGAAATTGAACTTGTTGGTCAATATTTTTAAAATTGTTCTGTCATTATTGAACTATATGATTCTATAATAATTGGGATTATTGAAAAATAAAAAATTTTCAAGAAAATTTCACTACGTTAATTACATCAATGATGACCAAGTGAATCATCGTATCTTCTGTGAAACTTAATTACTGCTTTAATACATTTGTGAACTTCAGTAATCTACAAAATACTAACGATCAATCTAGTTTAAGAAATCTTGTATCCAATCAACGAAACTAAACGTAAAAATATCCCGAGAAAATCTTGAATTTTATCAAGAATTTTATTCTGTGACGTCAGTTTGACAGATCAAATGCTGCGATTAAATTTCTCGTTCTTCTCTGCCCGAACGCGAGCCTCCTGTCATCGTCTTCGGAGTGTCGTGACCGACCTCTCGCGGTGAATCAATTATAAAAGGCGATTCAGCTAATAAACGACGCTTTTGTAAGTGAACACCGGTGATTTGCCTGCCAGGAATTCGCATTCATGTCCCCGTAGCGATCAATTGCCGGGCGGAAATCGTGGCTACGAGAAACCAGTTTCGGTTTACGAACGGGTCGCGCGTTACTTCGTTTTGGTGTCACTGAACTATTTAAAAAAATTGCGGATAGTGCCGTGCAGCACGATCTTCGATGTATCAACAGTCCCCATAAGTAACGTTGTTTTTTAAAATTTAATAAACATTGCCATTTAGTGATAATAATTTAACTTATTAGCTAAATATGTTGAAATTTAGTGAAATTTAATCAAAATTTACAATTAGTAAAACTATTGCCACCTAGCAGAAATGCAAAGCAACGCAATAAAAAAAAGTAAAAATAAAATAAAAATTATCTATTTGCCCACTTGTAGTCCACAATCGAATGTACAGGGTGGGTCAAAAGTTTCTTCCCACCTATTTCTTTTAATAAAACATCAAAACACAAGAAAAAAATATATATAATAAATTTAAATCGCGACCAAACGCCCATGCCACGCACGTCGAGAATTTTTTGTCCCAAATCTTTGCAACATTTTCTCAGTTTTAAATATATTTAAACGTAACCCAGGCAAAACAAATGATAGGTTTGTTACTTTTTAATAATTTCTATCCAGTAATATCATACCGACCAGTTCAAAAGAAAAAGAAAGCGACGAATTATTGTATATGGTTCGGTCACTCGTTATGGTCCGCGAACCGCAGTTGCCAGCGCAAGGGGTTAAAACGGTTAAGAAATGAGATTGAAAGTCTCAACCGACAATCACGTATTTTGATATGATTTTCATCGTTTAATCTATTACGCAAGCGCGTTCACTCGATTTATGCCGTAACCATAATTGCGGGGGAGAAAGTTAAATTGCCCGAGGAGACGATCGAATGGTTGAAGATTTAGAAATATCGAAGGAATCTTTTAATTATCCCTTTCTCTATTTCATTTGCAACATAGTTCGTACCATAAACTGAATATTAAATTTACATACTATAGTAATAAAAAGTAATTACATGGTAATTATAATTGTACAATAATTATATCATAAATAATTAGCAAGTGTATAATATAAACGAAAAAATGAGTAAATATATTGTTCTGTCCCGTTATTAGATAGAATTTACATTATTTTTTTATTTTACATTTCGTGCTTCACGTTCAAATTAATAATAAAGTTCGATTGAATTAAAAGTTGAGCAATTCAATATTGAATCACTACAATTTAAATTCTCCAGCGATTAATGATATTCAAATATCCAATCGCCGAGAAATAAACTGAACGCACGATCTTGAACTTCGAATTCTAATGAAACATTCGAATGACGTGGTCAAGCCCAACTACGTCGTTTATTTTAACAAATTCACCACGGAGCGAAGTGGTCGCTTAAATATTCTCAAGGTGGAAAGATAAACTGCGCTGTCACTTTTTTTCGCCGTGTTTTTTTAATCTACGTTGACGTACATTGGATTAATGACGTTGCCGATGAAGCCAGAGCAAAGAATCAAGGTAGGTCAAGGTGGCAGTTACCTTGGCAATACCTGACATAATACTACGTAACCGCTGACCAAGATTAAGCTTTAAGCAATAATGCGGTTTCTTGCTACGTTTAAACCAAGTCGAAGCACGTGCATTCTCTCTCTCTCTCTCTCTCCTTTCGTTATCTGTTACATCTTTCGAACGTGTAAATGGAGTGGAAACTCGATTTCTTTTTTCTTATATCTATGACCATCGATTAACGCTTTAAGTGTTTTGTTTTATTTCGAGAATGTGCATTGGTGTGCTTAATTATTTCTAGGCGATGGGTATAAAATTTTCCCGATGAAAACACAGTAAATGCGCTCGCTGTAAGATTGGGTTGAATTATAACAAAATGACGAATTCTTTTTTTCTTTTTGGTGTTTCCTTGAAAAATTTTTAATTTCATTGGTATTTACGACATTTACAGAACTTAACATTTTATTTTTTGAAAATTATTCCATAAAAAGGAGAGCCATTAAAAATTCGAAATGTGGAGAAAAGAATCTTGAATTTTCATCATAAAAGAAGTAAAAAATCAAATATTTGCAAAATTAAAATGATCGGAGATAAATTTAATTTGTTTTTGCATTGTATCAGATTTCTCCAAACAATTTCATTTTCTTTCGTTTGTTTCGCTGCCTTGAAATACTCTAAAATTGCAAATATATATAATATTTTTACTTAATTTTACAATAAATAGTAGAAGCGAATTAAATTATAATCTGTTATCCGTAAAAATGAAAAGGTGTAATTAAGACAATTCGAAGGAAGTGTGTGTGTCACATTTAACTCGAATAATCAAGATTCTGCTTAACTTTCACCGAACAGAACCGGATCATAATAAAGATAATAACTTTATATACTACTTGTTTCTTTTTTTTTCTTTTTTGTTATTTATCAGTCGTATCAATCACGCAGACAGGTTTGCCTGCTATCTAACAGACTACTGTGTAATTTAGTGAAAGATTTAACTCTCCAATTACAATACTTGTCCATTTCTTTCTATAGTCCCTCAGAGATATTAAGTATTAAGGAATGTTTTACTCACTTCTTGCTGTCGTCGTTTGTGCGAACAGATTTGGCATCGTCTCCCGTGTCGTCCAATAAATCACTACCGTCGCTGAAACAGAGATCGAGATGTTCAGCGTGGAAATATCGTCTTAAATTATCACAAAAAAGAAAAAAGAAAAAAAAACAGAAAAGAACTGATATATTAATAGATGGGAAATGTTTGAATCAAAACAAAACTATTGTCAAGAGTAGACAAGTGTTACAAGGCCGCGGGATTGATTTACATATCAGTCTAAATCTTTTCATAAAATTATTCTTAAGCGCTAATAATTAATATCTCAAATTTGTCTAACTGTAGACCACGGATTTTTATATTTAAAATTCGTTTTGTCCAAAATATTACAGTAGTTATTGCACTCTGGATATTTTATATTTTCTCGTGTACTCTACGAACGCATAAAAATCCGCAGTTCAATTTTTAGTTTCATCTCCACCCCAAGTGTGAACCGAGACTGTAATCAAATAATATAATTGAGGAAGACCCGCAGGCCCAGAAACATCAAAATATCAAGAAACCAAGTGCACACTGAATCAATTTCTTCACCTCAAAAGGGTCGTTACTCCTTTGATGTGAAATTTTGCCAAGTTTAGTTCGTGTAGAGCTTCGTCGTACTTTTGTCCAAGAAGCTTCAACAGGCACGCTTAAGTTTCGCACTTTTGCCACGAGGTACAATAATTGTATTGTTCTGCCTCAAATTGCAAAATCAAATATGCATACTTTTTAACTTCTTAACATGTAATTTAGCATGACAAATTTCGACAAGTAGTTTATCGCTAGAGTGTAGATGTTAGAAATTACTACTAATATATTAATATATACATTTATCACAGCATATATTGATTGAGGCAAATCTTTGCAGTAATCTTATTTCTAAAAATATGAATTCTACCAACATAAAATTTCTACATTGAAATTTAATAATACACAGAATACACGTATTAAATATACAAAATACCCAAAATATAATACTATCTATCAGCTGAAACAAATCTTTGCTTAGGTTCTTCCACTCTAGTAAAAGTATGAATTCTTCCAACACGAGATTTCTAATCCCTAACATAAAAGAAACCTATGTGTATAAAAAAAAATTTTAAGATGCAAGAATACACAAATACACGCAGAAATGTGTAAAATACTCGAAACGTGCGACTGTTTCTCTCAAATTTTATCTTACTTACTACAACTATTGTATAAGTATATTTTTAGAAACTTGAACTAAACTTTTATTTTTAAAAACAAAAGAGTATGCCCAACTTCCCGAATAAATTCGCTTCTACGAGAGAGTATTATCGGTCGGAAAATCTGCAAGATCAGAAGGAAGTTTTGTCCCCGATTTCGACTTCACGGTTCACGAACTCGCTTAAACACGCGAGATTGGATAGATTCCGGTCAGAAGCCGGCATAACCGTGCCGAGCGGTGACTAAAGGCAATTTCGACCGGCTCTGTGTCCCCAGGGAGAGAGAGAGAGAGAGAGACGCAAATCTTCGGCTCTGTTAATGATTAAGTTAACCGGTAACCCTTTGAGCCGTGTAACCGACACCTTGATTGGTAATTACTCGGAGTTGCGGCCGTTTAAACGACGGCGGAACGTCATGGGAGACGCCGAAGTGGCGGCAGCCAGGGGGTGAAACAGAAGAGAAAGATGCTTGTAGATGGAAATGTCACCCTTGAATACATTTAGGTGGCTTCGTTTCGACGTGCTCTTTCCTCCACGGGTGGTGGGTTAACATGTGTAACGGTACGACTTCTACATCTACATCTACAGCGAAACTGGCTCTGCGCGGAATAAAGTGGTTGTGTCTCGCTCTTTTCGAAGGCACTGCACCGATTTATATTAATTTGCCGCGACGCTTTCGAGACTTCTTGCTTCGAATCTGGTTTCGCAGAATTTTATATTTGCGAGTTGTTTCAACGAATCTGAAGAATTCTAAATTCTACGAATTCTACGAGCAAGTGTTATCGTTGCTCGATATCGAATGTAATTGCAATTAATTCGGTTTCGTTCATTTTCAACAATTACAGAGATTTCTGGGTAGGGAATGATACGGTTAGTGAGAGTTAATAGTGAATATGAATAAAACAAACGGAACCTAAGCAAAGTTTTCGTTCCCTCGATAAATTTCACTTTAAATATTTTATATATTTTTACAGATTTTATTTATTTTTTAAATATTTGTTTCCTAGACGATAAAATTGTTCAATTGTACAACTACTTTGTAATACGACTATGCATATATCATATAATTAACAATATGGCATAGAAGTTGTGTTATTAGTATATTGATTCAAGGACCAAGTTTATCACAATATTATAAATATGATTTGATTTCTTTAAATTTTATAAAATTGTAGAATCTAAATGGAACAAAAAAAAAATGTTAAGTTCTTGAAATTCTTTTTCACAGCCCCTTTAATAAATGATACACATTTGTAGAAAAATAGAATTAATAAATTATTCATTAGTTAGATAGATGTTGTATGAAAGAATGAACTTATTACACAATACGTTTCGAAAATTTGTCTATATTTGAACAGAACATTTGAAAAATGATTGTTCAAATAGCACATCATCTAACATGATCTAACGTTAGTTTATTACGACTTACCACCAAGAAAATGATTTTTCCCTAAATTATTTGATTACTCAATTGTTCAAAAATTCTTTGCTTCTGCAAATAATTTCCAATTCTATTGTACAAACTCCATCTCTTCCAGCAGAAGATTATTTGTCATTTTATTTCAATAAATTCGTTCAAAAAAGGGAAGAAAAATTATATTTGATTTACACCCAAGATAAAAGTTATTTTCCAAAGAGGAAAACAACAATCTAACAATCAGCCTGAATAGTAAAAAGAATGAAAAAAATCATCAACTTACTGGCAGGATAGCTTTCGTTTCCTGGTAACCGCGACGAACTCGTCGGACGTATCGGTGGTGGTTGGCCCGTGGCTAGGGGTGGTGGACGCGCTGCGTGGATGATGGTGATGATGATGATGATGATGGTGGTGGTGACGGTGGTAGTGATGGCCGGAGGCGGGTGCCTGGTCGGGGACCATCGTCGAGGGTGTCTCCATGTGCTGGGGCGGTTCAGCCCCCGTTACGATCTGCGGGGTTGTGTCGTTGGTGGTGGTGGTGGTAGTGGTGATGGTAATGGTGGTGACGCCGGTGGTGCTGGGGGTGGCGGTAGTTGTGTTGTTGCTGTTGCTGGCGGGGGTTGGAGTCAGGCTGAGACCTTCGCCACCCCCCGCCGAGGCGGCGGTTACTTCTCCCACCCCCGATCCCGTACCTATGTCGCCGAAGTAAACCGTGGAACACGAACTTCTGGAAATATAGGCAAATCCTTGGATCATTGCACGTTCCGTGTGAGAAGAATTTATTACGAGCTTCTTTTCCCGATACGTTTCCACCTCGAAAGTCTCGAGAGCCAAACTAATTGACTCTAACAATTTCTAACAATTTCATTTCTCACGAATTTCTTCATCTCGTTGCACGAAACGAACGATTTATTTCTGTAAGTTTGTTCGTTGAAAGTAAAATAATGGTAAACTTTGGGGGTGAGTTTAGAAAACAGTGTTGAAGGCAAGTATTGCACAATAATATATTAATAATTGTGTTATAAAATACACTTGTATAAAATCAAAAAAGTTTATACATAGATGCTGAATATTAAAAATGGAAAATGACCAAGGCTTTCAAGCGAGAGTGTATTTGTCAAAAATCTGACGACGGCGTTATTTTGATTTCGAATCAATCGATTCTTTCTACGTATAATACATACAGTTATTCGAACCCACATTTTTCGAAAATCTTAATATTGGAACAAGACGAAATAATTTCGGATAACATTTGAGTAATAATTTACTAAAACCTCGTATTACACATTATAAAATACAATCTTGCTTTAAAATTCGTGCACACGGAGATCTAATAATTTTTATCTTTTAGTATTAATTCTCCTACACTTTCGATTATATTAATACATCATACATACAATTTATATTAGAGACCTTGTAATTAATAAACGAAAACGCAAGTAGAAAATTGATTTATCTTATTCGACGCTTGAATGCATTATACATATTTGTGTGTATCACGTGTTATAGCGATTTGAATGCTGGCTTCCCAAGAACGTAGTTGACGTATTGTGCCGTTGTTATTTAACCATTAGTCTGCAGTTTAGAATAATAATAAGCAGACTGCAAAGAGCGAAGGAAGGGAAGGAAACTCATCGTTGATTTAACACTGGCAGATGTTTATTTTCATTGAACGTGCGTAATTGAAAAAGTCGCACTATGTATGAGATCAGCTAATGCATATTAGATAATGCAAAACGTCATCTCAAAGGTCTTTTCCCGTGACCATCGTTTCTTCTTTATTTTAAATTTAAATGACAGTTTCGGAACAACGGAAAATGTGTATACATTATAAGTCATTGCAACGCATTCGCACGTATGAGTGATTATTCTAACGACAGACGTTCGAATTTCGAATTGCAAGCGCGACAGAATGTTTGACGATGTGAAATCGCATTCTCCTATTCGTTTGAGAATCTTGCGACGAGCACTGTAATTCTATTCAAAGTTGGAGAAAGAATTATTCAGATAAAATAAGATGCACTTGAGAAATTTTATTGCCTGCAGTAATAAATAGCGATTTTATTTGTAAAATTTTATTATCCGTATCGTCCGACGTGTCTCGGGACGTTCGCATCTTCGTTTCTAGGAATTTTATTAAATCAGCGACCTCTGACTCTTCCTTGCGTTTCCCTTCGCTTAAAAATACCAAGCCGCGGCAGACGTAATAATTCGAATAATTTTTCCCATTACACTGCACCTCCGGTGAAGTGTTTTGCAACGTTTCATTCAGTTTATTATGCAAGGAATTTCCAGTCTCTGCTCTCTCGTGCAACAGTGCATCTCACTCGTTTGTAACGTAATTGCTATTAAGTTAATTTCGAGTGTATTCTGTAAATTTGTCACAAGAGAACATCGCATGATTTCGATGCCATTGCGATTGAAAAGGTTTGTTGGTGTTCTAGAAATTTACCACAGAAGAATTAACATTTCCAATTTCCATCCAATAAAAAATTAATTACAAAAAGAAGCGAACAATTGTTTTCTTGAACCTCTTCAATTGCAATATAACTGCAACTGAAGAGGTTTGTCAGTGTTCCAAAAATTTATTTATTACTAAAGAATTAACATCTTCAATTTTCGTCACGTGATAACGTACGACGCGGACACGTTTAATAATTGAAAAATGCAATTATCATTTTTTCACGCGAGATAGCAGAAAAGATGACAGCTTTCTTTCTCGTGGAGTTAGCGCAACGAAACGAAAGACAGGTAACAGTGTGTCGAATATTTTCACCATCGGTTGGATACAAATGACCAGTCCACTATAATAGAGAAGGAATCCAGATATCGAGTATCTGAATCGTTTGATTAATGCAGTCGACAACAGCTAATGCAAACTGGTTTTTCGCTTTTTTCTTGCCAATCGTCGACAAAGAGCATACAGGTTTTTGTTGTTCGAAATAAACGACCTCCTTCGGCACAACTGGACACGCTCCTTTACAAGGACAGTTTATGCAGATTTGTGTCTTTTATTAGACAGTAATATTATTTTTTAATGATAATTTATACCAACGGTATAAATAATTATTGACGTAGCAGTATTAGTAGTACAAACTATTATCGGTATAAACTAATTAATAATTATTAATCCTTTATGCAACAGTTACATGTCAGTAATCGAGCACAGCGGAGTCTTAAATTGAATTATCAGTCTCCTTTGAGTATTTGCACGACTAAAAAACATGCGGCGCGATTATTCTGATAATAGTGGCAACGTAATTCACTGAAATTTTATCGAAATACCAGGGAACGTCGTGACGATAAAATTGTTGATCACGCTTCGTGTAGCGTGTAACTACAACGAGAGAGAAAATGTAACTTTTGGCCTTGGTGCTCGAGACAATTGCAACCAAGTCGGTCGAACGGAAATTAATCGAACAAATGGGTTCGAGAAAATTTCGTTGAGACAAGAAGTTCCAGACGAACACAAAGTGTGTAATTAGTGTCACTTGCAATGATAATTGCTCCACCTTCCAATTACGTCTCAATCAATTACGACAACGATCGTTTAAACGATTTTTCTCCCCTTTCTCCAACTATTCCGCTCCAGATACCAAAATTATTTTAAAAACTCAACCAACAGAAATTATTAACTGTGTTTTATTGTTAATTCGTGTTGTGATAACGCGTTATCAACTCGTGACATTTTTAAGAATATTTGGAAGATGAAATTTAATTATTCGTAAATGTAACTCACGTTCTGAATTGTCAGGGATAGTTTTTATCAGCAAAGTCCAACTCCCATTCGAATTACTCATTCAGATTCGTCCAAAATTCGTCCAAATTCATAAAACGAACCGAGGCGATCGAAAGCCTCTGAAATCATTCGCAGTGTCGACAATTACTGCCGGCAATTACTGATCTTGCTCTACTAACTCACGCTTGTCTGTTCTCCGATTCTGCATTTTTCTTTCTCCCCTTATCTCCGTTTATCAACGACACATCGACGCGTTTCCTCGTTCTCTTTCATTCATGCTCCATCGAGCGCGATGCACACTTACGCCGCAGTCTCAAAAATTTCTCGATACACACACGTACGTACGAAACGAACGTAAGGTTCAGCTTTTTTATCCCCCCCAGAAAAAAGTGAACTTTGTCGTTAACGCGAAATTTACGTTACGCGGCGAACCGCGTATAATTACAACGCGCTCGAATTACTTAATAAGAGATGCCATGACGTTGACGAAATTGCAGCGTTTCTGACGTGCAACGCGGTACAGGCGCGCGTTATATAATTTGGCCGATACTTGAAAATTAGTGCAAGTAATCATTTGGTGCAGTTTACGTCGCTGTGTATGTAAAAACGCTTCTGGCAGGGTGGTTGTTGAGACAGGCTTGTCAGAACGTTAAAATTTAGTTTCTCCTATTTTTAGTCAATCGGGTGGAATATTGGAATTTAGAAAAATTACGAAAAAATTTTTTGCACGTTAGGATAAGACAAAAGTATAAATTAATTGTCATTAGGTATGCAGAAGAGTGAAAATTTTATGTGACACGGTAATAATTACCGTAAGCGTCAATGTATTTTAGCGTTCAGGAATTATATCGTGAGTTATGTCTCTATAAATTTTTGGAATGGTTGATATTACGAACGTCGAAGCTTGTTCGCTTACTTAAATGACACTTACACGATTTGCCACTTTAACTTCCCGACATCTCTTTCTAATCGTACTACAGCGAAGAGCATCACCGAATCAATAAAAAAAATTGAAAAATTGTCGATAATTTCAATCGTTAAAAGTTCGTGAAAGAATTATGTAACAATTCATTCGGCCTTAGTTTAAAGTGCCAATTTGCTTTCACAGTCTCGAGTGAAATCGTCTTTCCGAAAGATGATTTTACAGCATCTAACTGGTACTTTCCTTTTCCAAAAATTGCAAGAATTTTAACGTCTCTGAAAACAGAAAAAAATTTTTCTCCACGATTATCTTAAAGAAAATATGAAATATCTCCACAACGATCTCTTGAAACCTATCGTAAAAACGATTTCCTTTTTTTTTTCGTTTTATTTCATTAAATTTTGAACATTGGGATTTTTTTGAATTTTTATCGTTTGATCTTAATATTCAAAGTTCAATGAAATGTTGAAAGAAAAAAATCGTATAGCAAGTTCTAAGGATTCATTGTGAAGAGGAGACTTCATTCTTCGATCTAATCAGATCGAGAAAAATTTCTCACAACTTTCGAAAAAATATACTCTTCTATCCCTCAAAATGATTGTCGAACAATTTTCTTTTACAATGTTACAATAGTTTATAAATTACTTTAATTATAATAGTATACAAGTTATTTCGATTTAATTGCTCAATTGTTTTCACTGTCAAAAATTTAGTAGATTCGAGGAAAATAATAATTAAAAAAAAAAAGAAAATATGTAAAGAGCAATTTGAAGAAAAGTATGAAGAAAATAACTCGTAAACTTTTCGAACGGTACGGAAATATATTATCGAATTTGTTGAGACGCGATCTTGTAAATTGGCACGTAGAAAAAATTCCGAGATAGCGTGAGTTTTCAATTCTTTCTACTACGTACCCGCAACGTACCCGCCTTATCGCGAGTAACGTTGAAATAAAAATGCAAGCGCGATAAAGTCCGGGATAAAGTTGAAAAAAAAAAGAAAGAAAAAATATTTTCATAAATATTTCCGTGAGATAACGGCTTTTTGTACGCCGGGAATATAATATCTACCGAAACGCACGTGTGTCGTTTGTTTCGAATTACGTTTCTAATTGATTCGAGGACGGTCTCAAACGAACAAGTTGCTGACAATTCTTTCCGACTTGGTCGTGGAAAAAGACGTGACGAAGGTCGGCCACGTATCTTACGCCAGCAGTGTGTGAGTAGTTCCGTATATTATGATGTAACCTACACGATTAGCGTAATTCTATTTATTCATAGATACGTCAGTGCACGCGACGTTCCCGGTATCGCACTGTCCGCTTTTGCACGACGGCAAAAGCTGCACGCGATACTTCCTCAAGTTCTATGTCCGCGCGGCGAATCACTTCTTTTTTCCACTCTCTTCTCTTTGAGAAGAGAAACGTTTGATTTTCCCGGATTCGAAGATTCAGAACTTCCAAGAACTTGAATTAAAAGCTTTCAAAATTGATAATTTTTATGATTTTTAATATACCCACGATTGTGTACATTAATTAACGATTTTGACGATGATATTTTAATGATTTTTTTTTCATTCTTTTGAGAAGAAAAGTATTTAATTTTCCCAGATCAACAAGATCGACAATTAAAAATTTTTAATAATTATTAATATGTGTTTAATTATATATATTAATGATTTTGATAATGATATTTTGATTTTTAATATACGTACATACAATTGTGTACATTAACGATTTTGACGATGATATTTTAATGATTTTTTTTTTTCATTCTCTTGAGAGGAGAAATATTTAATTTTTCTAGATCAACCATATCGACAATTGAAAATTTTTAATGTTTATTAATATATGTAGGACTGATGATTTTGATAATAATATTTTAATGATTTTCTTTCACTTTTTCAAGAAGAGAAAAATATTTAATTTTTCCAGATCGAAGATTAAGAAATTTTTAATTAAAAATTGTTAAATTGGTAATTTTTATGATTTTTAATATATGTATATTAAATGATATACATATATATATCGTATATCGATAATGTACATATGTATGATTTAATGATTTTGACGATGATATTTTAACAATTTTCTTTCGCGTATATTAATTCATTATTACTTATTTTTATTATAATTTATCATTGTTATTATTTACTTGTGGAACAAAAATATTTCCTTAGGTGAAAGTGACTTTTCTATTTCGTGATCTGTTTCAAAGGGAGGTTAGGTAACCAAGAATTTGTCAAATTTTTTTGATTTCAGAAAATTTAATTAAATATTGTTTTTCATACGAGAACTTATTTATCGACGTTCTTCAGAAAACTTATGAAATTTTATGAATTCTACAGATACATATAAATTTAGCATTTTCTGTTGAGTATATCCATTAGGCTGTAGTAATAAAATTGTAATTCTGTCATAACCTACATATTACAAAAGACCGATATTTTTACGAATTTTCTCTCACATAAGAAAGCAACGAAAAATTTCAAGCCACACCGCAAAGAATTATCGTTGCAGTTACGATATCAATTCATCGTAATCTCTAATTCCTATCGGCAGAATATTCAATCGAACATCGTGCGTCATCGCGGATTAGGAAATATGCGGAATATTACGTACGATGTTACATAACCTCGCGAAGATTGCAGGAAGAATGTAACATCGAGATATGTATTTCGCTCGTATTTTTCCTGATCGTAAGTTTCGTGGAACGTTCTCTGAAATGTTCGATGAATTTATCACACGATTATAGTCGAAAATAAAGAGTGAAATTTTCGTACACGATGCCTCGTTTTCGAGAGAATCGAGCTTGAGAATTTATCAAGCATCGAAATGTGGAATTTGATACGAGCGTAATATAGAAAACAATAATCAACAGGTGGATTAATCCACGTGTAAAAACAACTCAAAAATGTAGAATAATGTTTGTTCATTTTCTAGAAAATAGACTTTGGATAGTGTTTCGCTAAGAATTGCCTCAATGAATGTTGAAACTTGAGAAGCACCTTGAAAAAAGATTTTATTCGACATTTTCGACTTACTTTCACACGTAGAACAATTATTTTGAAACTTTTTCAGGTTGATATCTGATAAATTTTCAAACTTGATTTTCTCGAAAAATTGCTATTTATTTTTTTGTGTTTCCTTCGGTGTTGGGACACCCTGTACATGGGACTTAATTTGATGTTCAAACTAACACCAATTACGTTAAATTGAAATTAAAAAATTTTTTTCACGTCTGATTTACTACGTAATAAGATCTAATGCCAAGATATCAATAATGGATCTCTTAATTCGTCTATTAATTCAAAAGCAATACAATTACGTCACGCAGATTGGTCAAGTCTTGAGCAGACTTGCCGAATCAATTAATATCTATCAACTGACGTGTTACATAATGAGAAACTCGAGTCTATTAATTTGAAATAGTTATAAAAACTAGATAATTACACGCAACTGGATAATTACATTCAGAGCGGATGGGAAAACAAGCTGAGTTTGTAAGTTGTTGCGTTTCTCATTTGCATGTTTTGTGTTCTCTTGACACAGAGACCTAATGATGTAGACAGATCTTACGGTTATGTAATGTTAGAATAATTGTGGGAGAAATGGCTTCAGGTTTTTTCTTTTAATGAAAACAAAAGGAATTGATTTTTGTATAAAATCTTTTTCTTATAAGATTTTATACGAGATAATTTAACTGGTCATCTCCCCTGGAGATTTTCTTGAACGCTTGCACGTTCATTCTTAAATCGCAGAAACTGGGATTTTTTAATTTTATGAGAATTTTACTGTATTATTATTTTATGTATTATTACTGTATTATTATTTTATGTATTATTTACTGTATTATTATTTTACTGTATTATTATGTATTATTTACTGTATTATTATTTTATGTATTATTAGAAATTGAATTACAAGGCAATTAATTGTACTTAATCTGCACTTTACCACTGTCTATTCTTATTTTTCAATTATTTCACTATAAAATTAATTAAACATCGAACACTCGATGAATATATTTGTTAAACAAATTCTGTGATCTTAGTTTTTTTTTATACTAAAATTATATTCTCTATAAATTATAAACTCTAAATTGCCTCCAAGTTGCAAAAATTACCTCTTTAATCTTGACATTTTGCTTTTACGTCAAAACTTGTTTTCCTAACATTTATGCATTTTCACAATCCGTGGGCAGACGAAAGTGATTACGAATCAAGGATGACGTGAAACACACAGGAAAGTGAAGACGCAACCGGTGCCATTTACCTTTCAGCAACATTCGAATCCAAATCGGATAAATCTTTCATCAAGATGAAATAAAAGGCGCGGTTTATACAAAAGAGTTAGCAACTGTCTGAGAAATTATTTGAAACAAATACACTGTGCAAAATGAAACAAATGAAAATTATCTTATTTAATGAGCAAATGATCAAACGATTAAAGGAAAAAGCTCGTTTGCTTTGCAAGTAAGATGACGCATCATTTATCAAATATTTTCAACGACTGTTACTAAAATGTAAACTAAAAATTATCGTTCGAAGTACCGAAGCTCGCGAATGTCGATCCTTCGACAGATTTCTTCCCTCGCTCGGGCTCGGTTCAGCACAGATCCTCGGGTCAATGATAAAATCGTACTCGGTTGCGCAACCAGGTTTTACAAATCGCCAATTCAGGAACTCGTAAGAAACTCGGAGAAAGAGTGGAAAGTGAGCCCTGGAGGGGTGCGCGCCGCTAAGATTCTAAACTTGGAAGCACATACATACATACATACATACATACATACATATATACAAGCGGCAATTATTAGAAGAACATTCGATATCTCGTGGCGCGGAAAGGCTCGTTCAATCTGCTCTCACGTGCCTCTGGTGAGATCTCGAAACACCGGCGTCGATATCTCCCGCCCGATCGAACAGATTTATGTTTCCCTTTACCGATTTACGTCCAACAAGATCGATTAACAAGAAATTATTTTCCTATTCTCCTTTTATTGCCGATATTCCTTTCTTCCCCTCCTCCCTCCTTTCCAAACAAGTATCACGGTTCAACAATTACGCTATATCGCAAAGCGAGTCGTGAAAGTGTGCGTTCGAACAGATTCGGACACTTTTTGCGAATATTTTACAAACGTTACAAGAGAGTGAATGTCCAGGAATTTTATTAACATTAAAAAAAAAAAAAAGGAAAGTGACGATCACGTCAGTAGTATTTGGAATGTATCGAGAAATTACGGTTCTCTAAATTAAACCGACAGTTGATTACCAATTAACTATGTGGAAATATGTGGCGAGCTTTTTGCTCGTTACTTGGAAATACACCGGCTAAATTGAAATTGAATTGGATTATCAGAAACTAAATATAGCGAGTATAATAGATCGCGGTCATTAGTTTCAGAGGAAGAATTTCACCTTTTTTCCGTTCTTCCTTTCTGAGAGACATACCAAGGTAAATTGAAGCAGAATTGTCGAACTACCGCAAACTGAACGAGTACGACAGATCACGAATGTTGTACTAATTCCAAGAATTTCACCTTTTGTCTCAAAAATATATTGAATCAAGTCGAAGCGAAATTGTCTAATTGTCACAAAGTGTAAAGTGGAATTCCACTTTATGAGTCACTTCGTTTCTGTCACACTGCGTTCCTTCGTTCAAATGTCCCGCCTTGATTATTAATTAAATTAGAGGAAACTGAAGAAATTTCCGTTCGATTGAAAATATCAAACATTATTCCACAACGATTCGTGTATAATTCATAATTTTCATAGACGCGAGAAACTTGAAAACTAGACGGAGTTTAAGTTCTTTTAATTAAAGCGAATCAAATGACTAATTAAACGTAATGATAAGTATGTTTCGGACACGTCTTGAAGGAAAGTGAAATCTTGTGGGAATGAAACGCTTCGATTCGATTACTACTTAGGCCAACAACAATCTTAAGTTCCCGATTTCTGCGAGCGAGAAAAAATCGAATGTTCGCGAGTTAGCGGAGTTCAACGAGTACAACGGTGGACGTCATAAACGTCTGTCTCTGAATGATAACAGCGATATCACTGTCTCATGTTTGGTATTATTCATGAATGGTATTCTATGAAAAGTGGCGCCGTCCGCTACGCGTTTAATCTCGGCTGTTAGCCACGAAAGAACACTCCTCTTCAAGATCGCCATTGTTCGCCGCGTATTTCGCACAATCAGTGCTGTTAAACCGTCGAATGTATTCTCACTGATTCTTTCATTGTTGAGTACAATTGGTTTAAAAAAAAAATATATATATATGTATATATGTGTATTAAAAATATATATATCTATATATTTTTATATATATGTAATAAAAATATATTTTTTTATATATATGTAACAAAAAAATATATACCTTGTGTATATATAATAATAAAATAAATATATATATAATAATAAAAATATATATATATATCTTATATATATATATATATATATATACACATAAGAAGCATTGATACGAAAACTCTTGAACGACTTAGCCCAATAATTTTTCAATGCTCTTCTATATTTCGTTGTGTTCCTTACACTTGATCTTGCCATAACTTTTAATTTTGTTCGCATTTTTTAAATCTGAAGCGAATTTTCAATAACATGGAAGTGTATTGAATTTTATTTTAATTTTCAACTGGCGTTACTTGACAGAATTGAATTTAGAATTAAACCACTTGATCTTGGACTCTATCGATTCAATTTTATTGCTTCACTGCGAAGGACGTATTAAATATTCCAAACTCTGGTGATCTGATATAAATTGAACATTTCGAAGTACTTTGATAAATAGTAAAATAAAACATTTAATGAAATAAAGTGCCTAAATATATATGATAAAAACATAAATATGTAGCTAAAATAAAAAATACATCAAATTGGTAATCCATACTAGTTATATCGCAACGTTTTTTATATATTCCTTCCTTGATCTTCGATAATATTCCATGTTTCACATTTAATTATACATCTTATATTTTTCACGCACAATCACGGTTATTAAAGAGAGACCAGCGTTCGACGCAAGATACGTTAGTATCTTAATAAAGAACATGCAAAATCAGGTTTTTCCAAGCGAGCCAGCAATTAATAATAATTGCACAGACAGGCGTACTCTGGACGTTCGATTGGAAATGCCGAGGAATCACAGAGCGATTAACGAAGTCGTGTGCTAATTCAAGGCTAGCCAATAACACAAGCAATCGCCTCATTACGCCGTATGTAGATGCATCGGGTTATGTCATAATCCTAAAACCGATTTCCGTCGAATTTTTACCATTAACTCGTCTCCGACGTCGACCAACCAAGCCAATCACGTCCCGCGGCCATCAACTGACGACAGGCGAAACAAACTCGATCGCTATGTACCCACGTACGATGCATAGAAAAACACAACGATGAGAAATTATTCATGAGCATAATTTAGAAAATTGAACGAAAGACTAATGGTAATTTAATGCCACGAGGCAAGAAGTCACGGACGGATCAGCCGATAATGGCCACTATCGACCAGAATCGTGTGTTATTCACGCATTTCTTCAATGATTTATCATCTCTATCTTTCGACATTCGAATTTTCTTGCAACTGTAACGTTGCATGTTTGAAAGTGTTCGATGCTAGCTGTTATACATATATATATATATATATATAGTACATACTAATACTTTGCTATACTATATTATCAAGAAACGATCTCCATTTTCCATGACGGGAAACGTACAACCGTAGAAAGTAGCAGAACTCTATTTATTTGACTACAAACAACACTCTTCTTCGTTGTCACGTGTTACTTCCAATCCCAATAAATGGAGTTCTACCGTAATTGTCCGGGCTGAAGCCACGTAGCACCTTCCACAGAGTGAACGAGGAGAGTAAAAAAACACAAACGACACAAACGACTATTTAACAATGACAACAACGCATTACATTTCATGATCACTTACTCTTGAACGGCCGGGAGGTTATAGTAACTCCCTTGTTGCTGATGGTGCTGATAGAATTGGCTGCCGGTCGACGAGATGGTCGAAACGACCTGGCCGTTGTCGTGAACGCGGTGCTCCTGATGGATACGCGGATGAAGCTCCTCCAACGAGATGAATTCCTGCGGCTCTTGACTCGGCTGGAGGAGCTGCGTGTAACTCTGTGCCATTTCTTGGGCCACCATCTCTTGCTCTGGTGGTCCACGAAAGCACAGAAAATCCTCCAGCTCCTCCTGCTGACGTTGTTGCTGATACTGTTGTTGTTGTTGTTGTTGTTGTTGTTGCTGTTGCTGTTGTTGTGGTGGTTGTTCTTGGCGATAACGATGGCCTCGAGAGTGTTGCTGCTGATGTTGGTGAAGGCCGCAGGTATTCACGCAGGCGCCATCGCCGACCACAACATCGTTCTCCACGACACCACCGCTATCTGGCAGTAATCCACCCTCGTCTAAGGATTCACAAAGCCGCGTACTTTTACCCGGATCCTGATTTCGGTACGGTCGCGTGGCAAAGTGGTTGCAACATGCGAACGAATCGGACGCCGACCCGCTCGTATTCACGTGTCCGTGGAACGTGAAGGATGCGCGTCTGAACCTCTTTGACCGTGCCCATCTTTGAACGATTCCCTCGGGGAGGAATCGTTCTGCGGTGACAAAGAACGGTTTTTCAATCGAGATCGTCGACTCTGCGCCGATCAGTTTCCAGCCTGCGAATTCGACGATGGAATGCGTTTCAGTCTCGAGATCGACGATTTTGCATCGAAGAACAACGATCGCTTTTGAGTCTCAAAATCGATGACCCTGCGTGGAAGAATACCGATATTCTCGAAGACGAATTACTTTTGAATCTTCAATACTATGCTAAATAACCAGAGGCATCACTTTTGAATCTCGAATTCGAAAATTTTATTCCAGAAGACGTATCGATTACCTCTGAATCTCTGTCATCGAAATTGATGAATTTTCTAAGTTTCCTCCTGATCGCCAGTGAATTTGGAAATCGACTTGAAATAAACGATCGAACATGGTTATCGTGTCTTTGTTGGTCCATTTTCGACAATGTAACGATAGACGATGATTTAATAAGTAGAATGGGACGAAATTCATAGTAATCAGTTTCGTAGTTTGAAACCTTAAAACTGAGAAATAATTCGTGTTGCGCTACCACGCACAAATTGAAAGAATTAGGATTATCATCAAAGCCGATAGTTGTTCCTTCGTTGCTGCTGTTAATGATCAAAGACTTTTTGCAATACGTTTTGAAATCCAGCTAACGATGCGACGAAATCCCGCGTCTACTATTTGACAAGATTTTAACTAGACTTTAAGCAGCATAGTTACATAAATCGTTGTGCAATTGTTGCATAAAATCAATTTGCGAAAAACAATTTTCTAAACTGCTAACGTCCATCGAATTCACCTTGAGTTGTTGTCGCCAACAACTTGCCTCGCGCGATTAAACGGAAAACACGCTTATTGACAACATATTACGTTGCTAACTGCCCGACTCCCGAATTATGTAATAAATGATCTCCACGCTATTAATTAATATTACGCGTAATTGTTGTTATTCGGAATTATAATGAAACGTATGAATCACATCGTAGATGTCGTTGAACACAAATTATTATTAAAACACGAGGAACGTGACTGCAACGAAATTAAATAATATTAAAATAATGTAAAATTTACCAATTTGGAATAAAATAAAATTTTAGTGTAACTACAGATAGAGAGCATCGTGCTACGTAGGAATATTTCGATTATTTAACTGATGAATCGTCGCAATAATACGAATAAAATTAAATACAAATATATGCACAGGTAGAGATGTTGAAAAATGTTTGAAACAAAAATTCACTAAAGCTATAAATTCACCAAATTCGCTAAAGTTCGATTAGTAACGAAAGACAACGACATCGATTAGCGGTGTTTTCACAATCGTGTAATTACGTAAACAGTAATTATAGAACAGGACGAAAATATCACTTGGTGTAACTGAATGATCATACAAAACTCCACCCGCACGTCGAAGCGAGAACCAGCTTCCGGTTTTAGATGCTATTGTTCTTTGGAAAAAAATAAGCCGCGATTTATTAGCCTCTTTAGGGAGTAATTAAACCGTGCTTCTCGCGCTGTTGGGAAACGTCAATCTTTCGAAGCGCGTCTGTGAAAAACGGAAACAGAAAACGAAACGTAGGACGATGTTGAATTGTCGTACGACTATTCGTAATATTTGATGATTTTTTTTTCTGAGTAGTCAAAATCAATAAAAATTCGTCTGGTTTCTTGTTGTTACTCATTTAATTTAAAAATGGCGCAAGTCCATTTTCTTTTATTTCGAGATAATGAAATGCTTGCATTTGCATTAGTGTGCAAAATTCCAATTCTTTGAAACAAACGATTGTTTAATTTAAATCACAAATTGTTTGTAAATATATATATATATATATATATAAACAATTAATGTGTACTTTTTATTTATAAACAATTTTTGAATAAATATATATATATATACTATATGTAAATTTTTGGTTTTCTCAGTTTCGTCAAAAAATGGTCCAAGTAACAGCAAGGAACCAAACAAATTTTTATCGATTTCGGTCGAATCGAAAATTCAAGTATTAGAATACGATAATATCTAAACGCTTGAAAATTAAGACTGTATAAAAATGATTATCCCCAATAATAGTATAATTATTATTTGCGCAGATTCGTTGGCCTGAATTTAAGAAAAGTGATATAACTTAGCGTCTAGATTTTGTCACAATTCCCACGATTGTTTAAAACATCCCGCCCTTTTCTAGCTAGAACGCTCGAACATTTCTCATTTTTCAAAAAATGTATCAAATCCCATCTTTCTCACTTACTACAAAATGACAACTGTCTAATGTATCTGAAATTGAAAATGACAAAACTCCAAATTTCCAGCAATGCCGACGTTTCAAGAAGCACAATGGCTACGCGAAGAAAAAAGCAATCGTCAATCACAGCTTCGCAAGCTTCGTCGAAAATCAATCGCTCCTTCACGTATGATTTACATTTCCCTCCAGTTAAATCTAATTACGTTACAACTATAAAATTAACTCTCAGGCTCGCGCGTGAAAGGTGGTCATCATCTTCATTGAACAAGTGACCATTTAATCGCTGTTAACCTCTTAAGCGTTTATGTCGAGTGTACTCGTCATGAGAAGATGGAATTTTTTTTATTTATTATCGAGTATACACGTCACGTAGAAAAAAATTCGCTTTTGCTATTTATTGTAAATTTTAGGTAAAAAAATTATACATATTTGTAATTTCAGAATATTTCAAGGCAACGAAACAAACGAAAGAAAATGAAATTGTTTGGAGAAATCTGACACAATGCAAAAACAAATTAAATTTATCTCCAATCATTTTAATTTTGCAAATATTTGATTTTTTACTTCTTTCTATGAATCACGATGAAAATTCAAAGTTCTTTCCTCCACATTTTGAATTTTCAATGGTTCTTTTTTTATGGAAATAATTTTCAAAGAATGAAAATGTTAAGTTCTGTAAATACCAATGAAATTAAAAATTTTTCAAAGACACGCCAAAAAAAGAAGTGCACGACTTGTACTCCAGTACGATTCGTCTCACTGGAAGGCCCAGAAGCAACTGTTCTGACTAAGAAATGAAGACGACTTTTTGCCATAAAAGTTTATTGATACGCAAACATTTGAATCGATGCAAAACAAATTACAGGCGCGATCGCTCAGTACCAGACGACGCCACTCCTACTCGAGGTCTATCCCACGCCCCCTCGCGAATCACGTGACCCAAATCAACCAATCGCTAATTTTCGTTGCATTACCGTTGCACCTGAGGAGGCCCGATTTTCTGGGTGATAAAAAGAATTCATCATTTTGTTATAATTCGACTCAATCATACAGCATGCGCATTTACTGTGTTTTCGTCGAGTATACCCGTCATCGCCTAGAAATAATTAAGCACGCCAGTGCACACTCTCAAAATAAAACAAAACGCTTAATCCACGAAGTACAGACAGTTTAATCGTTTAATCGAATTCGAAAAATCATCAAGGGGGTAATGAAATTTTCGCCACGAGGACAACGAGGATCGGAGAACGTGTAATAAATTGGCGAGGAAACGTACGTCTTCGACCGTTAATTGCATCTCTCGAGACTCGACAGACAATCTCGTATTTTTATGACATTTCGACCGTGTTCCACGACGGCTAGCCTCTCTTCGTAGCGCGAGCTCGTTGACCCTCTACGTGGAGCGTCTCAGCGATACGAAATGATGTAACTCTCTCCTAATTAACATTGCCGTTTTTGCATTTCTTTCGATGAAAAAATCATTCGCTCGAACGCATGTTGTTGTTGCACTGTCGCTTCGAACGAAATTCTAGGAGAGAAAAAACGTGGACGATTGTTGCGCTTGGTATCACACATGTAGAGACATTTAAATTTTTGTTTTGACTTTACGATAGTGTAATTTTTGAATTTCAGAGATGGACCATTGCTTAGTGCAACCATTTAGTATATGTCAAAACATTTAAATTTTTAGAGTAGATTTTGATATTTCAGAGATAGGTGATTGTTGCGTTGAAATTTTCGAGTTTAGAGTAGCGTAATTTTTGAATTTCAAAGAGGATTTATAAATACAATTTACTATTATTCATTAGAAACTAACAACTATTTACTATATGTATAACAACTATTTACTGTTCATTACGAATATACAAACTAAAATTCTTGGTTTCGAAATACTACTATCACTTTCACTGCCTGTTTTTTGAACAGAAGAGAAAGAGAAGAATTTCTCGAAGGATGCAGCTTTAGGAGAATAACATCAATGCCTAATTATTTATTTAGCACAATGAGAACTTTCTGTCTAGATGAATTTTGCAGACGGACACACGAGCAGACATGTAAATTAGATAGCAAACATATTGCACGAAGCGTGAATGATTATTACGTAAATGGAAATACGTTAAGAGAATGACACTCTGAAATTTTCCACGCGAGGAAAGCGGCACTTTAATTACGTAATAGGGAATAACGAAGCGCGAGTGTCATTTAGAGGCAATAAAACGATTAAGAAAGTCGATCGCGTTAGAGGAATCAAGATCGGTCGCCATCGTTCCGAGCACAACTCTCAATCGACCACGTACGTACAACTCCAAAATATATTTCAAACATCTTCGACTTTGGCAACTTTCAAAAGAACGAACGAGAATTTTCTCTTTTCTAAAATTTAATAATTTCCAGCTACTTCGATGAGAAAATTCTAATTTTCACAAACGAGAAGTGAAAGCAATTGTTATTACTTCTAAAGTTAATAAATAATTAATTTTTATCGTAACTTGCAGAATACTCTCAATTGTTTCTACTTGAAATTCTAAGGAAAAATCTTTGTTCATCTTGTATTTAAATACTATACCTGTATTTCTATATCAAATTTATTATAAATTATTGTTATATTATTCTATATCAAATTTATTACAAAATTATTATTATATTATTCTATATTAAATTTATTATCAAAATTATTAAAAAATTATTATTATACTATTCTATATTAAATTTATTATCAAAGATATTATTACTATATTATTCTATATTAAATTTATTATTAAAATTATTACAAAATTATTATTATATTACTCTATATCAAATTTATTATCAAAGTTATTATAAAATTATTATTATATTATTCTATGTCAAATCTGTTATAAAATTATTATCAAAAGAATGATCTTGTTAGAAATTGTTACTATTAAGCAGAATATTATTAATTCGTAAATATAAAACACGAGTGCACGATCGTCAGGTATCGTTTGCACAACAACGCGTCTCGCGTAAAATTCATTCAGCGATTCGAAGGCTAACGATCATCATCTCGCGCAATGGTGCAATGACGTTGATTGTAATTTTGTAATAACCAGTCGAGCCACTTGGAAACATTTCACTGACTTTTCTCTTATGTAAAAAAGACACTGGAAACCGATGACTTTTTCATTCGCTTACGCGACACGAGGATTATTTACGTAATTACGAACAAAATCGATGACGATCGCTGTGCCGAACTGCTACGTCGACCGTTTGAATAAATTTGTAATTTCGCACTCGATAATAAATAATACAGGACGTACACGCGCGTACTAGGTATAACTGACAATAGTATATATTTTATTTAATTAATGTAAAGTCTCATTTGTCACCTTGTGAAATATTTTAATTATCGCGAATGAACGATCGATACATAATTACAAATTTTCACAGTAAGAAATTAACAAAACACATTTTTGTGTTTTTAATTATTTTTCAAAAATTTCCTTTCGCTCGTTTTTTAGGTGATTGAAAGTTACTCTGCTCGCTGCTCTAGTACTAGAAAGCTAAAAATAAATTATCTATAAGAATTTGTACTCACAATCAGCAATTTTCCGACTTCGTCGGCAGTATATTGCGCGCCGAGGGAAGTTAGTGAATCGTCTTAATGCACGATAAATAATGTTTTCCTAGACAACGGAAGCTAAAAGAAAAAGGAGGTTTTGCTTACGTCTGGCGAAGATAATGTCGAAAAGTGACGTTAATTCACGCTCGACCTTGAGGAGAACTGCGCGTCGTAAAATTTTTATCAAGTTGCACAGTGGTAAAAAGCGTCCAAGTGTATCGCTATACACACGTTACATCATCGAGAAAGCGATCCCCGCAAATCCAGACGCAAAGAGAATCGCGAGAAACGCAGAATACCTCGAATTCTCGCGCGCTTCTCAAACTAAATTCTTATCTACGTGTGGTGTGTGTGCGTGTGTCAACAATCAACTCGTCGTATGCGTGAAAATAAACAAACTAATGATCGAGCAAACACGTATGATTTCGTATGATATCGTATGATTTCAGTCACGCTGTCTGTCGCAAATCAAACATGAACCAACAGCCTTGCAATTGCGGGAAGTTGAAGGAAATGAAAAAGTAGAAGCCAGTGATAAGCGAGAGATAACGGCTCGTGGTGAAAGTCGCTGGAGGAGAGAACTTCAAGTGCGAATCACGATACGATACACGTAAACTCGTTTTCAGCCGTGAAACTCGCGCGACCGCGATACGAGAATCGCATTGAATTCACCTTGGGAACTCCAGAAAAAGGGTGCTGCTCGCTCGAGATAGAGCGTAACAGTAGATAAGAAGATAATGGCTCGTATCAAATCAGAAGAGAGCAATCGAAGAAAATTATTACGACTACACCGTAAGAGGAGGATTATCAAACGCTGCTCGACAGGGGGAACAGAGAGCGTTTTGCTCTGCCTTTTCTCTCTACGAAGACGAAGGAAACGAAAATTTCTACAAATTTTGTTTTACACACGAAGATGTGCATCTCTCCTCTTTTTGAAGGGAGAATTCTCGAAGATGTCTACGAACGTTCGAGCAAATCGGACGCGTAAATTAGACTCGCGATGGGATCGGACAGTTGCAAAAGGACTAGTCGTACGCGATGTTAAATGGAGAAAGTAGGGAGATACCTTGGACGTGGGATTCCAGTGGCACGCAGTTCGCCGACACGCGTCGATTTTCGACGTAGACTACTAGATCCGAGAGGAAGAACCACGCACATGTTCACTGGGCACGTGTCGTTTCACCAACTATTTGTTACTTCACCGGCTATTCGCAAGGTTCTTCCCGACACCACTGTTGCACTCGATAACGCTCGACCTGAGACCGAGGGTTACGTGACAACCGTTGTAGTAAGAACGCGTCTCGAAATCACTGAAATTGTTGCTCTAAATCGATCGACCATGGACGATTGAAAAAAAAATCCTCCGTCTTGAAAGAAAGAAATCCTCCTTCCCGCTGTTCTCCGAAAAACTAACTTCCTCGAGTGACAAAATGAATTCCACTCGCGAGACGCGCACGTTCACAGGTTGCAACCACCGTTCGGATCGACGAGTTTACTCCTCCTTTCGGTGGGAGAGGCTTACCGAGAAGCGCGTACATCCACGTCGTCGCCGACGACGAGGAAGCGGCGGCATCCTCGAGGAGCGCAGAAGGCCTGGCGCCTTCCCTCCTCTCGGCCGATGCCCTCGTGCTTCGAGGGTGCCTCTTCGACGACGACGAGGTCGTGCCGCTCGCGGATCACCGAGCCCGAGTATCGCGAGCCGCGAGTATTCTCTTCCTCGACGAAGGCGAAGGCCACGTGCTTAGTCACCTGGCCGAAAGAAGAGGCGGGGAAGCTCTTTGGGGGGAACCGGGACGACGACGACGCACACGTCTCGTGGAGAGGAAGACCGCGACGACAACACACGTTGGCAACCTTCGCGATCGTTTGCCGTGCCGCTACTGTACCATTAGAGTTGGTTGGTTGGTTGTGTGGTGGTGAGTTGGTGTAGTGGTGGCACACAACAAGCCAGCGGCTTTGCCAACTCGCGCGCACTCTTCGCCTGGAGACGGCCAACGAACACTGAGCGCGGGTGGTGGCGGTGTTAGTGGTGGTGGACCAAGCTAGAGGTGGAAGTGGAACGAAACACACCGGCGGTAGATCCTGACCGGTGGCACCGATTAACGCTGCTCTCTCTGGACCACGTGCTTTTCTGCCTCGCCACGGCAAGTGGGAGGTGACTAAAACTGTTTCGTTCCGCTTCTGTCAACCTTGTTTCGTTTGTCAAAATTGAACTTCCACCCTGTCGGCGATCGATGGTTTAGTTGACTCTTTGGCTGACAACCACGTCCTCTCAAGTTCTTCTCAAGAAGAGATTTTTCCGTTTGTTTCGACGAAGAGCCAGTAGAAGATGACACCTCTGATGTGTCGACTTTGCTCCACGTTTCTGCTCTGTTCGTTTCTCAAAACTGAACTTCCTTTCGACGATCGATAGTTCAATTGACTGTTTAGTCGCGTCTGTCACTCTTCGATCGACTCACTCCTCGAGTGAAAGAATTTTCTTCTCAAGTCTTCGCATCGAAGACTACGATCGCTGAAGATGACATTTTGTTTCGCTTTGTTATTGTGCTTATTATCCGCACGACGTGGAAACCTAACCCAAACCTCTTTGATCCTTCGTTCTGTCTTCACGTTCGCGTGTCAATTTGAACTTGACTGAGTCCAGTCATTCGTGAGAAAATTCGCAGAAACTCGATTTTGTTAATCCGACCGGCAAGATTTGGCTCATCTGTCGAGAGCCTAAATGTTTGGAAGGATCGCAGAGACGTGCACTTTGAAAATTCGCGGCAGCTCGAGAACACGAGGGAACGGACCACGCGGTCGCGTGTCACCGGCGTAAGTGGGAGTGACTAAACCGCCCTACACCTCGCCGCTTATACAGCGCGGATGGCACCGCGACCATCCTACGCAGGTCTAATCCCTCGGGAAGGTTCAACAGGAAACCAATAAGATTCTCGCGCGACCTCCTCGGACTCGCGTCGGAATCGCTCGAACTTTGCCTTTCTTCCTTAACTCTGCCCTCGAGACAAACATTTTTCGTATCATCTGCCAATTTAGCAATTTATTTATTAAGCATCGTCACTTCGAGTGAAACGACATAACGTTGGAAATAATCATTCGATATATCTTCCGATTATAACGTGTGACATCGGTTAAATTTAAAGCAATCGTTAACATGTATTGCAGGCTTGCTAGAAGAAGAGTTGATGATATCTAAATAGTTTCAATCTCTGGAAAAATAACATCCTGTGTCGTTTTTTAAACTTTCGTAAGGAGCAATAAGAAATCCAGTTTATGTGAATTATTGAGTGTCAATTGAGCGTCATTTAGAACTGTCTTTAGAAATTTCTTCTTCGAAAATTCTTTTGTTCTTCTTACGTCATTAGGCGTCTGTTCAGATATTATCAACAACGCGTAATTTCTTTCTTTCGGTTTCGGGTGCAGCCTCGTGAAAAATTCGTCAAGTCGTTTGAATTCAAATCTTTCGACCTCGAGCAATCCTCGATGGAAAGAGAAAAGAAAGTTGTTTTTTTTTTTTTTTTGAACATATTACACGTGTTTTGTAAAATATTTCGAAATTTTATTAGCACCGCGATGAGACACAACTATATCGATTAGAAATGAATTTCAAAGATGTGTTTGCTTATTGCAAACATGCATTTCACGAAAGTTGAACAATTACTTCAATATTTCGTTATATTTGTGGCGGAGGTAATGATTGTTAACACTAATTTTATATTTAAGGTTACTAATACTAATTCTATATTTAAGTATATATAAGTATATATAAGTATATATAAGTATCTATATTTAAGTATATATAAGTTACACTAATATCTATGTACTAATTGCTTAATCAAGTAAATACTTATAACAGACATCCTGTACATAATTTTTATATAAATTTTCAAATTGGTTTGAAATTTTTTATCGCCACAATAATGACATGTCTCGTGTATTACAGCACTGATAAAATTTCAGAAATTTCATACAACATGCAAGTATTTATTCGTATTTATTTACTCGATGATTTGACGTTTATTTATAAATTAGCAACATGTTTTGATGATTTAATCAATTTTGTTATGACATAACAGCAGGGAGGAGAGAGAGAGAGTAGCTAGAAAAAAAATGATACACCCGCGATTCTGTCGTCCTCGAAATTCGAAGGAAGTCGAGAACGCGAACAATGGGGGCCTCATCCCCTACGAGTTGCTTCCCCTTGAGTGTGCAAGGGGTCATTGGAAAGCTTCCAATAAGGTAACGCGAGGGTTACTCCCGTTCGAAAGAAGCGCCGGGTTTTGAAACCCGGGTATTGAAATCAAATGAGTGTAAAAATGATTCAATTAATTCGATCAGAACATTTCGAGGCTACGAAATATGTATAATATGTTTGATGAACGAACGGACGAACGAGCATTTAAAAGAAAAATACTTAAATAATTAAATAAATTAATTACCCCTTCTTAATTCGATCGATCGCGTTGATCTTGCGAATTAAACAAACTCTACTTACGTAGTTGGTAATTTCATAAAAATGACGTTTCTACGAGGAAGTGTTGCGCGTATTTTCAAAATTTCAAAAAAGATAATTAATTAACTCGTCGGCTAATTAATTCGTTGCACGTGCACCGCTTAACGATCATTTGTTATCGCTATTGTTGTGCAGCGACAGCTCGAGGCGGTGTTATCACCTTTAAAGTGTACATTTTAAGGAATTTCTTTTCGATATCTATCAGAGGAAGCCGGCGAAGTGCGAATTGTTCGCGCCAGACGTTAATACCAGCACACGCGTGTTTCTCCCGTGCGTGTACAGCATTCGATACGAGAGTAAAAGAAACCAGTTATTTGTCGAGTCGATGAATACACACGCGAATAAACGTGCACGAGGGAAGGTAATGCGACAGAGAAATAATAGCAAACACACGGAGAATGATTTTCAACGTTTCCCTATGTCCCTGCGTTTTCTTTGTTTTCCCCTCCATTTTGCAAGTGCTGGTTCGCTCGAGATTTGAAAAATCGCAGTTGGAAGAACTGCAATTCATCGATAGCGATCCCTTCAACAATGAAGAAGACGTGGAATGACGTTTGCGGACTTCTCGTACATAGGGACTCTTCGTAAACAGGAGCAACTCGAAGGAAACGACGCGTGGGGGAGCGTAGATGTTTTATGAAAAAAGTTTCTCTTATTATTTTGTATGAATCGTAACGGTGCTCGGTCGATATTCAGTCACAGTAAATATACATAGTAAAGTCGTCGTGCGTTGTGTATTTGAGAATTTCGTGTCTCGTTCGCCAAATTCTGTACTCGACTGTTTCCAAAATTCAATAATTTTGATAATTTCAAATTTCCAAAATTTTAGAACACGTTCAATTCATGTTTGTTATCTTAAAACAAATAAAATTCGAAGATCCTCGATCCTTCCTAGAATCGAAAATCAACAAAGATCGATGTTGCGCAGCATTTACGAAATCTCTCGATCACCGATCGAAGCCAAGATTCCGCGAGCTGGCCGAGCGCGTTGTATTAATTAGCGCTAATTGCGCGAATTAAGCTCTATCGCAGGCTTCGTGCAGACCGATCTGTTTGTAACGCAAGGGTAATTGTCATCGTCCCCCGTTGTATCATCCATCCCCCCCGATTTATGACGGACGCTGACGTTTGAAGCGACCACAGAGAGACATTTCTCGATCCCTCCTCTAAATCGGCCTCGCGTACTCATTAGCGTGATTTTTCGGTAACCGGAGATCAGCCTGGTCGATTAATTTACGCTGATTTCGCACGCTGTTACTTCTCTCTCTCTCTCTCTCTCGTGCAGCACGCTTATCCAATTATTCGCGGAGAAACGTACGTACGTATGTATTTCAAACAACGATCTTTAACCTTTGTTAACGGGACCACCCCATCGGCTTACCGGCGCGCCGTGAAATATTTTCGAAATGGAATATTTCGCCGGCACGCGAACATAATCCTCGAATGTGACAAACGCGCGCCGGCCAGTTCACAGGGGTGGAAAATTGCGACGACCGAGTGCGACCTCTCGATCGAGCATTTGTCGCGTTTCCCGTTTTTTTCGCCAGTTTTCGGTGCCACTTTCTGGTTGGAATTGGTGCCACGCGACGTGCGACTGCGAGAAATGCCAAGCAACGCAATGAAAAAGGGAAAAGTAGATAAAGCAAAAATTGAAAACCTATTTACGATGCCTAAGCGATATGACTGACGACGATATATTATAATACAGGGTGAGACAAAAGTTTCTTCCCACTCATTTCTCTTTTTTAATAAAACGTGAAAATGTAAGAAAGAAAAATATATATTTGTAGCATCGTAGGGTTAAGCAATAACTTTTAGCTGCTGTAGTTTAATTCTAAGTATGACCTAACGAAGATCAGCACCTGAAAAGTAGCTTCGAAGGGTCGACTGAAGGAATGCGTGGAAAGAGGGAAAATGTAGCGAGGGAAGCGTTTCTTTTTTATTTTATGTACGTGTAGGTTCAAAGTGGCATCGACAACGAGGTCATTAGCAACTAGGTACTTGTGTGCTAATTTTGTTGCCAATAACTCTGTAGTATCTTAAGTGTTTCAATTGAAATTACTTCAAAGGGCAGTTCCTTGATTGGCACCTGTTTCACACAATTTTTTTTGCTAATTATGTTAAAGCGCCTTAAGTGTATACCATCGGGAGGATTTGACACGATATTCGAATTGAAAGTGCTTCGAATCAACGATTATTGAAAGTCACAAAGTTCAAGTCGCGCGGTGCAGTCAAAAGTCTCTGTTCATGTAGAATTCTTTCGTTGAATATCGTTCGGTTACTGGCAACCGTATATCGAGGTATCAATTATTTTCTCAGATTGCCGAGTGACCAGAGATTCTGTCTCCCCGGAGTTGATTGGTAAGATAACACTGGTCAATCTCGTGCAACGCGATATTTCCTTCCAGAAAAGGAAAAGCTGCCTGCCCGTGAAATCGTATTCTTCTGTTCCTCTAATTATGCTCGTATAACGAATGAGCCTTGTAATAAATTGAGATCGCAGTAGCAACTTTTCACTCGACACATTCGGAAATACTTTCGGAATTAAAGACGAGAATCGAACGACCGAAGGATATTAACACGATGGAATATTTATATCAGGAATGTCCAAACATTTTCAAATAACTATTATTCACTTGAAGCAAAAGTGACACGTCACATATTAGGTCGAGTCATAAATAACTTTCGTTGTTTATTAGACATTTATTTAGCTTTCACGAAGTAACAAATTTATATTAATTTATTATGTATCACCCTCTCCCATCTTCCTGGCAGCTTGTCAATTCCTTCCTTGTAAAATGTGGTTGGTTTGGACTGGAAGAAATTTTCGACAGCTTGACTGACTTGCTCATGAGAATTGAAGATTTTTCCATTCAAAAAGTTTTGCAAGGAACAGAAAAGGTGATAGTCTGTTGGGGCAAGGTCCGGGGAGTAAGGTGGGTGTAGTAAAACTGACCGTTCAAGTTCAAGAATTTTTTCTTGGTTGCGTAAAAGAATGATGTTTTTGCAATTGACGAGTGCAGAACGCTTTTCATAGAGTTTCTCTTTCACTCTTTGTAGATGCTGAATCTATGTATTCGCAGTAATCGTTAAATTTGACTTCAAAAACTCGTGACGAATTATACCTCGACAATCCCACCATACACGCAATAAAATAAAATCTTTTTTCCATGGATGTTTGCTTTCGGATCTGGTAGAGGTGGTTGATCCTTATCAACGATATTGTCATAGGTAACCCATTTTTCATCGCCTGTTATAATCCTGTCTAAAAAAGGCTCGGTTTTTACCCGTGATGGTAGACTTGTAGCGATTGACATGCGATCTTCTTTATTCCGTTCACTGAGATTGTGAGGTACCCATACTCCTTACTTGCTGACTTTCCCTAATTTCTCCTGATGGCGGCAAACAGTTGATTGTGATGTATTCAACCTTCTTGCTATATCTCTTGTCGATTGACGTGGATTTTGCTCCAATATTGCCTTTAAAAAAAAGGCAATATTGTCTTGTCGTCAGGATCGGAATTTAAAGTCGTATCTTCAGACCAGAATTTGGCAAACCAACTTCTAACTGCCCGATAGCTTATTAGACCTTCACCACATACACTGCATGTATTTTCAGCTGTCGCCATAGCACTATTGCTTTGTTTAAATTCCCAAAGCGTCATATGACGAATATGCACCTTTTCACTCTCCATTTTAGAGGTTATGAACAACAGTTTAATGAAACGTGCACCACACAAAACAGTTGTCAGAAGATTAACCGAACCCTTATTAGTGAAAGCAAAAACTCGTTTGTTCCGGTGACTTATAATGAGTAAATACAAACATAGATTCTACCTAGCTGCGTCGGAAGTTATTTATGACTCGACCTTATATGTCTATTGTGACAAAATATTGGCGCAAAATTCAAAAGAAAAGTAAGCATACCCTCAAATTTACTCCGAGCAGTTCCGCTTGACCCTTCATTTGGCAGCATGGCCCAATTATCTGTAAATAAAATGTTTGATCGTTACTTTTAAAAACAAATTGCCAAGTGTTGAAAGTGATTTTCTCAATGGACGAACTTGTGTCGAACGTAATCTGAATTGAACTGGTCAATTTACCAACGCTATCGCACAGTTAATTATAGAAACTCCGAAAGCATTGTCTGAAAACTTTTCTGCGGAATCTGTCGATGCGCAGAAAATTCGAGACACGCGAACGTGAACGTCGAGTGGATTTCGCAAAAGAAGCCTAACATTGCGTCCAAGGTATACGCGATGTGGCATTGGAACACGAAATGTATATCTGTTGGGTAGCGATTAAAATTGCAAAGAATGACATGTCGTTCCACGAGAACGAGAGGTTCAAATTACGCGTATGTTTTTCAGTTTATAAATAATCCGATTCAAACGGACAGGACTATCCCGTCGTCAAATAAAACACGCGATACACAAACTACTATGTACAAACATTAAATGGAATTATTTAATGGACGGAACATCTACGAAACTATTGTCTGATCGATGTTGCGATAAATGGAAAATTTCATTTCTTCGGTGTCTTTTTAGTAAATTTGGGTTAGAGGTTAGGTTAGGTTTAGGTTAGGTTTAGGTTAGGTTTGCTGAATCTTGTCAAACTATTTTCTCGTGTTTCTGGTTCAACACTGTAGTATATATAATTGTTATATATATTGTTTAACAGTGATATATATATAATTATTTCACTGTTTCCTTCTTAACGGGATAATAACAAGTACTTTGTACGTATACGTGGAAATAAGAGCTGCTCGTTAATGAATTGGCTTGGATCGATAATTATTAATAAAGGAGAAGAAATTATTATTTACGAGGCGCAGGCATTTACTCGTAAGTCAAATTAGCCGATCTCCTCTCTCTCTGGGTCATTGTACGTTTTTATAATTGGCTCGATAAAACTCGTTAATTAAGTTGGGAATTGTTCGCTCAGACGTAAAGACGAAATACGACGAACGATCCTCACCTTCGAGACAGCCAAGACGTCAAATTAAAAAGCACTCGCGAGGAGACCAATCAACAAGAAAATAAAGGCGACTTCTTTAATTCTCATAAATATCGTAAAGGAGTACCGTGACTCACAAATACGTTTATATCGCTCGTGTTGGAATTTCTCATAAAAATACCTAAAGTAAAGCTTGTATAAAATTACAGGATATTTCGTTCTTAACACGTGTAACATGATTTACATACTGTATTCTAAATATGTATGATTTGAGCGATTTTCAAATTCTTATACTTTTCAATCTTACTCTCAACAAAAAGAATCTACAGCGTTTCGAGAAAATGTTCAACGTAAAGTTTCACTTCTTTCGTTCAGGCTTGAGATACTTTTTTAGAAAAATATTACTGACTGAGAAAGAGAACGGAATATTCACGTTCAAAAGTTTTCAATGACGAGCGTTCGAAGCGAGCTGCTAAATAACATCCAGCGGGTTGCCTAACATTCCTGACATTCCCGCGTACCGTGTCAAAATTATTATTAAAGAGACTACTGAGTAAGAAACTTCAAATCGATTCGTTCATGCGTGAACGAAAGTATCGATTTTCCTATCTTTCGGCACGGCCAACGTTACCGCGTATACTTTAACGCGACGTTGGCCAATCAAGCTTGATCTAAAATCCAGATAACGCGAAACGTACGAGAGCAAAAAGGAAAAGAAAAAATTCATCCGCGTTTCTTACTCTTGCTACGATACAATGATCGATTAACGGTGAATGAGAACGTGCTCTACGCCCACGCACGTAAGCCAAACTATGTACGTGTCTACTGTTACACATTCGCGGCGAGATTACATAAACATTCGCGAAAATGGTGCAATTTGAAGTCATGAATTTCAAAACAGAGAGAATATTCGCGTATTATCTGACAGTGGAACTGAGTAATTTGTCTTGTAAATTAACTCGCCAAATTAGGTTGTGAACGATTTTTGAGCGATCTGCAATTGAGAACAGGCCGTTTAACTCGTCGTTAATGGCGATATATAATGCATCTATATCTTTGCTTCTGCCCGTCGAGGAAAAAGTTGAAGTTTATTCGACTGATTCTCCGAATTTTTATTTTTTCCGAAGAACCTTTCAAAGATTTGACTTAAAAATTGATTGTATACAATCAGGAGGAAACTTCATCGAGTAGTCCAAAAATTTTCTCACGCTTTTTCGAAATTTAGAACAGTAAAGCGACTCGAAACGCCGTTCTCGGATTTCTAGACACACGAAAATCTTGACAAACTCGAGGAGGCAGAAACAAACGAGTTCAAGCAGCAAAACGAACGATCGCTGCGTGTTCGTAGCACACATTTTCGTGCTTCTCGAGAGAATGCCGCTGAATTCCAGTTACGTAAGCGTACTGACAACAGTACAACAATTTAACCACGTGATTATATAAACGTCATCAAGCCTGCGCCTGACAGATTATGTCTTGTCGGCGACATCCCCCTGTCGTCGCATTGGCGAGTCATAAAAACGGCCCTTTCGTTCGCCAAACAATGACGATGTAGAACACCCAGGTCGAGAAGGAGAACGAAAAGCCCGCTCCAAAAGCACGTCGGCGGAAATATTTCGCGCAAGTTATTTCTTGCCTCTTTATCAAACGATTTCTGGCTCGTACGTGCGTCCCAAATTAAACGATAAAAACGCGCGAACAGTCTCTGTCGGACTGGACTAATGCAATCTCAGTTGGAAAGAGTTCGTTTTGTCATCGTTGACTCGAAAAAATTCTCCCCCCAAAAAAAATTATTGCTAAGTGATTACTACAACAGTTATCGAAAGTGACAATTATTTTTCGTGTTTTGTTATCGGCGTGCAAAGGGTATTGTTACTTCTTCGTTAAGAAAGATTAAGTTGGAAACTTAACAGACCTTGAAATTTAGCAATTCGAAAAAAGAATCCGGGTATTTAGTTGAAGTTTTCAGTTAAATAGATTTTTTATTATTTTTATTGTATATTTCAAATTATTATAAATTATTCATTTATATTATATATAAATTACACATTTCATTTATTATAAATGTTCAAATCGATTCTTTATAGAAAATGGAACATTTGGTTTCAAACTTTGAACAATCATACCGTTCTTGCCGAAGAAACGTGAATTAAAATATAAAAATAACTATGTGAAATTCTCAATGTGTAGCACAGTTTAAAATAAGAAAGATAATTCAAATCGTCTGATTAACACGTGTGTCAAAATCAAACTGCTAGAGTGCAAAGTACGCGTTGCTATGCCGTCGCAATTGTATTATATCGATTGAACCAACTGAAAACTAAATACTCGATTCACTATATTTATGATAGAATTATATTCGTACAAGCACACGCAGGAGTGTCAGGTGGCAATGAAGGGTCGTTAGAATCTTTTCAGTTAATACACCGTGTCGTCCGCTTTTGAACATCTGTATCCTCGAGTTTCCGAACCTATTGTGGCATCCTCGAGCCAGCAGCTACAGCGTACAGAAGCTCCGCATTGTTAGTTCACTGTTAGACGTTACTGACACGCTCGTTACTCGTAGAAATTAATCCGATTCGTACTTTAAATCGAAACCGAAATGACACCGAGAAACGCGTGCGACGCCGCGAACAAAACATTTCGACATTTTCCAACGACGAGACAGATTTCTGCCTGCAACATCTACGCAAAAACCTGACCAACTCTTGCGTACATATAGATACGCGCAAACACGCAGACGTGTACGCGCGATGTAATGTAACGTAATCAACAGAACCGATCAACCTGTTACGTGTACAAGTCATGCGTATTTCTATGATATAATACGTTCAATCTATTTGTCTATTATAAAATCATCGTAACTTCTGTACATGATCCCTGCGCCGGCTCGCGGTTCACGTTAACGCGATTACGTAATAAGTTCCCCGCGATGAACGCAAATGCGTTGCGGTTTTCCAGCGATTTTCGCTGACTCTCGAGCACCCGTTCTTTAATTTTCCCAGAGTGGATATTCGTTGCAAATGAATACACAGCGCGTGCAATCGTCTTAAGTCGGGTTTTCCATCCGTACGATTCGCGTAAAATGGCAGTTCAACAGTCGTTCAAACGCAAATAAACAGAGTGCACCGCAAAACTGGCTAGTTTGTTCCCGGTAATGGTTGTAATCGTCGTAGAATTCAAGTAGCAATTACGCGAACCACGCGTCTCGATTAGCGCGGCGATCGGGGTATCGTCGATATCGGGGATACGCGCGGTCAACGACAATTTACACTCGTCCGTCAGCGAGAGACGAGCATCGCAGAGACGCTTCAAACGGAGCTACGCACTACTCATCGTGCCAGACACGGCGCACGTCCGCCGTCTCGCGTTTTATTGAAACAACGCAACGACGCGGCCGAGCGTTGCTCGGCAAAGAACAACCGGATCGTATTTACGAGCCGACAATGTCAAGGCGACCAACTTATTTCCTTATCAATGCGCCATTACGTAACGAACTGGAAGCCACGGTGCGCCAATAGTGCGACTCGCTTTCAGCGAGTGTCCCCTATGTGCTTGACCTGTGACGTAAAACACGCAGGAACTGGCAGGCGCGCGCAAGGCCGTTTTAAATATTTGCCAAGCTTCCTTCGCGGCAATTGGACTTCGTTTATCTTCGCGACGCATCGACGCGGGGAATCGACTTTCCCGCGAGACCGACCGGCCGGCTGGATCGATCGGCCGCCCCGGTTCCAAATCGAATGCCACTCGCCAGTTCGTTTTCTTCGAAAGCCGTCTTCGACTCGGTTTTTCGCGACGCCGTTGCGCAAATTCGCGACATCTCGCAGAAAGGCAAGAACTTGCAAACGTAATCAAACGTAATCAAACGTAATCAAACGTAACGTTGTGTACACTGTGTAATGTGCACGCAGGTATTTATGTAAGCGAGGATGTTTCTTTCGGTGCGAAGATCATGGAAGGAGGAAATTGTCGACTAAATCCCGATCGATTTTACCCCTGAAATCAAGAACAATCACGTTCTTGCGTAAAAGATAGATGGTGGTACCTTTCGTTATGTTATCTCGCAACGCAGTCAGACAATACTGCATTCTTCGTTAAAACGTTACGTTGGATCATGTTATCTGCTTAGAAGTTAAATTAGAAACTAGTTGATAGTTCAACTCGAAGCACAGTCCCGCGTATTACAATTTTCGAAGCCATCTTCCAAAGTACACGTTTTACGCCGCAGCCGTTAATTCTCCAAAAAGAGCGAATCTCGGGAACTCGGGAAGAAATCACATGTCGGGAAGGCTCGATGTTTTAAAATCGTTCAAATCGCATTTCATCGAAGTAATATCGGTCAGCAGTACGAAGTCGCAAGAGTGAGAAAAGAGAACGTATGTGGATACGTATCGGCCAGGCTGAGCCGTATCGCGGAGAAAGTGAAGCCGGTAGTGAATGCAACATGCGTCGGGACGTGACTCGACCAATGGTTTTAGAATTTAACTCGATATTCCAAGCCGTGGGATGCAAGTAATTATCAAACGTGAAATGACCTTACGCGAGCCAACGTGGTGCCGGCATTTCTCCGCAATCATCGGCCGGTATTATACTTCCTTGCAGGAGAAATGCTATTTGCATTTGAAACGCTTTGACCTTTTCGGCTCTGCGCGCACCGGTGGCAATTTCTCTGGTTAAGCTGGATTCGCCGTTGGCGATTTTGATTGGGTCACGCTGCGCACACGGTCGAATCGTCTCAAAATTCTTGCAACGGACGACACGCGTGTCGAGGTGCCTTCGACGCCTTGCGTTTAATTCTCCTGCTAATTGCTCCAATCGAATTCTGTTATTTCTCTTTTTCGTCAAGTTTTTGAAATTTTTAATTATTTTTCTATCGTCACAAAGTCGACTTTGATCGAAAGTGACACACACAAACGAAATATCAGAGAATGCGTCGTTATTTCTTTGCTTCTCGAAAGGTAAAGGAAATTACAAAAATCCAAGTTCTTGGAACGAGATAAGATTAAATAACACAGATTGTATAATAACGATACAAGCTTAAGCAACGTATAAATAAAATGTCGGTGCGAAGAATGTCTCGTTGTTTAATTTAAGTTTCAACAACGTACGTCTAACACGACAGTCGGTAAAGTCATCAAAAAAATAAAAACGCACGTGCAACGATATTATACATACATCGTGACTCAGAATCATGACTTTTCACCGTTAACGTACACAATTTTACGTGAGAATATTCATACATACAGCATGATAAATTATCCGCAACCTATCGCTGTTAGGTTGAATATTTTTCGTCTTCTTGAACGTTCGCAGAAAATTTTATTTTAAACTTTATTCAGAAACTTCAACTCTGTCATTTATTCGCAGAAACACCGCGACCGTAATCGTAGCAGAAATTATTTCTTTATCGCGTGTTATTTATGACAAACGCAATTGCTATTTCACGTCGGTTAAATTAAACATTATCAATTTTTTTGGGAATGTTTCACTAGGAGTATGTATTTCACACACGTGCACGGTAACAGTGATTTGCGAAAATTTCCCGAACGTCGAATTCTCGTCCAAACGTTTGTGAATTGTTGTAAATCAACGCGTGTAGGAAATTAGGTCACCCACATTTTCCGAGTATACGCGAGAAAATGTGAGTGCGTTAAGCGTCACTTAATGTAACGCATCGGAGTGAAAGAGGTCGAGAGGTCTCGTTCGTATCGGTGGACAGCGAGATTTCAGTGCAGAGACTAGCGAAAACTTTCGGAGTATTGTTAATTTCAGACGTCGAAGCTTGCCATTGCCATTTGTTTTCCTCAACAGTATAAAATTACGATCATTCTTTTACGCGAAATAAATTTATTAATATCGAATAAACGCTTGTGTCGATTGCTTTTTATTTCTTAAGTATCCAGAAACACGATACGATATCAATACGAAGTTGCAATTTAATCGTTGACCAACAAAGCTGAGAATCAACGGTGCAACGAGGAGATGCGTTGCGAGACGAGAGATTAAATTTCCGATCCAACGTGCAATTACAACTAACAAATAATGATGTAACGTGTTCATTTGTATATTTGATATTTGCTCGATAGCGAAAAGTAAATTTAACAACGCGCGAGATCAAATCACGAGATCGAACGCTACAACGCCGTGAATAATTTTCCAAGACACGATTATTCGTCTCTCATTCACGTGCAAGGTGAGAAGATATTTTAAATCAACAGAAAAATGTTTGCGAAGCTGAAGCACAGCCACAACTCTATCTTGCAGACTTAGCAGAGGAACGAGGACCTTCGTTGAAGGAAACGTTGGAAAAGTTCACCAAGTTCACCCGTATTAAGCGATTTTCCGCGCAGAGTATCACCTCGGGGGCAGATTACTTATTCAAGGTTTAACGAGGAAGCCATCGCCCATGTTGCAGCCTAGCAAGTGTAATCGATGATTCACTTTTTCTCCCCCGATTTGTACATACGTGGCCTATATTGCGTTACGTAAATACCGCGAGCAAACTTTGTGTGATCCATAGATCATTTCGTGAGTCACGGCGAGCATCGGCAAAAAGTCCTGCAACACCTCCTAACCTAACTGAGAATGCGTTTTTTCGTCTCGATTTCAATCAAACAGTTAGATAACGCCGGACAAAGATCATAATGCACGACCGAGTTTTTTCTTTTCTCCTGAGCTGTTTGAATTAAAAACAGTTGCAGCAGAAAGTACATTGTTAATTTTATAACCGAAAGGCTTATAAAACGGTATTGACGTTTATGTTTTTTTCCTTTTTTTTATCGTAATTAGCGTATCTATTTACGATCCTTTTACGATTTAAGATACATGCGTTTCACGTTCTGTTTCAACTGAGCGATTCTATTTCCACTAAAGTTTCCACTATTTTTTCAAGTAAAACGATCTTTTGAATACCAAATGATACAACTGTTTTCAAGAAGATGGTAAAGAAATTTTCAACAGTCTAACGTTCATCTGGACGATACAAAGAAGCGACTGAAAATTCTTTCATCGTCATCATCTACGTTGCAGGATTTTTAAAGATAATCGGACGGTAATCGAATTACGTTTTTTTTTTTTTTTTAAAAAAGGGTTACGTATTAATTAAAATTGCAGGCAGAATTAATTGCACAGTTGTTAGCCAGTATGGGCAGTGTCCTGCGCGTATCCTGTTCACGTGTCGCAAGAAAGAAGGAAACGGTGATTTTTCTGCAAGAGTATCTTTTCTAAAGCGGAAACAAGTTCACGCACACTGGAGCCGAGAGGGAAGGGTAGCCACAGTGGGAAAATGACCGTGCTGTATTCGAGAATTGCTTTGATATGAGGTAATGCGCACCGCAAAACACGCAAGACGTGTTACGTAATGTTTGAGTAGTGTACGAGGCACTGGTGACCGGGTATACCAATATGTATGTATATATGCATTTATTAACAAGCGATCGTAGCTAACCGCTTCCGCTGAAAAGAAACTATTCCTTGTAATTTTTGCAATTTCCATCCAACGAGACGACGATGAATTTTTTTTCCATTTTTTTTTTCCCCGTTCAAATATTTTAAATCGGAAGTCATCGCGTTGCTTTAAAAAGATCTAATCGCCTGGATCTTTCCGCGATCCATTAATCTAACGTAACTCGATGGAAAAAATGACGAAGCAAGAAGAAAAGGCTTGAAAATGATGGCTCACACGTAAAAACAACAGCCGGTTTCCCGGTACTGTGAAATCACCTTTAAATTTTTCTGTGGAAAAATTTATAATTTTCTTACATAAGCGATACCTGTGCAAAAGACAAATTCATGAATTGCTTCCCAAAATGCGTGGTAATAAAAATACTAAGACTGTCTTGATTTAATTAGAAAAAAAATATATATAAAAATATATATTTCTTAAATTTATTATAATTTTACAATTTCCTATTGCAAATACTCTCAAGAACGTGAATAAAACGTAGAATGGAAGAAGCTACGATAACATTTTATTTCATGAATTATTTCATGAAATCACGTATACCTTCCAAGAACTATTTTTACCTTCCAAGAACAACGATCGTTTCAATTAAATGAAAAAATTCCTACACATCGGGGGCTTATTTGACTTTCAAATCAAATAAAATTGGTGGAATAAATTTTAACGCAGAACACAAGTGTCTAAGCGTGTATGACAAGTATGACAGGCATATTTATGATTATATAGTTTAGGTGCACGGGTGTGTCCCGCAAGTTTCTTGAGAAGGGAGGTCAGTAGTTTAATACGAGTGCACAACAAAGGCGAACCACGTATGGTAGTAGGTTGCTGCTAGTTCCTACTTTCTCTCCTCCCGACTTCGTCGTTAATGAAAGAGTTCTATTGCTCTCTTAAACGTGACCGACAGATTGATCCGAAAAATCACGTTAACGAGGAAAGTCGCCGAGGAATGAACGCTCGTTTCTTAGACTTTAAATTGTGCAACCAAAGTCGGTGTATTAAAATCGCGGAAAAATACGAATAACGCTAATTATCCAACGCAATAGGTTGTTGGTATTAATAAATCATGAGAAGATCGAGTCAGAATTCTTCCGCCAAGAGGAATCTTCTTCGTTGTAAATTAAATTCAAACGAAGCTTCCTCCAATCAAGCGGTTTTGATAAAGGAAGTTGAATCGCAGATTGTATATTTCATTAGCTCTAAATGCCAGTGCTTCTTTATTGTTGAGTGCGCACGATTTGCATACAACAAAGTTTCGTTACGAAGTTCCAAGTGATTAGAATGGTACATCGAGCCCAACTCGAGATACTAATTGACAGCGTACCGCCGTTAGACGCTGTAATTTCAGACTAACCAGCATCCAATTCGTCTCAAGTTCATCCATCTATTGACTCGCTATGATCGGTTCATCGCCGTCGTCCCGGATTCTCGAACCAGCAAATCGACCAGCTTTTTCACGGCTCAGAGGATTACCAACTCAACCGATTTCTGCCACGTGCATAAATATTAATACATGTACACGACATCCCCCCAGAACATTGATACGTTATGTTACATCCAGGCAGAAGATTATTCTACATGCATAAACAAACTCGGGGAAAAACAAAAATATTTCGAATCAAGCCCGTTTTCGAGAGAATCAAATTCGAGTATTCCCGCGGCAAAATTTCACAAATTTTTGACAAAAGTTTCCCACGACTTCGGTATGGATTAGCGATGAAATGTCCAACGACGCTCGTTTCGACACTCAATTCCTTCAAAAACGCAGCAACGTTCGAACCATTATTAATTATTCTATTTCCTTCTTTTTTTTTTCTTTTTGCACGTAACGAAAAAAATTTGCAACCGTATACCAACCATGTATATACATAGTGCTCTCTGTATGTGTACGGTGCAACAAAATCGAATGGGTGAAAGAACTGAAGCAATCGTGTCGCAATATGCGCCATGCGCCTCGTAGACGATGATATAACGTCGTGTCGCCTCTTATCATCTACGCGTGCATGAAAACACATGCATCGTGTTTTTACTCGCGTGTATGTGTCTCGTACGATCGGTGTGAACTATTCGTTACGCATGCACTCTGCATCATGGTCGGTCAACCTAGCTTAACCTTCTATTACGTATGACACGTACACAGACGTGCACGCGTGCGCATGTAGGAGCAGAACACGGATATGGCAAATGTATACGCGACCGATACATATTTTGTAGTTATATAGACAATGTACAGATATGCTTAGTGATATAACAAGATTTCGCGCACGCTTTTATACGTATGTACGTGTGTTTAATTATTCTCATGAATTATATATTATTATTTACATGGAAAGTTATCTTTTATCATTATTATTATTATTATTATTTTTATTATTATTATTATAGCAACGTACTACCAATAAATTTACATTTTTTTTATCTTATAGCATGTTAGACGATTACTGCAGCCCATTATATTTCTTTCTGTACGTCCAATACATTATGTAATTTTTACATTGCTATTAGTCACGAACGATTTTTATATTACTATTCAAGCACTTAATTATGCAAATTATACAAGAAAAACTAAAGGAATTGCAAAGACCATTTGTCTCGCAGAGTTATATCGCCGAAAAGTTTAGTCACCACTCGGAAACAACAGCAACCGTTTTGTCTCCTTCAGACAAGATTTATAACCTAATTGTGCATCAACGATCAATTACTTAAAAATGTTTTATCTTCGTAATCTACGATACGCCATTCAAGGCACGATACACAATGCAACGCGATTGCCATCTCGATTTTAATCGTTTAGATTAGATCAAGTGCATCAGCTGGCATTCGAGCTGCGACACATCATGAAAATCAATATAAATCGATAACTTAAAATCGATTTAATTGATACGATGACAAACTGCCGTGCAATCTTTGACGCGTCCTCGTCTGTCTTTGTCTGTTGCAATTGTAATGTTTTAAATACGCTTGTTCGTCAACATTGCGGTTTGCATATTTCGTTTATCAAACGAAACGATTTTCACACGTTTAGAGATACGTACGTCGAGGCCGACGCTGTCCGCAGAAAATGCACGTTCGTGAAAAATGAGATGTCGCGGTGTCCGGTGGTGGGGATTGACGCATCGTATTAAACCCGCGAACATGCAAACGAAAAATGATGAGAAGCATTAACTGCGAACGATGATCGACGCACGAAAACATATCGGTGCAGTTAACGTACGATGTTTGCCTTACATAACGCGACAGTTTTATTTGCTTTTGAGCGACCCGCGTCCAACAAGATAGAGATCGAACGAACGCGAAACGCATCGAAATTCGCGTTTACGTCTCGCCAATCGTTTGTATTATCTCGTCGTTGATAGCTAACTGATCGATGCATTCGCATGTCCTACTTACGGATCTATCGTAAACAGCGGAGTTGCTGGAAATTTACGTACGAAACTGATCAAATTGAACTGTTATAATCAAGTACGAGACTACGTTGAAAATACACATACGTGTATACTTCTCTGCGTGCCTAGTTACCCACCAATACTTGTTACCATCATATATGCAATGATCTCGCTTGGCGATTGTTTCGCTCGCAAAACGTATCAAAATTGCTGACTGACTTACCAAGCGCTCAAACCGTTACCGTCGTGACATTGCACATGTGACAATACTCGGCTCCGATAAATGGCCACACTTATAAACAGAGGGGCACTCACCTTTAATTCATTGGCGAACGATCATCACGAGTTCTGCACTTCGTAACCGATGCTGACATTCAATCTACCGGATAAAAAGGGGACAGTTGCGGGGAAATCGAAGTTTCGAACGCGCGCAAGCACTACACGACAGCAAACACTAACGCAGTCTCGTAGATTGCCGCTTGGCCGGCAGAGCGCCAGAATTTCGGAATGCTTTAAAAAACCGTGTTCCTTGAGATGGCGACACCTTCTGACGAAAGCCTGAGCCACCATTGGATCGCGAATCGATATTCAGCGCGAACGGGATTGTGGGACCGCTGTTTCCCGTTCGCCGAGAAACGCGCTAAACAAATTTTTAAATTTGCTCCAATCGCGTCGCGCCGCTTTCCACCAATCAGCTAACGGCCAGTTCAAATTCGAATTGCTGGAGCAAATTAACGTACATGGCGTGTTCTCTATCGTGGTTGCCAGTTTCTTTTTTAAACGTAGGAAATATCTAAAATCATTGCAAAATTTCGTTCGAATTGTACAGACATCGTAATTGTAGTACATTGACGCGCTGTGTGATGAAAATTTAACGCGGAATACGTGCGTGATAGCCATTGCAGTGACAAGTAATACGTACGTGGTAACCAATTTAGTGCGGGACATTTTTTCTCTTTCTTTTCAATTAGATAACAATATATAACGATCAATAAAAGTGTTAGAAGATCGAAATATACAATTAGGCGAGTTCGCTACTTCTGCATCGGAGAGGTATGTACTTCTTTCTATTAAATTTTGTTATGATATAAATAACATTTTTTAATTTTTCGAATTTTTTAAAATAAAAGATAATTTTTACAAAGTCAGAATAACATACGTATTAGTTGAATAATTCTGTACATGAAAAGTATCTAAATTTAAAAAATAAACTATATCTTAATATCATATATATTATGCTTGTAACACTGGCCTTTCGTGTTTCCCTTCTAAACTATCATTAACAGCTGAATATCCAGTACCACCCTGAAATGAAGCAAAAATTATCTTTATTGTATTATTCTATTTTAATGACTTTTACTCTTATTTTTAATAATTACCCTTTGGAGAGGTATAATATCTGATTCAGTCAGTTTCATACTATCTAGAGGATTGATCCAATCTTTCTTTATGATTTTTTCTACACATTCCATTGTAACCACGTCCCCACTGAAAAGATCATGAAACAATTGCTTATATTATACGTAAAAAATAATATAATAGCAAAAAAACACAGTAGAAAGTGAAAAAGTCATACGTTGTTCTTATAACTGCACACGGTACGCTGTTACTTAAGATATCATGTGTAATTGGACACATGTATCTTGCTTGTTTAACAATAAGAGACTTCTTGTCATCTGGATCCTTTACTTCAGTAAATTTCACAGGAATAAGATCTTTTATTTTCAATGGTTTTCCACTAAGAGGACAATAAACTGTCTTGTCTGGTTTCTGTAATGTAGTTTCCTTTGCCTCCGGTGTCTTAGATGGAATCCAGAAGCTTGGTAACATTTTATCATTACCGTTACTCATGTTCGAAACTGAAGATGTAGATTCTTTGGTTATAATCTGACTTCGAGAAACAATGTTTTTCTCTCCTTTTAAAAACTTTTGCAATTTCTGTAATTCTTCGTTAGCACTTTTTTCATTTGACTGTTCCTTGAAAAATTATAAAGGATCATAGCAAAAAGTGCTTAATAACACTTTTATTTACATATTTATTCTATTTACCTGTTCTTGTTGTTTTTGTTTCTCATACTCCTTCAATTTTCTTGCGTATTCCTTCTTTTTGGTTAAGACGTATTCTAGTATTGCTTCTTTGTCAAACAAATAGCCATCCTTTCTGTAGGAAAAATTTACTGTTAGATACGACAATGATATGGCAATATGAAAATTAATATAAAAGTATACAAACGTTATGACAGGATTTCTGCAAGGTTGTAATGTTAAACAGCAACAATCAAAATCCTTGACTGAATCTTTTCCCACTCTTTGTGTGTTTGTACCATAACCTGATGCTGTTGCGTCCTTCTTCTTTTCATGATAAGTATAAACAGCACCAGCTGTACAATTTCTCGCGTGACGCGTCATAACTCACTCGTTGACTTGTTCTATCTGACTGAGTCCAACATACAACTCTAATTACATTTACTGTTCACTACCATAATTTGTACTAACGCCACCTATATTATTTAGCGCCATCTATATTATTTAGCGCCAACTATATTATTTAGCGTTTCATTATATATTATGTGTGTATAAACAAATACATTTTTACTTTATGTGTTTATTTCAAATGTATATGATATACACAATATAATTTTTATAAATGAAATTGTACATAACTTACGATTTTGCTACTTGCTTACGATACTTTACTAACTACTACATATTATTACTGCTATTTAAAATATATAATACTTTGGGAAATAATACACACAATATAATTTTTATATACAAAATTATATATAACATTTATTATTTTACAGACAGTAAATTCTTATATCTACATAGAAATGATATAGAGTTCATATAAATGGAATCTCATTCATTCTCGTTTATTTACAAGTTGTATGATTTCATTATGTACATGATAATGGTGATTTGAGCAAAACTTTAGAATTATTGGTCAGTCGTAAGTGAATCATGTTATCTCTTGTCATCGCTGTTAGTGTCAGACGAACTGCCTTTTCTATGTTTCTTGTGTCTTTTATGTTTAGATTTCTTCTTTTTCTTTTTATGTTTATGTTTCCTGTCTTCATCACTAGAAGCTTCCGTGTCTGATTCGCTGTCACTTGCCTCTGATCTCTTGCGTTTCTTAGATTTCTTCTTATACTTTTTTTCTTTATGTTTCTTCTTAGCTTCCTGAAGTTTCTTTTTCAATTCCTTCTCGCGTAATTCAGTCAGAGGAGTGACATAATTTTCATCACTGTCGGAGCTAGTACTGCTAACATCTAAAACTATTTCTTTATTTGGGTCGACCTTAATAAAATTACGACACTGATATGTAAGGTGTCCGGCATATCCACATTTCTTACACGCTGGACGTACATGCTCTTTATTTTGTGGAATTAATCTAGAAAGAAACTCTGGATCCATACCTATAAAAATAAATATAATATCATAACAGTTTTTTGAAATTTTGATAAAATATATTTTAAATTCAACTTAAGTAAACACAAATATTATTAGAAAATAGTTAATATTTTATAACAGATAAATATAAATTATTTTAATTAGTATTTTATAATTAATATTCAGTACTTGATATTTGTAAATAAAGTCTGTACTAACCTCCAATATATAAAATATTCTTCAATTAGAATTTGTCAGTCTGTTTTGTTGTCTTTTAACAACTTGATGAGTTTCAGATTTTACATTTGTTACATAGTACTATAAATTTGAGTACAAATGTACTCAAACAACAATACATATATTAAAATTATACGTCACAGTAGCATAACAACTTATGAGCAGTGCGTCACTTTTGCCGCCATTACGATTCTATCCCTTCTGCTATTCGTCATCGTCATATGCGACGTCATTACTTCGATAGATTATTGGCGGAATATTCAAATACACAATAAAAGAGAAATATTTCTTAGCATTGCTGCACGATTAAATTAATGTTATTAGTAATATTAGACAAGTTACAGGTCATGGATTATTAATTAAAGTAAAGTTTCTTAAATAGCAGTAATGTTCAAATTTTATAAACTACAGATCATTTGATCATCTTTAATTGACAAAAAATTATGAAATTACAAGTGAGAAGTTTATAATCCACAATTCGTAACTTCCCAATATTTACTAATATTATTAGTAAATGAATTAACATGCAAAAAAGCCTTAATAATAATAATAATTTCATTACTCGTCTTATTATCATAAAAGTAGATTCAATAAGATGTAAATAGGAGATGCTAAATGCTCTCTAGAATGATTTATAAATCATGAGCTCATCAGATTCAAGCGTATTTACATAATTAATATATACAGCTCTACTTCTATACTTCTATCTCTACATCTACTATACCGTGAGAATGAACTATAATAAATTTTATTATTTACAATTGCCTGCACAGCAAGGCTGAGTCGAACTATTGTAAGAAGAAATCCTTTTATTACAACGTTATAAAATCTACATTTACATTCACATTCACGAAATGAAGCGACGGCTGTTCTTTTTTTTTTTTTCTTTACTTTTTAATGTCCGAGATCGCGTCGAGATCGACGCTTGCAAAAAATACATCAATGCGAAATACATTCAGTACAAAATAAACATATTTACGTATCATATGATATAAGATATAAACTAAGAAGTCTCGCATTGCTTCAAATTATAATTGTACAAGTTATACTCATCTACTTGACTAAACTACCACAGTACGTTGATTCTTTCTATGCTACGTTTTTTCGATCGATCTAGATTTCTTACTTATTGTTAGTCGATGGTTAAATAATTTAGTATGCTTCGTCATGCGGACGATATAATGGACATTTATTCAGACACAACATCGAGTTTACTTGTTTTTCTTTTTTTTCTTCTTTTTTTCTTCTTTCTTTTGATTAGTTTCGATTACTTATTAATTACTTTACAATAGAGCAACGTTTTATACGAGTATTGTAGACGAAGTGTAGCCTATAGAAGACTCTATACCGATACGAATTTCGTTTCTAACACTTCGGTCAGGATTTACAGAAAGGGAACGAGAAATCTTATTGTGAGTTTATGGTCCTCAGAGTTTCAAGTACAGTGGCTTTCGACAATCACGTTCGAAAAGTCGTAAAACTTACCCAGACAGTCATTGCACGAGCCATTAGGAAGATCAGTTGCAATTTGTCGCAGATTATGTTGTAAACTTTAACGTTGTTTCGCTTGCCAATCGTTGCCAATAGAAATAGTAATTCAATGTAATTGCGACAAGTTTCGACCGTATCAAATTGCAGTCTTTTCTTTTTCTGGCACTGACTACCTGAGTATCACGAAATAACTAGTTTTATAAATTTCTCTTTGAGGTGTGCCAAGTACTTACATTATATGATATTTATATATATGTATATGTATATAGTTAGAAACGATATAAATTCATATGTGTATAAACGCACCATGTTGTACGTGCAAACAATTGAAAACGTTCGCGACATAAATGTTGTTGCAAAAGCTCGCAGTAACAAAAGATAGTCGATCGAATGAGATAATCGTATAAAGAATACATAATGTGCAACGCCGATATGCCTTGGTTGAGACTTTGATTTCAATGCCATTTTAACTTGCACATTGATATTTTAAACTTTTTTTTTTTCTCTCGATCGAAGCAAACGGAACTTGCAGCGAAGAGCTAGTCGTTTCTATTACAATATGTATAATGCACTAATGTATTAATGTCTATATATTAAATAAATGAAAAAGGTACGAAATTTCATACGAAATTATACAGATACAAAATTCATACTATTCATGCACTATTCGGATATCTAAGACTCCAAAAGAAATCGTGTCTCTTGAAAATAGAAGCAATAATGTTAACGTAAAGTATTTTTCACACAAGAGCATAGCGTTTTGGTATACTGCTTCTACAGGTATATCTACAACATCGGTATACTGCTTCTTCTTTCGTAAACTGCGCTATATCTACTTTGATCTACGACTAAACTACTCCAAAAAATAATAGTTGACTTCGTAATGGTTAACAACTCTTTCATATTCGGCGGTATGTACCACGTAGCACCGTATAATCGTGGAGAATCGCGGTGGTATTCACTGTACTACGTACCACTCATTTTTGAATAATAATAATAATCCGTGGATGATTTAAGTTCGGCAAAAATCCTTTGCGTTTATTTGTACTGATCTTCGCGCTGATTTCGAAAGAAAGCAATGTTCCAATTCGCGAATACGGCAACGGTTTCAAATTCTCTTCAAAGTAACTTTTGTTAGCACAGCTCTTTCAATAATGAGTAGTAAAACTATTCGACAGCAGAGGTAAACAGACGTAACGATATATAAAACGGTAATTCAGGTTTAACAAATTCCAATATCTCTCTTCTCTTTTTTAAAACCGCCGTTTGTCTTGCAAATGCGCGTGTATTTTATAACATTTGTACAATATTTAATATTCTTTTGCGCGGACACATCTTCGATGATGTGCATACATACGTTATTACAAAATAAGAAGTTGCTTCTCCAAAAGAATACCTTTGGACGGACACTGCATAAATCGTAGGTGCGTTTCAGACAAAAATGCTATGATTATATATATGTATATATATGAACATAGAATCTCGGAGATATGCAATTTTCTTTCCTCTTCCTCTTTTTCTCTCTTTTTTCTTCTTATACGACAAGCGATATGAATACGCATGCAGTGCCTGTCGATTTTTCGCGTTTGTCAACGTGTTGATGTTTAATTATTAACGACTGTTGTTAGCCGCGCGTTTATTCGCATACTCGCATACAATTCATACGCATAAAAAGACCACGGGTATATACGTGTTTAATAATACGTGGCTTCTCGGTTTCTCTTATTCTACAGTGGACAACGTTAAATGCAACGATATTAACACAAGTGTACGATAAGTGATCAAACATACGATACAATGTTAACGAATAAGATTAGGAATGATGGGTCGTTGATCCTCAGAGATCATCGTGGACGAAATTTTACTCTGCGTAAATTTTCTTTCGGCATTATCCTACCGTATAATTTATTTTTAACTTTATTAAATTCCAAGATAAAGAAATATACTGAGGTAAAATTTCATCCACTCAAGAGCTAATGAATCGATAAGCGACAAACAAATATTTCTCTGTAACAAAATTGCTTTGTACTTGAGACTAGAACAAAGACTAGAAACGAAGAACTTAGTCAGAGAAATTAATGGCTTAGCTAAAATTTGATTTTTAGAAATAGGCAAAGATACGTATGTACGATTTTGTGTTACACTTAGGTGCGATGTATAATTCCTCCACTTTAGGCGAGATGTATCCTATATATACGAACATTTACGAATTCGTTAAAGAGCTACCGCTAGAATTTTTCCCTCCGATAGAACATAAACTTCACGACCGCTACTTGCAATCGAAATAAACAGTTACCCTTTACTTGTCAGATTCAATTTCACCAATGTCAATCTATTTCGTCGTTAAGATTATTCCTTTCACAGTGTAGCCCTCTACAAATCTTACGATACAGTTATCAACATTTACCTATTTCTTGTAGAAAGTTGAAAGTCTCGAGGAAAAATTTTAAATTCACTTTCTTTTGAGAAAAATTCTAGTTTCGAAATTATCCAACTCGAGTGAAATTCTAAATTCTTCGTCGTTTTGAAAATCCTTTGACATTGTTAAGTTTGTCAAGTTACCTGAATTCGAGTAATTTCAAATCGCTTTACCTGTCGGGCTTGAAATATCCTTTCGTCAACTTTCCATCCTTCTTCTCATCGGTCAAATCGTTAGACAGTGAATCGCTTGAACTCGAATAACTAACCGATTAGCCTGAACGAAGCCCAACGAGTAAATACGTCTCCAGAAATTGATATATATTTGTGTTTTCGTGATTTTTATCTTCAACGTCGTCTCTTTCTCTCTGTCTCTCTCTCTCTTTCGCTGGCTCTTAGGTTAGGTAACTGGTAAAATCGGACAGTATGCGGACTGACGTCGGAGCTGACGACGAATCGTTGCAACGGTCGCAGAATAAAAAAAGTGTATAATAAAAAAGTAGCCGGGAAAAGTAGTTACAGCAAACTTTTTTCCTGGTCCCATTTCTCAAACATTATCGTCATCGGCATTTCTTACTCTCCAGACGCCTTTGGGTTCCCGACGTTCGATTCACACGGCGAAAAAGCCTCCCGATGAAGTTGCCCATAGCCCAAGCTTTGTACTCGCACGTCGAATGATCCGATTTTGCAAAACTTTTTAGCAAAGTTTCCCTCCCGCTAGTCGTTTCAACGTCAGTTTTCAATTTTGCACGGGGAATCCAACACGGAACGTGTTAGAGTTTCGCTTTGATCTTTGATCCACTCGTTCAATCGTTCGGCAAAAATTGTCGCCTGATTTTCCCCGAGCAACGATTTATTATTATTTTCCCCGATTAACAGATTTATTACATTTTTTTATTTTTTATTTTTTTTGGAATTATCAGCTTACTTTCTGCACTGAGTTTCGCTAGTGCTTTGTGGAGCTATCGATTTTCAAATTCTGTTCAAGTTGTGAATAATCACTCGACAAGGTTCGTTTAGGGTTGGACGTAACAGTGGTGTTCGCGCGATCGTTCGAATGAATCGTATGACTTTTTCTTCTCTGATATCAAAGAACGCGACCGAAATGAAAAATTTATTACAAAAAATTTATTACTATCAGTAGTGAATACTGAATTTTGTTACTTGAACGAGTCTTGAAACTATCTTTCACGCAGTTATTTCACCTTTTCAGTTCAATTATATACATTTTTTATAAAATCTACGAACGTTACTTATACGACGAAGATTCTAGAGCCGTGCGTAAACTAATTTGCTAACTTGGTCCTCGAAGTGTCAATTCGCGATGGATATGAAATACAAACTATATATATTACACGTTGCGTTTGACTTTAAATTTCCAAATAGAAAAATTTTTACGTAGATATAGCTAACTCGTGGTGGGATACTTCGTTGCGAACACCACTGCACGCGTTTGCCAAAAATCTAACATTTAACGCGCGACAACTCGCGAATTGTGGTAAAAGAAAGACGACTCGAATGGACTTTCTCGAACTTTCAAACTCACGGGATGATTGTGTGCAAAATTGAAAACTGCAATATGCATTTGCGCCTCGTTACTGAACAATCGTACCTAAAACTGTGATCACAGATTGACAGAAGGCGTATGTAACATACAATATATTATAGATACAGTCAGAAGATACGTCACTGCGGTAATTATCAGTTAATAAATGGAATTACAAGACGAGCTATGTATGAACTATATATATGTACAACAAATGCGTTTCATTCTTCCTTTAGAAATTTTTGCAGTACGCATCGAGCGAAAAGAAAAGTCAACGCTTAATATCCTTAGAGTATTTGACGTACCGATACATAAGGGAAATATCAATACCCTTTTGATTTTTTTTTCTCTCTCTCTCTCTATCTCAGAAATTTATCTGTGGTCACGATAAATTTTTCATGCCATTGGATACAAATTATCTCTATGATACGAATATTTTTTTTATATTTTCTATTTTTATACTATACGGTACTGAAAAATGAATAGATGTATCGCCTACAGTTTTTAAATTGCAGTAATTCATATGCTCGATCCTCGTTGAATTTCATTCGTGTTTCATTCTATTAACGAAGTTGGAGTAAATTTGAAAATGAACATTTGGTACTTCCAGTGAAGAAAACTCGAAGGCGTAAAAAACATCTGTTTCTAATAAACGAACGAATTTCTCCACTCAATAAAATTAATTGTTACTCCATCTTTTTGTCGATCTCTTTTTTAATCATCGTGATTATAAAACGAGAAGTTTGTCGTCAGAAAATGAGATATCTATAGCGAGAGACGAATAAATCTCTTTTAAGCCAGAATCGAGATATATTTAATGTGTCCATGTCGTATGAATGAGTAACGCGTAAATCTCCGTTCTTTAGTCGTAATGTTGAAATTGCATAATGAGTAATTCTTGATATTTAATTTTCCATTAGTACACGATGCTACGATATCAAATATGGTGTTGTGATTCAGTCGCAATTTCCCTCTTCTTCGTCGAATAAGAATTTCTTCATCTTTGCTTCTCGCGGTGATCTACTCTACAATAACAACTGTCTCTTCTAATAAAATTCATACACATCCTCAGTGAATTCTCTCTTACAAATTTCTATGTGAATCTCATTTATTCATTTATTCTTTTCTCCCCAAAAAAGTGTTCTCTCGCACAGTCTTTGTCGTAAGATTTTTTGTCTCTTCCTCGCAACAACGTTCTACGTTACTTGTTGCTCAACTTGGTAATAATGGCAAGACAGAATGAGAATCGCCACGCGAACGGGTGTAAATCGCCTAAAGGGTGTAATTTTCGTGGCCGACGCGCCAGTCGTTAGGTTTCTTCGTCACGTAGAAAATCGCCGATTTGAAAAGATGTTAAAAGTTCTAGGGAAACTGGCGTTTGGTCAATACCGGGACGTTTTACGAATTCTGCGGGAATAGCTTCCGAGCTTTCTGTTAAAAGCATCCCCCCGCAACAGCAACAGCAACAACACGGTAAAATACTTCGCACAACACACGCGGCCATTTTGCCTTCATGTTTGCGCAACATCAAACACAACGCACGTTGCGTGCTCATCCGTTTTCAGGTAGCAAACTGAGTAAGTGGAATATTAGACTACTTTGGAAACGAACGAAATTGCGACGTGTGACAGTATAAAATTAACGTTGATGAAAATATAATTAATGAAATATAATATAGCTTCTGAAGGATCGTTAGAACAAACTTCTCAAGCGATTGCATGTATACAATAAATATCAATTAGACGAATGTAGCTGGAAGTAACGGGGAGCTACTCACTTGGTAGCTTTCGAGCTTTCGAAAAGAACTTTCCAACTAAATTAACTCGTAGACTCGGAAGTTGGTAACTGTCGGGTCTTCACAGCGTGAGAAAAACTTTTCTTCGATTAGCTCCGAGCGTTAAATACAGGCAGATTGCGTAACTTGAACAATTAGTTGCAAGAATTTTGTAATTAAATTCTTCTCTATCGTTAGATTAAGTGGCGCCCGGTTTACGTTTAAACGTTGTTTGCAAAATTCAGCGAAAACTCTTGCAAAGCGATAAAGTTTACCCTCCCTCCTGCAGGTAAAATTTCTCTTGGACTCGAGAGAGTTCCGGTCTTGTATCGCAGTCATACTTCCCTTAATTGCTGTTACCCCCCATAATTAAATATATGGAAGTTTGGCTTCAGTATCTTCGCTGACTGCTGCGATCGATGTTCTTCGGCCGAGAGAAAGTTTTCTCGAACGAGAAAAAAAAAACGTAACCTTACAGATCGTATCTTCCGTAATTTTTCCTCATGCTCGTAAAAGTTCATAGAAATAGAAATACCATTTTCAAGCATTTTCAATGACGTTTAAAGATTAAACAGGCTGCCGGTAGAATGCCGACGAGCGGTAGATCTCTCGATTTGAATTTTTCAGCGACTAACGACGCGAAACACTCTGTCGTTTATAATCGATGAACCTCCCGGTGAAGGGATCCAATTAAATTGAATTTGCATTCATTCGATATGCGGAATCAGGAGTAAAAAGCGGGGAGTAATATTCGTCCGCAGGTTCTGTCACGAAAATTGATTTTGCCTAGAACAGTTTAACTCCATTACGCCGGGGGAAATGGCATAAAAATATGGCAGCGGACGTGCGTGGGTAAGAGAGACGCGGGCGGCCTCCGCCCCCGTCGAGCAGCGCGACGCGGCGTATTAACCATAATTTGAAATTCAACGTTCGAAGAACATCTCGCGCCGGGGATAAGCTTCGAAATATATCAACGTAAATTGCCGTCGTGCCACGAGAATATTACCAGTGGGCTAACGACGCTGTCCGAGGGATTAGGTTTAGGTTATCGTCGAACACCGCAGTTCAAACCTTTCGCGTTTGATACTGTTGTGAGATGCAATTAGAGAGATCAGAGATACCCCGAAAGTCAAAATTCTAGCGAAATTTTTTAATGTTCCAAAACGTAGGTGAATTGATATATGGAATCCTCTGATTAAAGCGAAAACACACAGGTGTTGAAGCGATAATAATCCGAGACAACAGAGAAGAACTTATTTTCCCGCAACTTTTGTTCCCGAGCATATCCCTATTTTAGTCCGGAGTGTTGCACGGAGAAGCGAAATATCGCAGTCTAGCAGTAACATAATCTTATTCGGGGTATAATGAAACGTTTGCGTCATAAAGTAGTACCTTAGCGCTAAGTCCGTTGAATCTCAATTCCTACGCGCGAACGTTGGCTCCCTTGCAGAATTACTTTGACTCGACGTCATCAGTGATACAAGTTACAAATTATTAATCCTCCTGTACAGCGACAATTTTGACTTTTGTACGCTCAACGGTTGATAAATTTTTAAAGACAGAAGAAACGAGGTACAAATTTTGTATAATCTTCTTTTCAAATTCACGTGAAAGGAATTTGTAACTTACACCTGTTACTCGATATATTCACCGACGTTATCAATCAACAAATCGTTATGCAAAAGGGTCCAACGGTTGAAAGAAATTACGCTAACCGAATACAAAATACGTCTCGTAAAAAAATAGAAACTTTACGTTGTAAGTCGGCGTACGAAATTAAGAATTTAATTTATTCTACGCGTTAACATCTTCATCCGCGAATGAATTGATATACACGAGGGTATGTTCGAGGGCGATTGCGATAGATCGCCAGGGTTATAGGGGATCAATCACGACGAACATTTTGTCGATACACGATACTGTCGTAGAAACAGACAGTTCTTGGAAGAATGCAACTTGGAAGAATAGAGACGAAAGGTAAAAATATTCCCTTAGCATCAGAGTGACAGCAGGATAAAATTCCCAATGGACGGCGATTGCCTGTCAATCGTAATCTCTTACTTATATTCTTTCGATGCTGGTGTCAGACAGTTCCGGTGCACTTTCGCGCGACTCCTGTCGACGATTGGACAATATTTGCACAGAGTATTTCAGGTTCCTCCGAGTGAAATTTGCCGGTACGTTTTGATACGAATGAGAGAGTGAGAGATCGTCAGATCGTTTGAAAACTTTAATAAAAAATTATAAACTTGGAAATTCGCAGATTATATGTAAAAAATAAATTAATATAGTAGCACTAATAAATTTCGTGAAATTACTCGAGAAGTTAAATTTAAATGCTGTCTGAAAAGTTGGCGATAGTATTTACTTATTGTCTTGATGAACGATTGTCTATCTAGGAGATGAATAGTAAATTCAATCTAACGTTTTAACAAAGTTTTCAACGATCTGTGTTTTTCTTGTTTACATTCGTAGAACACACCGACAAAGTCGGGTTGGGAGAGGATGGAACACTCTGTACGTAAAAATCAGAAAATTAAGCCATGCAAAGATTTCTGTTAGTGCCGAAATAACGATAGTAGCCATGTTAACTTTGGTGTTGAAATTTTTGAAATGACGATGAAAGCGTAGAATTGTTTAAATTGCCGCAACGATGATCAATTCTTCGAAATTGCAATGTTTGTTCCCCTCAGTTTTAAATGATTTCACCAAGTGTGTACGTATCTAGTCACTTTAAATAAATATTTCGAACGAATTGATATGTTTCGGGAAAACTGGATTGTAGAAAGAAACGTGGCGTTCAATCCCAACATCGTTGCAACTACGCTCTATGTGCATCATATACTTACAGACAACAGAAATAAATATACAGTCGCGAGTGCAATTATACAATTAAAACAACGAGACAAATGAAAACAATTACGAGAGAATCGATGATCATTTGACGAAAAACTTATAACGCATCGATATTCGAACGAACGGGAGGAGATGGAGGAGCATTGTTTCAAGTATTTGTACAGTAGAACCTCCATTATCCGAATTTCCAGTGTTTGAACATTTGATTATCGATTTGTCGATGAAACGGAAACATCGCCCGCGATAATGATTGCGGTACGTGCATGCATAATTCACTATGAATCTAACGCTGATACGGCGGAACGGTTTCGATCAATGAACTCTGGTGATTCGAGGTTCGAAATGGAGAAAGTGAGGAAAGGTTTATGTACTCCATCTTCTCTTCACAATCGTGAGAATTTCCCCCCGAAAAAATTCGTCTCAAACTCAAACACGATTCCCTCTAAAAGACGCACGCTACGGCGAGCGAGATCAGAGGAGAAACGTAAAGCAATCGCAAAGCAGTCGCGGAAGCATTTCCACGAAGAGCGAAAACCGAAAGGAGCTCTCTGCTGGACGGCGATCGTTTTCATCGACGAGCGGTACCAGCGGCGGTACCGAGACCATCGCGAAACTTGAGAATTTAGAGCTCGTAAACGTCGCGTCCGTTGGGCCTGCCAACGGGGGGTCGGCAGGTGCCCGGACTGGCGTAGGAATGGATAATGTGCACCCTGAGGCGCACGTCGCTAGTGTTTCGGCTGGTGTCGCCGCCCCTGGTCCTCCTCGAGAAACTCACCGTGGTCTTGCAGCAGCAGTAGTGGAAAAGCTTGACGTACGCGCTGCGAAAATGCCGGTCGGCCACGCAGTAGAGCATATTGTTGAAGCAGGATTTCGAGAGGGCGAACCAGGCGAGATTGTAGAGGACGCGGGCGCTTATCGGTCGGAAGGGGTTCAAGCAGACGGCGATGCCGAACGGCAGCCAGAATATCACGAACATCACGCAGCTGTACATGTTCGCCTTGGTCAGCTCGTAGTCCCAGGAGAAGGCGACCGGCGGCTTGTAGGAGCCCCTGGTGGCGTGCCGGACGCGGACCACCAACTTCACGTAGAGGAAGGTGGTCGTTAAAGTTGGCAGACCTACTAGCAGCGTCGCACCGATTATTTGCTCCATGGCTATCCCGCTGAATCTACGGAGGCAGAAGTCCGGCCCGACGTCCAACGACGATTGCAGAACCACCGTCATTACCGATATCAGCCACACGCTGATGATCGTCGCTGTTACACGGCTTGGCGTTAACACCGCGTACCTGCAAGAACCACACCTGTGTAAATTAAGAGTGATCCTCGATGGTGTGATCGTTCTGCGATGGGAAAGTGGACGTTTCATCGGCGAATATTTTGATAGCAATGGAGGATTTAAGTTAGCTACTTTATCTCTTAATACACTGCTAATACAAAGTACGTCAAAGTATCCATATCTTAATTCGTAAAATTTTTACTGATGTATACATCGTCATACGTATATATAATATATGTAAAAAACTGCACGACTTGTACCCCAGTACGATTCGTCTCAGTGAAAGGCCCAGAAGCAACTAGGAAATGAAGACAACGCCACTCCTACTCGAGGTCTACCCCACACTCCCTCACGAATCACGTGATCGAAATCAACCAATCGCTAATTTTCGTTGCATCCCCGCTAAAATCACTTTCAGTGATTAAAATAATAAAATGTATATAATATACGCATGACGTGTATCAAGGCTTCTAAAACTTCTTCATTTGGCGATCACCCTACCCGAGCAAATATTTTCGCGACTCTGGGTTATATAGAGGAACAATGAATTAAAACATTTGCTGGTAATAAATCGACAATAAAGAAAATCTACTCGAGAACAATTCTTTGGTGCCAAACTGGTATTGAATTAATTTTCTAAAAATTTAGTTACACTTTGAGAAACCCTGATACATATATACAATGTATATCTAACGTTAGACATACATAATAAGTTTAAATTTTGTACAATTCCTCGTTCAATCTCGTAGAAAAATAAATCGAGGAATAATTTGAGGATTGAAATTCCTCGAAATCATAATCTCTCTCTCTCTCTGTCTCTCTTGTATTTACGCTCGGTTGTTAATTGATGAAAGAAAGAACTACCAAGAGCGAAGATGAACAAGTGCACGCAAATTCGAGACAGGAGCGCAGAGAATATTGTGGTGGGACTTGAGACACACCGAAGTATCCTTGGAATCTCAAGTATTTCACAGATCGACTGAGGATAAAGTCGTTACCTAATGCAGGTGCTTTGAGTCTGCTCACATATTGCAGTAGATACGAGCTGCAGAGCTCTCTCCCTTTCTCTCTCTCTCTCTCTCTCTCTCTCTCTCTCTCTCTCTCTCTCTCTCTCTGTCAGGTACGAATTTCACAGAGTTAAGCTAGGGGGACGTCCTGTAGAATGTGAAATTAGGAACTCAATCGTGACACTGGCAAGGGGGACTGCACGGCAGATCCACATCAAAGTCAAAGTGTCAAAAGAGATCTGGACCGTGGCATTAGTGGAAATAGCTTCCTATCCGGGCGTAACTTCACTGTGACCGAATCCGTTTCTCGCCTGCCTCGATCTCTCATTCGCGATAATGGAATATTCGCCGCCATTTCGCCACGGAATTTGCGGCGTGCAGAATTTTTCGTCAGACAGAATATTAGAAAGCTACAACTCTCTTTGTTTTGAATAATTTCTCGTTGGAACTTTGATTTCTTTTCTATTTTATAACTAGAATATTTGCCGCCATTTTGCCACGGAATTTGTGGCGTGCAGAATTTTTTTTTTAATAAAATATTAGAAAGCTACACTTCTCTTTGTTTTGAGAAATCACGGCAATAATTTCTCGCCGGAACTTTGCTTTTTTTCTATTTTTCTTGCTGCAATCTTTTAAACACTTCCCTATTTATGGTGTTGTGTTTCATCATTAATTTACTATCGTACTTTCCACATTTGTGAAATATTTTTGGAGAATGACAGTAATCCGATGTTACTTGAAAAAATCGCGTAAACAATAGGTCGGAATTTCTGCTCGTCGATATTCCGCATTATCAGCAGCGAGAGAGAGAGAACAATGGCGTATTTACGAACCCATTCAGAGGTGTATGCACTAGTATTATGGAAGCCAGCTGAATTCCGTATTGGCAAGCTAACGAACCAAGTAAAATAGTAATTATAGTCCGCGCGCTTCGCGGTTTAATTCCATACTTTCAAAGACACTATCGAGAGCTTGTAATTATTACTTAATCACGAAGCACAATAGCCTCGTTTAAAATATAATTTCATCTTTCAAACTGGAAACGTCAGTGCTCGATAATATCTGCATGTACGTCTAAAAAAGATCTATATTTTTCGCCAAGTCATTGTCGCAAATAAATTCGTCGAACACCGTTCGTGAATAAACGCGCGTAAAAGGAATGAAAAAAAAAATTATCGTTCCTTTCCATCCACGTTCTAGATATACGGTCTATTACGATATTAGTTTTAAATATGGATGACGACAGGGGAAAGAATGAATTGCTGAGCATGCTGAACGAATAACTTCTCGAACATTGTTCTCCCCCCTCGGTACGATAGTATAATTTATCTGCCTCAAAAGAGATATCGTAAATCTTTCAAAAGCAGATCTTCATAAAACCTGATCAAGCAGAATCTACTTGTATCTATCGCTGCGCCGGTTAGAAAACATTGTTATCGACTCCCTAAACGTACAATAAAGGAAAGAAAAAGAAAAGAAAAAGAAAGATGACTTCCACTTCCCTGAAATAGAAGCGTGCACGACGATCACCGCGCTCGTGATTCACCCGAGAAATTTCTATTCACCGAAAAAACGGAAGCTGTATCCATTTTCTTCTTTTTTTTCCGCGAAGATATGGTACGAAGTTAACAATAAGCGACGAACAGGTCGAGCATTTTTCTCTCCCAGGATTACACGAAACCTAACCCAAACCAGACTAAAAGATTCGACAAAATCCTCGCACATAAATTTAAAAAAAAAAGAAGAAAAAATTTGTTTTCGAGATTTTCTTGAACAGATTCGAGGGAATGTGTATTTTTTTTTTTCCTTTTTCGAACTCTGAAAACATCGTGCATCTATTCTTGGTCGTTAAGCGAGTGCATGCAACTGGATCGTTCGTAGATCAGTAACCATGACATGGCTATACGTGCAGGTTTAAGCTTCACTTGGAAAGCACTTTAATCCCTCGTGGCCGTACTGTCGTTGGTAACAATGGTACTCAAAATTACGGTCGGCTCTCTCACTCTCTCACTCTCTCTCTCTCTCTTTCTCTCTCGTTGTCTGTCTCTCTGTTAGTGTTTGGCGAAGCAAAATGAAAAGCGAATGCACGGGAACAATCGCTATTGCTGCATTCCTCTTTAGTATAAGAGCCACAGACTTTCTTTAAACAATCTCTCATCCCTTTCAATTGCGAACTTATGTACTTCATGTACTTAGTGCGCTTTGTGCGACTACTTTTGGATCTTAAAAGTGTAAAAATTGGACTTTGAAGAGCTGTGTGCGGGACGATTCGTCGCAATCGCATCACCGCGGCTTTCAAATCATGCCAAGTGCCATCGAACGTACGCACTTTGCGACTCGTGCTCGAGGCCTTTGAGAAACTTGCGAGATACGTACCAGAAATTGGAATTTTCAAGGTTTCTTTCTGTTCAAAGTCACAGCCGTGTTGTACAAATATTCTAACAATTTAATATCTTGGCAAATAATTTAAATTCACTTTGTGACACGTTAAATTCATTTTTTCTTTTTTTTTTTTAATCGTGAAAGAAATATTTCCGAAATCTGCCTGATTTTCTTTTCCAAATTATATGCAATTATACACGTATATGCTTCTCTAATTATTTTCTAATTTGCTTTTCCAAATTACACAAGTATATACGTACCATTTATAAAATTATTACCAATCAAATTTGGAAATTCGCGAATGAAAGATTTACGATTTGAAAGATCGTGGATGTTATTACGATCGAGATCACTTCCGCTCTAGATAATCATTTGTGCTTCTCGCTACGTCGCGTTTCTATATGTCTCGGACAGCTAATTGCGATGTAATGCGAATGAAGTTCGAAAAAACGTGAAAGATTCTAATTTCTAATAATAAGTAACAAGTGCAACAAAAGGAAGAAACGCTTTCATGCAACTTACTGTTCCTCTCTTCGGCTAAACACGTCTATATTCGCATGAATTGTTACGATAAAAGTTCAAAACAGGCGTAGACGATCGGTCGTTGATTAACAAATTGTTAACACTGAGAAATTTGACGACAAACTCAAACAAACTTGTTTCGAATCAAAATCTTCGTTAAAAGGTTTGACAACAGATTTTTTTCAGCTTGTTAGTTCTATGCAACTATGCAACTATGTAATAATATATATATCTACGGAACTTAATGATTCTAGACTACGGTGGAAGCTTACTTTCGCTTGCCGAGATTACGTTCTAATAGGGAAGATCAGTATGCATAAATTCCTGGCTCGGGTCAAACTGACGTTTGTTATGTCCTAAACTGATTGTGCTTGGATCACGAACTAATCGGGTTAACGAGTAATCGGATTACAATGCGATTACAGCGAAGGGAGTTGGCTTTCAGTTTTTCAGGATTAATTAGAACCGTATCATCAAAATTCTAGGATCTATATTGGTTTGTTCCGAGCACAACAATGACTACTCTCTCGATACTCCTCCTCCTCTTCTTCTTTTCTTCTCTTCCTTCTCGTTTCTCTACGGACTATAGACAGACTTTATATAGGGCGTTTCTAGAATTTACGTAACGGGGTACAAATTACATTACGTGACGTTACATTACGTGAAAACGGTAAAAAACGAAACGAAGCAAAGAGAGAAGCGAAAATTGAAAATCGTTCCTCATTTACATGTGGTTACAGGAAAAAAAAAGAGAGAATTACTCTTTCAACCATACCGTTACCTTACGTTCCTCTTTTTCTTTATTATGTGCATGTAATCAAAGAATTATTCGACTAGGTATATTATCTTAGCCTTGGGACTCCTAAATCTCCAACTGTTACGTAAATTCCTAAGAGGGAGGCTCCTTGAACCCAACTCTGTATTCTTACTTATTTATCCTGAGAGAAATTAATTCTCGGTGTTAATTTCACTTTGTTTTAGTATATCATACATATTATAATGCATACTTTTGAATTGTTTTGAAATTAAAATTGTATCGTCAATTGGTATATTTACAGGATACTAAATCTGAATATATTTGCAGAGTGTTTTTTGCATACATGATTTTCAAACCAAGTTTGATTAGGTTTGAATAAAGTATCGTATCCAATTCTTTTGCTTTTGTTACACATTTCTCTTTTTCATTGTTGAAAGATGTTTCTTTTCTAAAATTTCTATTGCACGTACGATAATTCTTGTAAAAGGATACATCTTTTGTCTGTCTTTGTATTGTTCCTCTTTGTGCATAGTGTTTCTCACATGCAATAGACATACAGTTAATAATTTTTTGAAAAATTCTTACATAATTTCGAAAACTTTTTACGCAATAATTTTAAGATTTAATGTTATCTGAATTGTGGGTTCGAGACGCCCCTATCTTAGGAGTTCTAGGGTTAATGGCTCATACTTCTATCTTCATGCATACGAAGCTTCCGAGTCTCTCCGAGTTACGAGTCGCTTCGAAAAAATATAGAAAAAATTTCTTTGGAAATGTTACGAATTGAAGTTTAAGGTTCAAGCGTTTGAAAAATTGATTTACTATTTCCTTTCTCCTTTTTGTGTATTAAAATATACAAAATATAGAAAAAATTTGTGTAGAAATATTAGGAATTTTCAGTCTTTAGTGGATCGAACGTCATTGTTTCACTCTTCTCTTCTTCCTTTTTCTTATCTGTTAAACGTGTATTAAAAATTTCGTTTGCAGATGCTTTATTTTTAGGACACATTCGAATACCAGCGTCATTATAATTATTATTAACCCATTGGCATGCGTAATTATTTCTTGATCTCCCTGTGGCATTAATTCCACAATAATTTGATTCTAATATCTCAAGAACTCAATTCTTGATCCAATTTGAGAACCAAGCAATGATTGATCACGACATTATAAATACTTCAAATTCTTTAACTTTCAGAAATAATGTCACTAAAATTAGACCCAAAATGTCTAAAAATTAAATACAAAACACCAAAAATGCAATATTCTACATAATATCGTCTATCCATATTTTTCTAAACGTTATTTAGATTTACAAAAATATCCGCGGTAAATTAAGGTTAATTACAAACAGAAACTTCAGGAAAAATAACGCGAGAAAATTTCAAGAAAAGAGTCAAAGCTCGAAAGTCGGAGAATCCATAATGCCAATGGGTTAAAATTAAAACCGACATCGAAAAGAATACAATCTGTAGATCGAGCGCGACGCGATTTCCGATTCTTACCTTTCGGGTGGCAAACACAAGCGAGTGTAGTTCTCTGCAGCTATGGTGGCCAGCGTTAACACCGTAACGAGGAAGCAAAGTGTCTCCAGAGTGCATTCGAATCGGCACGTGCTCAATGACTCTTCGTGTCCTGCCAGGATCACGATCACCGACACAGGTATCACCAGGCCTGTTACCAACAGATCCGCCAGCGCGACGTTCACCAGAAACGCGTTCCCTGCAACAAGAGATCGTCACAGTTCCGAGTTAGTTATTCGAAACGAACAGTCAGATAAACTAATAACTCTCAGGGTAACGGATGGCCGACGATCGTTCGTGCGTTGCAAGAGGCTGCGAGTTTAATCAATAATAATACCGAATTTAATCGTCATTGTAGCGCGATAATTTACATTGACGAAACGATCGAATCTTATTGAATATTCATGTTTGTAGTTCGTGTTTCCGCTTCTGTGAATGGCGTGACACCTGTTGATACCACGTAAGATGTGATTAATGTCGCGTTTAGAGGCTCCACTCTCTTTTCTTTCTTCCTCATTGTCAGTTTTGTTGTCCCTAATTCCGCGCGATTCTTGCTGTCAAGGCTTGCCACCTTGAGAGCAATTTGTTCCGTGATTTTGAATGCATTGAAATTTATTACGACGATTACATTTAATAGTAAATATGATTCTTAAATTGACAAATTTGTTTATTTTGCAGATTATTGAAAATCAAAGTTAGTTATTCGCAGGAATGTTGAAAGTATATTTCCCCAGTATATACCTCAGTACGATTCGTCTCAGTGAAAGGCCCAGAAGCAACTGGTCTGACTAGGAAATGAAGACGACTTTTTGCCATAAAATTTTATTGATACACAAACATTTGAATCGATACAAAGCAAATTACAGGCGCGATCGTTCAGTAGATCTACCAGACAATGCCACTCCTACTCGAGGTCTATCCCACGCCTCCTCATGAATCACGTGATCCAAATCAACCAATCGCTAATTTCCGTTGCATTAGCATTGCACCTGAAGAGGCCCGATTTTCTAGGTTACCCCGCTAAAATCACTTTTAGTGATAATGAAATATTTTACGAAAGAAGTATTTTTGCAAAGCAACGAGCGATATATTTTATATTTCGGATCGAACACGGCGATGAATCCATTCCGCGAATTAGAAGCTATATACCCTTATCGACAAACTAATTGGCATTCCTAAACTAACTTCTCATTAACTTGGCTAACCCAATATCTATTAATAGCGCATGCATTAATGATTCGGTTATTACCATGGATGAAATTGCTATCCACGAACTATGTAAATACTGGATATACGAAAATTTAGCATTGTAAATGCGCGACTATATAACAGAACACTGAAATCGAAGAAATTTATTTATTAATTATTTTTTTTTATTTTCAACGTACTGTCAGAGAAATAAGCAGCAATTTAAAAAAAAAAACGTAGAAATGACGAGGAATAAAAGTTAGTTGTTACTTAACAAGTAAATTAATTATTTATCTGGCTGGTTGCAGCGCAATTTTTACACAACAGTGTACAGTTTATTTTTATGATATCAAATTTTTGCGATTTAGACTGTCTACACACACACACACATACATCTTCCTTTTATAATTGATATATTGCCAGCATAAATTGCTTATATCCAAAGATTGTATTGCCAGCACTGTTTATATCCAAAGGTATAAATTTAACAAAGTTAAATTTCCCGCGTCGTGAATTTTTTTATTATCGCGAAACATTCATTTTCCACGAGTGTCACTTCAACGTGCTGTAAAATTCTCACGCCAGTTGCGTCGTACCGGGCAATTTGCAAACAAATTTCGACGTTAATGACTTTCGTGTCACGCGCGTTGAGTGCCAGTTTATTGATAATACTCGCCCGTATGTAACCTTTTCATGCGCGATACATCGTAAATTTGTACGCAAGTCTGACAAACGAAAACGATCGTAAAATAAATCGCGCGCTTTAGCCGAGCCTACTTCAGCTTCTCCGCCGTTTAACGGCATGCAATTTGAGCAAAGTAATCTGACGGTCATTTTTTGAATAACACTCGTTCCGCGATTTAATTATTCACGCTGTTGGCCTTCGTGTTACGATTAGATTTTTCTCCTTTTTTCCCGTGACAAGGTGCAATCGATTCGGGGAAGTATGTACAGGTTGCTTCAAAAGAGATTGCGCTGTCTCAAAATAGGAAAATAAATCACAGAAATCCAATAATCTATAAAAGTGTTTGATTTTTCGTAAACAAAGTAACAATTAATATTTAAAATATTATAATTTTACAAAAAAAAAAAAAAAATAAATAAATTGTATAACAATAAACCTGAGTTCGTAAGCTTCTTTCAAGAAGCATTGTTCATTTTATTCTTTTAGAGATTCTGTGTGTTAAGTAGGTGATAAAAAATTTTTTTAAATTTCATTAACAGCGCGTATATAACAAATAGACAGAAAGTAATATTACGTAATATATAAAACATGTAAAATATCAAAAGTACAGTGCTCGTCAAAAATCTCCATTTTCATTTTTTTCATTAGTGAATTTGCAGAAATAAAAATTCGTAGTCTAGTGACAATCAGTATGATCGTCACGATTTTATCAATAGAATTTAAACGAATAGAACTTTAAATCTGATAATTTACATCTCGATCGTTTCTCTCTCGATGCCCATCTTATGAGGACCATTCTTTTTAGTTAGAACAGACAGGTTTGTGTTCAGCAAAATTACGTTTACGAAAGATATCGATCAATTCAAATAACGTCTCGTCGCGCTGACGTATGCGAGATTGGGTACTAAAAGTAGCCGACGTAAAGTACCATTTTCAGGATGAAACTCGGATTTCTCTTCTGCGTCTACTACATGCATCGATATGTACACGGCGCTTCACGTAACAAAAATAAACAACGTCTCTTAACGCTAGAACTACCTATGAAGAAGGATGATATATTTGTAGCAAAGAAATTAAAGTACAAGTTGCAAGAAAAAGTTAACAATACAACAAAGAACACACAAAGTGTGTATATAACACTATCTAAATACACACTGTTATAAATACATAAAATTTCCATGGAAAATCATAAATTAGTCATTTTGCATTAATACTGAAACTACCACTTTGGTAACTAAAATAAATTTCCGACGAAAAGCTAATGTTGTGCAAAAATTGTATTTTCCCTTTAAAATGGAATTTTAATATAACCTCCACTGCGTAAATCGATTCGTCGAATATTTAAAGTTGCACTTCATTATACTTCTAAATACTTCTAAAGACTTCTATACACGTAATACGTAACTTTTGGTTTTCTAATTTTAAATAAAGTAATTTCCACGTAGCATATTTACGCGTACATTACACAGTTCTTGATCATTTAATTTTAATAAAAATAAATAAATTCGTTTATATATATATGTATATGTAATAACTAATGATACAAAGAACTGATTTACTCGAGAAAAATTCCGAATACACTTCCGTTAAAAAGAAAGCAGAGAAAAGAAATTGTCACGAATAAGCGGAGTCTCAAATTTCATTCATTTCTAGTAGCCTCAAAGCCACGTCACCTACGACAAACATCTCTTGTTAGAATTCTTCGAGACGCAGGATCACGAAAAATCTCATGGACGATCGAAAGATCTGCTCGTAGTCCGGGGCAGATAATCGCGTACCTCCCCCCTCTCCCAGCGATGGATGGTTGGTAGAAAGGAGTGAAGAATTATGCAAGAGAAAGTTTATTGCCGGGGCAACGGTGGAAACGAAACGAGACGAAACGAGACGAAACGAAATTTTCCTGCTGAATCGTTCTGGCTGCACGGAACTTCGAATTATTTACGTTCGTATCAGGATTCACAGGGAACGAAGTACCGGTGGAAATCTTTCCGAGGAAGTGTTTCTCATTCCTGAGAGTCTGAGGGGGTTGGTCTTTCCCAGTGGCAAACAGAGGAACAAAAGTTGAACGTCGGTCGTAAAGGAAAGAAATTTTTAGAACTCGTCCGCCAAAGTAGCAATTTACGTGAGGAAATTTCGAGAATGATGATTTTCCTCTGCGAGAAGCTATCGTCTCTATCTCTCTCTTTCTCTCTCTCTCGCGCAGAGAAAAATATTTCGTTGCTGCAGAAATAATTTAATTAAATTGCCTGTCAGAATTAATCTTCTACAAATTTATCGTCACACTGAGAATTTGTAAATTGAAAAGAATTTTGACTCGTTGTCCCATCAAAGTTGTTTAGGTAGTTAGGTTCTTTTTCACTTGCGTTCTTCATCTAAATCAGTTGAATCTTTTTCTAATCGAACGAAATTGACGATAGATATTTCGTAATAAAGATAATATTATCTAATAAAGTTTCTGTTTGTCACGAAAAATTCGCCTTTTCAAAAAACACAGTTACTTTGCTTGTACGAAGGGGCAGACAGAATTTATGCAGCGATATCTAATAACAATTCGAGAGCAGTGTGACGCGTTTTAAACGTCGAATTTTTCACGGATCGCGTTTATCGCGTGTCGTAAAAACTTTTCATTTGCAGTTTTTTTTCTTCTTTTTTCTGCGTCGAACGTGGCTCGAGATTAAGCGTCCCAATAATTTCGATTCGAATCGTTGCATTTAATGTTGCGTTTAGAGCCCGACCGGAGATCAATATTCAACCGGATGTACTGGCGGCTTAAGTGAAACGCCCAGTGAACCGTATTGTTTTCATATCGAACGCGTTTTATAACGCCTCTTTTTTTGTTTTTTATTGTTGCGTCGTTTAAAATACAGCAGTTTAAAATACACGTGTTAAAATTTATACCGAGTATAAATGTTTCGAACGAGCTGCTTCTCGACAGTATTTGTATCACAGTCTCGACCATTTTATTTCTAACAAGGGTGAAAAACAATTACAACGAGACAATTGGAGTGCTTTGAAAATTAATCCTGTATTTATTAAATATGAAATGTTATTAAATAAATATATATAATAACATATAATATATATTTATATATGAACAATATTATATCTAATAATTATTTTAATAATATTTATATTTAAAAAGAATGGTCTTTAAATGATTCTTTATTCCATCGAAAATAAGGTAGGATAATTCGAAAGATCGAGAAATTGCCAAAATTTATCTTCTCATTGCAAAAAAAAAAGAAAATGATATTATTTCTTATAATCTGTAGTAATCGATAATTTATTAATTTAGTATAAATCAAAAATTAGAGATTGACTTGTCGTTGCTTCTTTGTTCCTTCAGCTTGCCCTAACTTTTTTATCATAGTACACGACACGGTAAACGGACATTTGAACGTACAAATAAATATTTTCGTGCGCAACGTACGTACGTACAATATTTCCCCATTCATAGTTGATAGCAGCGGGATCCTTCGAAAACAGCGAGGAATTTTAAAGGAAGTCGCAATATCTGTAATGGTTGTTCTGTATCTGTTCAATAAATATGAAAAGAGAAGAGACCAACGGGTGGCTCGGCCATCGGGCGAAGAGGGTAAAAACGGGTGGGGGAGAGACTCAAAGGGCATTTCCTTCCTTACTATTATTATCCTTCCCGTCGTCATATCCATGCGCGGCAGGCTTTTGTCCTTTTACACACGGGAGCAAGCAAAAGGATCTTTCCGCAACGAGACAGATAAAAAGGAACGATTTCACAAAAGAGCGTTGAATGACTGTCTTCCGTAAGATCGATTTTCTTTGTCGAACGGCCTCCTCTATATTTACGTGGAATGTGCCATTCCTGCAGTCAACGGACAAATATCTGTCTATTATTACATCGGTAGTGACGATTTTTTTCTAGTTATTCTTACGTAATTTTCTCTTTATCTCTTCTTTTTTTTTAATCTTTTTTAAAGATGCAAATAGTGTTTTTGTCGTAATTTTTTTTTCAAGGGTCGATTTTCGTTATTGAAACAATTGCGTGTACGGAGCCTTTATCTTCCATTACTGAGAAATAAAATAAAATTTTCTCTTTCCGTATAACCTATTTTATGCCATAACTACAATAACAGTTGTATAACCCGATTTATAGAGAAATAATTCAATATTTAAATACGAGTAGGAATACTTACACGAACGCTGTAGTTAATTACTATTTTAGTTCCGCGATTGTCAAATTGCTAATTATCAAAAGTAATTAAATAATCGTACAAGGATAATCGAACTAGATTAAATAATAATACACGGCAAATATACGTGCATTTTATTACAACTTATAATTACAACTTTCATCCTATTGCAACGAAAAGTTTCTTTTTCTTCATAAACATGCCCACTACATTTGCACAACTTTGTTCAATATATCGTTTTTAAAATTCAATTACTCTACTTACAATAAAAAAAAAAATAGTCATCCTGTGATGAATCGATCTTTAAATTATGAACCATTAAAACAAAATGGTAACTATGCATATTTTGTTTCTTCGTTCACCACACCGTTTTCAAAAATTCATTTACTCACAATAAGAGAAGAATGGTAATCGATCTTCGAATGAAATGGTGACTCGTATCTATATCTCGTCTCTTTGTTCAATTACTTACAATAAAAGAAAAATGGTCATCCTGCGACGAACCGAGCTTCAAATTACGAACCATTTAAAAGAAATGGTAACTGTATATATATATTGTTTTTTCGTTCATTATATCGGTTCCAAAATTTATTTAATTTAACAAACTAGTAATTCTGTGACGAATAAAGTTTCAAACTACGAATCACTGAAATGAAGTGAAATGGTAACTGCACGATAAAAATAAGATGATAACTCTGTGTTGAATCGATCTTCAAATTACCGAATCACTGAGATAAAATGGTAACCACGTTACCAAAATTCATTCAATTCGTCCTTGCGACGAAAGAAAAAAAAAAAAAGAAAAAGAAAAATGTGGCGAATCGACCTTACGAAAAATTACGAAAATGGTAACGATACCTCGTTTCTTAAGCTGATCCTCAACGACCACCGCCGAGATCATGAAAACGTTACCGACGCTGCCGCCGACAGCCATCGACGCCAGCAAAAGAAGCCTCGCCATTCTGGACCACGCTGACGATAGAGTGACCGGGGAGATATCATGGTCACTGTCCAACGAGTTCGCCGCCTTGTCCATTCTCATTTCCGACTCGAACCCCATCATCCCGGCCAAAGTGCTCGTTGCACCTGTGTAGCTTGTCGTCGTGTTCATCCTGAAACTGAAGAAGAAACGCGGCCATTTAGCAAAATACCGGGGGAGGAGAAACCCGGGGCGGGGATTTTACGCGCGTCAAACACGCCAAGTATCTTTACACGTGACTACCGGAAGAGCATCGCGCAAAGCGGCAAAAACGAGCGCCGGCGAGCAGTGAAACTGAAATCGTACGGCTCGTACTTTTTAATTAAAGAGAGGGATAGCAGAAAAAGGGGGAAGGGGGAGGGGGACGAAACGGCGGCTTCGGTCTAGTCAAAAATTCTACGGCATTCGCGCTACGTTGCACGGATGTTTCGAATGGATTAAAAGGTACTTTGTGTTTTCTCTCTCTCTTTTTTTTTCTTCTTTACGAGCCGACGAAACGACGACCGCGCGGAATTTGATCTTTTTCATGTCACGTGTATTTGCACGGGGATAATAATTTTTTTTCCTTGGCGAAATGTTTACAGAAGGGAGTAAAATTTTCACTGGTTATTGTGTTCTTCTTGCACGATCTTTGCTTGTCATAATTTCAAAACGAATAGCTGGAATTGTAATTGAATAATAATAAGTGGTGAATAATAACTTGAATTATAATTACAGTGAATAGTATGTATATCTGGCGATGATGTTAACAACTATAATATTAATAGTTAAAAGTGACAAGAAACAAACGTTAGAATTTCTTGAATTTTTCTCGACGATTTTCCATCGAGTATGTGAAAGATTTTCCAACTGACTACATTCCACAACCAACAGTTGTCGCTAATAACCTTGTAATGTGTAATTCATTTTTATGCACTTTTACATTTTCACGAACGTCATTGAAGAAATCTAAATGGAAAATTGTTTCTTCTACGTGTTATCGCAATTAACGCAGCTCTTTGGGTATTTTATCTATTTCTCCACATTACGCGCATCGCTTCATCTTCAAACTTTTCACAAAAATGCATAAAAATCCTGGTCTATAGCGATTAATATAAAATTAAATTTCTAATTTAAAAAAAATCAAAATATACGCGGAAATTATTGTAGAAATGGAACCTAAATAGAAAATTCCTTCTATCTATATAATCAGTACAGTATTTGGATATATTTCGCATTTCCGTCAAATTTTACAAAAATCCGTAGCCTGTAGCGACTAAATTTCTAATTGTAAAATAGAAAGGCAAGAGTCAAAAATAGGAGAACGGGATCAAAGGGCAAGTACATAAAAATTAGCGAGACAATAGAGGGAAGCGTGCTCTTTTATCCTCCATTGCTCTCTCCTTATACGTGCACGGCTGAGCGAGCGGTAAAAAGGACATTGTTCCTCGCTCCCATTATTCCTTGTTTCGCTTTATCTGTTACATCGGATTCGTATAAACGCTGCCGGAACCCGGGCGAGCAAAATGGGACGAGGTCTCGCTGAAAATTTCAAACGAACGTGAGCGCGTAGACCCGGTCAAAGGACCATTTACACGCGATCCATTCATCTTGGCCGAAAATTGGCCAGGTCCCAGGGCAAACAGCTTCAATCGTAGCTCCGACGATTTCAAATCGGCTCGCGCTCGCCGAGGCGAGTCCAAAGGAAGCAATTAGCGTTTGCCTCCTTGCGATGCAAATTCACCCGAACGAAATTCTGCGCCAGACCTAGTAGCGGCCACGTGTTCCGCGATCGCGCCTTTAGGTCGAACACGACTGCTCGCTTCTTTCTTTTTTTCTTTTTTCCTTTTTGATTTCACGCGGTCGAGCAAAGAAAGGGAAAAGAAACGAGTTTTCGCTGTGTCGGTTGTCGCTAATAACCTTGCGTGATTAAATCTTAAAATGGAAAATTGTTTCTTCTACGTTTGGTCTCACAATTAATACAGCTCTCTGGATATTTTATTTCTTCTCTCTTGTTTGCACGTTACGTGCAATGTTTTTTCACCTCCAAATTTTACTACAAAAAAAAAAATGCATAAAAATTCTAGTTCGTAGTGATTAATGTGAAGTTATAATTTCTAATTATAAAAGAGAGGAAGAGTTCTGTTTTTTCGTTTTCTGATGTCACGTGGTTGAGCGCCCGCTGCGCTTAGGTTAATTGCTTTCGCGTTCAAGTAAGAAGGGAAGGAAAAAGAAACGAGTTTTCGCTGTGTTAGTTGTAATAACCTTGTGTAGTTAATTTTTAAAATAGAAAATTGTTTCGTAGTTGATACAGCTCTCTGGATATTTTATTTCCTTTTTCTTGTTTGCACGTTACGTGCGCTGTTTTCCCACCATGAAAATGAATAAGAATCCTAGTGAAATTTCTAATTACAAAACGAAAGCAAGAGTTCTTCTTTCTCGCTTTTGATCTCGCGCTCTTTTGGTCGAGCTGCTGCTTTTGGTTAATTGATTTCGCGTACGAGCAAGAGGAAAAACGGGGAGGAAAATGCAAAGGAACCACGAAGCAGAGAAGAAGAAAGAAAAAAGAAAGGACAGGAGGCTCCTTGATGTTGCACGAAACTTGAAACACGGCGTTCGTGTTTAAAATCAAAGAACCGGCTTGCAGCCATTCGATACCGGGTTATTAACCCGCGTAAGGCCTTTGAGGATTAAGGCGGACACGCTGACAAGCCTAATTGCAAGATATTGATCAACGTCTGTTACGAAAGACGGCGCAGCGTTTTAATAATCGTCCCGTTTGCCGCCGTTTTACAGTGCACCCTCTTTTACGTCGTAAATTTTTTGGTGTCGTTTCGCCGCAATAAAGTCGTTCGCCAGTCGTATTTCACTATCACCGATACGCTATACACTCTGGTAATAGGAAAAGGATTTTTCTCTGCGTTTCATCGATCTACGGATTATTTGAGATTGATTGAGAAAGTTGAAGTAGAGAAATTTTATATTGTAATTACAGTTCGTGATTATTGGATTTATATGGTTTATACGGTTATAATTTCTCCGTATGTTAATTTAGTACGAGTCATTCTCGCAAATGTGGCCTTTGAAACATGCAGGTCGCACTTGTTGCGCTGTTCTTAAATAGCAAAAGTTCTTGTTCGATTCTTTCGAGGGTGAAATAACATGGAATATCGTATTTGTGTACCTGCAGCGGGTCGTTAAAATTTCACAGATCGGAACAACGGTTCTGGAGTTTATTCACCAGGCAAACCTGTTGAGTCGTATTGCATTTTATTTTCGCGATGTTGCACATTGACGTCGAAATAAAAAAGTTCAGAAAGATAAAAATAAATACAAGTAGAAAGAAGGAAAAATAAAAGACCACGCATGTTCAATTCCGCTGTGTTCTTTCGATCATTTTCGATCATTTAGAATTTATATTTCTCATAAGTTAAACAAATATCTCAGATTTAAACGAGGTCAGAAAGAATTCGTAGTACACACGATTCTTCGATTTATGTTAAACATCTTCTTAAATTCTATTATACTTTTTATCACTGAAAGTGATTTTAGCGGGGGTAATCTAGAAAATCGAGTGCAACGCTAATGCAACGAAAATTAGCGATTGGTTGATTTGGGTCACGTGATTCGCGAGGAGGCGTGGAGTAGACCTCGAGTAGGAGTGGCGTTGTCTAGTACTGGGCGATCGCGCCTGTAATTTGTTTTGTATCGATTCAAATGTTTGTATATCAATAAAATTTTATGGCAAACAAGTCGTCTTGCTTCTGGGCCTTTCAGTGAGACGAATCGTACTGGGGTACAAATCGTGCAGTTTTTTCTTTCTCTCTTTTCTTTTTCTGAACGAAGTAACGCGATTGTTGCACGCAACTTACTTACATTTTTCTACGAAATATCGCGATCGTTTGCTAAACGCGCACCCTTTGAATTATCCCATTGAAGTCCCCTCCCGCCCCCCGTAGCCACGCGATCTCAATGGAGACTCTGTAACGCTGTTTCGCTGATGTGAATCAATTTATGTAGATTCTAAAGACTCGATCGAGACACGTTTTCATTTGCGGCGACAATGAGGGAAAGGAGGCGAGAACCGGATTCGAATCTAACTCGATATCGGGGGCCGGCGAACGCGTACGGTACCATCGTCAAGGTGTCCGTCAAAAAAACCTCAGTTCCTTTATTCGTGGCAAACTGCACGACAATCGGATCGGTTTACGTTTCGACGGAGAAGAAAGGTGGGAAACAGGTACCAGAGGCGTGTTAAACCTCCGCTACGATTTCTTTTTTTTTTCTTTTTCATTACGCGATATTGGGTTTCATGGGATCGATGATGATCAAGTGTGGTTCAGATCCGCAGAACGGGCTGAACAGAATGCCGGGCGCAATTGATCGTATTCTTTCTATTTACATATCATTTTCAATCCATTGACACGCTCGGCATTGTGCGGTGCACGCTGAGGCATCGGAATTCGTTGATCTCGTTGCAAATTTGATCGACAAACGAGTGTTAATTAGTCGTGTAACCACGGGAGGTCATTTAATCCGTATAAGGATAAAAGTGAAACTTCTTTGACAATGTTTCGACTGTACGAGTCGAAAGTTCCGAATAATATACAATGTGTAGCGTTTGGCTACGGTTTGACTACTTGTAGCAGTGTTTGTTTTCGTTTTTTGTATTTATAAAATTAAGCGTGGTTTTTTTAACTCCCTTTAAAAAGTAATTAGCGGTTATCTTCTGACTCGTGGTTCTTTTCTTCTGTTAAGAATGTATAAAACACACTTTAAAAACACACGAAATAAAGAGATCTTTTGACGAATAAAATGATACAGTGTTTTAAATTTAAAACTAGAACCAGCGACGGTTCAAGTATAATATTCGTAGCAAAGAAATAAAAGTTCAAAATGTTAATAATACAACAAAGAACACAGGCTTTTGTTAATATATTTTGTCAAAAGTTACTCGAGTATCTAAAAATATACTGTTACATGTATATAAAATCTTCATAGAAAATCATAAATTGACCACTTTGACGACTTTGGCAGTTTTAAAAAGCTAATGAGACTAATGAGCAAAAATTAAGACATTATTTTATTTCATGAGTATTATAACGAATAATAGAATAATATATTATACTATTAATTATACTATTATTATTATAATTATTATATAGTATTATAATAGTATAATATATTCAATAATAATATTAAAATTTAGAATAATATATTATACTATTTCCCTCCAAAATGTAAATATATAAAAATCTACATATTGTATCCAACTTCAGTCATAACTGACTGACAATGAGTTTAAATATAGATTCGGTTCAGGAAGAAAACAACACGATCTTCGCGTGTATTTGTATCAACGCAAGAAAAATACCGAAAGATCTTTTATTTCAAGGAGAGACGACACGCAAAACGAAAGAGCATAAATCGACATTCAGTTTCCATGTAAACCGCACTTGCAAGTAAACTGCGCAGTCCGACATAACCAAGTACCTTGGTAAAAAATTTAAAGCGTACAAATAGAAATTTCGCATACGAGAAACCCAGTACACATTTCTCTCCTCAACGTTTTCCAAACATTTGAAAAATGAAAAACTGCAGACCAGCCACACGAGAACCTAATATTTTCCTTCTCAATAATTTCTCGTATTTTTCGAAATCTTTCGAAGCAGCTTCTAAAATGATGAGAAGTGACGAGAAAAATTTGATTATCGACTTCGATCGTAGTTCGGTAGCTCTGGCGTTGAAAAGCGAAACGTTGAAAATGTCAACGAGTTTCGAAGAGTTTTGAAAGGTGAGAAAAAAAGAGATTACCCTGTTCTAATTGAATAATCACCACGACGAGACGCGTGAACCGATGCATATTCATTCTGTGTTCCAGTGGCACAGAGAGAGAGTGTCTGAGGAAGTGTCTCGCGAAGCCAACGTGGCAATCAGTTTCTCTCACTGCCCGCCTCGTTTGGTAGAGCACATTCATTTATATCGGGCGAAAAGATCGCCAAATGGGGGATGGGGGCATAGCAATTCATAAAGACGTCAGGCAAGGTAGGTGGTGTGGACTGACGTGTTCTAACAAGTCGCTCAAATTACGGCTCGTCCTTCCCCGCCAATTTTTGTTTCTCTGTTTTAACCCCTTTAAGCGTTTCGTTTTGTTTTGAGAATGTGCACTGGCGTGTACTAGATTCTAATCTACTAAAGTCTACCTAACCTAATAGTTTCTATTTTTTTTTTTTTTTTAATTATATTCATCAATTTTCCTCCAGCGATTTTCTCAAAGATTAGAGAACATACCGTAGCGGAACGTACGATTAGTCTAATAAGGAGTTATCGATCACTTGGGAAGGGATTGATCTAATTGACATACGGTTTCGTAATAAGGGCAGACGTTGTATGCTCAGAACAAACATTATGTTTCGAGATTATCACGTGGAAGCTGGCATTCCCGCTGGATAATGTACACATGCGCAACGCGCGATATATTATAACCGATGTTATAATCGCATCAGATTATCGATTAAGGGATTGTCCTAACATAAACCTTTGGGGGATTGTCCAAAGTGAAACTGAGACCAGTATTAGAGACTAGTAACGTTGTGTATTTTACTACGTAGCTTCGGTTGCTGTTGCGTCTTTCTGAAACAAAGTTCCTCCCCAGGATGAAACTTGCTACGTTCCATTAATAATCACAAATTAATTTGGATTATTTTATACTCCATATACACATATATATAGAATTAATAAAATTTAACTAGTGGACTGACTATTCAATGATCGAAATTATCGAATAATTATGTTTTTTTATTAATTGTGGCGTCTTAATTTTAAATTTAAAATATAATTTTAATAGTTGATATTTATTTGTTTTTATATTATATACAATATAAAGATTTAGTCATTTTCATTCGAATAAGTGAAATGAATTGATTTTGAAAGGGGCTTGGATTTGTCAACATCAGCTAGCTCCAAGGTTAGTTTTTAAAATTCTATTGAATTTCAATTATTACAATTTGATAATTTTAACAAATTTTTGTTGGTCCTTATAAGTATAATAAAGATAAAAATAAATGTGATCCTTCTTTTTCGATCCTTCTAAAGGGACGGGAAATATTTATTTAAATATCGTAACGCGGTAGAATTCTATAAGAACTAGAAAATCTAGAAGATTGATGAGAAACGCATTAAATGAAGTTCCACGAGCCGAATAATCGGAATGCGAGTAATGCGATAATCCTCGGATATCTTGATTTATTCCTGCTTAACTTGTACCTTCAGGCATTTAAATTGAAATTTAAGAAATATTTTTTTCTTTTTCACCTGTAGCTACTTTTTTTCTACGTTACTGGGCAACTAGAATCACGATGTAATTTTATTATATTTGACACGCGTTACGCGAGAACTCTAATTTATTGTCACATTATATTGATACGATTAACATGCATAATACGATGCCACGCCTTTGGAAAGTACAAATAAATCATTGAACGAAAGAAACAGACACGAGTGCGATTTGATATTTCATAAAATCAATGTGTATTTCCACAGAAATATTTCTCTTTTTATTAATATTTTTTCCACTTTTGTCCCAAATTGTACATTCATACATACTAAATATTCTACGTGTTTTATTTTAATCTTGAAATAGACCATCGGGGGTGTCACAGTCTCTTCTAATTGTAAATTAATAATCGTACAACGTGTTGAAGATTTACGTAATTGTCTACCAAGTGTCTAAAATTATACAAGAAAAATTTTATTTCCATTCGCTAATTTGGCATAAATTAATTAATATTCGCGTCGATAAACTTTTACTTGGAGCCAACCTAACTTCAGTTTTCTATTAAAACTAAAATTGAAAGTCCACTCAAGGATTTATTATTTCATTCTTTACGTTGAAGTTATTTTCAACAAACGTAACAAGCACGGCGCTCGAACGATAAAAGTTTTTCTATTTTTCAAGAGTTTTCAATGCAAGATAAAACATTTGACTGAATGAAATGTTTGCGATAAATTTCTCAACATTGGGGACAAGGTAATCTTTTCGTAGCAAGCACAGTAAACATTCAACCAGACACTTAAACGAAGAAGACCACTTTCCTTGTTATCAAAAGCTCCTCTACCTAAATTTCTCTAGAACGGAGCATCACACACCCCAATTACAGCGGTTTCGTCTCAAGACGAGCGTCTCTTTCAAGCCTTTCCAGACACTCAAGACCTCTCACATGCTTATTTTCATACTGCACGTCACGTTTCCGCTAATTATAAGAGTCAACTTTTCAACGAAACCACCCAATCGTCGACGTTGCAATGTTACTGCAGAGATCTTGAACAAAGAAGAAAAAAAGAAAAAAATTGTACCCCAGTACGATTCATCTCACTGAGAGGCCCAGAAGCAACTGTTCTGACTAGGAAATGAAGACGACTTTTTTGCCATAAAATTTTGAATCGATAGAAAACAAATTACAGGCGCGATCGCTCGGTAGCAGACAACGCCACTCCTACTCGAGATCTACACCACGCCCCCTCACGAATCACGTAACTCAAATCAACCAATCACTAATTTTCGTTGCATCAGCGTTGCACCTGAAGAGGCCCGATTTTCTGGGTTACCCCCGCTAAAATCACTTTCGTAAAATAGGAAACGAATACTTTTGTACTCGAAATTTATAAAAATTCAAGTATCATGAATTTGAAATCATTAAAAGATATTTTCTACGAATTTAAATCGACCTCTTGTACGATTCTTTTTTCGCCATTTTACTAAACTTTGACACGTCACACGTCACACGTCATCCGTCATCCATTAGGATTTTCCCGACGGTCAAAGTTCAATAAAACGGCAAAAGAAAATTGTACAGCAAGTTTCAAGTCGCATGATGTGAAAGCACCTTTCAAAAAGGAGAAAAGAAAAGTCAAACTTAGAGTCTTTAAAGGAGAAGTTTCACGCTTCGAAACAAGGCAAACTGGATTTCGTTTCGCGAAGTTGTAAAAGTTCAAAAATCGACGACCTTTTTTCACCGAACGTCGGAATACTTTCGGTTCGTCTCTGCGTGTGCGCGCCGTGTGGTCGAGGAAGAAGCAATTAAACGAAACCTCGCGACGTTTACGTTCGCGTCGATGAAATTTCGCCTCGCAAACGAGCTTTCTTCCCCGCGACTCCGTACTTTCGCCTTTTTTCCCCGCGTGCGTTTTGTTGGTTTTTAACGACGTTGGTCGGCCAACGTAAAACCATTTTTATTGCGCTTTTGTGTGCGGGGGCCTGGCGGCGCGAACGATCGCGGGATTTCTTTCTGGGAAAAAATTTGCATCGTTAATTCCCGTCACACGAGGCCGGGACACGTAAAAAATATACCGGCTGCATTTGACGGCTCTCTAACTCGATTCTTCATGCCCGCTAGTGTGACGCGAGTTCCGCGCATCCCCGATCTGTATATCCATATCAAAAGTGGCGGAAGTAAAAAAAAAGAAAGTGGCGCTCTCTTTTCTTTTTTGCTAGGAAATTTACATGTTACTTTCGCGGTCGCCTTTTCCTCTTTTTTTTTTCTTTTTCTCTGACCGAGACAATTTGTATTTCGATGAAGAGTCGATCGCTAATGAGGAAGGGATCGCTAATATCAGAGAGGGAAGTAATTTCACTTTGCAGCTATTCTTTACTATTGAAATTTTTCTATCGTCCAATATTCTGTATTTTACTTTTTCTTTTTTTATTTAAAATTTGCAACTATTCTTTACTATTGAAATTTTTCTATCGCTGAATATTCTGTATTTTCTTTTTCTTTTTTTATTTATTTAAAATTTGTCTTAATTCGCAGCTATACTTTACTATCGAAATTTTTGTATCGTCGAATATTCTGTATCTTTTTTCTTTTTTTATTTGTTTCAATAACTATCCTCGGATGTTGCATAAATTTTACGTGAAATTCCCGAAAGAAAGAATTAACAATTATGATAAAATTGTATTCCAAGTGTTTTAATAGAAAATCTAGCAATAAGTGTTTTAACAGTCAATGACTTTTGTTTCAATAATTATCCTTGCACGTCATGTAATTTTAATTTTGGAAGGAAATGACAATTTCGAATATTTTGGTAAATAATTTCGTTTAATTAGTTGATGATTGCGCACAAAAATATTTCGTCTTTTTATCAATGTACTTTCACCGTGACCCTTCTTAAAAAAAAACAACCTAAATAATTTGAAACCTTGGAATTTTTAAAAGATAAAAATTAAGCTCTTTCACAAGTTTCTAATCCATAATTTTTCTCTCTATATATATGTTCCATTATATTCAATCGATGCACGTGAGAAAATTCACAGTAAATAAAAGAAATTGAAAATTAATCGATCGACTCTGTAAATAATCCGTACGTTGACGATAGTCTTCCTTTGCGAGAAGATAGTGCGTTATAACATAATAGTGTACACGCGATATAATTGAGCGTTGAAAATTAATAATCGAGTATCGAAATTGAAATTATCATACATAGGCGCTCGCTTGTCAAAACGGAGGATGAAAGGGCCAAACTTCGCCTAATGAAATTCCGTTTGAAAATTCATAGGCCACTCCAGCCCGTGACAGAGACGCCATGTATTGATTATAACCTCGCACGTGTTTGCACGCGCGTCACGAACAAATACAGGGAGAGGCAAGGATCGCGGAGCTTATCCAGAGTTACGAACACCAGGGCGATATTATTTATTAAAGTTTGCGCTATATCTCAAACAATCGTATAAACTGCAGTCTCCGCGGTGTAGTATACAAATCGTAATGGCATCCAGCCAATAGGTTGACCTATAACTGTCGATGTTATCCCACGAGTTGTATACACTGTCGTATAATAGCGTGGTATGCCGTTCTAGACATCATTCTTACAACTTTGACGCTCAGTCGTGCGAAAACCCGTATGTTTTCTTTTTTTTTCAACCTCGGTTGAAAATGGAGAAAGGAACGTATTAAGAACGTAAGAGATATAATTTCTGATTGTTTGAAATTAATCCTGCTGCATTCTTGAGTTAATAAATTTTTTGATTTTGAAAAGGAAAAAGCGAGGAGCGTAATTGAACAGTTAACGATAAAAAATTGTCGACAAAAATTGTGGTAACTTCAAGAAGAAAGATCCATTTTAAAGCTCCCATTTCATAGCTTAAGTATTTTCAAAAAATGATTTTACATTATACAGAGGATGGGAGTACCTTTTTCTCGAAAACTGTAAAAATTCAAACGTCTCTGAAAACAGTAAAAAATTCTCTTCGTAACTAGATTATTTTGAAGACTAAAATCTGCTCTTTGCAACGAGCTATCAAACCTTGTTGTATGGTTTTTTTTTCACTATATTAGTGAACTTAAAATTCAAGAAATCTTAATAATAAAATAGTGAGAAAAGAATCGTACTGCAAATTTTAAAGAGTCGTCGCAAAGACGAGACTTCAATTTTTAAGACAATGACGGATCTAGTCATGAAAAAAGTTCTTTAACATTTCCATAGATTGAATTTTTACAACTCAAATATTTTTGTAGTTTGAATTTTTGCAATTCTCGAGAAAGTGTCCTAATTTTTCCATTCGCTACGTAATAAAAAATAATCTTTAAAAATAAAAAAAAACATCTTTGGACTGTCAAAGTAAAGGCTTTATTTTTTATAATGAGACCACGTGGACTGTTATACGATTTTCTTTTACAAAGTTATAACAATCTAAATTATCGACCAATTTTTATTGGTTCGGTTATACTCCTCACTGTAATATCTTTTTCTTTGTTAAAATCTGAGGCAAAGTTCAAGGTTTGCAATAGACAAACGTTAAGACTATAACTATAATTTTGCACAGAAATTTTATACACTTACAGCTTTCATAAAATGTGCAAATAAAAGCTCGCGCGTTTGAACTTTTCCCCGTTCCTTTACGGGCATTAATTTTTCATACAAACTTCTCGTACTTTAGTCAATGGTAGATAGTTTCAGCGTCAAACGTGCAGAAATTGTATTTGGACTGTTTATTATTAAATTGAGGAAGCAGACGTTCTGCAGTTCGATGGACTTTCGTGTAACGGGTAAACAAAAAATAAACTGTCCAAGCGCGGAGTGTGTGAATAACAACTTTTAACGAACTATTTAACAAGCGCGCGTTTGTAACTGGAAACTTTCTCGTTCGAAATTGCGTTTCTTATTAAATTCCGAGTTTAAGGGCGGCTTGTTGTGACGCCGTAACGATAACGAAGGAAAGAAAGGGGGACAGAGGAAGAAAGGGCGGGAGAGAGAAGGGAAAAATGAATGCAAGCAATAGCGAGTGAAGTTGAGAACTGTCGAGAATTGCGCTTACACACTGTAAATAAATACACGCTGTACATAATTAGAAATATTTCGCGAAAATTAAAAAATTATTCGTACAATGCGTGCGATGAACTTTCTTAAATCTTTTTTAATTAACGTATGCAATTGTGAATAGATCATGAATTTTTATGGACTTTTATGAAAATGTATTTAATGCAACGCAAGAATTAAGTTCAATGTATAAATTAAATTGTGATTATAATATTATAAGTATAATTATATTATATTATTGTAATTATATTTATTAAGTGTTAATTAATATGAATATAATATATTAAATCTTTCTTAAATGTTTTTCAATTAACGTATGCAGTTATGAACAGACCATGGAGTTTTATGCGTTCACGGCGTGAAAGTGCATTTAATGCAACGCAAGAATTAAATTCAACATATAAATTAAATTATGATTATAATGTTATAATAAGTATTATAATGCATTTTAATTATATTTATCGATATAATTAATTAATATTAGTTGATATAAACCTGTACAATATATTATTATATATTACATTCATTATAATTTACGTATTTATCATATTACAATAACTTACACGAAACGAATTCGTGTTCGCAAAAACATAAAGACACGCATAATCCGCGATCCACGAATGAAATCTAGCGCAAAGACTCATTATCCTATTTAGAAGTTTAGAAAATGCACAGAGCGCAACGCAAAACGCGAAACATCAGCAATGTCAGAACAATCCGCCGTTTCGATTATTGCCGCGAATCAAACGGACACCGACGGATGCAAATCATCCGGTGAAAATCCAACTGGCGAATGGTAATTCACGGGGAATTTAATTAACTATCATTAGCCCTTGGGATCGATAGAACGGATTATCCGGAGTGTTTGAAACGTACGCGCCGCAACAGCCGGTGTGTCCGGCGTGTCTTTTTCCTGTCGAAATCAACGCCAGAGGACCTGTGAAATTGCGATAAGAGGAATATAATAAAGCTGCTGGATATCGGCCTGGTCTCCCTTCCCGCCCCCGCCTTCTCCACCCTCCCCTCTCCCAAGCGATTAAAGGTTCACGGACGAGCGCGTGTCTGCTAGACTGCTAGACGATGCAATTTATCTGCTGTGTGTCGTGACGCTTGGCGAAGCGTAATATTGCCGATGAGATATTAAAGGACCAAACTTGAGAGAGTTGGTGTGTTGGTACCTGTTTGGTACTTGGCGGTACCAAACAGGGAGGGAGGAAGGGGTTTGGTCACCTACGAATTGGCCATAATTCAAAGTAGCTCGTTCAATTACGAGGGTTAACCCTGCGGAGGAGTATTTACTCGTTAGAGTGACCAATCGGCCGCACATGTCCCCTAATTCTAGAACTATTGAACTTACTGGAATTATATCATTAATTTGCAATTTTTCTGATTCTCCGGCAAGGATTCGGTTTAAACGGAGGATCTTACCCTCCCTTGTCGTGTTTAACATTTAGACTGAACTACTAACGACTGAATTATTGAATAGGTGAGAAATGGCACCTACGAATGATAACTTTTATCACTGAAAGTGATTTTAGGGTAACCCAGAAAATCGGGTCTCTTCAGGTGCAACGCTAATGCAACGAAAATTAGCGATTGGTTGATTTGGGTCACGTGATTCGCGAGGGGGCGTGGGGTAGACCTCGAGTAGGAGTGGCGTTGTCTGGTACCGAGCGACAGAAGTTAAAATAGTAACGACCGAAATTAACACAGAGCACAAGATTTTACATACTTACATACTTACAAAAAAAGAAAAGAAATCTAGAAACTTTTAAAAAAATTCGTCGTTGAAATTTGATAGTTAATGAAACTCGAAACTGGGTACTGACTGGGTAGCCAGTCGTGAGATGGATGTTTGTCGTAAAAGATAGACTCGTAAAAGCCGCTCGTTCGGAGGAAATTGGCTTTGGGAAGTAAATTCGGAAAAGTGAGGATTATCTTGGCTCTACCGGTGACTAAGGAATGAGATTGGAGCCCGCAGATACGTTGCACGGGCAAAGTTTGAAGTCACGATTTTGTCAGAGGGAATGTCGGGACGTTTGCTTAAAGCCAGGTAAATCTAAGCAAATTTAATCACACAATTCAAAATAATCCAGCAGTCTATCTTAGTAACAAGCGCGACATGTTTCGAGGCAACGTTCCCGTTAATTTTCAATTGTTTGAAGATGTTTTCAAGATGTTTCGACGGAAATCTTTAAATATTCACCGTATATCTTGCAATTATTTGAGAACAATTCTTTGAAAATAATGAATTTTTTTATAATGCAAAAATCAAGATTCCATTTTATCCATAATTGGAAGATGTAAAAAAATTTATTAACATTTATTTGTGAAAAATACGATCATTTTAATATATTGTTTAAACATAAAGTTTTCTTGCAAAATGGTATACACCAATAAATTCGTGGTTGAAAAACACCAATTTCATCAATTTACACAGAAACAGTATCTTCGGTAATTTCCGAGATATTTGACAAAATATGTTCCCAACTTTGAGGGTAGTTTTCACCCCTTCAACATCGACTGTTTGCAGATAAAAAAAAAGCACGGGTCAAATGTTTGTCTGAAAACTACATTTATGCCAAATTTCATCAAAATCGATGATTAGATTTCCCAAACACAAGATAACAAACTTTCGCGAAACAATGATTAAACGTTCTCAATATGAACGAAGATAATGATTAAAGCAACGATTGACAGTGTTACATCGCGCAAACTTTCGCGAAATAATAATCGAATATTCTCATAATGTGAACGAATAATAATGATCAAGTATTCTCAGTGTGAGAAGGCGAAGAGAAACGTAGCAAAAGTCCAAGGGAAGAAATGGAAATTAAACGGACCAACGAGAGAGATCAGCGGGCTCTTACCTCGTCGAAATTTATTATCAACTTCAGAGAGAGCGCGCTCGTTCTGCCCGTATGCGCGTCGCGTTGCTTTACGTTAATTTGCAAGGTTGGATTACGACGACCGGGGAAAAAGTTTGTTGGATTTACGAGGTCCGAAGGGAGAGCCGGAGAGCACAAATCCGGAACATCGAGTACAAGTCTTGTCTCGTTAAAGAATACTGATGTTGCTTATAGTTTGCCTGTCGCCGTCAAGAGGAAAACTCGATTGGCCTTTGGAATAACATCGACTTTTATTCGAGAGGATGTCCGACGCAATTAGGATGGTTATCGGAATTTCTCTCTACTCGTATACAATACGAATGTTCAAATTTTCGAATTTATAGGAAGTTTGCGTTAATTTAATTTTATAACGTCAATTTGAAACAAATTTCTACTTTCGTTTTTTGCCAAGATGGTCAAATTTGATCGATTTGTGATTTTTCGTACGATGAATTTTTAGAAATTTAAACAATCTTTGAAAGTTCGCGTTCTTTATTGTATTGCAAACATTTAACTCTTCAATAAATGTTAATTAAAATCCGCAGTTTAATTATCATAGCAACGTAAACTAATATTGTTCATCTCAGGTTATTAATCAAGCAGACCGCGAATTTTTATTCCGCGTTTAAATCTCACATTCTCCAGCGTACAAATGAAAAGATGGAATTATTCGAACGTTTTACGTAATACGCATCTCCCACATTACGCGCATCCCGTGTAATTTTGCGCTTCGATATTTCAAGCTTTGTCATTACGTAAAATCTCATCAAAAAGTTAACGTTATACCCTTGGACTTCTAGTTATTAGCGATAAGTCCATTAGCGAATCCCAGACGAAACGCGTCTCTCTCTCCTTTTTTCCTCCTTTCGTTTTCTACATTCATTAACTTTTTCCCTTCCTGCCGGCACAACGTCAAAGTATAATTAGTTTGTCGAATCGCGTGTGTTCGACGTATATCTGTACATCAAAGAAAACCGTGTTTTTCACTGCGTTTAATTTGGACAGATACCACATACCGCGCAATTTTTTTTTCTCTCTCTCCCTCTCTCTTCTACCTTGCACGGTATGGAATAGTTATGAATGTGAATGAAATTTTTCTTTCTCCCTTTTTTTTTTTTTTTTTATTCGCCTAGGCGGACATGCATGGTTTCGTGTGGTTCGCGTCGTGCGACGAGATACATTTCATCTGGTTCCGGTTTTACATTTATGTTTGTTTTCTTTTTTTTTCTTTTTACGCGTGTCTGGATGTTATTTAAAAACCCATATATTACGCGAACACGAGTTTGCACTCCAATCGAACAGGAAAAATGGAAATGTAAATATAAAATTTGAAACATTGATTGGTAAAGAAACATTGAGACTTTTTACGTATTGTTTTTTCTTTTTTCCCGTTGCAATTATATTCTTCCGTCGTAATTTTCTAGATTTAATTTACCTTACGTAATAATTCACATTTCGATTTGGAAGCCAAAGTGAAACTTTTCCAAGTTGTCGCATTGGCTTTCGGTACACTTTAAAAACCTCATGAGAGAAGCAGATGTACGGCTTTGCTCTTGATCTTCTTCGAGTCTCTCTGTCAATGTTACATTTTTCGTGAGTATCGGAGTCTTATCTTGCAAAATTCAGTCGTAGAAATTGGTTTCATTTTCTTCCTCGACAAATTGAAATCTAGATAAAAGCATCGAAGATTCCGAGACAATCTGAGAAAAATCTTCGTTGAATAATTTCAAACTATGATATGATCATTGTGAAACCAAATCTAACAATAATAAGAAATTGAACGACAACGAAATAAAATTCCATGTAGAAATTTTTTCACTGATTATTAACATTGAGAATAACATTATTATAATAACTAAAATCTGGACCCAACGAAAACTAACGAGAGTTTGATAATTACTTCCACAAAAGTTGAATGACAAAAAATATTTTCCACAAATACATTTCCACGTTTCTCCCTCAGAAACAACATGATCACTGTGAAACTTTATTTGAATCCATGAAGAATATAATAACAAGAAACTGAATAATAATGAAATAAAATTCAATAATTATTATTCTATTCTAATAAAATCTTTATCCCACGAAGAATATGATAATAAAAAAGAACGAAATGAAATTACATGTAGAAAATTCACTGATGAATATTCATACGATGATTATTAACGTTGCGAGCAAAGTTATTGTAATAACTAAAATCCGGGAACCAGCGAGAACTAACGGGAGCTTGGTAATTACCTGCCGCGAAAGTCGAGTAACAAATACTTTCCGCAAACACGTTCCGTTTCCACTCTCCGTCCCTTTCTCAAAAATTCTACAACGCCGTGTAATCGCGAGAGCTTCAATGTTCCACCGAATATCTTCCAACTCCCGGCGGACCGGACCATTAACAACCAATCCTCTCATTAGTACGGAACGGTTAATTACAAGAGGGGCAATTATTTCATCGGATGAAAATTAAATTTCCGTCGAACCGTTCTCTTCGTTGCCACCGTTTGGCGGAAAAAAAAAAGAAAAAAAAAATGAAAAAACGATTCAATTGCCGTTGAAATGTTTTGAAACTTTCACAAAGCGTTCGAGGAGGGAGAGAAAAGTGAAAAAAGGAAAAGAAAGGAAAAAGATCGTCGTGGCACGAGTTTCTCGCGAAAGAGAGAGAAAGAGAGAGAGAGAAACGAAAGACTTCGTTAGCCAGATTCGATTGCCGACTTTTTTCTCGTCCATGAAACCGACTGCTAGCCGAGTCGGCTGCCCTCTTCTCTGCTCCTCATCCTCTCAGTCGGCAAAGAACCGAAGGCGGACAGGCAACTTTTCTCAAACATATCTGCAACGTAAGTATCCGCGCGATGACATAAAACTGTTCTGGCTTTGGAGTTTCGTTCGCGAACTGTCCAAAGGATTCCTCCCGAGTTTGTTGCCCGGCGCCCGGACGAGCGAAGCAAGAAGGGGGAACTTCTTCAAGTAGATTTACTTCGACTGTCGATCCCCCGCATTATAAGCAGCCCCGGCAACGGGCCGCGCCGCGCCGCGCCGCCGAGCTATACCACCCGGTTGCTGCATTATGAAATTACTCTCGCGCGAACGAGGCTGCGTGGCAAATATTTGCAACCGCGGGAGAGAATGCCTGCCGACAGCGAGCGACGCGAAATGCAATCAACCGTTCTATTTAGCGTCCGGGGGAAAAAGCTGTTACGACCAGCCTCGGTCACCTTAACGCGATACGCAGACGCGTTTGTATTCGTTTGTCCCTCTGTTTCTCAAAGGCTCTGTCCTTTCTGGACAGTTTTCTACAAACGCCCTGCTTTGCGATCTGTGTACTATCGTGTCGCTCATGGAAACGATTCAAATTTTTTTTTCCTTTATTTATTTATTACTCTTTATTTACTTATTATTATTATTATTTATTATTATCACTGAAAGTGATTTTAGCGGGGATAACCCAGAAAGTCGGGTCTCTTCAGGTGCAACGCTAATGCAACGAAAATTAGCGATTGGTTAATTTGGGTCACGTGATTTGGGAGGGGGCGTGGGGTAGACCTCGAGTAGGAGTGGCGTCGTCTGGTACTGAACGATTGCGCCTGTAATTTGTTTTGTGTCGATTCAAATGTTTGCACATCGATAAAATTTTATGGCAAAAGAGTCGTCTTCATTTCCTAGTCAGAACAGTTGATTCTGGGACGAATCGTACGAGTCGTGCAGTTTTTATTTACTTATTTTCTGTACTTGTAAACCATCGCTTTTAACGGGTTGACGTCGTCGAGGGGGAAAAAGTCGCTTCGTTCAGCTTCTCGACGGCGACGCAAAACGTGTTCGTGCACGGTCCTCGTTCGCACGTAGGGCAAGAACCATCCTGCCGCTGCTTTGGCACCGCGCGCGCGACGTGAAATAATAACGAACGACATTTGCGAAATATCGCGGAATTAATAAGACGTAAAATTTTCAACATTTTAATGGAAATATCTCCCGGGGGCGGCGTCGGCGGCAGATATTAACGGAGGTCCGGGTGGAATGAATGAAATTGTTGAATTGAAAGATCTCGTTTCCCCGAGCGGGCGAGATCCGTTTTAACCTGAATGAAACGCTTCTTTCAAGCGATTATTCCTTTGACGAAGTAGAATTTAATATAATGACATATTATGGCGTGGAATAAAGATCGCCCGGTTGGCTTTCGACTTCGGTAAGAAGCCTTCGTTCCGAGTTCGTTTGACAAAAGGAACGAAGAGAGAAGGAGAGAGAGAGAGAGATCGTTCGGAAATTCCACGTTTCAAGACGTTTCATCTTTTTCTTTTTTTCTTCTTTCTTTCCTTTTTTTTTAATCCGGTTGACAGATGAACGACGAGACAGTTCTCCGCTCTCTTGAACGACTGGAGGAAGCAGGAATTAATGCTCGTTGACTTTTAACTAAAATGGCGGCAACGTTTTCCAGGAAGCAGTCGGTGCAAAACGGACGAGTCCGTGTTCCCTTTGTGCTTTTTCAATGCTTCAATTTAGCCGGGGATTATATCTTAAATTGAACACGACGCGCGAAACGTCTGGCAGCCACGGTTGTACATTTTCTTCGCGTTCCCGGGGTTTTCCCGGTCTCCCATTTCCCGAGTCTATCTAAAGCAGTTCCGACTGGCCGTCTCTTTCTCGCCAGAAAGAAAAACAACGAACGCGATGAGATCGGTATAATCAGGCTTGAATCTTGGGTAACAATGGGATATATTCGTTGTTTGCCGGGATAATTAAATTAAGCTGCTCGACTGGAACTGCTTCAGCAAGCTGAAGGATCGCCAGGCCGAGCATCGTCAGGATTGTTGGTTTAGGATTTCGAAACGTTGCCGGAAACGTTGCGCAAGATTTCGGTTTTCCACTTCGGGTTTGTACATTATTTCAATCTCTCGTTTCTTCGAAGTCTACTTCGAGTTACGCTGATTCACGCTGGTAGTGATTAACCAAGAGAGATTTACGAAGTATGTATATCGGAATTAATAGTTTAAAGTTTCTCTACTTTGATATTCAAAGTTCAATAAAATAGTACAACAAATCTTACAAAATTATTGTGAAGACGAGACTTTAGTTTCCAGGAACATGATTAATCTAGTCATAAGAAAAATTTCTTATAGAAGCTTGAGTTTTTATAATTCTCGAGGATAGTGTCTTGGACTGTCAAAATAGAAATCTACTTTTTATTATTTAAAAATCGATCTCTTTCTTTACGAAGTTATATCAGTTTAAATTATCAGCAAATTTTAATTATTTTCTTCTCTGTTAATTGATAATATTGTGTTAATGTTATGTTTCTTTCAATTCGTAATATTGTGTCAAATGAAATGCTTAGCATATAATAAATATTTCGATGCTCTCTACATTTAAGAATAAATTCCTCGTACAAGGATTCATCGTAGCGATATTGCCAAAAAATTACATCGAGTGTATTGTTTTTTGGTCGAGTGATTTGTCAGTTGGAAGATAAACAGCTGTTGTTTCGTGACAACAGCATGAAACAGAAAAATCGGGACGGTGGCATGGAGTAATGGATAGTGTAATGGATAAAGCAATTAAAACGTTTTTCCGTAGACGTTGCTCCGTGATAAAAGCGCAGAGCGTTTACTATCGATTTCAGAAATGAAGTTACTGACCGTTCAGCAAACTATCGCTTCCAAGTTCTATACAATCAATATGGTGTACACGTCGCTAGTAAACTAACACGTGCACTTATTGTTCAAAAGCGTTCGGTTATTTGCTCACATTTCCTCTCTTTATAATTCTTTGTGTTTACGCGCAACATATAATAATATCGTCACGATTAAATTAAATTTTACAAGTTACTGTACAGGGTGGAAAAAAAACGAAAATTTGTTCGTGACTGTCATAAATGAATTCTACACCTTTGATTTTTTAAACGCATGTAAAGACTCTGCCACGAAATTGGCCTTAATTTTGAATTTCAAGGACAAAAAAATTTTTCTTTTTTCTCGCATTGTATTCTACTTATCACAGGGGTAAAACTTTTCCAAGAAACCATAGATCGCAACTTAATAGTTCTCTTGAAAAATAGCAAAACAGTTTCTTAATCATTTGACACGTGCGTACTAACAGCGACTTTACGATTCTGAACGCGTAATGTTTATATTTCGAACAATGTTAACAGTTAGTTTTACCGTTTGATTATTTAGACTCACAGTGATGCTACAATGATTATGATAAATCAAATGTTAGTGAGGCCTAATACGAAAATTGTGTAAAATAGACATTCACGCGTCGAGAATCATAAAGTCGCTGTTAGGACTTGCGCGTTCGCAACGTCAAACGATTAGAAAACTTTTAAAACTCATATTTAAGTAATAATTAAAAAATATTACTATATTATAACAAAACGCAACAACAGGAGTGGACCTTTTTTTTTCTTTCTTTCTCTTTTTCCTTTTTTTTCAAACAGAGAAGAAATAATATTTACGGATCTCTAGGGGACAACGTTGCTTTAAATCCATCGTCGGGATATCAACGAGAAACGCCCGCTCCATAAATCTTCATTTCTGGACAATTACTTTGCAATTAAACTTCGGCGGGGACAACTGAACTGCACCAGCGAAACTCTCGCGCCGCGTGTCCCCATTTCCGACCTTTAAAAGCACATTTTTCAACGGTTAGTGGAACGGTTTTTAGATTCACCTTAAACTGAACAGAGACACGGAAATATAGAGCCAGATAGTTTCATTCGTCAAGCAATTCAAATTGTAATTTATGGAAGAAGCGTTCGAGAAAGGCCCTTTTTATTGCATTTCGTGTAAAATAGTTTCTAGGATAAGAAATCACATCTCTGATGTGATTAAAAAGGAAGGGGAAAAAAAAAAGAATCATTTTCTTAAAATCGTAGTTCACGCAGCAGTTTTACACAATTCTCCTTTTAAAAGAAAATTTTTCTTTCAAATCTTCTTCTTCTCTTTCCCTTCTTTTTTCCTTTTATGCGATTCTTCCATATTAAGTAGAATATATAACAAGCGACAGTAAACATTTGACGAAAGGCAATATATTGTACGTTCAAAATATTAACATTTTTCTAGCAGAGTATAGAATAACAGTAGTCAATTTTGGAAATTTCGATACAATCTCGCAATTTGTAACAAACGAATTAACAAACATAGTCCAACATCAATGGACGCCACTGTAGTCATACAAAAAAGAAAAAGAAAAGACAAGTCTTAACTAAACAGTATGTACATTGTTACAAGATGTTAAGTAGAATGTATAACAAGCGACAGTAAACATTTGACGAAAGGCAATATTTTGTTTCCCCCGGGAATTAAGGTTATAACAGATAAGACCGTCGTGTGTCAATATACTCTTCGGCGAGCGTGTATGTACTATATACTCCCGTACATACGTACGTACGTATGTACGTATCTCTACGGAAGAATCGTCGACGAACCGGAAATAATCGCGCGTCTCCTCCCGAACCGGCGTCTTCGCCAAGTTCTCTCCAGTTTCATTCGCGATCGTGGCGCATTCCTGCGAAGAACCCGTTGCAAGGACGCGTGGCAATATAACTTCAATTACTGTGTCGCGTATCGTCGGACGCTTTTATGAAATTTTTACGAGCTCCGCAGAATCGCTCGTGCATCGCCTGAACCCAGCAACGAACCTCACTTAAGCGCCGTTTACTTAAACAAGAACGGCGAACTTCCGCTCGGCGGAAATGAGCGCTTCCACGCTCGGACGGCCAAACAAATGGCGTCGCTAACTCGATTTGAATAGTTTCGTTATAACGTCGCGGTTAAACAAGTCACTCTCGCGCTGGCTGCCGAAAATCTGGCCGGTTTAATTATTTCCGGCATTACTCTCCCGATCGCAATCTCCGTCACGCTGTCTGGACGAGAATCCTCTCGTCAAAATATTCTACGTATATATCTAACGATAATAACTGAAATATTTAACGATTTATACAGTTGTGATATTTTGATATTTAATTTATTCTATAATATAACTATAATACAAAAATAATATAAATATATTTTAATTATCGGTATTAATTTTGACAAGAATGTCCGCGAGCAATTGTAAAAAATAGAAAATGTGGAATCCGTCATATTGAAAGGCCTGATTGTTCTGCAACCAACTATTAAAACAACGAGAGATCGATGAAAAGATGAGAAAAGAAAAATTGTTCTTCGTAAAAATCGTGTTATACGTGTTATAACTTATAATTAACGTGAACTTAAATAATAATAATAATAATAATATCAGGAGATTTGAAAAAAATAGAATTTTGTATTTTTTTATTTAAAACGTAGTTATTCGAGATGATTAAAAGACATTGATGCAGTGATAGAATAAAATATTGACTGAATTGAAATGAAAAAATTCTTCGCAATAAATTTAACCTCTTGCACTGGAATAACGTGCCACGCACGTCGGGAATTTTTTATCCCAAATTGCAACATTTTCTCAGTTTTAGGTATATTTAAATGTAACCGAGGCAAAACAAATGATAAGTTTATTACTTGTTAATAATTTCTATCGAGTGATATACCGACGAGTTACTGCATTGGCAACTGGTTCGGTCACTCGTTATGGTCCGCGAACCAGTTACCAGCGCAAGAAATTAATACGAAATAAGAGCGATAAAAAAATTTGTACCCAATTTCTTTTCTCTTGATTAATTTAGTTACGAAATCTATTTAGTGAGGAATTATTTGCGTTGTTCCTTGATCAATACTTTCATTATTCGTTGAAGAGATTTTACTAGGTACATATATATTTGTCGATAATCATTGAAGAAAATCACGGAAATTTAATTCGTTCTTTTAATTCGTCTATATTATCTACACTTTCGATTTACGAAGAATTCAATACTACCTTTGCAATTTCTTAATTACGAGTTATCGTAAATGATGATTACACTAATTGCACAGTGATTTTCGTTCGAACATTCCATTAATATCAATCTCTCTTCCTTAAACCTTTTCAAACATTTAAACCCGGCCCGGTGATTGATACAAGCCGGATTCGAGCATAAGAAATTGGGTTTTGATAGTGAGATACAGTTTGAATATTTCAGCCAGCGAGGAAGACGGGGAATTTCTTAAGCAACCGCGGCTTATTGTACGCGAAAGTGCTCGTTAAATATTATATTTCCGGGAATTTTCCCCTTCTGTTCAACGAGAATCTTATTCAACAATTTAATAAAAACTTTGTAATTTTCATTGCGCGGAGAGATTCGTACGTGTTCAAAGTACGAAGAAAGTAGATTACGAAGATTTTCATTAATCTCCGCGCGGAATTAAACGTCGATCGTTTTCTATTAGTTGTTTCCTCTCGCGATGGGAAATTACTTTCTCTACAGTTTTTTTTTTTTTTTCTGTAAGCAATTGCCGGGCAATAAAATTTTGAAATTCTTCCTCGACGATGATACGCAGTTTACGTGCGCGCAAACGTGGAACGCTGGCGATATTGTCAAAAGGAATTTTCATTTCATTCGCGCATCAATTTCCTCGGATAATTCTGTTCCCGTAGAGCCGGGCAACGGAGGTTTCTTCGTTCGCTGAAGAGAGACGCTATTCGCACACTTCTCGTCGTGCGAAACGTCGGTGACTTATGTTAGAAATGTACGTTGACAAATTATTTTCGATTTTAGTCAAAATAAGCCACGACGCTCTTCCAATTGTAGCGAGTCTTGGTTTTTGAAAGGCAAATTTCTATTTCTACTCTTTTGAACGATTTCAAACTTTTGAAACGGTGAAAATCTAATGGAGAAGGTAAGGGATTCATAATTTGAATTCGCCCAAGAAAAGAGTACGAGTAAAATTCAAAATTCATTTAAAAAAAAAACGTTTTTTGAGTAGAAAATATAATAAGCTTTCCAAAGATATCGCTCAAAGAACAGCAACTGTGCAAACCAACGCTCAAATGTTGAACATTTGACGGTTCATGCGACACTGCTTAATATTGCGCCAGTCTCTCGAAATAATTAAACGAAATGATTAATTATATTGATAATAATTAAATGACTATGAAATAATTAAATGTGAGAACAAATATCGCTCGTTTGCTATTACTACATTTTATTTTCGTTCAATGCTAAATTCAAGTTGAATATCTTAATCAAACACGTCCACAGTGCCAATATGGAAGTCTAATTTTGAAACCAAAAAATAAATTCCCCAATTAAATATTCTCCCAGCTTATATTGAATTCTCCGATATAAAAAGAAAGCCAAAAGAAAGAAAGAAAAATGGAGGAAGATTAAATTAAAACGGTATTAACCTACTAATTGCGAAAAATCATTATGGTCACTATGAGCTGTCTACTCTTCGCAAATCGAATTATACCCCATTTTTAGAGCAATCGATTACCTTTCTAAATTAACCGCTGTGCCACGCCAATCGTTTGTTTTCAATTTTGCGCCGAGAACAAAATTTAATTGCCAGCTATTCTCGATCGTACGTTTCGGATTTCTAGCAAACTCGATTATTCGATTATTTCGTTAGGTTGCTCGACTTTCGATCGCCGCAGTGACAATTTATACCGCGCGCCACAAATGAAATTTCAAATAACCATGCGAGATGACGAAAAGCGAACATAGGCAGATTAAATTTTCACGCACATTGTTACCGTTACAGGGAAAGCTCGATTGATGGTAGTTACTCCGGCCATAGAGCAGTTGCCCCTAGATTGATGGTGTGCACCCGATGTCCAGTTTCGCCTGTGAGCGAACGCTGGTCGAGATTAATGAAAAAGTTAACCCCAGTTAAAAGTCAAGGAATTTCACAATCGCGAATCATTAACGTTAATTACTCTGTTTAAAAAATTATTTGCCCATTCTTTAGCATCTTTTGATAATCTCTATGACAATTGTATTAAATTGAATATAAAACAATTCACTTGATTTATAAAATCTAATCACAGGAAGTTATATATCATTATATATTAATATTAATTTAACTTAGCATCATCTTTATTTTCTAGATTTATATTGAAATGAAATTTTTTTTATACGAAGCAATAAAATTCAACCAGCCGTTATTATATATTCGCATATATTGTTACTATGTGAATATTTATATTTCTAATACAGTACATTAAATGTTTTAATCAAGTCTTCAGAAATGAATAATCTGAGATAATCATTTAAGTATAATACAGAGAAAAATTGCGATATTATGCAATAGAGAAATATAATAAAATAATGAAAATAACAAAAAAAATATAACATACTGAAGTTGTTTCAAACTTTAGAACAATAGAACCTCATTTTCATCTATTATTTAAAGTAGGTGTTTCATTATGTTTCATTTATATTAATATTCATTCGGGAAGGGAGAATGAATGATGAACGCGTCGATTGCATTATGCACATCGTACATGTTGCGTTCTACACAATTGCGTTGCATTATGAGTTACGTTGTAAAGATATTTCATAAATATTAACTGAGCAACTGAGTGGTTCATTTGTAACGAATTAAGGGAAGCAGTTAAAGTAATTAAACGTGCGATATATAACACACTGCTCGTATCTTATCTTCGTTAGTATCGGAATATTGAATGTTACATTTGAATGCAATCGATCAACTCATTTGGTTAATTCATTATTACTTATACCTTATATCCTGTATTTTTATTTTTATATTATATCCTTTGTTAAGCGTCGAACAGATTAATTCGATAATCAGGTTGATAATTTCATGCGTGTTTATTGCATATAAAATTGTGCGTAGGCTTGTATATAACAATACAGAGTTAAACAAAAATATAATAGTTTGTTGCAACTAACAGGACAATGGGTGAAAAAAATTATATATAGATACTTTAACTATAACGAATATTATACCAATATGATCAGTGATGCTCAAAATTAGTTCTTTGCCCATATTCATTTTCAAATTACAACATACAAATCTACTAAAGTGTAAAATTCGTAACACAGAAACTCAAGTGCAAGGAACAGGGAAGAACGCAAGTTTCTACTTATGCGTCTTATTAAAAATTATTGGAGAATCACTAAAAATCCAAATCTTATAAATCTGTGAAAATTTCATAGAAAATTATAAATTGGTCATTTTAATCACCTATCTATGGCAATCACCTATCGAGTATCAGTGCCTGATTTTTCCAAATCGATTCGAGAGAAGGACGAACTCCGTTATTCGAAAAATTACATCACTTGCTCTCGAAAGGGTAATTTAGAAAGGCACAATGAATGCGAGGGTGGACGACTGACAGTGGAAGGCATCGATCGTGACAAGTGTCTAGACAGGAAAATATCGGGAAACAATAGACCACGTCGATTGTATGAGCTTGTGTGTGTGTGTGTGTGTGTCTGTGTCATCTGCGTCCAACATGAAGCTACCTCCATTCTCGTGGTGGTGCGACCAGTCACATTCTTATTTCCGTCTCCGACTTTCCTATATTCTAACTTTACACTTCTCGAACATGTTATTTCGTAATTTTCTATGCAAATTTGCAACTGATAGCAGAACGAAAATGACGGGTAATTTGAGACTGTACACCGGTACTTGCATCAGTCCTCGTGCATACGCAGGAAACGTTGTTCTATTTCTGTTTGACCTTTTTTCTAATTCACGACCAATGTTAAAGCGGAAATTTAATCACGAGAGGCATTCATGCACCTTTCGCGAGTATTCCAAACACTTCGAATCCGCGCGTTTATATATTACGTACATATTACCGAGGAATCTCGAGAGATTCGTATTTTATTGATCTCTCGATTTTCGTATCAGCGGTTGGATTAAAATTGCTGATGGTACTCGTCAACACATTTGAAAATATGCGCAGAAGTTACGAGATATTTATTACAATCGCACCATCCAATATATTTGGACAATTGGGAAATTGAAAATATCACATACAAGCATAATTTAAGAATAAAATTCTGAAACATATTTTAAGAACAATTCAATTACTTGTAAAATATTTAATGAACTACTCATCTACTAACTATACATACATCTGAGACTAGTATTTCTGAAGTATATTAATGTATAGTTATAATAAATGTCTTCAACAAAGATTTTCAGATTGTTTCATTGCAGAATGAATATTGTCTACAACACACGTAGTATATCTATAAATAGTTCTACAATATTTTCGTGAGTCATTGTACTTTTAAATTAATTCAACGACAAAAATAGAATTCTGTGTAGAATACAGAATTAATGATTTTATAACAACATAGTATATATCCCTATAAATACTTGTATTATACGTATCCAAATACTCTTGTGAATTATTATATTTACACATACTAGTTCAATAACAAAAATAGAATTCTGCATAGAATACAGAATCAATATTTCCTACGATACACATAATACTTGGATAGTAAGTATCCAAATTCACTTTCGTGAATTATTGTGTATACAAATTAATTTAACAACAAAAATAGAATTCTATAAAAGTACGAGTTAATGTTTCCTATAACACACATAATATACCTATAAATACATTTGTTAATCTGAAAAACAAACGTGCCATTATACGCACGGATTTACACGATCGTGCGCTTCGACCGTGTGTGTTTGTGTGTGTTTGTATGTGCATGCATCGGTACAGGCCGCGCAATTTCGCAATATACTCGCGGCGGACACGTTGATCGCTTTGCCATCTGTTGCCAAGTCGTCGTTGCTTCGAAAACGTATGAAGTATTTATGAAGGTTAATTAGTGCGCCCGACTTTATCGGCACGTTGGGTCGTAAATTAAAGCCTATCCCAGACAACGAGCTGCGTGTATCGTAAATTTTGTCGAATTAAGCGACTTAACTACGCATTCTATTTACGCGTCGTTATCACAGAGCACCGATGAATTAACTTCCACCTGAACGAATCTTTCTTAACACTAGAACAACCAGAGTGGTCAAAATGACCAATTAGTAATTGTCTATGGAAATTTTACACATTTGTAACAGCGTATTTTTAGACACTCGAGTGATTTTTAATAAAATATATCAACAGAAGTTTGTGTTCTTTATCGTATTATTAATTTCTTCTTGTATCTTGTACTTTAGTTTCTTTGTCACAAATATTATACTTTGATCGTCGGTAGTTCCAGTGTTAAATGCACAGTGACTTGACTATTCGAACGCTGAAAATTGAAACTTGGTAAATTTTGTGAAAAAGAAAAGAAGAAATCGTACAATGACAAGTCTAGACTGGAGCTTCTACTTTCGAAATGGATCGTTCGTTTTATTCTAAAATGTAGATACTTTCCTTCTCGACAATGTTATGAATTGTCACAGTGTGTGAAAATACTGAAATATTTTTTTCTTGGTCAAAATTACAATAGATTTGAAGATTGAAGATTTGTCTCTTTACAACGACTGTCAAGAGTTTGATGTATGATTTCTTCCCGCCATTTTATTAAACTTTGAATATTAGGGTTAAAAAACGAAAACTCTAATGTTTTATTATATAATGTTCAAAGTATAATGTTCAAAGTTCAATAAAATAGTGGAAGAAAATTGTAAAATGGTAAGTTTCATGGATTCATTGTAAAATTTCAATCTTCGAGGTCACGAAAAAAAATTGTTCAACTTTTTGGAAACATATGAAATTTTTACAATCACGATTTTTCATCGTCGTCGGTTCAGTTATTCTCTTCATCGTTTTATATTTCAATATATATTTTTATTATTCATTTTCATATCTTACGTCTAGAAAAATTATCACCCACATTTCTCAATTACTTAAATTTAAATTTCCAAAGAAAATGAAAACGTACGACGTACATAACATATTTTTGATAATATGAAAATCTTGATATTTGATACTTAAAGCAAGATACTTCCAGCTACGCCTAAGAAACGTGCAAAACTATTATTAGAAACATTGCACAGCTCTATTTATATAGGGTGTCCCAGTACTAATGGTACAACCGAAGAGAAGATGATTCCACGTGAAAACATTAGTCGAGAAAAGACAATAAAATTTTTTTCATTTTCGAGAAAATCGAGTTTGAGTAAAAATTGAGTTTGAGCTTTAGTAAAAAAATTGTATTCTTCCTTTACGATTAATTTTTTTTACGTAAGATCACCCCCTCGATTGTACCATCAATTCTGAGACATTCTGCATATCTACACTGTTCAATCGTCGTTATAACATAAATTTTATTCTACAATTTCACAATTTAACAATCGTAACTTGGACTGGCAATAGAAAACGACATGGTCTAGATGCTTGTGAGGGAAAGAGATGAAATTTGGATGAAAAGTGGATCGATAAAGAAAAACGTAGATCCAGAAGATTTTCCGTTTTGATCAGTTCACTTAAACAGTGCTAACGAGCTCGAACGATATCAAAATCTCGAAAGTCAGAAAACTGGTTCTTCGGGAAAAGCGTCGTTCTTCGTTCGACGTCTTTTTCGAGTTGTAGAGCAACTTCCACTGACCCTCGCTCGCAGCAATCTTGTCTTCAAATTCCACGAGGTTGGGCTCGCCGCTATCGATCCACACTCGCTACTTGGTGTTATCGACTCCGCGCGACTCGGCCATCATCCCACGACGATTCTGGGATTATCTCTGTCGAATCACGGGGGTCAATAGTCAGCAATCCCCGTGCCCCACGCTTATCCTTTTCGCGCTTCGATACTCGATGCAGTTTTCAGAATCATTAACGTTGAAGCCAACGGGACGGTGTTCGTCGATGCGTGACTGGATAGGTTAGAAACCGTTTTAATCATTCGGGATTTGACGATGATGCGATTGTCGATGAACTGGAAACTACGTACGGTTACTTGTACGCTAGAAGTTGTTTCTATCGAAAGATAAAAATAATATCTACCCAAGTGAGGGGTAAACATTTCTCGATAATTCGAGCTGTTGTAACTTAATGATCCGACGATTCACTTGGTCTCGTTTCAACCCTTTGCACTTCTTTGTCGAGTGTCGATATTTTTAATTTGATTAAATTGCCAAAGAACAAAAAAAAAAAAAATAATTGAAAAATAGTTTGGAATGCAGAGAGTTAAAGCATAAAGTCTATTGTACTTTGACAGTCCTGAGTTTTTCGTGAATGATTTTTTTTTTTTTTTGATCGTCTAATGAGAAAGCAAAGATACTTTTCCTCTTAGAGATTGTTAAATCCAAAAATATCGAAAAATTTTTTTCACGACTAGGTCCATAATCGTTTCGAAGATTGGAGTTTCTGCTTCGCAACGACCCCTTAAAACTTGCGGTACGATTTTTCTCCCCCACTATTCTATTAAACTTTGAATATTAGGATTAAACGAGAAAAATCGCAATATTCTCGTTGTTTGGTTCGTTTCTGTTTTATCTCGAGAAGCTTGAGAGCAGTGGCTTCAAAATGAGATTTTATTTTATTTTCGTAAATTATAACAATTAGAATTTCTTGGATTTTTATCATTTAACTATTATCGACTAACATCTAAAGTGAGATCAAGCAGACTGCTACATGTTTCTTTTTTATAAATTCATAGCGTATAATTTTCTTTTAAAATTTATAATTTGTATAAATCACAAATATACATATAAATATATAAATGATATATAATTATATTGTAATTATAATTAAAATTACAGTTACAATTATATACAAGTACATGTTTAGTGTTATGATTATATATAATATAAATTACGACATCTGCATAATTTACATAAATTATAAAATATAAACTTCCATGAAATATAACAATTGAAATTATCGAGAATTTTCTATCGTTACCGGTTCACCTCTTTGTAATCTCACTGTAGAATTAGTGACCTCCAGCTATTACTAGACGATTAAGAAGTCAGACACGAACCTAACGGGTGTGCAGCATTTAAAAGACAGCAACATGCTTCGCCAAGCCAAAAATTAAAAATCGTCCACATTCGAGGATTTTCTGCTGATAAACGAAGAACAGCAGGAAAAAACTTGCAAATTACAGCAAATTACAGTAATTTCGTAAAACGAGATTAATCCAGATTGATCATTCATAAATGAAACGACTAATTCCCAATACTCGCGCAGTCCAGGTGCACATGCACACCGTGAAACGTAAAACACGCAGCGATAAAAAGGAAAGAAACAAGCTACGTACGAGACGAATTTAATTTGCGCGGAGGAGAAACAGGAAGCTCGCTTTAATTACACGTGGGAATAGGGCAAGTGTCTCCGGCGGAATTCCAAAGTAGAAGCGGAGAGGCAAATTCGTCGCGGCGGAACGCAGCGAAACGCTAAAAGATTTCCAGGGAAATAGACCCGCCGATTGGACGACGACGCCCTTTGTGTGTCGGCCGAGCGATCCTCGCAATCGAATCTCTCGCCCCTCTCTCTCCCGCAAGCCTTCCACGGGGACACTCCCCCCTTTTGGTAAATGTATTCAACGTCGTTGCGCCGCGGCGAATTAGGTTAACGCTTCATTTCGCAAGACGCAAGTTCGATCCTCGAGAGAGAGAGAAAGAGAGGGAAAGAGAAAATTCGCGAAACCGAGGCGCGAAGGAAGGATCAGTTTTTGGTATCCGTGCAATTATACACTGATTGAGTGGCAATAACAGGAAGACATTGCAGTCTGATACTGGCGAAAATGATGGAGCATCGTTTTTCGGTGAATTATTCATTAGGCGAAACTCGAGATTCCTTCTCCTCCTCGAGAAGGTGCCGTTTAATTGCCGAGGACCGGGCGGCAGGCCCGGCTACGATTCATTTATCAACACGAACGAGACGAAACGGCCTTGGATTCACCGTGAAAACGGTGAAAAAGGGCCGCCGTATCGTATCGTATCATTTCGTTTCGTTAATTGTGCAGCCTTGGATATAAAAATATTTACCGCTCGTTTCACCCGTTTGTTCGAACATCGCGCACGCGGTTTCCTTTGACCCGATGCTGGGCTATGTAAATCTCGGAAGCGACTGGCATGTACACCTGGTGTCTCAGAAGTTTCGTCCGTCTTGTCAAGACACCTATCGGTGTCCATCGAAAGTGTGACGATTGGGTTGAAATTTAGATAATAATAATTGTTAATGGCGAAATACGATTAATAATTGTTTCGAGTATGAATATTTTGTAATTTAATATTCGTTACATGTATTTATACTTGAAGTAATTGTTACTTTCGTCGTTGATGATTATTATTACTATTTCTTATTATTATACTTGTTATGAATATTTACATTTATATTTATAATGAATATGATAAATATTCCTGTTGAATTTTATTTATAGTAAATAAATATACTAAGTATGTAAGTACGCGAGTTATTTTATAAATATAATTAATACGAACATTTAGAATAAATATCGGATTATAAAAAACAGCTATTAATATTTATAATAAATATTATTACAATATTTATTGCAATTATTCGTACGAATTAAATCTAAAAGTATCACATAAACTCAAGTGAGTTTAGAGGTTAGGAGACCAGCGCCCTCTAGTTAGAAATTATAACCAAACATACCTACACTACATGTTACAATAACTGTTAAAAATTCCTCACTTCCTTAAAAATTAGTCTAGAAAAAAAAACAATATTGAAAAGAATTTCTGAATCCTTCCTTGAAGACAGCACTCATTAAACCAACATCATCCCGTTCTTTTCACTTCACAATTTACTATCCACCCTACGTGACACGTCAGACCAGTTGTTACTTACAGAACGTACCAATAAAGTTCAAACGAAATATACACCGTGTATACACGATCGGCGATACACCGGTAGAGAAAAAGAAAGATAAAAAGAAGACCGATGGTGTATTTCGAGCGTAAGGTATTCGAATCAAAAGGACGGTAGAAATTGCTTTTTGAAAGTAAGCGTTCCGTGGAGGGGAAAGGGGCGAGTGAGTGAATGATTGGGCCCCGACGCGGCGGATACTGTAACGAAGCACGTGATTCTGTGGGTAGTCGAGATAAGAACCTTTCTCGTTACGTGGAGAAACGTAAAACAGGTTCTTGCCACGGGTTTAAAGCAGAAACTCGGCCCGCCAGGTGAACTCGTTTCATGCGCGAACGGGGGAATCCGCTGGCTCCGCGTCTGTTTAGGTATTCCATGGAAATACTCTCTCTACTTTGCAAAATCGATTCTATCCTTTGCGTCGTCCAACTGTGAAAATGTTGTGTGAATCTCATTATACTTCGCGGGAGAGGGAGTGAGCGATTCGTTACTACCACTGAAATTGATATTGAAGCGGACGTGTTCCGCATGTATCGATGATTTTAGCCTTTCATCGCTGGATAAGTGCGGCTACGTGCGATTCGTTCTTCCTTTAACTCGTCCATTCAAGCTACCTTTTGATTGTCGCGCATTGATCCCACCGGTCGGAGCCTCTTTTCTGTTCGGAGATTTTTCAATGGAGATGAATGAAGTGAAAGAAACAAACGAAAAGATTCGCTGATTCGCCTTTGCACTGCGTGAACGTTGCAAGCACGGGAAATATACATGCATGCGTGAATTTTTCCGATTTTTAAAAAAAGCAGTAAAACACGATGTTTATCGTGCAAGATCAATTTAATTTATAATTTTAATTAACCTGCCAGCAAATTTCCTTTTATAAATTAACCTTTTTCAGCGCCGAGAGAAAAAAATTATACCTGAGCGAAAGGCTATCCGACAGCAAAGTCGACGTAGTTTGATAAAGTTCGAGGGGAGAGGTATAAAAATTCTCTGCAAAAAAATGATAATTATGAAATTCAAAGGAGAACGTATTAAAAAATAACGTAGCCAGAAACGACGTATCGACACTTTGAAAATTTTAATTTCTAATTGTGAGAACACTTTCCAATATTTTTGCCATGTTAAACTAAATTCAATTAATTTATTAAATTCTATTTCAGATCAACCATTAAAATTAAACGGTCAAAGATAAAATTGTTTGTAATTCGTTTATTCTTGAATGTATTACATTTTGATTTGAATTATTGTTAAATTTAAATGCCAGTTATTATTGAATTTAAATGCTTGAATTAACTCGTTGAGTTGAATAATTTTGTTTGTTCATATCTTTTTGATATTATTATTAAATTTATTATTATTATTTAACTTTTGATATTACTATTAATTATTATTTTCAAAGAACATAAAAATACAAGTTATTGAATCTTTTAGTAGAAAATATACATTTATGAAATAAATTTGATTAATTGTGTCAGAAAGTAACAATACTTAATGCGTCGTTTTAAATATTTATTTCTCAACTTGACATCTCGTTTGACGCAATTATAAATTACAATCAATTCAAGTAGAAAGATCGAAAGATTTGTATAATATATCGAAAGATTTGTCAGTTTGTCAAAGGAAACGGGATTGGAAATTATGGGGAATTCACGTGCGTCAATTAGAAAGTAACGAAAGCTACCAGGCCAATTGGAACCACGCCAGAATAAAGAATTCTCGCGCCGGGTAAATAATGTATACAAGATGCATGCGTAACATATTTCGCATATCTCGAATATCCACCGGGTTCGACGGAATCTGCTTTATTGCATTTTGGCAGGCATTCAAGAATACTGGGCCACGGTTTCGTCGATATTTTCTTTTTCGAACTTGTTAACCGAGAAAGGCAAGTTAAATCGTCTTCATTTTTGCTTCTTTCTTTCATAATTCACCGCCCTGGTACCGTTGCCTTTCGAGGGGGAGGGGGCGGGGGAGGGGAGAGAAATTTATTACGCAATGTTTCCTCTCAGGGTTGAAATATTACTCGAAACGTTAAAAAGGTGAAGTGTCTTTTCAGATTTATGTTTGGCGATGAAAAATGGGTATGTGATATAGACGCTATATAGAGGCTATTTATTGTGTTTTATTAGACATCGTGTATTAGACGAATTGGTTTAATGGCTTTTGCGAAACTGTAACTCTCTTTTATGCAATGAATACGTCATCTATGTTAACTTATGTTCCTATTAAGCTTTCGAACGCTAATCCTCTCTTCAGCTCTTTTCCTCGTTCAGTCATTTTCTATGGTCTATTTGCATGGTCTATCGACACAAAACAAATTACAGGCACGATCGCTCAGTACCAGACAACGCCACTCTTACTCGAGGTCTACCCCACGCCCCCTCACGAATCACGTGACCCAAATCAACCAATTGCTAATTTTCGTTGCATTAGCGTTGCACCTAAAAAGGCTCGATTTTTTGGTTACCCCTGCTAAAATTATTTTCAATGATAATAATGAACGTTATCATAGATATTATTCAAATTCTTTATTATTCACATTAACTAACAGAAAATTAGAAATTACTCGCATAAAAGATTTCTACTGAATGTTAGAATATCAGGCTCTTTTGTGTAATAATAATTTATTAAATAACACTATTAAAATGAATTTACAACTTAAATGAATTTAAAATTTAATAATGAATTTTACAATCACAGACGTCTCTCTCAGTTTTACAATAATCTGCAAGTAGAATAATCTCAACGGAGTTTCAAAAATTAACAATTACAGGAGAATTTACGTTACATCAAGTACGGTAACTTACATTAAGTTACTAACAACTTGACAATTCGTAAAATCTCGCCAAGAATTATTAGCTGAAATTATTATTATTATTTAGTTACTTAACACTAAATATGTTACTAAACCACAGTCAAACTTCCACGAGAGAAAGTTCGTCACTGTTTAAGAAAATTTATTGCTGCTTGCAAAGTTAGCTAATAACGATCGTCTCAAACGGAAGCTGGACGCGAGTCGCTTAAATATTGAATACTGCACGGTCAGATATTCACCGGGGAAAAAAAGGACGATCGCGATTGGGGAGATGCATTGCGGCGCCGATCTAAAATAATGCTCTTCGCCAGCGCAGCAATACCGGCGGATGAACTACAATTGAAAATCGATGTCCACCCGGCAGTCCTCCCGATTTCTCCCCCTCTGCCTTTTTGTACGCGAAATCAAACGTGCCCGAGCTGGACCCGGTTCGCGTCCCGCGTGCGACGATCCCGCACCGCTGCGTCCAAACAGGTGAAAAACGCAATTACCGGCAATTAAGAGGGGAACGTTTGCCCCCGGCTCTCTGATTGCTCGACCGGGGGAATCTCTCCTTGCGCGAGAACGTCGAGACAATTAATCGTCAATTAAATCGCAGGCTCAGAAAATCAACAACATCGCGCGACTCGCGATATTTGATCACGAATAGTAATCAGGAAACGAGGAAGATTGGGGGGGATGAGACGCGAATGAAAATTTGATTTGCACAAAGTGAAGAGAAACCGGAAGGAGGGAAAAGAAGAAAGAAGTAAAAGCAAAAAGAGAAAGGGGAGAGTTTTGGAGAGTTCACGCGAACCCCCTTTGAAAAAGTCGCAGTCTCCTCGTTGGAAACGTAATTGAAAAGTTCGTGATGAAATTGGAGGGAGGTATCAACAATTAAGAAGCACAAGTATACCACTCCACGCGGTGAGATGCCGCTAATTTCATGGAACGTCGAGGATTAGTCACGGTGCGAAATAATTGGAAAACGCGCCGATAAATGGAAATCGATGTATCGGTCGGAGGGAGATTGGCAGTACGAAGTACAAAGCGATCTTCTCGATTTCGCTTTGCACGCAATCAGCGCATTTGTTTCTTTGAAATCTGTTTACACGTATAATATTTTTATTATAAACTTACTCGTAGAATAGAAGAATACATATGTTGAAAGATATATATATTTGGTATTAATACATCAATAATTGGAACACGTATAAAAATATTTTAAAAGAGGGGATGTGCCAACGCTTGATCAATATGAATCAATCAAACTTTTCCAAACGACTCGATACGACATGATAGCGATGACGTTCCATTTCAAAAGTTCTGAGTACCTCGATGATTGAATCCACCGAGGCTTTAATCCACCTCAGGTTAAATACTCGAATATCTTGTCGTTTTCGAAGATAATTTCGTCGACAAGCTTCGGACACGCAAGTACGACTTGGCGGAAAATTCAACGTGCATCGGCAAACCAAGTTTCGCCGAGCAAGATTTATTTATTTTATTAGACGAGGAAATGAAACCCGTTATCGGCGGATTTTGATGCAACTTCAAACGAGAACCGATATGTACAGATCCGCGTAAATCTTGATTTTTTAAACTTACAATTTTTTAAATATATTGTTTTTGCAAAACATATACACCATTAAATTCGTCGTTAAAGAAACACTAGTTTCATCAATTTGCACAAAAACAGTATCTTCAATAATTTCTGAGATATTCAACAAAATATGTTTCGTACTCCCAACTTTGAGAGTAGTTTTCACCCTTTCAACATCGGCCAATAAAATACGAGTCGGATATTTTTTTGAAAAGTACATTCGTGCCAATTTTTTATTAAAATCAGCGATTCTGGCTTCGGTTTGTTCCTTTGTTAGTCGTTGAAGGATCATCAACGAGGTCTTTATTCGGAACTTCCGAGCTAATCGTTTTCTTCCCATCAGTCGATGCTTAGTTACTTTGTAATTTAGACCAGAGGTGCCTGACTGGCGGCTCGCGGGCCCTTTCCCCTACTTTTTTCGCTACGCTACCCCCTTCCACTGCGTCGATCTCTCCACTACGTTGAAATTTCTTTACCGAGTATAAGCCCCACTCTCTCAGTCGATTTCTCAATTAATTTCTCTACTAATTGTAAAGAAGTAAAAAGACTAATGCAATAGAGGGGATAGTGCTAGTCAGGAAAAGGCCACCAATTAGCTAGCTCTGACAATTAACCACTTGCGCTGGCAACTGGTTCGCGGACCATAAAGAGTGACCGAACCGTATACAATAATTCGTCGCTTTCTTTTTCTATTGAACTCGTCGGTATGATATCACTGTAGATAGAAATTATTAAAAAGTAATAAATTTATTACTTTATTTTACCTGGGTTGCATTTAAATATACTTAAAACTGAGAAAATATTGCAATTTTGGGGCAAAAAATTCTCAACGTCTATAGACTCATAGTCTATTGGCGATCCTACTAAATTAGTGCATCGAAATTGCATTTATCTTTTGGAATTCAACGAGATTCCCACCGTAACACCAGCATCACGTTCCTGATAGACATGATTTCACCTCGTCCCATCGTGCGTGAATTTAAAGTACGGATGAGCGAACGAATCCGATGTAAGGATACGCGGTCTTTGATGCAAACTCAACTTGTTTCTCGAGCCTATTTCGTGCGTCACGTGCAACCTATTATGGCCCAAAGGGAAGGCTCGCTTGATGTCACGTTTCATCCTCTCGACACGCCATTCTGATATCTGACTGCGTGTTTCTTTTCCAACAACTCGTCGTCTAGAAGTGGATGTGTTATCTTACTTTCGCGTGTACCGCCTCCGTACATGCGTTCGGCTGGATTCTTCGAATGGAAATAACACTTCGTTTCTCATAAGATGCTATCGAGACTACTTGTTTTGATAGTTGGTGTTTGTATAGGTTTGAGAAAGGATACCGTTGGTTACGCAGAGACTTATTACGGGAAGCGTTTTGAAGTATCACTAGCGTCGCAATCGAGACACGATTGTAGCGGATGTGGAAATTGGATTGTAGAAATGTGATGAAGAATAGTAAATATAATATATTTAGAGAATAGTAAATATAATATATTTAGAGAATAGTAAATATAATATATTTACTATTATAATAATAATTTAGTAATATAATGGTATTTTTACTTGAAAAAGATCCAATCATATAAATTATTTTTATGTAATTTAGACACAATTAGTAACAGCTTTCGTTGGTACAGAAATTGGTAAAAACTTATGGTATATTAAAATATAATATTTTATTTATTTCATTCGATCGCATAATTTAATTTAGATATGATTCTAGGTAATGGTAAAATTTTCGTTGGAATAAAAATTAGTAAAATCTTGGTAGTACAACGTGACATAATGATAAAAACATAACTTAAAAATTAATTTAATTTAACCACGTAATTTAATTATATTCTAAGCAAATTCACATAACATTTTCGTTGAAACGAATATTAATGTAAACTTAATGTTACGTGTAGTGATATAATAATAAATTTAATTTAATCACATAATTTAATTATATTTTGGTAACTCAGATGAATTTAAACAAAATTCATTTACACGTTGTAACATGAAGTACAGTATTAACTGCGCGTTATGATATATTATAATGTTATTACATAACATAATATATTACAGTGTATTATAATACGAAATATAATATTAATTGTCTCCAAGGAGAAAGGACAATTATCTGTCATTAAAAAATTTTCATCTTTTCCCTTTCACCGCCGCGCTTTATCCCTCTATTTCCTGAATAATTTTAAATGGGATGTACGTGTAGCAATTAAACGAACCCTTTGTGGTGTGGCATGCATCCGTGCCCTTGCTGTTTAGTAACTCACAATTACTCCACATAATGGCACGTTGCATGTGCACTCTGTGTTACTTATTCCCACCCTTGGATTAATCATCTAAGGAAATTTCTTGCTTCCTTCAACGCACCCACGCCGCAAACCGCGAATTCGCGAAGCGATAAATTTCGCGCAAATATTACGGTGCACGTGTATTACGTTTCTTTAAATTAACTCGCGCAATAACGCAACATTTCATTTCCAAATTTTTGTTCAATTTATTTATACCATCAAATCGTATCTTTCAATATAGACAGAACTGTGAAAGAAAGGATTCGCTTGATATTTTATGGCCTCCATCTAGATTTTATAAAGTTTCAGGAAACTGAGATGTTTATAATTTTATTAATTAATTAATCAATATTAATAATTGTTATACTATGTTATAGCATATAATACCAATTAGTATAATTCATATCAATGCAATTTGTAAATTATATGTATACAATATATTGTAATATATATGTAATGTATTATGTATATATATTACAATATAATATAATATACAAATTTATTATATAATATATATGTAACAATTTAACATATTATATTTTAGTTTGCTAGATTTTTAAATATTTATAGAAAATATTGCAGGAAATGCACACATTACCAAATATCCAAAGTTCTGTACCATTCGACATGCCTACTGTAATTTCCTATCGAGCTACTCTCTCAATTCCATTAAAATACGAATTTGTCTGAAAATCCACGGTCTATTTACAGCTATCGTATGATGATAAATTATTCTTCGATCCTCAATGGACCAATTCTTTCCAATATCTCTCGAAAACGGACATTCCACCATCCGCCAGTTAAACCATCCCGTTTCCCGAGGAACCTTTTTATTACGAACGAAATAAAATAAAAGTTACGAGCCTGACGTCGCAATGCACCAACGCGAGAATGTACACCGGACATAGAGTCGTCGATCGTTTTCTTGACTCGGTGGCGATGGTGAAACATCACTGAGATCACGTATTTCATGCTCAAGAGGTAGTATCTTCGTTTAGCACCGGTCAGCTACACACACGCCTCCGCGTTCACGTGCGTTTCACAACACACTCGACCAGATATTTTTCGGATCGATATACCCTCGTTACTTTGTTATCGTTTTGCGCTCAATGTTCGAGGATATTATATGTATATATATATATATCGGTAGACGCTATTCGTCTCTGCCACGTTATCGATGACACATCTCCGCCATGGAGATAAAATTGTCGGCTAAACACGCCGGCGCTTGCCGAAGTGAAAGCACGTGCGCCACACGGTTCAAAAATAACACGAATAACACGTCGACGCTGGAACGTCTCCTGGCGTGGAAACGATATTTTCCCTCTGATTAATTTTTCGTTGAACTTAGCTCCGGAAGCTAGAGACCGGAAACTTGGAAAGTGCAAACTTTCCGATGTCTTGACGTCCGGTTGTTTTTACTTGCTGTTTGCAGGAGTTTGGGAATGCCCGAGTCGTACGGAGGCACGACTGTTGTTTTCGGTATTCTTCGGTTCCCTAATTCCCGGCCGGATGTCGAACCGATCGATCCTGTCTTTTTTTTTTTTTTAAGTAGTTTCTACTTAAAAAATAACTCTTCGCGATTGATTTCTGAACTTCTATCTTCATCCAACTACCACAATTGCTATTCTTATAAAATTAGTACCATCAGTCCCCTCTGTACTGAATCATTTTAGTTGATAAAATTTGTCACATGTTCAAAAACAACGGAGATATTCAAATGTTAATTTTCACTGGATCATTTTGTACTTTATGCCGATATTTTTATTAAAACACCAAATGTTCTACGTTTATTTTTTTCCTCGAAACTGGTTTCAACATTTCTCCACGATTTGTCTCTGAACTTCTGTCTTCTACATATTAATAATACAACGAATTCGCTGGGGATGGTTCCAAACCGCATCCCTACGGATGCCCGAAACCGCAGATGTATACTGTACGCGATGTGCATATTCGATATAGTTTAACACTGGCAGCGGGAAACTGGGTCGGTGACGATCCTGACAAAATTTCACGCCTAAATTCCGGTACCTCCGAACGCTCATTTTTATCGGAGAAAGTTTGTAACCCTTGACTCAACCTCGAACAATAGAACGTAGCAATAAGTAAACCGTGGACTTCTATGGATTCGTTTTTTAAATTTACATCTTTCGGTACAAACGTAGGATTCGTGGGGAAATGTGAATTTCAACAAATTTTGAGTTAATTTTTTTTCTCATTGACTGTGCAATTAAATTCGTTTTACATATTTATATATATATATATATATATATATAATACGAAGTTTGACATATATTGAAAAATAAATTTTCATTTTTTGAAACTTTCATCGTTTTTTTTCCCGTCGAAAACCTTTCGAATGAAAAAATGCGATCCAACAAAGATTTCCATCAGAGACATTAAAACAAAAAGATAGAAACATTTTATTTATACATTTTACGAAATAGCATAAAATGTATATAAATATGTATAAATTTTAAATTATAATTAAATATATAAATTATAATAAAAATTAAATATATAAATTTTAAAAATATAAATAACGCAAGTACAAATTATAATAGTTTTAAAAATGTTTATAGGTATATAAAATTTCCAACAAAAGTTATGAATTGGTCATTTTGGTAATTTTAGCGTTGAATATTGTACATGATACTGTATTTTGAGTATTACGTACATATTTTTGCACATTACTAGCTATAATAAATACATATACGCAAACACTTTTCGTAGTCACTGTATATTTTCCTCTGTTATTTACATTTTGAGTATTTTTGATCGCTGAATTTCTCACGAATGTATAAATATCCACAGCTTAATAATAACACAACATCTGCTTGATGAGATAAAGTGGACGTTGAAGGCCAAGTATCGATTTCACGATTTCATAATATTGACCTTCTCACGACCCCGTGAAGAGTCCTTAACAGATTGAGTCACTAGCAGTATTTTCTACTGAATATCACGTAAGCGTGTCGCAAGCTACGAGTGTTGAGGATACAGTCAAGCTGTAGCAAAAAATTTACTCCAATATCCGTGTAATTACGAAAAATGAAAATAATGACAAATTATATCAGCATGTAACGTTTTGTAGCCCACGCTTCAGCTGTATTTGCACAATAAACATATTTGAACACGATGCGCAGTTATAACCACCCACGTTTCGACCCAAATTATCCCTGAATATCCATCTGGAAATATGTACTCATAAAGTGTAAATGCTGACCGAGATATTCTGAGGTTCTCACGAGGTTACGCATTTTCTTTAACCCAAACAGATTACAGCCACTGAGTGTAATAAATTCTTCAAGAGACCAGATATTGTCACTCTTCATTTAATAATGAAACATGCATGCAGAAGGAACGTGTGAAATGTTCAGAATACATTATCACGTATATTTCACATAGTATGGTAATTATTATATAGACGTTTTTTCATTATAGATATTAATAAGTGAGTTTAATATTGAATTGGATGAAAAAATAGATATTACAGAAATATAATTATTTAATATTATATTATAAATGTATTATATTTATAAATATTATATTCCATTATAAAATTCTTTCCATAAGAAGAAATAATAGAAATTACATTTTATCTTGATGATATGAGATTATAATTAATATAATATGTGATGATGTAATATAATTTATATTATTAATATAATATAGCATATCATTTCTAATATTCCTAATATTAACAGATTACAGGCATTGAATGTAATAAATTCTTGAAAACTAGATAACATCACTCTTCATTTAATAATAAAACACATCCAGGATGTTGAATGAATGCAAAGTATTCAGAGTGTTCTTTCATCATGAGTATTGATTGGCAAATGAATTCAATAAAATTGAATGAAAAAATTAACAAATGTAATTACCGTAATATACATAATATCTATAAATATAATTGTTTAATATTAAATAATTATTATATTTGATTAGAATATTTTTAATATCAGAGTTTAAAACTTAATGCTTCTGATGTCAGCTGACAGATGCAAAAAAAATTTAATTTCAGTGCGAATATGAGGGAAAATGTAGAAGTTACGCGTTGATTAGAATTTTCAAGTCGAACGAGTGAAAAATGTTCATCCACATGTTGAATAAAGAGTGAAGACCATAATTACACATGCTACACATGCTACACATTCATCACCTTTAGTATCCAAATTGCAACAGAAACTGTAGTAGAACAAAACTTGACAAAATATTCTACGTTAATATTCATAGAATACGTTGCAAAAATTTATTGGACAAAATAAGTGATCTTTCGAGATGTTAAAATTTAAGAGGAAAGTTTAATTGATTTAATACAATACTCGTTGTATTAATTAAAAAATTAATAATAATCCCAAGAGAAATGACTTGATAAACTTCTAGATGGTATTTTTTTTTTTAACACTTTTTTAAGTCGTCGCTGAAACTCAATGAAACTGCAGAGTATTTTTTTCTTATACTCAACTGCAGGCCATAAATATGTAAATTTTGTTAGAAAACTGATGCGGAAATCGTTTATTGCAATTCAAATTTCTTTAAAAGCGTGGCAAAGCATTACGGCCAACGAAGAGCTTGTCAACTTACTTTCGTTGGATCAAAGGGGATGTAAGGATGTTTTTGTTGCACAAAAATATTCATAAAACGTCCATAAATATTCATTAAAGTGTAGCAAGTGATATCGTTTAACCCAGAATGTGCCGTTACATCTTGCAATATTTTATTCACGCATTAATACTGCTTATTAACATTAATGCTTACTTCCTGTTGAAATAGTTACACTGCTAACAGCTTTAAAAAATATTCTCAACCATGATACATTTTCTAATTGTTTCGTTGTTAGAATTAATCAATTCTTAAAAAAATATTTTGGATCTTTCAAATATAAAAAAATTTGATTCTTTTATAAACAAAAAAATACACGAATGAATTTAACATTCAAAAATATAATTTTCCATTCAGCTTTCATTTGTTTCGATTATTATTATAGTTATTATTATAGAAACACATAGAATTTACATAAATATCTGCAGTCTATTTCTTACTTTCTCCATCTTCTTTCATAGTTAAACCACAAAATGTGTAAAAATGCTGGAAATGTATCTTTCTAATTGGGAGTAAAATGTAATGTAATTTTTTGTTTCCTCGCTTATAAATAGAGGTCTCATTTTACGTTTTACACGGCGTATGGGAGGGAGGGAGGAGGTCTTTACATTCAGGAAGGAATAAATGACGTGGGCAAAACCAGTTCTCTTTGGGAGTACACAGTGGTTATTACCTGTAATAGCTGTAATCTTATTTAATAATATGGGGTGTGTTATGACTCCTTTGGAACTAAATGAGATAATATCTACACGTCACCTCGGATTTCCTCAATTTTGAATTACTCCTTTCACAATCGAAACGACACTTCCATTTGAAACGATTCTTTTTGATATTTCCAATCAATTTCAAATTAGATTATTTCGCTTCGACCGCTGACGAGATACTTTCGCCTCTTCGCGTAGCATCAAATTGGAAATTTGATATCAGTATTCAATAATCGGTATTATCGATTGTATCGTACAAAAGACAGCAAAGTCCTCGTTAATATCGAGTATCCATATTTTCCATATTTGTTTTTCCAATTAATTCACTAATTTCTTTTTATCAAGCATGCAACGTTCCATTGCAGAATATTTTCTACTGGGGAATGTTATTTTATTTTAAAAGATACCATGTATATTATAACTTTTTGGAACGTAAATGATCAGCTCAGTAGCCGTAAAAATTGTTGAATGATTAAATAAATAAGACGAACATCGTCGAAGAAAAGATTTTAAACAACACAAACGACTAGACAATGTTATGAAATGTAAAAAATCTAACAGAACAATTACTTATTGCATAAAGTATGTTTCATATTTATCGTAAATACAACTTACAATTTATATTGTAAATATTGTATTTATTGCACGTAATTTATAATTTATGATTATCGTATTACTCTTATTATATAAATACTGTACTTGTCCTAAGATTTCTGATCGGGGATGTAAGTCTCTGAGCAGTCGCGAAATAAATCTCTCCCGTCAATAATAATTATTATCGACAACGATTCCAAATTTTCCAATTTCACAAAAAACACTCTCGTCAAACGTGCAATTGTTACTCTATGTACGATCTTCTCCATTTCGTTCGCAACAGTTACGGTTCCTCGAGTCTCGAAACTTGTTCAGAGATTCGAGGAACAGAATCAAAATCACAGTTACTCGCTTATCGTTCAAAGTCGACAATTAAAATTCCCAAAAACACTTTATCGTTGATTAGAATTGCAACGCTGATCGCGGTAAGATTAGAGAAAAGACCAGATCGGGAGAAGCACGACGCAACGAGGTAAAAAATTAGATTACACGCAACAACTGAATTACTCACGGTGAATTAGAAACGTGCCGAGACTTGAGATCTGCTTCGAAGCGTCGAAGGCCCCGGGCAGAGACTGAATTCCGGCGCAAAAACGGTTGTTTATATGAACGCCGAGGCGCGAGGCAGCGTGTGTCGAGGGTCACGGTCGTAATCCCAAGGAATTAAAACGGAAACACCCCGATGGCCGATGCCTTTCGTCCGAAACAAAATTCAAGGATATCAAAATAAAGCCGAAAGAGATTTTAGACCGCAGTCAGTGTTCCTCGCGTCGTCGTTGTTGCTCGTTGTTAGACGCGTTCGAGTCCATTCATTCGCGCGAAATTTCCTGTGACTCGAGTTGTACAACGTCGGCGTTGCTCACTTACAAAGCTTCGTGGCCACGTCGATACACGCGTGTACTTAAAGTTAGTAGAACTATCGTGGTCACGCTTGCCTACGTACAAAGTTACATTACTAGCCACGGGTAGTTGCGTGCTGCTGGGCTAATGCATTCTATCGTGCGATATCGTGCGCGACAGCGAGTAATCTATTTTCAGTGAGTAGTTTGCAGGAGTAATAATTCTGTTCCTTTTTGCTTGAGAGACTGTCCCTTTTGTAGATGATTCGTTACCCAGAAAACTCACAATACCGTGTACTTGTAACACTTAATTTATTTATGTATCGTTTGCACGCTGTTTGCTACTTAATATTGACATGTTATTTGTATTTTATTTGAAAGTGATTTTAGCGCAACGCCAATGCAACGAAAATTAGCGATTGGTTGATTTGAGTCACGTGATTCGCGAGGGAGCGTGGGGTAGACCTCGAGTAGGAGTGGCGTTGTCTGCTACTGAGCGATCGCGCCTGTAATTGTTTTCTATCGATTCAAATGTTTGCATATCGATAAAATTTTATGGCAAAAAGGTCGTCTTCATTTCCTAGTCGGAACAGTTGCTTCTGGGCCTTTCAGTGAGACGAATCGTACTGGGGTACAAGTCGTGCAGTTTTTTGTTTGATATTTATGTGTTATTAGTATTTGTTATTTGCTCTTTACTTTCAACGTTTCATCGGTTGATATTTTATCATATCACATGCGTTTACAATATTTTATTAAAATTTAATGTTTTTATTATTTGATATTAGTTTTAACATTTAATATCACTATTTGGTACTAATTTCGATATTTGACAATAATTTTAATATTCAGTGCCGTAGATAACGAAGTTTTAAATTGCACGTGTTTCGCATCTTATGATACAATTCAGTTCGTAAATTAACAGTTTTAAAATATGTAAAATACAAAAAAGACTCTTTATTATACAAAGCATTATTTAATTCAACTTTCCAATTTTGAAGTGAATATAGTATTTATCGTTTGGGAATGAATCCTTCGACTCGAACACTCTCGTTTTCTCGACAGAAATCAAAATCAAACTACAAACAACAATAATATAATTGCAATAATAATTATAAATACGAACATATTCTATTCTTAATATTTTTCATCGTGTTGCAAAATCTACAAATGGCCGAGTACTCCGATTCGAATACCGTATCGCTACCGGTCACTTATGAATTATTGACATAACACGCGAAACGATTTTGTACAGTAGCCAAACGAACAGGCAATAAATTCGATTCAATTTCTGTTTCGCAGCGGACGTCAGAGTGCCGATTGGAATTTCTGCATATGATTGCTGATATTCAACCACGTGTGGCTTGTTGTTCGTCTTTTATCCCGCCAGGGCAATTTCGGGGACCATTCGTCGAGTTGGTGAGTAAAAATTGTAAAGTGTATTCGTGCATGCACGACAGTCGTGTCGAAAGAAACGAAAAGCCTGTTTGAATCGAACGCATTTATATTCGTTTGAAAACCGTTCTTTTTTCCGTTTTTTCCTTTTTCCTTTTTTTTTTTTTTTCACGAAAGCAAACCCTTGTCCGTGAGAAAAGATTGTTTCGTAACTTCTATCGCTTTTACGCGCATGCACACGTACATACACGCTACATCGCATGACCGAACTTCCAGCAATTTTACGACACAGTTTTACGAAAGGGAATTGAACAAAAATTATGATTTATTGGCTGGAGTATGAAATTATTATTTCCGATTCATCGTGCTTTTCGGTTTCACTCCTTCGTGTCACTTTTCGTTTCTTTTATTATTAAAATACGTTAATAAATATTATAAATACGTAAATAATATTACAAATATTATTATTAAAAAATTTTATTATTTAATGTTATTATTATTAAAATGAGAAGGATTTCCAACAAAAATCAATGCTCAAAGAGAAACAAAAAATTTTTATAAATTTCTTCCCTTATTTTACAATCTTTGAAATAAAATAATAATAATCTTCGAAATAATAGTAATCTCTAAATAATTCACCATATCAGAGAGAGCGAAAATATTAGTCTTATCTCGCTCCTTTCTTTTTCTCCGAGAAAAACAAAGAACTTCGCCTTCGAATATATGTATATAAAAAAAAAAATCTGTTTTCGAGAAAAACGTGTTTCTTTTTCCCCCGATGAAAGTGTACGTATAACCGACGACGCGATAGGGAAATCTCGCACGATATTCGCTTGCAACTATTTGCCCTGTTTCCGAGCGCAACTCCGCATCCATTATTTATGAGGTCTGCTCCTATAATGCTCGCGATCGAAAGAAGACGTTAAATGTTATGCAACAATTTTCGCCGGGGAGACCTGTCGGCGTAAACTTTCCAAGATTGTTTCCCGTCGATAACTTATTTAATCTCGCGTTATTACGTTTTTCTTACCTCCAGATTCGTTTCCGCGAATTTTCTTTGAAAAACACGAGAGACGAGAGAGAAATACATATCTGTATAGTATTTGCTCTCTGAGATAAACGCGTATATGCTTTCTGTGCATTGGTTAGTAGTTTGTAACTCGAGACTGCTGATAAAAACTAATTTTTACTATTATTAATTCTTTATTATATTTATTACTATTATTAATTTTTTATTATTAATATTAACTACTTTTTATTATTATTAATTCTTTATTATTAATATTTATATTTTAACTAGTATCCACGCGCGTATTTAATAATACTTCGATATTTCTGTGCAATTTCGAATTTTTGTAATCGTAGTTAAAGAAACGCAGCTTAAATTTAAATTTAAATTTATTTGCACAAATATTATACTGAGTATTCTATTTTTAGTATTTTGTATACTGTTGCACATTGCGCGCGTCTTTAAATTTTCCATAAATGCATAGAAATCTACGGTCTAATAATTATTATTTGAATCTCTTTACAACATCTGACACAAAGTTGAATCTATTACAAATCAGTGTTAATTTTTTTATACATACAAAAAATATCTCATGGCGAGTGGCTTATTACTTGTGAGAATCTTTGTGTGTTTTATAAAAAAGAAATTTTTATTTATATGTTAACATGTAAGATACAAGAACGTGATAAGTCAAAGCTTTAACTAACTTTGCAACGAGAGTTGATAAAATTTTATTTTAATAAAAATAGCCTTCTCGTGGGCTGCGCGAAGATTTCTGGGTCACTGTATCTTGTTCAAAGGTTCGGGGTAAAAAGGAATAAAAAAAGAGTGGAAGAGTACCAAGAGTACCTAGCTGAGAGTTTGGGCTTTACTTTGATACCTAATTTAAAGTATAAGCTTCACGTTATGTATAATACAGTTAAATTTGTTGAACCACAGTTTGTTTATTGATAATCCAAAACATCCAAAATTATTTCTTTCCATGAAGCTATTTCGTGACATTTAGGAGGTCAACTTGTCTCTGTCCACGAATTAAAGAGGGATAGTTTCGTTCTGACGTAGATTAAAAGAGCGGTAGTTATGGTCAAAAAAGAATATAGTGATAGAAGAGAATATTCCTCTTTTTTATTAACATCAAAGACAATCATCCATTGTTGCTTACTAATTTTTTGAATACTCAAAATTGTCAAAAGTTTAGTATTGAGTGAGGGACATGTATAAATTAAATGTAAATGGAATTTTTAACACAAATTGAATATAATTATAAATTTTAAAAATTATTATATGAACATATTAAAAATTATAACTTTTAACATAATTTTTTGTCATAAAATTTTATTGATACACAAACATTTGAATCGATAGAAAACAAATTACAGGCGCGATCGCTCAGTACCAGATAACGCCACTCCTACTCGAGGTCTACTCCACGCCCCCTCGCGAATCACGTGACCCAGTCAACCAATCGCTAATTTTCGTTGCATCAGCGTTGCACCTGAAGAGGCCCGATTTTCTGGGTTACCCCCGCTAAAATCACTTTCAGTGATAAAAGGAAGTTCCAACGAAGAAGTTAACAGAAACACCTTTAATATCTCGCGCGTTATAAAAATACATTTTCCCCTCTTCACTCTCGCAAGAAGATGATTCTACCCGCGGGTGGAAGGTAGTCGGGAAGAGACGATTCACAGACACTTTCAATCCGCTGAACTCTCTCTCGTTTTCTACCGAAAATACGAGAAATACGCGTACGTACGTACAGCTCGTTCTGCTTTAAGAAAGTCCTCTCCGCCGAGAGGACTTTTCATAAAAGTCACGCGATATTAAGCAGTCGGGGAAGAGCTGCGAGAGAGGGTCGCGATTCGACGAGGAGGAAGGGGCAGAATCGCGTTTTCTGGCCAGGTAATTGCCACCCCTGTCTCGAACACGCGTCGCGCGTCATCGCGGGCTGAGAATTTTGTCCGAGCCGAGGCAGCTCGCGTAAACCCCATCGACGCGACGCGACGCGACGTGAGCTTGGAAACTAGTTTATTCGGTGGTATTACGCGAGCCAGGCGCGCGTAGTACTTTTTAACGCGGCTCTGTCCAACGAATAGGGCTTTGTTACGCGGTACGGTTCCCCTTCAGACTTTGGAGGACGCGTTAGGAGGAAAAGAGTACGCGTTAGAAGAGATCAGACGGGTCTAATAGGGTTGGTTAAAATGCAGAGGTATTTGGGGTGCTCGAGAGTGGGATACTGATTCAAAGAAAAAGGAATAAGCGACTGGTTAACACTAAAAACATAAAAATGATCAAAATGACCATTTGAATTTGTTTTTGGTTAGACATTTTATAAATGTGAAACAGTGTATTTTTTGAGACTCGAATGATTCTAAAATACATAAATAAAAGCTTGTGTATTATATATACAGGACTGGTTAACATCAAAATGACCATTTGAATTTATTTTTGTTAGATATTTTATAAATGTGAAACAGTGTATTTTTTAAAACTCGAATGATTCTAAAATACATAAATAAAATGATTCTAAAATACATAAAAGCTTGTGTATTTATATACAGGGCTGGTTAACACTGGAACCATCAAAATGACTATGTGAATTTATTTTTGTTAGATATTTCATAAATGTGAAACAGTGTGTTTTTGGACACTCGAATGGTTCTTCGTAAAATATATAAAAAAATAAAAGCGTGTATTATCCTATTGTATTACAAAGATTTTCTGCTTCTTCTCCTTTAACGTCTCTCATGGAAATTTTATGCTTCAACCGTGGGTAGTTCTGGTGTTAAAATATAGAGAAATATGGCGAGAGTTGGAAACTGTTTCCACCGTCTGTTATAGACGTAGGTGGTGGACAGAAGAAAAATTGTAAAAACAAAATTGGTATTTGATTACACGCGTGAAAGATATAAATTTTCGTTTCAACTTTATCGACAGAGAATTTCATCGATGCTGAACTTTTTGCATTTCAAATAAATCTTCTTAATTGGGCGAATAAACTTCTCGTTGAGAATTTCCAAAAGCCAATTTATTCCAGAAGCCAATGCGATTTTTTGAAGATAATTGAAGATAATAATACATTCTACAATATTTATTTGGGTTTAAATTTTTAAAAGAAGAATTTTAAAAACCAATGTATACTACTATTATTTTTCTATTTGTTCTGCATAGTTAATTGAGCGGATATTCCATACATTCTTGCATCTTGAAATTTTCACTACGATCAAATATCTTAGAAGTCGTTTTAATAATTCAATAAATAAATTAAAATACAGATAATAAAAGTTCTAAAGAATTGGATAAAATTTTTCAATTGCTCTATTGTATTTTATGATACAATATACGTGCGTTATTTTTCCTTGTTGCGTAAACTTTTCATTTTTCCAATTTTGATACAAATATCATATAGCACTTTGGCCTAAAACTTTTAAACTGAGGTGTACATAAATTTCCAATCCAATTAGCCGAATCTCTAATACTAGTAATCTAATACAATATATTAATTATCACACGTCCGACGAAATGAAATTTAGATATTCGAGACAAAAATGAAATTAATTGTATTCAAATCCATTCCAATCCAGTTTTTCTTCTTTCTTCGTTAAAAAATTCCTGACTCGAAAAATCGTAAAACGCTATTAATATTCATGATCTCTCGTTTCGATCTTCCACTAAAATTTTTCTTCTTAAAAACGGGAGGAAGATCAGAGTATAAAAATTCATAGACCGTATCAATAGCTCTTTATTCGCGAGTGGATAGTATAAATCAGGCTTTATTCGCGAACGAGGCTCGGACAACACTGTTTTAACGCGCGGTTGTCCTAGACGATGGAAAAGAAGCTCGCGATAATTATTTCAGCCGCTTCATCAACGAGGCCAACACTCACGGTTAATGAGGGTCGTTTTCTTAGCGGGTGAACACTCTCGTGATGTAAATAGGAGGACGATATCGCTCTGAAAAATCCGCTGAAGAAACTTGGAATAAACCGAACACTCCTCCATGTACCGTTTCGAACGTCCTCGAAACACCGATTAAACCGAAACTCTCGGTTAATCGGCCATTTCGATAGAGACTCAGCGTCGAGCAAAGGTGAAACTCTCAAACAGCAAGAAATAAATAACGTCTTAATTTCCACGTGCTGTGGAATGCTTTTAAATTAGAATTAAATTAAAATTAAATTATTATTAAAAAAAAATATAAAATACAATAATACTTTTGTTAAATAAATGGAAATCGTTTCCGATGTCGCACTATTTCGAAAGTTAATTAGTTGAAATCTTAGAGAGTAGAACTCTTGAATAATGAAAAATAAATGTGTGCAATACTTTTAAAAAATGTGATACTATAAAATGGATAAAAGTACAACGATACTTTTACAAAATAAATGGAGAACTTTTTTTCTCAAAATTCTGGACATTGTCAACTATCTATCTCGGATGCGCTAAATCAGGTCAAACATTTTAGAATGTACTAAAAATAGGGTAATTAACTGTTTCAACGTTTCGATAAAAAAACAGAGTTGGAAGTTTGGAAGAACAATTCTCAAATAATGAAAAATAATGTGCAATTTCGACTCTCGCAGCGCGTACGTGCTGCGCAATGCACTTTTAAAAAATATAATAGCGTAAAACGGATAAAATAAATGGAAAATTTTTTTAATCATTCTCGACGTACTGAACAAAAATAGGTTAATTCGATAAAAAGTAGAGTTGGAAGCCTAGGAGAAAAATTCTTAAATAATGAAAAATAACGTGCAATTTTGAGTTCCAGAGTGTACGTGCTGTGGGATACTTTTAAAAAATATAACACTATAGAGTATATAATGATACTTTAATAAAGTGGAAAACTTTTTTTGAATCATTCTCAACGTCTTGAATGTACTAAATAAAATTAGGTTAATCGACTATTTCGATAAAGAATAGAGTAGAAAGCTTGGAAGAAAAAGTCTTGAGTAATGAAAAATAATGTCGACTCTCACAGTCTGTGTACTATTTTGTTATTTTTCCTCGTTCTTTCGTGGTTTGGTTTGATATAAATGGAAAATTTCCGCGTATCATTCGATTTCTTCGAAGCATCAGTTAACTAAATAAAAAGTTAGAGTCGACAGTTTTGGCAAGGAATTCTCTTTGATAAGGGGGAAAAAATGTACAATTTCAATTCCCATAGTCTACAGTCTCAGTGTTGTTCTGTTATTTTTCTTCGTTTCTTCGTGGTTTCGTTCGAAAGAAATTGAAATGTTTTATGAATCGGATATCTTCAAAACACAATTTTGATAAAAAGTTAAAGTCGAAGAAAAAAAAAAAAATAACGCGTACTTTGAATTCTTTCGATCAGTTTTGGTGGATTCGTTGTGGATTTAGAGTTGAGGTAGATCGATCTGTAATTAAAATGAAATTTAACATTTAATACGATTTCTGATGAGAAAATTTTCGTTCAAGAATTTTATTTCATAAAAATCTAGTCCATTGTAACGCAAAGTCACGGAGTGCAGGTTCCATAGATCATTGTTATACCTTTCACATGCAATACTACATACATGTCCTCTATGTACATATATGTATATAAGAGGATATGGCTTCCCAACACGAAAGGGATTTCCGTTTTCCGGTCTTCTCGTTCTCGTGTCGCAGTAACTTATATACTAGAAAATTATTGAAAGTAATTCTGACAGGGGAACATTCACGTCGACAAAACCAACTGCAGTTATGTAAACTTATTTCGTTCAAATTCAATAATTGTATTTCAATAATGTGCAGAGAATTGAAATCAAACAACTTAACTTGAAATATGCGTAACAAAAGAATAGAGAAATTATATAGAATATTACATAGAATAACAATAATAATGTATGAAAAGTAACATTATTAAATATATCAAATAACCTGAATCATAAATAAATCAAAAATCGTAAAGCAAAGCCTAAAATTTCGGAATACTGGATAAAAATCAAAGAAACAAAAAAGTTAAAGATTAAAATTGCACAACAAGTAAGCAATAATAACCAAATGGCTGAATCTTAACATAAACATGGACCTTCATACTAGACCAAAATCGAAGAGCTGAGAATTAAAATGAAAAAGAATTAAAAATAAAAATTGCATCTACTAATAGAATCCTAACAAACGTAACTACTTCGTATTAGATCAAATCTCCCCAAAAAAGAAAGACAAATTAGAACTCCAACAAGAGCTCCGAAAATCCTTGTACACGTCAACTTGACTGGTTGAGTGACGAACAGTGAAAAAGACGTGTTCCCGCATCACGAAACGCGAAATCTGTCTCACAGTGAATATATAGAGCACACGGGCACACGGCCGAGTTCTTAAAACGTATCGTGTTGAACACGAGTCGCTGACGTAACGAGGCAACCTCATAACCACGATATTAATTAAACACGCGTACTAACACGCCGAATATTAATATTATTGCCAACATCCTCCTCCTCCGGCTCCGCCTCCGGTGGTTGCCAATATTACTCGCGACAAACGTGCAATTATACGGACGATCTTTTTTTCTTTTCTTTTTCGCCATCAACGTCACGACACGATTCTCGTTGCTTTATTATCACTGAAAGTAATTTTAGCGGGGGTAACCCAGAAAATCGGGCCTCTTCAGGTGCAACGCTGATGCAACGAAAATTAGCGATTGGTTGATTTGGGTCACGTGATTCGTGAGGGGGCGTGGGGTAGACCTCGAGTGGGAGTGGCGTTATTTGGTACTGAGCGATCGCGCCTGTAATTTGTTTTGTATCGATTCAAATGTTTGCGAAAATTTTATGGCAAAAAAGTCGTCTTCATTTCCCAGACAGAACAGTTGCTTCTGGGCCTTTCAGACGAGACGAATCGTACTGGGGTACAAGTCGTGTAGTTTTTTTTCTCTTTTTTTTTCCTTTCGTTCTAATTGCTCTCTCGTCCCCGCGTCTCTCGGGCGTACAACGTACAAGTACAATGCTTTGCGTTTAATTACGTTCATCGGACGGCTTAAACCGGTTTCTACTTTAGTTAGAAATCCGAACCTCTCCCTTTTCCTCTCCTCCACCCCCCCCCTCCTCCTCGTCGCCCTCCCCGTCGTACGGAAATTTGTAAAGGTCTTTTCACTCGGCATTATAATCCCACCGGTTTCCTTGGTTCCTTAAACACTCGTACCCCCATGCACCTCCCATCCCATAAAGGAGTTTTGCTCCTCGACTTCGTTTCTTTTTTTCTTTTTTTTTCTTTTTTTCTTTCTCTCTCTCTCTCTGTTCTTTCCCCTTCATTGTATTTCTTTTTTTGTTTTGTTTTTTATTTTCTCCTCGTTGCTTGCTTTTCTCACTTTACGCAGCGAGAACCGCAGAATCGTTTTACGCAAATCCTTCTTCCCGCAATAGAGTAAAAGTTGAAAGATAATACCGAGTGCCGTTAATCGTACTTGAGAGTTTGTTCGTGTTAAGTTTTAACTCTTTTTTTTCTTCTTCCTTTTTTTTTTGTATGAAGATGTACAGTGAGAGAGGAGGAGCGAGTTTTATTGCTACAGGTCGTGTAACCGGCAGCTTTTTAAAATGATGAACGTGCACGGAAGTGAAAATTTGATGTTCGGATCCTTCAAAGATTAATTTCCCTCGCATTTGGTTCGAACGCTGCTTAACTATATTAAATAATATCTGAAAGAGAATATATTCTTTAGAAATTTGTTGAAAATTTATATCTGTCTGGAAAAATTTTGACAAATTTTTTTTTAGAATTTAATAGAATATTCTGATATCATGTGATATTTTTGTGAATTTTCCAAAGCTCTTGAGCAGACGTTGAGCATCTTTTTTCTCGCGTGTCTGTTCAATATTCGGTTAAATTATCTCAATTAAAAAAAGAGAACGCTTAAATCAAATTTGTGAAAAATTCATAGAAATGTCATCCACAGTTATTCAAAAGTGACGAAACAAGTGGGATGATTACAGTCAAGGACCATTCAACTTCATTAATTACAATTAACGTAAAAATGTTAGGTACAAATTAGATGGAGAAATATTTCTCGAGGTATATAATTTACATGACTAAATGATTAATTCGTTGATACTGAAGTAACTGTGTTTCATTCACAAGGTTCTGATAAATGCAGCGAGGCTCTCTCTTGGCGAGAAAGAAAAATTATTGATTGTGAGATCGATATGCGTGTAAGTAACTGTACGCATAAAATTCTTAAGGAATTCCTCGAAGGCAACGATTTAAAGAACACGAGATATCACGTGTATCTTTAGAGAGAAAATATTTCATATCTGAAAGGGTAATTTATTTACCCATTCCTACCTGTCAAAATGTTCGAAATATTTATATTTGTATTTTAAAGTGCAAATTTGTTCGCAAGAATTATAATACCCGAACATTCACAGATGCTTGCATCCAATAAATACAATTGTGCGAAGCATTTTGAAATTTTATCGATAGTATATAAATTAAATACTTTCACGTATTTTTTTATACAATATATAAAATATTACAAAATATTACATCAAATAATTAAGAATTAATTAACATTAATTATTAATAGTTAGTGTTAACAATTAAAATAAACATCTTTTTCTTGAAATCAGTATTCACAGAATTTCAATTTTAAACTAAAAAGATTCCAATTTCAAAAAAAAAAAATATATATATATTTGTAGACTCGTCGATATCGAGAAAACCCGATATTGATCAGAACCGATTGATTAGAAATTTTTTTTCTCTTTCAACGTGTACCGATCTCTAAAAAATTTCCTTTATCAGACGATATACAGCTTCTACTGCGCTTCGAACGGTGTATCAAATTTTTTCCGCATTTTTTAGGATCGTCTGAGCGTCGTGGAGCGTAAACGTTTGAAACAAACATGTTAATAACGCGAATAACGCATTTTCTTTGAAGTAGAAGTATTATATGTACGATATATATATATATATATATAACGTTGCTCGACATCAAAGGGACGTCAAATTAAATGAAAGGACAGAGTTGCAATCAACAAAGGTGATTGCACTAAATCACGCTTAGCTGCACTCACGATGCAATATAACCTTCCGCGTTCTTTTTATTTCGCTGCAACTTCAGCGCATGCTGAATTGAATCAATCAACTCGAATGACTTAAACATTGCTATTGACTCGCGTTAATAAACCGAATTATTGCATACGTGTTCCCACGGTAATGATTTAGAGAGGACAAGGTGTAGATATTTTGCGAAAGAATAGAAGAGCAATGTCACGACGAGTAATTACGAAAGGTGGAAGTGCACTTGAGAGAATTAAGATTGAAGTGAGTTAGATTAGTTTCATCTTTCATATATATATATATTTTATGTTTTTTATTTTGATATTCATTTATTTTTATTTTATAATGTTTCTTATTTTAATATTTTATTTTTCTTATTATATTTATTACATTTTATTCCACTTCTCGTTCCTATTTTGCTCTATTTTTCGCGTGAATTTTATTTTCCATTTTTCCTCGAATTTTATTCTGTTTTATCGAATTTTAACATTCTTCCTGCTGAGATGTTTATCTTGTTTGTGAGCGCAACGAAAAGGGCAATCCTCAATCTCGCGAATTAGGTTAATCATTAAGCTCGCTGAGGAATAACAACAATTAGACAGGTTATCGAAAATTCAGTAACAGGAGAGGTTCGTCAATTATTTCTTGTTACAATTTGCAGTCGCAACTTGAACGATTTTAACGATGACAAATTTAATTGAAATATTTTCCAAGATTCCGACTCCTTTTATTAGAATGCATAATAGAATTATGAAAAAGATCACAATGAATTGTTAAAAATGCCCAGTTTCTTCTATTGTCTTCATTGTTTGAATTCCGCTTTAAAATGGAGAATAAAAGTATTATTGTTCTCGTTCGCCAAAGTTATTTTTCCGGTCGTGGAAGAAGAATAAAAGTTTATTTACTTTTCATTGAAATTCACTTACCTCGAGTCTTGTTCCCGCATATAAATACTCTTTGCACACTTTAATATCCCTGGTTCTTGTTTTTATCAAACCACAACTTGAAATTTATTAAGAGCAATGTTACAAATGTTTTTATTTTTAACTTGTATGTCTTAAAAATATCATATATAATAAATAAACATGTGACATTGTATTACTACATACATTTTAAAAACGACATTTAAATAAAAAAAGCAATGTCTTCAAAATATTTTTAACATAGTATTTATTAACATTCATGTATATGTTATTAATATATTAATAATATAAGTATTTATTGATATTTAATATAATATAATATTTATTAATATTTAATATATACATATATTAACATTAAAAAATATATATAATATCCAAAAATGTATTTTTAAAAGTCAAAAATACATAAATATTTTTGTTAAAAACCACGGTTAAAAATAATCACCAAGTCGAAAGAATCAAATGCATCGGCGAGGCATTTATCTCTGCCCGTTTGTCCCTGTTAAAGGAACCAGTCTTTTTAGCTGGCCCCTCGAGCCTTTAAGTTCAATAGTTTCTGATTGTTATCGTCGACAATTAAGCATCCTTTGCTCCGCGCATTTTTTTGCACGTTCGATCGGAGCACACCGCCTCTGTACAAGGATCCACGTTAATTGCCGATTGTGAACGTAGATCATCAACAACGATTAAAAATCTGAGAGTGTCGGTCGAGCTAATTAGCATGCACGGACTCGGTATCCGAGTCGATCTTTTTGAACGCCGAGAAAACCAAACGGTAATTGAATATTTGCATCGTTGAATTGATGGAATATTTAACCTTAAACGGTGTGAAATCACCGGCGCAAATTATTGCGAGAAAGAAGGCTAAATTACACGAATTATTTACGTACAAGTGGGCAATTGGCCACGAGAAAGGTGTGTTAAATAAGAGGGTGGAATTGTACAGAGAAACGTAAAGTATAGAGTATAAATTATGATAGACAAGACATTATAAAAACTGTAGGAAATGAAGACGACTTTTTTGCCATAAAATTTTATTGATGTGCAAACATTTGAATCGATACAAAACAAATTATAGACGCGATCTCTCAGTATCAGACAACGCCACTCTTACTCGAGGTCTACCCCACATCCCCTCGCGAATCACGTGACTCAAATCAACCAATCGCTAATTTTCGTTGCATTAGCGTTGCATCTGAAGAGGTTCAATTTTCTGGATTACCCCCGCTAAAATCACTTTCAGTGATAACAATGTACATGCACAAGGTGTCCAGGAGGGAAACGAATGTTTGATAGATCGTTCTGAATAAAAAAGGGAGTCACGTGTAGATACTATGGATTTTAAGTCACCTAAAAATAGATTTTACATTTACTTGTAACTGAAGTAACGAAATGATATCTTTTTATTTTTCATACGTTTCGTATCTTCTTTCGCTCGTACGGGTAAAAGTGGTTGTTCAAAATAACATTAAAAATTTTTCAGATTTGTAATCGCGCAGTTTTGGAGATTTGAATGATTATTTAAATAAAATCTTGCGTTCTTCGTTATGTTGCAAAGCTATTTCTATTCCAATTTCTCCAATAAAAGCTTTACTACTTCGGTCATCTGTATTTCTAGCCTTCCCCGCGGTGTCGTTTCAAAATATTACCTTGAAATCTCGTAAAAACGAATGATCTTGAAATATAGTCTCTCTTTATTGGTCAATGGAGCCTTGGAAACAGCAGCTTCTCGTCGTGAGAAATTTTTCTGATATAACCAAAAACACCGATATTTGAACGACCCCATTTATACGGAAGAGATTATCATTGACGATGTAATAAACAGTAAACATCTTTATTATATAACATCATTATTATAAGGCTCTCGATTGGCCAAGATCTGTGATCCCGATAGAGGCAAATTTATAGGTAAAACTTAAATTTTTAAGGTTATGTTCCTTACACATCGAACATATTTTTTCACCAACTACACGATACAATAAAAAAAAAAAAAAAAATATATATATATATATATATATATATATAGTTATATGAAAAGAAACATCGATGAATCTTAGAAAGTTTTTCACACAAGGCAAGAAATATTTCTTACATCATCACAATTCGAAAAGATATTTAGGTGGCCTCGTTTAAGTGAAACGCCCTGTATCAGCTGAGCGAGGCTTCTTCCTACTCCTCCTTTCCAATTTCTCTGACGAGAAAGTTTCATAACACTTTAGTCCCTAACTTAAAATCTAAATTGGTCTCTTCGACCGCGCAATTCGATTGCGTCTGGGACCATCAGAAACCGAAACTGTTTTCGTATAATTTCATACAGCCGAGCAGTCAGGAAGCACCGATAGAAAAGCAATCTCGTTTCGTTAGGATCACTGTTTTAGGAATTGAATCAGATTCGAAGGGGGGGTTTGGCCGTTGCCAAAAACGACGGGTCAACCACCTCCGCGAAATCTTAACCTACCCGAGCAAAAACATTGGCACGCGATATAAATACGGTCACAAGCCAGCCTTCCAAATGGACAGGGATCCCTGAATGGAGTGAAAATGGATGGAACTTTGAACTGTCTCCTTTTCTTTTTTATTTCTTTCATTTTTTTTTTTTTTTTTTCGTCCCCCGTTGCTGAAGTTACGGAACGTGACTGCGTGTTTGGTATCGATACCGACAAAGAGTTTGACCGTGCATGGCGTGACAGACACGAAAGTTCCGCAAACTTCTGATCTCGGATAAGCCAATCTCGTTGTCACGCAGTCGGGATAAACGTTAAATTTTGAAATATTTCGCGATTTCGTCGAGCTACAGCGTGGAGTAGACTTTTTTTTTTTTTTTAAATAATAGGTATTTCTTTTCTTTCTTCTTTTTTTAATATACGTATATTAATACATTATAAACAGTTTAACAATTCCATCCTTTTGTTTCTTGAGTTTCTTTTTTTCTATGAATTTAAGTAAATTTGTGGTGAATTAACATTGCGACGTACGGAATTGCTCGGAAGCTATTCTGGTTAATTTTGAATATCGTTGTCTCGGAGTTTATTCCGCTGCTTCTTCGTGATAAATTAAAATTTCTTTCTTGACTTGACTCACTGCACGTTAATTGCACATTTAGAAAGTTGACAAAAATTGCATAAAAAGTGGAGTTTGGCTTCGTGTTTTTGCATTTACAAATTATATAATTTATCATAAAAAGTATGAAAGGACAATTGATTCAAACATGTTAATGAACTCGGAGTAGTCAATAATTTAACTTCTATTGGGTTTTCGAGTTTCTCTCGAGAAAAGCATTTTCATCTCGGTATAATTTTCTCTCTTGGTCCGTGTTTCCAATTATACTTCTGAAAAGTAGCGCAGACAGTGCCTACTTCTAATTAATAAAAACAGGAGAAGAAAAGGTGAAATTTTAATTTTTAATTAAAAGATCAGTTTCCTGATCACGTGTATTAATTTGTGTTAATTAGAACCAAATTTTATTCACCGTGTAAGAGCTACTTTGAGAACCACTTTAAGTAACTATGAAGAGGCTATCGAGGAAGTTTCAGACCTCGAAGGTAAGAGTATTATGTTTCACCCTATCTTGCGGTGCCCATATATCTGCTCTACCTCTCGCACGACTATCTGGACATTTTGATTAACTTTTCATCGTGGCACGAAATCTCAATTTTACCAAAATGCTCGAGTACGAATCGCAATGTGAATTTTTACCAGTCTTACGAATCAACGTATAACAAAATATTACTATAACTTGTACAGGGTGGCCACTGAAAAACTGAAGGGTTTGAAAAAGTCATAACTTGGTTATTTTCAATCTTTTTTAGTTTCTTTTTTTCTACGTTATGGAAAAAATACTGGAAAAATCCACTAATTATATTTCCAAATAAAATAATAAAAAATTTAAAAAAACGTGTTTATACAAATTATTTCTATTTTATATCTTTCAGTGACTACCCTGTACATAGATTATAATTACTGTCAAACAATTATTCTTGACGATGATACCTCAGTCGTGATTACATGTATCAATTTTAAGTATACGTGTTTAATAAATACCTAAAAACTAGAAACCAGGCTAGCTGAAAATACTCGAAGAATTTCAAAGAATTTAAAAAATTTTAATAAAGAATATTTCACGTAGAAGAAAATTGTTTCGCAGCTTTTAATTGAAAAAAAAAAAAAATGCATTTTATATGGTATTTTAAACATTTGCAACAATTCCAATTTTCTAATTCTTTAATTCTACATTTATCTAATTTTGTTAATTCTCAATAAATTTCAAAAAATTCAATACCCAAATATTCCATTACGCGCGAAGCTCGAAATTTTTATTTATATTTTATAAATATGTTCGTACCCCCAAGGAAGAAAAATTGAAAATCAAAACGATGAAAGTTGCTCAAGTGAATTGTGCGTGAATATTTTAAATAAAAGGCAATTATTGTTAAAAGAAGACCACTCGGCTGAGAATAGAGTTTCCAAGAATATCGAATAATAATAATAATAACAATAATAATAAACGTTTGTAACATATCAAAATTCTCGGTGCGTTTTACGTGGTTGAAATTCGAAGCTGTTGCGTATCGTGTTAATGTCTGATGAGATAGGACTTCCGTGTGAAGTTACTCCGGACGAGATGCGGTATACATAAAACCGTGGAATTTCAAAAACAGCCGAGGGAAAAAAGCGATATTGAATGAACAACGTTACGCGTTTGGTGAGAAAACACCACTTCTTTTTGTCGATGCTGCCGCGAATAGGAAATTGAATCCTTAGAAAGTCGCTTTGTTGCGGCTGTAATTATTATATTTCATTGAAAACCAGCGATCGATATTTCATAAATAGTTCATTGTCTTTTTCTCTTTTAAACAAATTTACATTTTAAACGTTTTTACGTAGATGTTAAATTTTTATCGAACCTTTCTTTCCTTTTTCGTGGAATTTTAGGTCTAAATATATTTTGTTAATATTTCGAAAATTTGTGAAATGTAAATTTTACAAATTTACGGATTTCGTTATAAGTTACAAAACTTATGATTTTGTAATGATATACAATATTGTAATAATGCTGTAATTTTCTGCAATTTCGAAGATTCGTTACGAACTATTCTTCACATTCGGTTATTGGAATTCTGACTGATCATCGGAATAATTTTCAGTATATTTAATTTAACATCTCTAACAATTGATGATTCTTTAATCGTTAATTTTCTAAAAACTTTCGGTGTATTCAATAATTTTAACAATCATTTCCCAATAATTTTAACTTTAATTTTATCACTGAAAGTGATTTTAGCGGGGGTAACCCAGAAAATCGAACCTCTTCAGGTACAACGCTGATGCAACGAAAATTAGCGATTGGTTGATTTGGGTCACGTGATTCGTGAGGGGGCGTGGATTAAAAACAGTTGCTTCTGGGCCTTTCAGTGAGACGAACCGTACTGGGGTACAAGTCGTGCAGTTTTTTCAATTATATCATATTTCCTAAGAATTCAACGTGCATTTAATAACTAATTTTAATTTTCCAACAAATTTGACAACTCAATAATCAACAATTTTCTAATGATTGATTTCAATTTTCCCTAATGTTAATTTCCCTAAGTAATTAACTTTATTAAACAGAAAATTCTCAGGATGGACAGAAGACTGTCCTTTCTGAGGAAAAAAGAGAGAAGAAACAAAAAGATAAAAAAGAAACAATTAGAAAAACTTCTAAAACACATTTCGCACCAGTTGCTCGAAATCCGCTCTTTTCCACGCAAATGATTTTACTTTTACGATTCGAGTTTCCTCCGAGAATATTTGCGCCCTGATCTTTCATCGAACAGTGCGCGAACTTGCAGTTGATAATTTGTCAAAGGCAGCGAAACGTTAAACTCGTCTCTCGTCTCGCGGGGCTGATTCCAGTGGAAGGAGAGCCTGAAAGGAAGGTGAATGAAAACGAGACGTGATCAATATTTATGGTTAAAGTTTCCCTCGATGCAACCGGCTAGTAAGTCGTTGCGAATTCTCCGACACGTTCTCTTCTTTCGCACTTTTCTCTGCCCGACCGGCAGAATTAGGCATGCGCATAATTGCGACTTTGAGAGCGTTAAGGTCGTAAAGTGCCAGTGTATCACGCGTCAGGGGATGATGGGGGGTGGAATATATTGTTACCAATTGAATATGAATACTCGAAGGCAAATGCAGATAGCGACTGTTAAAATCGCGAAAGGAATGAGACCACTCATCTGAAGCATAATAATTTCTTTCTTTGTCCGAGGATGGAATTTTTTTTTTTTTTTTTTTGAACGTTTGGAAAATGAGAAATAACATAGTCGAGGGATTTTTAAATCCTCTTATGAACGTGACTCGTTCTACGAAAAATGTTAGTTGAAAATTTTTTCAGGGTCTGTTGAATGTTATTATACTATTTTGTAGCTATTTTTCTAACACTCGGCATACATTTTTGACATTTTTGTTAACAAAATACACCGCCATGACGGTCATTACATTCATTGTTAATAAAATTTTGAAATTATAAAACACATTTTATTTATTTTATATGTTTTATATAACGCGTAATGATGTTATTATGTAAAATATTGGAATAGTTTCGTGACCATCTATATTCTAATGATAAATGAGTCAAATGTGATGCTAATAACATTCAACTTGAGAAAGAGAAAATTTCTTGAGAATCTCTTGAGATCTTGAGAAAATTTTCATTTTACAAGTGATCCTTTTACGTTACGAAAATCCCTGTCGTATACTGAGGACTGTATTATGCGGGAAGGGAATGTCATTATCCGACGAATACCAGAAACGTAATACATACATACAAAATTTGACACTGCTGCGCTGTCAAGGGTGGAAAGATTCATATTTTGAATATATTGAATATAAATATTATATGATATTACATTTAAAATATAATAGTTTTAGAGATTTTTAAAGTCACTAAAAATCTTTAAACATATTTATATTATATTGTTAAATTTACGTTAACAACAGATAAAAAGATTCATACTTTAAAGATTTTTAGTGACTTTGAAAATCCCTAAAACTATTATCGTTTCGAAACGAATCGGCGATAACAATAACGAAAAAGTCACAATCGAACAATGGATCTTTCACGATTTGCGTTTAATTGTTCAATCTAGTCGGAGATTTCTGCAGCATCTCTGAATAACAAAAATTCATCAACTGATGGATTCGCTTCCTACGCGATTGCGTGAAAGGTCGAATGGATATTTTTGCTCTGTTGCGTAGAGATAACGTTTGAATAGAGAATCCAATAACCATTCGGTATTTAAGTATCGTAAATCTGACTCGTCTGCGTGTCTAATAACAAACTCGTTGCTACTGTATTCGACTATAATGGACGAATTTAATATTTTATATTATCGACATTTATTTATCAGCTATAAGTTAATATAGATCAAAGATTAAAATTTTTTTCCACTCCTTGCGCGTTAATTTCTCTGCTACAAATTTTATACCTTGGTCATCGTGGCTCTAGTATTAGTATAAAGCCAAAAATTACTTCCTACTAAAATAAATCTCCAATTTTTTTTATCATATATTATCACTGAAAGTGATTTTAGCGGGTTTCTTCAGGTGCAATGCAACGAAAATTAGCGATTGGTTGATTTGGGTCACGTGATTCGCGAGAGGGCGTGGAGTAGACCTCCAGTAGGTTGTGGTCGTGGCGAGCGATCGCGCCTGTAATTTGTATCGATTCAAATGTCTGCGTATCAATAAAATTATGGCAAAAAAGTCGTCTTCATTTCCTAGACAGAACAGTTGTTTCTGGGCCTTTCAGTGAGACGAATCGTACTGAGGTACAAGTCGTGCAGTTTTATATATTTTTCTTTTTTTAACATTTGAGAGAAATGATTCTTAAAACATAATGAAAAAAAATCATGTTTGAACTTGAATATAATTTAAAATTAACGAAATCAGTTTTTTCTTATATATGGATGTTTTATTAAAAAAATATATGTGGAAAGAAATTTCTGGCCTACTGTATATATTTTTGTTTACGAAAATCCTACCACGATCTTCTTTCAAAAATTGATTTAATTTAATTTTCTAAACACAATACGTTTGACGATTTGGCAAGCAGCAGTTTGGCAAACTACCAGGTTGCAACCTTAAACAAACTCGGCACTTTACCAGATAAAATAATCTTTTGTCACACACGTCTCGCGTATCACGTCCAAACGAGAGGGGAATTCTTTCAATCGTTGAATAAAGCTGGCCGTTTTGTTTCCAATGCAGACTTCAATCGGCTCACTTGTCCACAATAACCGCTCCGTTTGAATTCCACAGTAGCTCACGGTTTATTCCCTTTGCACATCTCGCTGAATATGCAGCGGAAGCTTTTCCTCGGGACGGACTCGCCATTACATGCTCGCGATACGAACGAAAGCTTCTGAATTTCTCGTCTCGTCATTTCCAGTTTCCAGTTTAATACCGTTGTACAACAGACGATCTCCATTAATATTCGGACACTGAACATCGAAACTCGTCGTGATTATGTACGAAGAGATCGTACGGCAATAAACCTGAGTCCGTTTTCAAGCTTAAAGAAATCTCTGCTCTCGAAATTTTTATTTTTCACATCACGTAACAGATGAATATAGATGAAAATATTATACTTTCCTTCTTGTCGAAAGTACCATAAATTGTCTTTTAAATTTTTTTTCACTGACTGACTCTGCTCGATATATGATTTCTTTTTCTTTTTCTTTTTTCATCATTCTATTTGCTCGATATATGATTTCTTTTTCTTTTTCTTTTTTCATCATTCTATTTAACTTTGAATATTAGACTTTGATTATTAGAAAATTAATTCTCGTCTGATATTCAAAGTTTGATAAATTGGCGGGGAAAAGAATCACACAGCAAGTAATTATAATAATTATTATAATTAAAATAATTATTATAAAATAATTGCTAGATATAACTAGGATGAAACAAATAGGATCTACAACAGGTACGAACCTAACAAATAAAATCAGTCAATCGATCGCACAAAATCAAAATATTCGAGTAATTTGTCTTCCGCACGAATTGTTTCAAATGTTTCAATTTGACGAATCGCGAAAAAGTGAAGACCGCGTGACGACGAAAATTGATCGAGCTTCTTCGACAATTCTGCGACGTTATTTAAATAAAGTCAAAGCGGACGTGAACATAAACGCGGACAAAATTATTTACGCGGAAACGATACGTGAAATTGCGTTTCGTTGTTTACCCTTTGTGTATATTATTCCGCGAATATTGCAGAACATTTCAGAAACACAAAGTAATAACTCGTGTAACACGCAATGCAAACACACGTGTGTGTTTCACACGCACGACGGAGGAGTGCATCAAAGTGAAATACCCCATCGTTTCCATTTCCCACTTTCCTCCGTCCGATTCACAATTCTACGCGTTGCTGCGTATATTTTTGACGTAAGAGAATCGTATGATGCATTTAAAACCAAGGAACGTGTAAAAGGATTCGAATTTTGTATTTATATATATATATAAAATAATAATATATATAAATTATATAAATTATATAATATATATAATTTATATGACAACATATAAATTATATAATATATATAATTTATATAATAAGATATATAAAATATATAAAATATATTAAATAATAATATATATAAAATATATAAAATAATAAGATATATAAAATATATAAAATATATTAAATAATAATATATATAAAATACAAATATATAAATATACGTTTATGTGTCTCCTTTTAATCAGATAATGAGTGCACAATTTATTACGAAGCGAGCCATCAGAGGTTACAAGAACATTTATAGTGTACAATAACATGGGCTTATAACATACGTGCGATGTTGCATTGACATATCGCATTGGTGGAAGCATGTTAATGCTAATAACATGACTTCGCTGGTAAAAAAAAATTTATGGCATTACGCGGTAAGATAAAAGTATCGTATATCAAAGTATTTATTATACGTGTTCCGGATCATCATCTGGCTTCGTACATCGATAACGCGTCCATTTATTATGCTTTTGTAACTACCAAAAGCAAGTATTCGTAAGTAATTCTACTCGTCTGTATATTTCAAACAAATGGAAAACTATTTAACAAATAGTTTCAATTAATTAAAGTAAATTATTTCATATTTTATGTTAACGTAAGTTAATGGGTTCAGGTGTCTGTGTTTGATTTTGAAAACTTTCTGCCAGGGATAGTATCACTGATGTGCCAAATTCGCTTGGTCCTGCGTGTATTAGGTTTGTTTAGTAAGAATTGAGAAAGCTAACGACAGAATTATAATTACTTCAATCTAATTTTCGACATACAATAGATTATAGAAAGTGGAACTTACGTTTATGAGCCGCATGTATTTCAGTACCCCAGTTTCTGCAACAAAATTGAAGAAAGTACGAATTATCTAATTACAGGTGCTGAATACAATTATTGACAAATTGCAAAGGTTGCAAAGACGAATGTACTAATTATTTCTTCCCAAGGAAATTAATTGAGAAACATTTACGATTTTAATAATTAAACGATGCTCATTCTAATTCCCAGTTTTACCAAACATTCTCAATTTCTAACTTTAATTTTCGCGAAATTTTACGCGAGACTCAAAAGTTATTTATTTCGCTAAAATTAATAAATTTCTCCGCCCTTTTTAATCGTATCCGTTAAAATCTACTACTACTAGTAGTATTAAATATTAACAGAAAGTATCTTCGAAACAGCGAGGAACGGTCGTGTATCGTGTGTCAAAGATGCATTGTACGTGTATCACGTATGCATGCACGTCAAAGCAAGATTCAGCTTCTAAACGTATCGTGCTTGCGCGTGTATGTATGTATATCAAACCAGGCTCCAGCTTCTAAACAAGTACACACTGTAACTACGTTTATTTCGTACGGTCTACGAAGCACGAAGCAAATACACTACTCTCTCTCTCTCTCTCTCTCTCTCTCTCTCTCTCTCTCTCTCTCTCTCTCTCTCTCTCTCTCTGTCTCTGTGAGTACGTAACTTTATGGACTGTACCTGCGAAAGTATGTGTCTATATCTAGTGTCGGGGTAATAATCGCAAAATGAAGTTTTAATGCTCTCAGCGAGCTGACGAACTATTTAACACGTGTCCCTAAATGGTGGTGGAATCGCTCCTGCGTTTCGCGATTTGTTCGATCGCAGACATTTCCAAGGACAAACATTTCCAAACAACTTTCTGCAAGTTTCTGCAAGTTTCTGCAAGATGATTGGGAGAATTATTCAGCAATTGTTTCTGCAAGATGATTGGGAGTTGAAAGTTATTAATTCTGATTAGTCCAATTAACCTTCTGTCGAGGCGACTGTTTTATTTGCAACTTTTTCTAGTCAATTTATTAAACTCTCTGCCTTTGACAGTTTTGCACATGAAAGGTCGTCAAGCTGTCAGCTACCAAAGTTCTGTTAAGACAACGTTTTGTTTGCAATGTTTTCCCCTATCGATTTACGTTGTTAAAGTCTTTGACTTTTTTTTTCTTTCTTTTTTGCGAAACGTTATTAAAATTCTGAATCTATTAAGAACCAAAGTCCTGTTAAGAGAGCATTTTCTTTGCAATTTTTTTCAATTTATATCAAATTTTCCTTCTTTCATTTTTTCTATGAAAGGAAATTTTAAAAACTCGCGTGATACTTTTTGATTACATTGTTTCTCAATCTAAATCCTACGACTCTACGAAATTTAAAGGAATCGAGGTGTTTATACTCTGATAAAATATCCTTGGTGGAACGGAACGAAAATTTTTCCTCAGCGAAGCCGCTGTAAATATCAATTCGGTCGGCTTGAATAATTTATACGAAAAAGTACGGCGAACCAATTGGTAATTGGCCCGTCCTTTATTCCAATAAAATACAATTAGGAGGGTTAGGGGAGACCGGAAATGTAAGGGAAGGAGAAAATCGTTAAGGTACATTGGAAAATGAAGAAAAATCGACATAAAGCTCGAGGAACCGCCATAAAAAAGCAGCCCAATGTTGGATTTCGTCCAAAAAATTCCTCCACTTATTCGCCCGAATGAACACCGTCGGACCTCTTTCATCTGGCGAAACGTTTAATTTATAGCTCAATTGTTTTCGATCGAATCTATTACGTTCATTCATTAAAAGCAAAAGGTCAAAGGATCTTGGTATCGTGCGGAGATAATCCAATAATAAAACAGACGTACACTATCTTAGTGTAGACAGTATTTGAATTTGATCGTTGTTTGAAAATTAAGGACTAATTAACAATTGGAAATAATGTTCGTTACTCTTTTATGGTAATAAAATAGAATAAAAATTGAAATTATATAGTATTCAGTATGCAGCGATATAATTGAACCAATAACGATGAAAAATTCGATATTTTTCATATAATAATCAAAACAATCATATTTTATTGATAGTAGTGAGTTCATTTTTTTCTTTTTTTTGTTGTTGTTGTTCGTGTCTTTTTTCAAAGATGTTCCGGAAAATTGTAAAGATTCAAACGTCTCCGAAAACATTGGAAAATTTTTTTTGGTCTTGAAAATATTGTAGAAATTTTTTTCACCACTTTGTTGAACTTTGAGAGTGAACAATTAAAGGAGGAAAATTTGAGAAATTTCGTAAGTACGAAAGAAAAATTGTACAGTAAATTTTAAGGGGCAAGCTATACTACAATATATGATGGAGAATACTATATTTTTAATGTCAGGAAATTACGCGTAATTACAATCTAAAGGGTCGATAACTGTTTGAATATGTTGCACCTAACGTGTATGCAAATTGCAATCCAGCAGACTTTTTATTTCGTGTTGCATAACAACAATAGCGGAATGTTGTGTATGAATATAAACAAGAGAAAATGTTTCTCATTAATTTTGCTTGTTTAGTGCGTGTTTCTTGCCTGAACCAATTGTTTTATTGTTCTATAACATCAACGAGTAAAGCATAAATATACTAAAGAAATCAAAATGAAACGCACATTTCAAAAGAAAGAATAAACCTTGTTAAAAATCCTTTAATGACTATTATTTCATTTATTGCTGGATTTATTTCATTATTTAACTATCGAACGAAATAACAGTTTTCAAACCAGAAGACTAAAATACTTTCTCTGAAATAAATAAAAAAATAATAACAAAGTAAGTGAAATGATTCGTCACTTCAATATTGTTATTTACGCTGAAATGTTGATTTCGAATAAACTTTCGCCCACGTCAATTTTATATTGCCTCTTGTACTTCCACTTATTACATCAAACGCGCCATGTTTATGCTGTTAACACGTAGCAACCTCTTAACCCATTTCATAATTCCAGCATAAATATTCTGCAGTCGGCGATAGACACGTAGCAATCCCACAGGATATTTCGCGGTTAGTTTAAATAAACAAATTTCAACGTGTCAGCTTCAATGCGTGTTCGCGTGTTTCCCAAAATTTCTCGACATTTCAGATAAATTTTCTTCGCGATCGATCAGAGCAATTAGATTCAGTAATTTGGATAACAAGAGACCTCGGATGGAATAGATCTGTTGAGACTCGCGGATTATCGTTGTTAAAGTTAACAACGATATTTATAACTTAATAATTATACTTATTTATTGTAACTCTATTACAACTAGATTGTGGATTTTTGTGTATTTGTGGGAATTTGTAAATTATAATAAATTTTAATATTGCTTATATTTTGTTAGCTACGTTCGTCAAAATTTGATAATGAATAAAAATCTACCGTCTGATGATAACTAAATTTTAATACCGCTTCCGTTCCTTTAACTACGTTCGTCAAAATTTGAAAACGCGTGGAACTCCGCGGTCCACCCAACTTGACCATTAAAATTGATTCGCAGTTGGCCTATTTCCAGGCGTTTCGGCAACGCCTAGGCGAGCAAAGCTCGCCAGGAGATCGATTTTTCAACGCGTAATGAAACACGTGTGCGTCCTGGTTCCGTATAAATAACAGAAACGGAAGTTTCGGTGTAGTCACGTGAAATCTCCCTCGGCCCTGAAATACCTTTGAAATCAGATTTCACGCAGGTGTAAGATTTACGCGATTGCGAGTCGAAACGCGCTGCGTGTGTGCACCCCAGCTACTCTGTCATTTTCTCCGTTGCGTTGGGACATGTTTGCCGGCTGACAGCAACTCCGCTGGACAGCAAACGCCTCGGACAGACGTAATAAATTCGCTTCTATTTGCTCCTTTACGCTCGGCATATCGTGAATTTAATCGAGAGCTCGTTTCATCGTCGTCCCTCGCCGATAACGCGTGTGTTGTGCAACATTTCCCCCCCCCCCCTGGTATCGGTTGCAGTAAGATGCAGAAAATTAATAATGGAGAAACGTTGGTCGATCATTGTGGGAACGAAAGAGAAATATCAAGCTTTTGGTGGAATTGTACTTGGTGTTCGTTTATGCACGACAGTGTAAGTAAATTCTGCCAGAGTTAAGACTGATTCGTAGTATTATAAGTGTTCATTTATGTTCAGTGTAGGTAATAAATTTATTTCAATTAAATATGTACACGACGCTGTAGATAAATTCAACTAGCGAAAATTAAAGATCGATTTACATTGGAAATGATAGAGAAATCATATTTCCACTTTCCGAAAGACAATTATTACTTTTAGATTAGACTTTTGCTAGTTAATTATTACTATTGCAAAATTGTAATTAGACTTTTACTAGATAATTATTACTATTGCGAGATTGTAATATATGGAAGAGTCCAATTTTGGAATGTCCACAACAAATTTTGACAAATTTTTAAAAATCAACATTTTTTCCCACACTCCTATGTCGTATTGCAAATTAAAATTTTCTGGATCTATTTTGATGTATAAAAAGGTACGAAGTTGTGACGTTATAAATATGTTGAAAAATAAACTCGTTTTCCGAGAAATGTTAAAACTTGGCATTTCTTTCGTTTTCCTGCGAATCCTCCAATTAGAAAGAGATCCTCCTACAGAGAAGTAGTTCTTGATTTAGAAAAGGTCGTCTTACAAGTGGAATTCCAACTGTAATTGGAAATAAAAAGGAAATTAGATAAATTCGTATAAGATAAAGTTAGAATATTTCACAATTAAGAACAAATTAATTCGAGGTTATGTTCTAAAGCGATCAATTGGATATCTAAAATTTGATTATAAATTATTTAAATAAATTACAGGCGCGATCGTTCAGTACCAGACAACGCCACTCCTACTCGAGGTCTACCCCACGCCCCCTCGCGAATCACGTGACCCAAATCAACCAATCGCTAATTTTCGTTGCATTAGCGTTGCACCTGAAGAGGCCTAATTTCCTAAGTTATTACCCCGCTAAAATCACTTTCAGTGATAAAAAGTGTCAAATTGACATTGCAAGAGAAGTGTCAACGTTTGTAGACATATAATAACCTTTAAGCCGGTTTCACACTATCGATCCGCTCACGCCGTACTCTTTCTACTTCTCGATGAAACGCTCGTCGAATTAACAAAAGCTGAAAGCTTGCGGAATACTTATTGACTCGGAATTCTGCACAGACGACAATTACGAGAGGAATCTGAGAATAGACCATTTCTGTAGGAATATGATCGCTTCAACAACGAAGCCTGAGCTGCCGGGATCGATAGTGCAGATTGGACCTTAGGAAACCTTTCTTGCCCGAGGAACGTTCCGGATAGTTTGAGATAATTATTTCGGCGAAATTGCTCGGTCGGACTGTCGCGATTGTAGAGCCCGGATCGAGGAAGCTAACTTCGTGCATCGCGAGCGCGATAATTGGTACGGGCAGCGCGTTAGTGTTTGTGATTTCTCGAAAATACCCCTGCCTCGTCGAACGTGGGTTAATGATTCGATTTTGGCTTATGGCTTTCGCGAATCGAATAAAGACGTTTGTAGTTTGTAGTTCGAAGTTTGCAAAATCGAGAAACACCATCGATTCGATGGAGATTCGGATATTTGACGCTGAGAAAGAAAGAGGTTCGACGAACTCGTTGAACAGTTGTAAAACAAAGTTTACGTGTTATTCGTTGGTATAATTATTACTAACTGTAACAATAATAATAAAAATTAAATAATAATAAAATTAATTGCTCGAATTCGAAGAAGTACTTCAAGAGATGCGATTACTGATAGACTGTATATGCTCGTGCATTTATAAGAAATTGACAGAGTGTACAGAAAAATATACAGAGCGTTCTAAATAAAACGACTAAAATGTCATCACGCAGCAAAAAGCCTATAATTTCAAAAAGAACGAATATTTTTCCATAAGTGGAAATCCAAAGATAACGTAGGAGAGCGGGAGATTGATTCCTCTCACCTAAATTCATCGTGTCGATCGTGTTTGTCGCACTTTGTGTTTTTGTTACGACTTGAAGCAAATTTATAAAATAATATTTCCATTTTCATTTCTTAAATTATAAAATTGCTTAAATATTAGTGGCTTGTTATTAAAAATTCAATTTTAAAAGCACGTTATATGACATATTGCAAGACCAATTTCGAGCGATAAATTAATGTTAATTTATCTTGTTTGCGAAGAGCTTCGAGAAATGGTCTTACGTATATAAGTATCCTGCTTAAGAGGCGAAAAAGAACGTTACTTTAAATCCTATTCAGCGAAACGATTTGTAAATGTGTACGCGGGATTGTGTCAACGAAACTTGCTCGAAGTTTTCGCGAAATAAAAATATCGCCGATTGTTTCGACGCTCGTTCGCGAGAGAATCCGATTTGCTTTCTTAAGCGATTTTCACGCTCCAATAGAAAGTAGCCAGATACAGTCTGATTTATCATCGAACTAAATTTAAGTTTCGTTCGTTCCCAATTTCTCACATTTTGCAACACATAGATAGAGATAGGGAAGACGAAACTCTACGACGTCTATTTTTTAATAACACGTTACGCACATGTAACATATTACACATTTCTGATTTTCAATGTTGTTACTATCTTATTTTTAATAGCGAAATATTTTTACTGTTTTAGAGTAGCAAATAATATTCATTTCCAACTCCTTTGTTTTATAATTATTATAAAATAATTTTAAGTTTATAATATTGTAATATAATAATAGTTTATTATTTTTAAGTTTATAATATTATAATATCTTTTCTTTTTTATTTATTTTTTTTTCTTTAATAATTGTAACGAGTGAAAATCCAAAACCAATCATAACGTTAGATAAAACGAAATTAAACTAAATATTAAATATCTGTTAAATTAAATGATATTAAACATCCATGTGAGAGTAAGATGCGTTCGAATTATAAAATTTGTGCGAGTCTTATACACAATTGAATGGAAATTTAGTCTCAGTCCATTTATTTACTGCAAAGGAATTTACAAAGATGAACGTAACTATTTGTCAATAACAGTTTTTCAATCGGTGTGTCAATTTTTCGCCAAAGGGTGCGCAAATTCAATTCGAAAAATCGAGCGGACGCCGGACGAAGCGAAAAATTCTCTCGCGAACGATCGGTGCGTTTCTGCGTCGACTTGCAATCAACAAGGATATTGCAAATTTAATTGTCGAGTGGGTTTTAGCCGGCAAGATAGAAAGACGCGTTCGAAACATGCCATACTGTCTGGGATTATAGTTAGTTTCAAGTTTGTTTAGGATTAGTTTAACGTTAGGCAACGGTGCAACTCGGCTCCAAGTTTCTTTGATCTTAAGTGCTAAGTTCAAGCAAAGGCTGCGAATCTCGGTTATTTAAATGTGGTTAACTAATCTTGTTATTCCGTTTGTTTCGCGAAACTTTATTTTTCCTGCGTTCAACCGCTTGTTTCAAACTCGCTGTGTACATACGCGGAAGAGCGAACGACGATATTCTCTTCGGCTTCAACTTCCGGTGCAAAGAGGAGTTAACACGCGCGTACGATCCTTTTTTCTCTTCATTTATTCGTGAATAAATTTTCTTTCATTTTTCTTAATTTCACAAGCAAGGCTTTTCTTGGCATTATTTCGAAATTCTCGAATTAAAAAATTATCTCTGATTTTACACGGAGAAATTCGATCCGCGCGAACTTCATTTATTCGAACCAAATTTTAGTCAATATCGGATTAAATGAAGCCGACGAAGTAGGAACCTGAATTCCTATTGCACGAGCGAATATTACGTGAAACGTAAAACCATAGTATAACACTTTGAAGTATCGTTCCCCTTTATCAGTGGAAAATTGATATCGAAGAGTTATTAAATTTATTGTGGACCGAATTTCGCGTCAGCTTTGTCGAATTTTTTCACGCCTCGCTTTCTAGCGATCGATTCGTCTTGCAAACTTTTGCTCTCGGAATTTTCCACAGGTAGAAGTCTAAAGGTGCAAACACTGCGAGATAAAAATCTTTCGCATTGTATCTTGTTACAACTTTAATTCTACCGAGCATTTGTGAATTTTCTGCTACGTGATGTTTTAAAGTCTTACTTTTACCTACAGAACAGATTGGCAAAGTTTGATTAAATTAAACAATTAAATTTATTGAATTTGGATATTTGTCACAAGTAAAAATCTAGGAAGAAAAGAGCAAACAACAAACTTGCGAATGCTCTGGCGGTCAACGTTTGAAGGAAATAATTTTTGAAGCATGGTGAAAAAATCGTGTTTGAATTAAAATTTAATTTAAATTTAATTTAAAATTAATAAAACTAGTTTTTTTCTTATATTTGAAATTTTATTAAAAATAGGTGGGAAGAAACTTTTGGGAATTATATCTACGTATTCGTCGTCCACATTTTTCGTTGCAATAATGAACTTTTTGATGAAGTACTTTTTATTTTATTTTTATTCCCATTTCTACACACTAAAATTTATTGTATTTATCACGAATCGAATTTCTTCATACTTTGTTTCTAACGATCCGTCCATGTCGTCGTGAACTTTTGCCTTCAGAGTTCTCCATGAATAAAAATCTAAAGGTGGAAAATAGTAACGTTGGATTTCCACGTAAATTCATATTTTATTTTATACCAAATATTACAAAAAGCATTATACTTCAGCTGTTTTATAATGCACATCGCGTGCAAATTTTGCACTTTCAAATTTCCTATAGACGCATAAAATTTAAGTTGTTAAATTTAACTATTCGCAACACTTTGTGTTATTTTCAATCTACGGACTCTTCCTCCTATTTTCAGCAAAAATACGAAAGTATTATAGTAAAGCTGTCCAAAGAGAGAGAGACAAAAAGATGCGTCCCGCGGTAACTACGTTGCCGGCTAACTGTAATAATAAAGCGTTTGGCCAGCGTTGTCCAGCGTTGTCCAGCGAGAAAGAAAAAAAGAAAAAAAAGAAAAAAAGAAAGGCAGGTACTACTTAAACGGAGAGGGGCCAGCTCCGTTAATTAGCCGTTAGAAAGTGGTTCAAAGGCGTCATTTCGTTTGAGCAGCGTCGTCGCCCCGGTCGCGTCACGCGAGCAACTCGAGCGAGAACTCGAGCTTCTTTGGGCAGAGAACCGCTCGATACCTCGGCGCAGAGGATTCAAAGCTGCTGAGACGCTCGTTAAACCCTCTCGACGACTGCTAGGCTACCACCGCCATCGCCTACCGCCGCCTCGTCCTCGCCCCGTTAAGTAGAAAATGTAAACGGGCGCGCGTAGATCGGTTGAAAATGCTTTCTGGTTATTTAAACCAGGCTGCTTAGAGATCGTAGTCATTTCCGCTTCGTAAATAATTAAGATTCCCCTTTTGACAGTGGGCAGGCGGGCATTCTACGGGACAAGGTGGAATTTTGAACGTAGATAATAAGCTGGAGATGCTCTCAGTTCCCTTCTACGGACTCGAAAAAGAGAGAGAGAAATTTTTCGATCTTCTCGTTCTTCCAGTTGCTGTTTTTGCCATCGTTCGAAATTCTTTTATGCGTCAGGAATTTTATCGTGCTGGGTTATTGTTTTGTTCGGTTATTTAGGTATTTTTAGGTCGTCACTAGTGACGGGGAGAGCAGCAAAAATGAATTTCTCGTATTTTTCTCGTGTCTCCGGAAAATTTATATATTTAGATACGTTCGCGCGAGTGCGATAGGTTTTATTCGTTTTATTCGATTATTTGTTTCTATTTGTTCCGAGAAATTTATATTTATGCGAGTGTAATAATTTATTTTTAATTATTTCTATTATTAAATAAGTCGAAAAAATGAATTATAAATGAGTTATATTATTCATTGCGGCAGAAATAAATTTATCACATTTTTCCTGTGTGCGAGAATTTAGATGTAATATATTTGTGAGGATGTGATAGGTTATGTTATTTCATTCAATCATTTATTTTTATTATTAAATAACGTAAATCGAAAAAATGAATTATAAATGAGTTATATCATGGCATTATAGCAAAAATAAGTTTATTACATTTTTCCTGTGTGCGAGAAATTTGTAGTTAGGTACATGTTTGTGAGGATGTGATAGGTTATGTTATTTCATTCAATCACTTATTTTTATTATTAAATAACGTAAATCGAGAAGTAGCAAAAACGAATTTATCTTTTCTTTTCTGCAACCAGGAAATTTATAATGCATCTGATAGATTACTCTTTTATTTAATTACTTATTTTTATTGTCAAATAACGTGAATCGTCAGAAAAGTAGCAAAAATGAACTTATAACGTTTTTTTCTGAGTGCAGGGAATTTTTATTTAAACATGTGTGTTTATTGGACTTTTATCTAAATATTTATATAATTTTAAATACGTTTTCAATAGAATATATTACTTATTAACTGGTGACTTGTGAAATTATTAAATTAATAATGTTCAGTCGTGCAAGTTGCTATCCAACGATTGACAGAGATAAAAATTTAACACAGTTTGACACAAGTTACTGACAGTTCTTCGTTTTTACAATTTCTCAATTTCAAACGCGAAATCTGTTGACTAGTAAAATCGTCGGTTTGGTTCGTTACTATTAAATGATTTGTCATTTGTAGAATTTCATTAGCAGCGAGGAAAATTGAATCAACCGAACGAAAAGTGAACGAATCGGCTCACTCGACAGAGTAGATAATCGTTTCGACAAATATGTGATGGTACTTGGAATGTCGGTTCGCTAATCCTCTTCTTTTCGAGTCTCTTCAGAAGTGTGATCGACCTCGGATTTTTGCGTGTTGTTCTCACGTTATTCGAAACTTTCTTATTGACATTTCGACGATCCTCAATCATACTCGTTAAGTAAATTTGACGATCAATCTCGGATCGATTTGTTGCACACTTGTTCGAACGAAAATATTTCTATTTGAACGATTTAATTAATAATAAAAAAAAAAATTGACGATCATAATTTTCACACGTACAGATTAGAAATGAGTGTGATTTAAAAAATTTCCAAAATTAATTTCAAATTATTCAAGTATGTATAAACTGGGAAGTCGACGATTAATTCAATTTTATTCTCCTTCGAACTGAACTTAATCTATCTCTTGCTCGATAATTCAATTTAGTCTATTAGATTCTTCGTACATCGTGCACGTAAAAACGAGACTAAGGAAATAAAATTATCGGAACTAACCTGAATCACGATACAAGGCGAATAAAATCAGATTTCTGAAGAACATTCGAAATTTCATTTTTTTTCTAAAGGTTGAAAAAGAATCTTTCGAAAGTTACGCAACGAGCTAATCAAATCGAAGAAATTGTACAGACTTGCGATCATTTCAGATTCAATAATCTCGATAAAACCATAAAAATTTAATCTTCTTTTATGTAACGCTCGATCGTTAATCGCGCTCACCTCGTTTTATTCGCAAAAAAAAAAAAAAAAAAATTAAAAAGATTAGAAGAAAATGACGAATTGTCCACGTTGAACGGAACAAATGTCTCTAAATTCGTGAAGAATTCGTTGGGGACTTTAAAGAACCTTGCAAGTTGATTAAAAAAAAAGTCTTCGATGGATTGTAAAAACGACGACGATAGAAGCAGATGGCTTTACCGAGGAGCACGGTCGCATTTATCTCGCTAAGGTTTCTGTTATCCGGTGTAGCGTGTATTCTTCACGTAACGTGCGTAATTAGATTACGTGTTTAAGGAAATCGTATATTTAGAGATTAACCGCACGACACTTTTTCTTCTAAATCGATTTCACGATGACATTCAGCGACTTGGGGCTAAGCATCCCTCGACTGATTTCTGTTCCCATTTCGCTGAAGGGAGCAAAGGAAATTCAGTTTTAATTGTCCTTGCGTCGTAATCGTTTGTCGTCCTAGATCGTAGATCGTGACTTGCGACTGAAATTATTCTGTCGTAACAGAGGAATGTACTTTTATTGTCATTTTTTTATTAGTTTCTTTGTAACCAGTAAAAATTATATTTGTTATCGAAAGAATGTGTAATAGTGGAGACGTACATACATACATATATATAGTTTCTTTACTACTTTAGAAACAATTTTCCATCAGTCAATTTTCTGGAAAGTTTTTAAAATGTAATTTATTTTTGTTTTTTACTAATAATTTATTTTTTACAAATAATTTATGTCTAAAATACGTATTATATTCATATGTACAAATTTTCATTCAGTGCAGTAAAATAAAAGTCAAAACAAGCCATACTTTTTATCCAAACAACACAAAAGTACCTATCATAAAATATCAACAATCAATAAAATTGTAGCATGTATTTCAGATTTTTAATTAAAAATATTTGTCGAAACAAACTTTCTTTTAATTTTTAATTACAGATTAATTATTGAAAGAAACAAACTTTCTTTTAATAATTAATTAATAGTTATATAATTGTATGTACAAGAAAATGAAAAAAGATTCAAAAGCCGCCGTAACAATCAGCGTTTGCTAATTTAACCATTGAACGAATCGGTGAACGATCATCTCGTCCAACGATCTACGAGCCCCAAAAACGTCAGTAACTCGAGACACTCGATTAATCTACTTCAGTTTCCTTCCTTAAACCGACTGCGATTTTAAGATCGCTTCAACATCTGAAACAGTGGCGCCGAAGTAAAAAAGATCATCAACACTTTCCGAACAGGCAGCTCTCACCCCTTCTAGGCTTTCCCTCGCTCGCTCGCGAGCAGCTTTCGCAAAAAAATTGGCGAACGAGTTCGCGTGCGTGCAAAAAGCCATTCGTGGCTGGCGCCAGTCATCGTGCTGCTACGTAAGCAACGTAATTAAAAAAAAAAAAGCGACAAGCTCTCCTATTCCTCGCTCCCGAAGTTCTCTCTTTCGCTGCACTTTGCGAGAGAGACGCGAGATCTCGAGGGGCGTCGAAAACTTCAACTTCCGGATCCGCGAATCACGCTGACACAGAGTTAGAAATCGAACGTGGGACGAAAAAGAAAAAAGAAGATCAGAGGGCATCAACACTAAAACTAGACGATCGAGGCGCAAAATTTCCATCAGAGACGTCAAACTCTGTAATATTATTTATATATTTCGCGAAAACGAGCCGTCGCGTGACGGTCGGTGTTTGAAAGAAAAAAAACAAAAAGAAAGCTCCGTTTTACCTGAGGCCACCGTTTATCAAACAGAGGGCATTGACACTAGAACTACACTATTAAGGCGTAAAATTTCCATCAGAGACGTTAAAAAGAAACTCTACATTCAATGTCTCTCGCTTATTTGTTGTCGTTATTATTGTGCAATTTATTTTTTACAATCTTTGTAGAGTGCGACAATTTTTAAAACAATGTTTAAAGAGTTAGAATCTGAAAGAAATTTTACAGCGAATTTCTATTGTCACCTCCAATAGCCAGCGTGACGTGTCGAGGCTCAAAGGGTTAAAACCTCGATATTGCCAGGAGCGTGCAATGCGACGGGCTTTAGGAGTCTACGTATAGTCTGTCCGACGAGACGAGGCAATAGAGATAAACAAAACGTTCGCGTGCTCAATTGCAGCGGGTGCAGCTATTGGCTGCCATCGATCCCCGAGGAAGAACTGTTATCGTTATTTTATGGCTCCTGGAGCATATATTCTGTGTCCCTGCGACGGAGCTCCTAATTCACAGGACTCCTAACCCATGAACCAACCCTATCGATCACGTTGCGTTTGTTTAGGTTTATGCTTTATCTTATCTCGTTGGACTATGCAGACTATAGAAAGTGCTAGAGACTACAAAAACCGAATTTTGGCTCTCACTGTCGAGAGTTAACACTAGAAAATTTATAATTTATAAATATAATTAAATGGTGGTCAAAAAGTTATTATAAAATTTATAATTTACAAACCAATATTTATAATTTTCTACTGGAATTTTATATATTTGTAACAGTATATCTTTAGATATTTATTCGAGTGATTTTTAACAGAATATATCGACAGAAGCTCGTGTTTTTTGTTGCGTTATTATTAATTTTTTCTTGCACTTCAGTTTCTTTTCTACAAATATTATATTTTTATTGACAATTGTTTGTAGAATGATACATTGCGTATTGAATTTGAGCTCTCATTTGAAAAAATATTGGACGATTTGTAATATATCAAAGCATGTTTGATAATTAAGAATCATTTGTAAGTAGAATTATGTATTACAAATTGTAGTATTATACATTTATAATTATAAATATATATTTAATTCATAATTTAATAAATTTACAGTAAATTAAATAAAAACCATGGCAACAAGGGAAATTCCGATTTGAAATCTCTCGGGTTCGACGAACTTTCATTTAAGAAATTTTGTCGCTCGATACGTATAGAAGTTGATTTTATATATATATAAATTTAAATTAAATTCCGCGGATAATGCAATACATATTCAAAATCAACACCAAAAATAATTCCAGAAACTTGCCTCTCGACTTACTTAATGTCCAATCGAAATAATTTGGAAGTCGCGATCGTTATTGGTCATTCAACCCTTTCAATTATTCACTTTAAAATATCTCCTCCGTAAAGCTAAATTAATTTTAGACGGTTTAATAATACTCGTGTCAGACAGTTTCGTAAAGGTTAAATCGGTTCGTGCACGTGATTAAAACCAATCACATTCTAATTTAGGATCATATTAACAAAGGCACAAAACAAATTGTATTTACCATAATAAAAAACAGTAAATAAAAGAATTTCATTAATAATTAACGCAAAAGACGCACGATAAAAATTAATTTTAATAATTTTAAATGAATTATTCCAGAACGTTGAAAATACAAAAGAATTGTTGTGTAACAAATATATAATTATTGTTTGATAAAAAAAAGTTTGTTTATATGGAATTCTTTTCTTCTCAATGTGAAAACATGCACAATAGAAATTAATTTTAAAAGAATTACCCTTGCACGCGATTGAATTTCAAAAATGTCTTGGAACAATTTAAAAATTCTCTCGTAATTAAATGAAATTTTGGTTATAGAGGGTCAAAGTTGGCATTGTACAGTCACACTGATCTAAACATTATTTCAGAATTAATTCGCGCATTTTACATTTTCTGTACATCTCATGTCACGTTATTTTCGAGCTTCCAGCTGCTGTCTATCATTCGACGAATCTACGACATCCATATACATACGTAACAATACGTTTCACTAACAAGAGTCGCGGACGTGATCGGTTTTCATAGTCGAGCCTCGTAACCGCGGCATAAACTCGGTTTCATGGCTAACGATGCACGTTCGATATTTTTCCAGCGTGGCTCGAAAAAATAATAAAAGCTTTTCGAACGTAGTAAAAATCACGTCTACGACGCGATGGTTACCACGTACGTGTGCTGCGACGTGTTTGTCACTAAAAAGCTGCGTTTTTCACACGTATCGACGTTTCTTCCTTTCTATTTTTCTTCCCAGTTTCTGAAAGATTGGATTTTGCAGGCACAGGCATAAATACGACGTGTTTGTTGAAGTTTAATTTTTCGAATTTCACGGACACTTCGTTATCGCGGATATAGGCTGAGAGTGCTGTTGCAAAGTTTCACGCAGAAAGCGGAAAAAGGAAAAAAGAAAAAACGAGCGAATGAGAAAAAGCGGATACGTCGTAAAAATTAACGTTCCGTGAATGCCTTTGCGTTGGAAATTACGAAAAGGGAATCGGAATTGCTAGGCAAATTTGTGGGGAAGAAATATTTCCGCGGAGAATCAGTATAATTTCGTCAATATTTAATTTTACAGCTACTTTCAAACGTTTAATTTTAATTCCACCAACGAAATATTTAACAATTTTAATAACATCGCTCGGCAACTTGATTCGAGGAGACTTTAATGTTTCTGTGATTAAAAATATTATTTAGCAAAGAGGAGTCTAACGAATCTTATCTAACCCCGCGTTGACCTAACAGTTCTTCCAATTATAACAGTTGTATAAATAGTAGAAAAAATAAATAAATAAATGAATGAATAAAATTGCCACCAAACCGAGATACAGAGAAAATGAAATAAATTCCAGAGAAACTATTAAACCTAACCCATCAATTCCAATAATCGCTGTAGAGATCTCGCTCCATATTTACGACAAATATTGATGAATTTTAACCATTCCGGCCATCCGTTTTATTCCAACACCTCGCCCCCTTGACAGACTAACAACCGACCTGCGTCATGTTAAATTCATCGAGGCTTCATTGTTATACGCGAGTCCAAAAAATCTCGATGGATGGAGAGATTCCTCTCGTTTCTCGCTGATTCGGGTACACGGGTTTTCTAAACACGAAACATCTCGCGAGCCACGCACACAAGTTGCGTCGATCGACGTGAAAATCGTTCGAAGGGGTGGGGGTGGGGACAAAGAGGTGGGCGGCGGTGGATGTGGCGCGGCGCACAGGAATCAAAGGGTTTAATTGGAAAGTAACGCGGCCTTTCAGCGCGCCGGGCATCGGCAAAATGACCGAGGCCGCGCGTTCTCTCCGCTGACATTTTTAACAAAGGTGCTCCGATTCCACAGTAAACACTAATGAGGTCTCTCGAAGAGGGGGAGAAACCGAAAAAGAGAGAAACTTTGCTCCATTCGAACGTGCGCGTGACGAGTCTACCAGGCACTTTGGCGAGTTTTTGTTTTTTTTATTGATCGAACGATATCGCAACTTTCAAGTGTAACGTTAGCCTTTCTTTCCATTTTTTTTTATCACTGAAGGTGATTTTAGCGAGAGTAACCCAGAAAATCGGGTCTCTTCAGGTGCAACGCTAATGCAACGAAAATTAGCTATTGGTTAATTTGGGTCACGTGATTCGCGAAGGAGCGTGGAGTAGACCTCGAGTAGGAGCGACGTTGTATGAAAAAAAAATTTTCCAATATTTTTCACACACTGCAAAACGTACAATTTATAGCATTTTCCAGAAGAGAAGTGTCACTTCACTTATCCACCTGCTTCGCGATGCAAAAACATTTTAAAGCAAAATCATTTGAAACAGAATGATCCAAGATTTGAAAGTAGTAGCTTCGAGTTTCGAAACGAGCCCAGATTAAATTTTTATTTTTCTCCGAGTCCAGATTTATTATTCATTTTGTTCTACAAAATTGCAACAGTTTAAATATTCAAACGTCCGGGTATTAATGCGAATGTAACAATGTTTGATCATTTTTTTATCACTTGCGAAGTAAACAGTTTTGTCCTGAAGAACTTTCCACCGAATAGAAATGTAAATTTCCCTGTTTTCCACTTGGAATGATGACAGTGAACTTGAAACCAGTGTAGTTTCGCCGGCGTTAAATTAGTTTCGAAAAGTTGATCGTATCGCTTCTGAGTTACACATGCAGGGATTTTAATTACTATCTTATTTGAATTGAATTCAATTATACAGTAGTGTGATAATTAAATTTGAAGTTGAGCCAATGCTGTGGATGTCGCGCGATATTCCTTTAAAAGCTGAAACCGATTTTAATTAAACTTTTAATGTAGCTTGTGTGTTGATCAGACTTGATAAATATCGCGACACGCAACAAAAAAGATATAGATTTGTTGTGTGAATTTTGTGAAATGAAACAAAATGAGATATACTTGCAATGGTAAAAGAAATAAAATTTCGAAACGTACGTGAACGTACTTTCGTTTTACATCTTGACAAATTATACATGTTATTATTATATATTTATTTTAATTAATATAGGTATATATATATATATATATTTAAATAACACACATGTATATATAATATTTAACAACAAAAGAACATTTAACGTTTAAACGAAAGATTAAATAAATGACAAAGGTAAATGAGGAAATCATTCCGGAGAATTTATACATGTACATGCGTAATATCATCACTTGGTCAAGCACAGCGCAAACTTCGAAACTGAAACGTGGTGATATCCATATTTGCGAGAAAGAGCAAATTTGCGCAAGTACGAATGCGAATGACACGCGTGCGTATTTATTCTTATCTTCGCTTGTATTTTGCTCGTGTTGCTTCTTCTTGGAAAGAAACGGGGGAAACTGACAAAAAGAAGAAACACGAAAAAATTCTGCTTTTAGTGAAATACGACTGCCACCAGTCGCGTGACTGAGAGCAATTAAAGATCACAGATCTTTAGCAATCGTGCAGATAAGTTTCGCAGCGGAATATTCTCAAAAAAAAAGTCCTTTGAAATATATTTACTTTACGAAAAAAGCTCGAGTCAGACAAGATAGTCGAACGTAACGAAATTTATCGCGTTGTTAATGACGCGTAGCGAAATTATAATATGCACGTTATTTGTGTTTGACGAAAATCAAAAGTCGACGATATTATTTGTACGAGATAATTGCAGGTTCAAATTCGTATTCCGCCGGGGCCAGAACCCGTGCGACTAAATTGCATTTGCTTTTGCTTGCGGGAACGTTCTCTTTCTGCTTTTCCCCTCTCCCCCCTACCCCCTCTTCCTCCTCCTCGTCGTTTTTAACTGAAATAACCGTAACCTCCAGGTAAGGCAGAAATGAGTTTCGCTCTTTTACGTCGACTTCTCATGTACAGGCTCTCAGTCGAGAGTGACGTGGAATTCTCTCGTGACCGTGGGCAATTTTGTTTTTTCGAAATTTCAGTTTTCATTTTTCTTTTTTTCTTTTCTTTCGCTTTCTCTCTTTCCCTCCTCCCCTCCTTTCGACCGTGCAATTCCTTTGGATCATCGCCAACAATTACCATCGGTTACCTGGAACCAGTTATCCAGGAAACTATTTATATTTTCGATTCCACGTTCCTATTCGATTACTTGCTTCTTAACCTCGTGCGCTGGAATGACGTGCCACGCACGTCGAGAATATTTGAAAAGTTGCAATATGTTCTCAGTTTTAAGTACGTTGAAATATAAACAAATAATAAATTTATTACCTCTTAGTAATTTCTAGCCAATGATATACCGATGAATTCAAAAAGAAGACGAATTATTGTATACGGTTTGGTCACTCGTTATGGTCCGCGAATCAGTTACTAGTGCAAGAGGTTAACCCTCACTTTTCATTTTTTTTTTTTTTTTTATTAAACGACGCTACAAGGAAAGAAGATATAATGCATGAACTTTCGAGAAGAAGAAGAGATCTTTGTAGGATAATCTGAAACAGTGGTTGAGATGCTTAGTGATTAATTAAATGCAAGTTAGAATCATAAGTGTAAAGATACCTCGTGTAAGATGTGACGATTGGTTGAAATTATTGAAAGGAATCGATTGATTAAATATATATATTGATTATTCGTGACAAGGCTAAATTTATAACTTCAATGATTAAGATTATTGTTAAAAATCTTAGTGTAATCTTCAAATAACATTTAGAGCTTATTTCATTTTCTTTCTTCTCATGATCTCCTAAAAAGGAAACTTGATAACACGAGTAAATTGAAAGTAAACAACATGTTTATTGATGCAACGTTTATTGGTCCTCGATCAGTTAAAAATCTCAGAAATTTCCAACTACGATGGAGAAATTATTCCCTTAACCTCTTATAATTATAACGCATTAATCAGTCTTGATATCAAGAAATAGAATTTAAATAATCTCAAATTAGATGGGGTTTCTAATAAAAACATAGAATTACATCGAACAGCGCGATCTTACGCGAGTCGAGTAACATGTTCGATAAATAAATATTAATCACAATTAGTGATTAAAATTTAACAATTACAAATTAATCGAGATTACAGATTAGTGATTAATTGATGAATGATCACGATCACTGCAACTACTGTGATTGATTACATGCCCCACCCTGCTTGATGGCTTCAAAAACAAATACGTATGTTTCTAATCATCGGAATCTTCGTACGACACACGTTCCCCCTAACGTCTGTGTAATTGAATTTACACCGCGTTCCACATCTCGTTCGTCAACCATACTTCCACTTCATTAAATCAAATCGAGGCGAAGACACGTTTCCTCGAGTTTCCCCCTCCTCTTTGCCGCCCTCTTAACAACGTGCAATTCCATCCCGTCGTTGGAATTTCTCCCCGCGATAAGAGAAACACTCTTCTCCGTCGCGCGAGCAGAGGCAAACGTTGCCTAGTCCTTAGAAGTAGGAATAAGAAAGAAAAGAAGTCGGAAAAAAATATGGCAGAACCAATTTTCTCGCTCGTCTCCGCGCTTTATTTCGCGGAAATCTCCCGGTGTCTCGGTGCTAATCTCGCCTGTTTGCCGGCTTCGATCGTGACATTTTCCCTCCTCTCCTCCTCCTCCTCCTCCTCCAGTACCCTCTCCCCCTTTCTTGCCTCTCCGCACCGCCTGCAGCCGGTGCGCGGCGGCGAGATCGATGAACAGAAAATGCGTGGCACACGCAACTCCGACGCTTGTATTAACGTAAAAAGCTTTTACCCCTGTCCCCCAAGTCCTGTCTTTCCACGTCGCGAAATCGTTTTCGAGAATCGTTCTCCCCCTCCCTCTTGTCGCGTGCTCGCCTTCGACGATGAATTCTTCACGACCGAACAGGAAAACCACGCTGCTTTCACCCAGCATGTCGCTTTTACACGCTCTTTTGCCGAGCGCTCGTTCTTTTTCGTTTTTCCTTCAGTTTTTTTTCTTTTTTTTTTTGGTTTTAGATTTTCCTCCGGCTTTCTCTTTTTGTTTGCTCGGCGGAGGGGGAGGAAAGTGGATTTAGGCAGAAATTGTATATTTGGCGCAGGTACCGTGCGCGTGACACGCGGGAACCGATTCGATATTAAGCGGCTGGAAATTTTTTTTTTTTATTACTGAAAGTGATTTTAGCGGAGGTAACTCAGAAAATCGGGTCTCTTCAGGTGCAACGCTAATGCAACGAAAATTAGCGATTCGTTGATTTGGGTCACGTGATTCGTAAGGGGGCGTGTGGTAGACCTCGAGTGGGAGTGGCGTTGTCTGGTACCGAGTGATCGCGCCTGTAATTTGTTTTGTGTCGATTTTCAAATGTTTGCATGTCAATAAAATTTTATGGCAAAAAAGTCGTCTTCATTTCCTAGTCAGAACAGTTGCTTCTGGGCCTTTCATTGAGATGAATCGTACTGGGGTACAAGTCGTGCAGTTTTTTTCGTTTTATTTTGCATTTTCAGAAAGTGCAACGAGATTGACTTGGTGAGTTGGAGTTGAAAATAGTTCGTCGGATCGTGTAAAATATATGTGGTATAGGAAAGAGATTTTTGTTATTTATTTGCGACGTATGATAATGTTACTTGATGTATAATGTCCTTCTTTAGTTTTCATTTCTATCTTTCATCTACGCGTATAATTCAATTAAGAAATAATAATAATAATTGAATGAACGAATAATAAATTCGTATCCTGTTGCGAAATTATTTTTCGAAACGGGGCTCGACAAACTTCGTTCGAGTGACGGGGAACTGAAATAAACACGTTCAATATTATTATTTCTGTCGGGAGTGTATAAATTTTAGAGCGGAGCGTCTCGATCAGAATAATTCCTTAAACAACCGCAAAATCGAATACAGTCACTCAAATCAGAATTCCCGTAATTAAATTTGGCCGTAAACCGGCTACGGTTGAAATATCGTCGTTCAATTTTTCGTCTGTCGCGGGCATAAATACGCCAATTGGGAACACGATATTTTCGCGCGTTCTTTCGTCAACGTTGTTAAAATTGAATTTCTCGTTTGCCTCGAACCGGAACCGGCACTGAAATATTCAATCTTTGTTCGACGTTCAATTTTGTTACTAATTTTGTTCAATTAAATTTGCTAATTTTTGTTGAGATAATTATTGTACGAAACGTATTGTTTTCTTATGTGATCAGGCCACGCCTTTCCAAAAATAAAATAAACGGACGAATTGATGTCGATTTTTTTTTAAATTAAAATACCACATACGCGCAAGTTTAATATGTTTAAGTACCTTCTTGTGTTTTGTCGTGGACAGCTGGAAGTACGTTCAAATTTAATTAAAACAAATTTTTTCGTACTGTCCCTGGCAAAAAGTTTTTAATTAAAACGAAAGTATTCGAAAGCGTTTGAAAATGTTGGAATCTTTCATAAAACACCTATTATTCTTCAGGTGCAATGCAACGAAAATTAGCGATTGGTTGATTTGGATCACGTGATTCGTGAGAGGGCGTGGGGTAGACCTCGAGTAGGAGTGGCGTTGTCTGGTATTAAGCGATCGCGCCTGTAATTTGTTTTGTATCGATTCAAATGTTTGCATATCAATAAAATTTTATGGCAAAAAAGTCAGAACAGTTGCTTCTGGGCAATCGTACTGGGGTACAAGTCGTGCAGTTTTTTTTTTTACTTGCTTGGGAAATTTTGGAAAAAAATTTTGACTCGTCACAGAATATTGAACTCCTTCGACTGTTTAAAATTAAACAGTAAAAAATTCCAAAGGTTTAAATTCAAATATACATTCGACTAATCTGAAATTTTTCTTAGAATGGAATTTCTCTCGCAGAACGAAAAGAAAGGTATAATTAAATGAAGAGCCAGCGTAGTAAATTTATGAACGAATTCGAAGAACGTATGCAACGTGGTGAAACTTCGTGCTTCGATTTAACTTTCAGTGGTATCCAACCGCATCCAGAAAACTTTACATTAGCTTAGCGATTTATTTGATAATACATTAGGATGGAGAGTAGGGAAATAGGAATAAAAAGTTCCTAGAAGATCGTAAGCAGGTACACAGATACATATATTTCTACCAGGACATTTATTGATCAAGTTCTATTATTCCGATTTGCTTCTGTGACATTAAATGTCACAAATTTACGATTGCATTAAAATACTTTCGGATCGTAAGGAAATTTAATGTCTTCCGACTTGACCAACAAAGTTATAAACGTCAGGGTAAACAAACGAGTAGCAATTTTTACATCCGCAACTTGAAAGAATTAAATATTGATACCGATGTTTCGATGAAGTTGTTTCTTCGTTTTGATCGAATTTTTATTGAAAATAATCGTATACGTGATAAATTTCAAAAGAAGTTTTCACGTGTAAGGAAATTATTTCGATTTTATAAATTGGCAACGTAAAATTATTAATGATGTTAAATATTAGTAATCAATCAATCAAATAATTATAAATATCATTACTATTAAAAATATCAAAAATGGAATAAAAATATAAAAATAATTACAACCAATAGTATTATTTGCGAATTAACTATCATTAAAGTGTTTACTAAGCTATCATTAATTGTTAAAAATATTACATTTTCTATATTATAACACCGACAACATTGTACTACCATACTATTATAATAATGACAATATTTTATTACGTTGACAATTAATTTTCAAACCACCATTTTTGTACATCGTTTAAACTTGAAATACTCAAAGTCCATCGATCAACATTTTCCTTTCGATATTTCCTGTTCCATCAGAGTCAGCGTAATTTAAGAAAATGGATTTAAAAAACGTCAAGAGAAAAGGGTATAATATTTCCTTTCATAAATGTAAAATATTTTTCCATGAAAAATGTAAAAACCGCGATCTAAATGAAATTCCAATGGAATATTCCACGAACGAGGGGTAAGAAAGTGGTTGGTTATACCGAAGAGTATTCTTTCAACCCTTTGACCAACAAGTACGCCTACGTTCTAGTGGAACCCACAGAATCGTAGATTAATACTGCCTGATTCTCAAATAGTTTCGGTGGGAAACGAGACGTTCTTTCGTGCAAGCCAAGTGTAAATTTATAAATATTTCATTTTACTCTTCCAGCTAAATGACAAATAACAAATCAAAGGGAACGGACGATTCGACAAGGCTGCGTCGTTTCGAATAAAACGATATTTAAATTCGTCCTTTTGTCTCTAACAAAAATTTAGCGAAAGAGTGCTCACTCCAACGTGTTTCGTTGAAGGTTTGAATAAGTAAAATGAATAATTCTGATGTAAAGATTTTATTTAATTTCCTTGTTAAAACGAAGAATTTCTGAAAAGCGAAAAAATGTCACACACACTGCACCTCGTGGAATAAACTTTTTATTTTTGTCAATTCTATCGATGCGTGATTGATAAAATTATTAATAAAATAACGATATGTAGCACAATATAATAGTGTATAATATAATAATGTAATTTTAAGAATTTAAAAATGGAATTTTACTCTAGCCAAGAATTTTGGACAACTGTTATAATAATTTGGCACTTCTTCGCTCTGAAAATACTTACAGATAAGAATGTTATAATTGTCTGTCTCAACGCAACAAAAAAAAAATATATATATATATAGATAGATAGATAGATAGTATTAGAATTATATAAAAATATATATATATATATAGTTTTAGAAATAAATATATATATATAGATAGAAATTATATAGAAATATATATATATATATATATATAGATAGATAGATAGATAGATAGATAGAAATTGCCAGGCGACTACTATCACGTCGAAAAGTATTCGACGAAGGTACTAGGAAAGTTGCAAAAAAATTTGTAAGTATAGCTATTACGGCGAAGTAGTTTCAACATGTAGCTGAATACACGCATACCGCTCTCGACTGTCGAATACGTACGGGAGAATTTCTAGCTCGCGTAACTTTCGGACCATAAACCCTTAAAGTCTTCGAAGTTTCGTACTCGCAACGTTCGAGCCGCAGTTAATCCATACCGTGTCGTCACGCAGACCAGACAAGAATCGCAAATCGAACTTGATGAATCGCAATTGTCGTGCCTGTGAACTATGAACCTATGATACGTGACGAGATGGAACTCGAATAACAATCGCTCATTTCGATACCAATACGTAATACCGACGTATTGGCAATAATGTCTGCGATTACGCTGGAGACTCCAATCACAGTGAAGAGAGTCACTAACGAAGAGAAATTGTCGAATGGTAGTTTAAACTGTTGCAACTTGCTGCAAAAAAAAAGAAAGGGAAAAATCATTCGACGATCCACCTGATCTCTCTTTTATACGCTTTGACGTAGTCCTGAAAAGTCTTCCAAAGTCCAAAGTTTGTTCTCTTCAAAGATGGATGCAAAAGTGAGAATAGAGTCTTTTCGAAAGTTGTACATCAAATTTGAGCATCTCTGAAAATAATTCTTTTTTTTATCATTTTATCGGACTCTGAAATGTTGGGATTTCTTTAATTTTTAAAACTTCAAATATCCACACTGTGCGTGTATTCATAATCTCGAAATGAAGAATTTCGAAAGATTCGAAGATTTCGATTTAACTTCGCGTTGCAAACGAAGCGTAATCTATAATAAAGATTTTCCGCGGATTTTCAACTTTCAAAAATACTCGACGAGGTCTTCGAATAATTTTCAAACGCAAGGAACAACGCGATCGGTTGGTTTTTGCCGAACTCGGCTGGCTCGACGTTACGGCTCGGAATACGTCAGCGTTTATGAATCGCAATAGCATTTATTTAAGACTATTTTACGTTGCATTCTACTCTCTCGGATATTTCGTTTCTCCACGGTCCGTGACATCCTTTTAACATAGCATCCCGTAAATAGAAGCGTGCTTCTGTATGCTAATAAAATAGCACCGAGTTTCCGTTCCTTTGCGCTGATCCTTACAATTTATTCGCGTTGAATATTGCAGTGTCTCGCATTCCTTCCAGGGTTGTACTCGAACCGATGTGAATATAAATTCCGCGATAAATTCAGAGAACTGCTTGCTTTATCAGACCTTTATATTAAGTTCGCGATCTTTCTTCTTTTTTATTTTTATTTAAATTTAATTTAATTTAATTTAATTTAATTTAATTTAATTTACGTCGACTCAAACTACCCACAATGGTACTTCACGATCGAATATTCTCAACAATTCTTGATAACAGAGAAGTGAATGTCAGACGATCGTTTGTTTGAGAAAATTTTACAAACACCGTATATACTCGTACATATCTTCCAAAATAATTTCATTGTACTTGCAATGTTAATTACTCGTTGTTGTTGTTATTATTTGCTGTATCAAGGCGTCTACTCGGAGGAATTTCTTGCCAACCTTTCTTCCCGAATTTACGATCATTTCGAAATTAGAAAAGCAAATCAGACGTCGCGATTAATTCAAATTATAAATGCTAATGGATTCCAAGATCCATAATATGGACGTATGGAAAGAAGTTTCTTTCTCTGTTGGAGAGAATGACGTGGAAAATCTCGTGAGTTATGCCCTTCTTATACATTCATGCATTGATAAGAAGAGAGGCGTGCGAAAAATTTGTCGCGCGTGTCGCGTCATTTTGCACCGCGTCGGCAAAAATCAGATCGCCATGCAAATTTTTAATATTTAGAAGGGGAAATTTAGAAGTGCAATTTGATTACGATTGTGACGATCTTTAATCGAAAGACGGACCACTCGACTCGTCGGTGCGAGCAATTTTCGTAGTAACATCTCCGACGAAATTCAAGATCGTAATTGGACCAGTGGGATATTCGTGATTTTTAAAATTGGTAGAAAATTGTTTCACGCGTTTCAAGTACCATTGAAACGATCATTTAGTTCGTATTGTGTTCGCACTGCACTTTGAAATTATTCGAGATCAGCGGGTGAACTTTAAACAGATACACCGCAATGTGCAGCAACGTAAAGGCAATAAATTGCATAAAATAGCCCCCAATAAAACCTCGGCAACCAAAATTCCATTTAAAAAACAAAAAAAAAAACGTCAATTTTGTTAACCGGGACCAACCATCAGTTTAATAGTATCGTTAACAGGCTGTTTCTAACGAAGCTCCGAACCTATCCACGTTACAAATTTATCAAATGGGCTTTCGAAATTCTACGCAGGCGCACGCTGCGTTGGCAATCACGGCACAATCAGCGATTCCGCGTGAAAAAACAAGTCGAAAATGTGGAATAAAATTTTTTTTCCGCGTGACGTTTCATTTTCGAAGGAGGAAATTGAGTTTCGAAAATTTGTCAAGTACGAGTTTTCGAAAATTTGATTGAGTACTGGAAATGAATGAGGATTGAGAGTCAATGTTCTGTATGTGAAAATAAAATATTTTTACGGTCGAGTGATGAGAATGATAATGTTATTAACATCTCGTAATTTTTGAAACTATTATACTATATAGTTTGTAATTTTTTATAGAAATTTTGGTCGAGAAACAGAAATAGGTTTCGTAGAATTTTACAAATTTTTCAGTATTTTAGAATTTACAAAATTTTAGAATTCTACAGATTGTGTTCTTTACTACATCAGAAACTTTTTTCTTTGTTCGTTGCACTTTCAAGTTTTACATTAGCCGCAGAAATTAATTCGACGCCTTTACGTTAAATTTGAGAATTGGAAAATTCGAATTCGGACAATCGTTAAATGGAAAGTAGCCAATAAATATATGGCAAGTTTGTAATTAAAAAAGTTAAATTGTTAATAAAATTTCCTTGAAATTTCTATTAAATTTTACTATTAATACCATTTACTATTAAATTAATTTAACTTTTAAATTTTACTAAATCAAGTACCAATTAAATTAATTAGTTCAAATTGATGCTATCGACACTATTAAAATAGTCTTATTGTCAAATTTATTTTAATTTAATGATCGAATTTATAACAGTGCCACCCGACGAGTCCTCAAATTTATCATTCTCGCTTCTCGCGAATTTTATTCACCTTGTTTGTCGACCGGTGTTTTCACGTGGAGCTTAGCCACCGAGAGCCACCCTAACTCCGTGTACATAGACAACAGCCTTTGACATGCAAACCGACCCATCGGTTCTATTTAAGCGCGGCGCGGGCCGACCTTAATCAAAAATATTCGAGAACGATCCCGCCGATCGCTCGTTAATATTCCAAGGGACCACTTCGTATCCTACTTAAAATTAATCGCAATCGTGAAAGCCAGACGCGTAAATAAACCATCAAGCGACCTCGGCCAGGAGCGTCGCTTCCACGTGAAAGAGGCATACTTCAGATTACACCTCGCTAATAAATGCACGGAACTCGTTCTTTCTCTTATGCATCCACATTCTGCTTTTACATTCCCTGCGTTCGTTTTTTTTTTTTTACTAAAGGATATTGATTGCATTCGCGGTTCCACGACCGGGAACGGGAATTCGTCGAAAAGAAATTCGCATACTTAAAAAGGAAACCGGGCCCCCGAAAGATATTCGGTCGATGCTCCTTGTTCGGAGTCGCCGTTATTCGAGGAGATTTCGTTGCCTTTTGTAAACAGTTTGCCCATCCATACGTATTTTTGTTCCTGTTACATATGTATATCGCGCGTGTTTTTCTATGCTGTATTGTAGAGATAGAATATAAATGACAGAATTATTGATTAAATGACAATAATGGTGGTTAATGGTATTTGTTTTTTTGTAGGAGAGCAATTTTGAATTATAATACATATATATATTATATGATAAAATAATAACGTAAAACATTGTAAACTTTGACGACTGGACACACCCTCACGAATCACGTGACCCAAATCAACCAATCGCTAATTTTCGTTGCATCAGCGTTGCACCTGAAGAGGCCCGATTTTCTGGGTTACCCCCGCTAAAATCACTTTCAGTGATAAAAATTGCCATTTCTACGTTGCGTGTAAATGCTACTTCCGCGCGGAGACGTTAATTTCGCCAAACAAAAAGGAGAAAGGCACGTAATCCGTATTAAAGGGCTTATTTTCTGAATACAGCCACGACACTTGGCGCTGCTCGCGATGGAAAAGTGCTCTGTGAGATATTAAAAGCCGGAGTTTTAATACTAATTACGCAAACCGTGGGAGATTAACAATTCACGCAAATACCCGCGAAGTGCCTTCGATCGCACATGGTGATTAGTATCTTCTCGTTAATTCGAACCACGAACATCGCCACGCACAACCGCTACAACCGTGTGTTCGATATATATATATATATATGTATATATGCGTGACACAATGCTGTACATATTTAATGCGTTGAGAACGACTAAACGCTCAGCTTGTTACGTAACCGGTTCTCAAAAGCGTCGGAAAATTTCTAACGAGCACGAGTTGGCAGCGAGCGGCCGCTTGTTTGTTGAAATGGCTGGTTTTCGCCGGCTGCGATTAATTAAGAGGGGAAACTGTTCCGTTTTTGTTACCTTTTCCTTTTTTTGTCGAAGATCGAGGAAAGCGTAACTAGACACGTTTTCAAGATTCGACGTCGTTTTATGGATAGATATATTTCTTTAGATAAATGTATTTTGCATTTCTGATAGATGTATTTATTTCAATCTTTTTAGATCTTTAGATTGGAATGGTAATTGTAACATATTAAACGTGAAATATTCAAACGTAACATAAATTACGCCACAGTTCCTGGCCGCTTTTAATTTTCAAAAATTAAAATTCTTCCTTATTCTCTCTGTTAGAAGCATCTTAAATGTATCTCATTTTCTTGATTCTTACATTTGAAGAATATGAGTCCAGTTTAATAAGAAATTTTATTAATTATCGTAGCACAAGCACGTGCACACATTTATAAGCGCAAGTACACAGAACTCTCACAGCAATTAATACACATGTAAGATACTAGTCAAGAGTTAAAAATAAAAAACATTAAGTATATACAAAGTAATATAATTCAGTGATTTACAAACTAATCGCTTCATTTCCATTTTTCAAACAGACGTGAAATTTTCAAAACTGAAAAAGAATGCTGCTTTTGAAAGTGTGTAGCCTACTTTGTGCTCTTCTATATATAAGTATTTAAACAAATTGCTTAAATTTATTTAAAATAAGTATTTAATAAATTCTTCAAATTATTAATAAATCGTTACCAGATAATAATACTGTTCGTTTAAATCGTTAATAATTTAACAAACAATTTAATTTAAATAAAGGAAAATCCTTTGTTACAGTGCGTATCTGCGCGAATTATTATTTCGTCAAACCTTTTATCTATAACAACGTTGGCTTAAAGCGAAAATCCCGAATGGTAATATCTTTTTTAGAAAACATCGTCCTCTGTTGTCTTTTTTACAACGAGCGAGTAGAGTTTCACCGAATTTTCAGGTGGGAGGGGGGAAAAAAAAGGGAGTACGGTGAGCTAATACGTTTAGCAAGTAATGGAGATTCTTTCTCTATGCAAATTCGTTGAGTGCACCGCCATCATTGACGTCACACTGCTTTAATTCCAAAAAGCATAGGACGCCCGATAAGTTTGCAGTGGCCAGCTGTGTCTCGCCATAGTTACCACTTAGTATAATTCTCGCCGACGTTCGAATATCTTGCGCATTACACCCGGGGGGAAATTAATGAAATTGCTATTATCGTGGATCATGCCGAAAAAGAAAATCGCGGGTCGATGTTCCCTTCGTCGCGTTGCATCTTCGTCATCTGCTTTCTACCATTGTGAGAATTCTCTCGCAAATTTCAGGAAATAATTGGTGAAACTCAAGAAACGAAAAATTTTAGTACGTGATAAAACACGCACGTACTAACATTTGTACAAAAAAGAGAAACAAAGTCGAGTGACTATTATATTCTAAATTGAAAACGTGACAAATACTATGTATTTGATGATTAATCGCAGTGTCTTTTTTTTTAAATAAAAATTTGGTAAAAATTAATAATCATTTAATACTCGTGGACAAGACTGTTGCGATTGTTATTTTTTCAATCATTCGCTTGAAATTGAAGAATTTGTTTTTCCTTTTTTTTAACATATACATGGAAGTTCAAATTACTCCAGAAATTACTCTGACGTTCTATGAATACGCAGTCGTGTAATAATTGCAATCAAAATTGGAATTTCGTGTTTGAAAATTTCCAAATGTTTATGGGAGAATTAAATAATAAATTTATAGACACAGAGCAGCGACATTTTTTAAAAATTATCGTCAAACCATTATTAAATTTCTAAAAATTTGTACGAATTATTGAAACTACTATTAAATTATATAAAAGAAATAAAAAGAAAAATTATAATATTATTGTGTAATTAATATTTAAATTTTCTATTAATATAATATTTAATATTATAAAAATTCTTCTTAATATTTGAAAAAGAAGAAAAATTCATTATTCATTATTTTTAAATCACTTACAGATTATCGATTTACTTTTTCCAATTGATAATAAAAAAAGAAATGAATGAAATTACGTTCACAAAAATTTGTTCACGAAAGTATTAATAATTGTATTTACAAGAACACGAATTTACATAAAAATTTGTTGCCAAATTATAACAGGTAATTGGAGGAAAATTCTGAATCCAATTTAATATTGATAATAACTTGAATCAAGTACACAAAACAGTTTGGTTAATTGTAAGAAAGTTTTCAGAATAAATCACTATCCATACCATAGATTTTGTGGTATTGAAATTTTACCAGGGATCAGATAACCTCGACCATTTGATGAGCTAAGCGAAGATTGCAAATCTTTAAAGTCAGTGCTACTGCATTGTCGAGCGGAATTACAACTACAGTTCTATTCAAGAATTGTAGTCGGCTAATTGCAAAACCATTGACATAACTCTCTCTAGTCGAATTATTCTACCATTCAGCAAGTTAGTAATTCTGTAATAATCATTTTGACGATACAACGACGCTGTAATTTAATAAATCAGAAAATCAATAATTCGATACGTCAGTGGAACGTCTGAAGAACCCATCAATTCTGCAGTGCAATAATTCAATCATCCAGTAAATCAATAGTTCGATAATTCAGTAACTCGGTAATTTTATAAATAGGTTGAACGATCAAACAAATTCGAGAATTTGCAATTCAGCAGTCGAACAGTTTAATAATTCGTCTTGGTGATTCATTGATCCTGTCGTGCGGTAATTCAGTCATCCGATAAATCAGCAATTCGATAATTCAGTAATTTGAACGATGCCGAAATTCAGTATATTGGTAGTTTCATAATTCAACAGTTCGTTAAATCAGTGGTTTCGTAATTCAGTGATCCAGCAACTTGACGACCAATAAACACATAAATTCTGAAAACTCAGGAATTTAATAATTTGTCCTGTGCGATGACACAAAGATGAAGAATCGAAAAAGTTCATGCGTCATGGAGTATTCATTAGCAAACACGCAAGAATATTTCAGTCGACGCGAGAGAAAATAAATTAATCCCGGTCTCTAAAATGCTGTTTGTTTTATTTATTAAACACAGCGTGTTACGAGCCAGAATACGTCATGGCGCAGAATGCTGGCCCGCGATGCATGGAATACAAAACGTCTCTGTGAAACATTTTCCCGTAAACTAAAAACGGAATTTTCTAGGAATTCCAGCGAGACACAAAGAACGTGTTCAACGTGCAACAACAAAATGTGAAATAAAAATATCTAAATGTAAAATGAGCATTTGAAACGTTGGTATTCAAATTTTGAACATGGAAGTTTCGCTTTCGTTGAAGTGACGTAATTTTCATTTTCATTAAAAAAACGAAACACAGGTGAAAGAAGATTGTTCAAATCTATCGGATATTGCAAAAGATGTTTTGGATATTTTAGATGTTTCCACGCGTATCTAACCTAACCTACAAATACATGAACATCTAATCAGTAATTTATCCAACCTAACTTAACTTACAAATACATGAACATCTGTTTAATTTATTTATTATTGATAAATGAGATGATACAAGAATTTGTTCGTTTCTCAGAAGCAGAATTTTTGTTGAGAATGAAAATAGATTGCATACAGTGGCTCGTGAAATAGTAGTCGAACTAATTCCGAAGTAAAATTTCGTAGCTCTTTGCCTTAATAAAAATGTTTTACGAAAATTAATGTGTTATTAACTGTAAGTTACTCTGAGTTGCGTTCATTTTCGTAAATACGTCGAATGGGTAACTTATTTTTAAGTCGTCCTGTATCGACCCACAATGGTCGTTCTTTTATTCATGCCCGCTTAAGCAACGTTCACGCATTCTGTCTGATAGTGCCTCTCTTTATGAATAAAATATAAAACAGCAAATACTACTTGCAAAGGTGCAAGCATTACCCGTCAGGAGAAGATTATATAATACTATCCGGTTCTGCTACTTGGACGTTTTGGTCTTCATTTCTTTTGATAACATTTGATACATTACGTGACCTCTCCCTGCGCTAAGTTCTCCATTCGCCGATAAGAATAAAAAGGGGAAAGAGAGTGATCGACTTTATCTCAATCTTCAATGCATGTCGTTGCTTTTCTTTTTGCTCGTAAAGGAGCTTCGAAAAATTAATTCACGTACACGTTGCGCATAAAAGAATTTCTGCCCGGATTAAAATTCCTCTTATCCTCGGGCAATGCATTCTCAACAAGAAACGAAATGTCTTGACTCTATAACAAATGTTTACGGTCAATTATAATGATGAAATTTTATAAATTATGACACTGAATTATAATATTAAATTACTATGAAATTACAATTATAAATTTGAAAAACTAGAAACAGAGATAAGTTCCATTGCGAATTTCCAAATTATGGATCTTTTCACTATGAATCTGTAAAAAGTAAGAAGATGGAAAAGTGATACATGCGTGAATAAATAAATAAATGTATAAACAAATACATATTAAAACTTATTGGATGCATGTATTTCAAATAAGAGCATGTCACATGATGCTACAATTGTATTAATAAAATTGCTTTTCAATAAGAAAAAAGTTATTTTTTGATACGAAGAGTTTTAAATATTTTCTTTTATAGCTGAAGTGAATTCTTTAGACGGTCACTAACCGCTGAAGATTATCAATCATCGATCGTTATAGTGTTGATATTATTTAAAAAAAAACTCAAAATATTATGCATTCCCTACATTAAAAGAATTATTAATATTAAACAGTATGAACACATCTCAATACTATTAAACAGTATGAGCACATCTCAATATTGTTACATCTAATTATACGAAGTTACAACAAAACATAATTTTATAAAATAATTATATATTAGTTATAGCACAGTAATATTATCCAAAAAAAAACCCTCAAAATATTATTATATCGCTCAGAAAAGATACGAAAAGAATAAAAGAGAATTATTATTATTAATAATATTCTAATAAATTTTAAGAAAATATTTAAGAAGTGCTACTAGAGATTTTATTATTAAAAGAATATTAATATTAAGCAGTGTGAACGCATCTCAATATTATTGCATCTAATCATAGATTTATTTTATAACACGAAATTATAATAATTATAACGTATGATAAAAACAAAATTTATAAAATATAAGCGAACTCCACGTGATGTAACAGTCTCCTTAATAACCACAGGTACAGGTCGCAGGAAAAAGTTTGATATTTACGGTTTTCTGTGAGATTCGTCACCGCCGGAGGATATAATATGTAATATCGGTTGGATGTCAGGATTTACGTCGATTCGGGTTTCATTTCGTTACTCCGCGCATAGGCACGGAGAATTTTACTCCCGATATAAACACGATTTATGCTTGACTTCCTGCTCCGCGATGTGAATTGCGTGGTTAATCGATAAAACAGCTCCGCCGCTCGCTGCTTTCAGAAACAAAAAAGGAAAAAAAAAAGAAGCGTACCCATTATTCTTTCGTTGCGTCAACGCAACGGTGGAATTATTATAATTTCCTGTGGCATTCGCTTGCGAAGAACGAGATTAGCCTCTGGAGAGAAAAAAGTAATTAGAAATCGCGAATGATCGAGGATGAGTTTTTTAAAATAACGAAAAGAGAAAAATGATTCAGTCGTTTCCTTTGATCACGTTTTACTCGTTTTACGTCAAAGCGGAAAATTTATTTCATTGGCAAAATGCGTACCTGAAATCTGGAATATTTCAAAATTGACATTGTGAAAACAAAAAATTTAATTTCTTCTTTGATTACGTTTTATTTATAAATATAATAATAAAATTCGCTAGACGAAACGGGAAGCTTCTTGGCAAAATGAGAATCTTGAAATAAAAACAAAGAATGATTACGTTTTATTCATTTCAGATTGTCAGTAATTAAAAAAAAAAAAAACAAATAATAATGGCAAAACTTTTTGGTAAAATGAATACTTAAAATCTTGAATATTTCAAAAACCAACTGTCCATTAACGCTGCAAAAACAGAAGCATGAAAATGGAACCAAAACTGAAAGCATCTAAATGATAGAAAAATGTACGACGCGAAATAAAAAAAAAAGAAAAAACAATAAAAATGCACATAAGAGATAAAGTTTACATGTTCCCAGAGAAAATTTCTTTTTTTCAATTGCCACGTTCTTTTCACGCACGAAATCTTGAGAATTATTCTAATACTCGTAAATTGGAGTGTACACGTGCTGCATGTACAGGGGTCTACAATTAACTTCTGCCAATCGTTTTCCTTCGGTATAAACGACACGGCCGGATAAGAGACTCTTGAACGATAGCGGAAATAAAATCAGTAAGGTGGACGTTGTTAAGGAACGTTCTTATCGATTGTAGCTTAAGCTGCTTCGAAAATATCGCGCCACTTTACTGGTCCCCCTTACTGTACCTGTCGATACGAGCCAATAGCTGTTTAAGCCCCGAGGAAACACTTTAAACGGGTCTTTATCAACCACTTTAAGAGAGATATCGTATATCACGGCTTTCCGTTCGGTTCGAAAAGTTTACACCGCCACGTTTCACCGGGGATCGACGAATTATTTAAAAAAATTCACGTTTGGACGTAAAATGTGGTCATCACGTTAGAATTACGACGATGACCTTTGATAGTTGATCGTCCAATAAATTCGTATCGCACACTTTTCTACCGATCGATGGACTTTATTTTATATTTTTATCTATTATCTCTTACTTTATTCAGTTACGTTTACTTTTTAATGGACAGTTGATTGGTGAAACAATGTCAATAAATTCTCCGATAAAATTTCGCTGGGACCTTCTTGCTGAAGTTATCTTCTCCTTTCATTTTTGAAAAATAGTAACAAAAATATTTGCAATTAACGAAAGAACGGTGGGACGAAAAAGACGCATCTCAAATGCAAAAGGGAAAATATTACACAATATTTACGTTAGAAGATGAACCTTGCGGTACATACACATATAAACACTTTATTCTTTCATACGTACCTCCCTCGCGAGATTTTATTTTATTACCTCGTTTAATTAACGTCCCGTCTCACGGCCATATTTCATTATGCCAGATGAATATATGAAGAGGGTAAACTTAGAGCTGAGAATAATTGGGCTGAATAGATTCAGTGGAATATAGAGTATTATAAAATACAGAGTGAAATGTGCGCGACACTGCCTATCGAGTGAAATTAGCAAAATAATATCTGCGAATTTATTATCAAAAGGATGTACATTTTATTATCTTGAACATTTATTCGTTCATGTTCGAATGTTTGTAGAAGGGAAAAAATTTTATTGGACAGCTTTTTCAGATCTAAGCTCTGATAAAAACGTGTTTGATATTAGAAATTGTCTCCTCGTATAATTTATATATATAATTATACACAATAAGGTTATATATAACATGATTTATAATTTTTTATTTACGACAATTCATAATAAAAGAAGAGCTTCACCCAGAGATTAAATATCTGGAAAACATTCGATAAATTTCATTCCTAACCTAAAATTTTACTCACCACCTAACCTAAAATTTTACTTACTACCTAACCTAAAACTTTACTTGCTATCTAACTTAAGGCTTCACTTCCAATTTAAAATATATTATTCTTGAGATGTTTAAGAAAGAAGTTTTGAAATTAACACCCTGAATGATACATCCGAAAAAATTCTTTACAAATCTTCTCTATAGGTACCAATTTCTATCTCTCCGTCGATTCGGTACCATTCGCTAGAGATAAAAGGTATATATATATATATATATATTTGTCTTGATACGAAATACAATACACTCAAATTCTCATAGCGATGTCTATTTATCCGATTATTGTCTCTCAAATCGTCACCGATAGATATCCACGTGGTAAACGCGATTTCACGGAGTTTACGCGTGCGTCTTATCATATTAATTCCATTAAATCCAATCTCGCAAGCTGACAACGCAATTTCAGAACGGACGAACTGCCGGTTGTCGTATTGTAATTCAACGAATTATAATCCTGGAATTGATCCAAAGCGGTCCTCTCGCGAAAGGAGAGCTTCCCTGGGGAGGACGCGCCGTTTCACCAGTCGTCAGATTTCTAGCTGGTGAAATTTGGAAAATCATTTGAAAATCTCTGGAGATATAATCCAGTGGATAAGAATCTGCAGTCTGGTCATTCGATAACTCTCTAGCATGACACGTTCCTTATACTTGAGCATCATAACGTTGGAAAGTTAATCCGGTTAGGTTATAGAAATTGAATAATTTATTAATTTTAGTATTAAATAAAATACTAAATATTAATTCGGTGCCTAAAAAATACGTTGTGAATCATTAGAGGGAACGACACGTTCTTTTTGACTTTTAATTGAAGATTTATTTAGCGATATTAGTGATTTAAACGTGTTTCTCGACATAAAAATTTGAATAATCGAAAATTCGAAGAACAGTTTTTAAATGAAAACTTCTCTGAAGAACTTATTTCATAAGATGAAATGATTCAGAAAACAATTTGCTACCAGGATAAACCAATAAATACATTTAAAAATAATCTGAATTAATTTCTAATAATAATCATTGATGCGACTAAATAAAAATAAAAATTGATAAATTCTTGCTGTTCAAATTTACTTGAAATTTGATTTTATTTCTTATCCTGTAATAGGATAATATAATATTAATTCTAAGAACTAAAATTTAAATCAAATTTTTATGATTTTCAACTTGCGAATTAAAAAGCTTAAATTTTATTTGTGCTATATTTTCTTGAAAACAAAAAAAAGAAGAGAAACAATTAAAAAGGCGAAATTTGTGCACGTGTGGTGTCCTAACTCGATGACCAAGGAGAGCATTTAACATTGATCAAAATGAATTTAATTATCGAGTCTGTAAGCGTACGGTCAATGCAATTTTCCTCCCGACGAGAAAAAAGGAACTTAATTAAAGTCAGCAACGGTTTGCTTGTTGCTTTTTGTTCGCCGTTGTTTTGTACCGTTCGCCTTTGACTATGAAATAGGACGTGTCGAGGCATAATAAATTTATGCTTCATAAGAAAGGCACGTAAAAAATGAATACTTTTTGTAATTGAATCTTCTACAAGGGAACTAGGTCGTTTACGACGAAGCGAGCAGCGAAGTTTTTACTCTCGAGTCGATGTTGACAATGTAAAAAAAAAAAAAAGAAAGATCGAATAAATATTCGTATTCGTTACAAAGTCTCGTTGATTTTTACCAATTTATGGGAAATTTCAATATCCAGAAACACGTGCGAATATTTATTACAACAATCGTAAATAATGCAATAATTATTACAATAATATTACTAATAGACGAATAAACAAATTACGAAAATTTTTACAAAAATTCGTGGACGTGCAAAAACACATAAAGCAGAATATCCAAAGTAGAACATTTTACTAATAAATGAGACAGATTACAAAGATTTCTGAAAATATAAACGTTGTTCGAATCTCCAAAAATTACATTCCACCATGCATCTCGACTCACTCTCGCTCTCTCGTCTTTATCTCTCGAGTCGCTTGCGACGAATTATCATAAATCCATTACATTCGTTACGAACTCAAATTAACGCTTCTTCAAAAAATTGCATTCCAACTTCTCGTCCGACAATTGAGCACCGAGAGCTGATCAAAGAACGAACTAATCTCCTCTCGAACCAAAGCGAGCTCGCTAATCTGCTAAAACGCTTTATATTAATGATCCAATCGTCGTCTGAGACGACGCAATACGAGACGCGGAAACTCCTCCGTGCGCGTCGCGACGCTAGAAAATCTCTGCCCTTACGGTCCTTAATTAAAATTTCATTCAATCCATTGTGCCCAGAGACCTGGATTAGCGCGGCAAAACCAGTTAGCCAATTAAACTTGGCTGCCAGCGGTGTAACAAGCAATTATGAAACGAGAAAAGGCCTTTATCCAGTTTACGCGGGCTTCGTCAGGCCTCTGGGGTTGTAGCCAGCTTCTTGGCGAGTTCGCGGTGAGGACTCGTAGCCGACAAGTTTCCTAACCTCAAAGTGTAACCCAATCGTGGCGGTGGCGTCAGAGTTCGCGTCGTGGGAGAAGCTCGCCTGTAAAGCGCGATCTCGTCCGATGGAAATCATTCGGCCAGAGGTTAACGCGTTTAGGAATCATTTCCCGTGGCCTGATTAAACGCGGAATTATTGAATCGAATAACGGAAGCCAGCTGCCGCCACTGTTGGCCAGCTAGAGGAAGAGAACAAGAAAGAAAAGAAAGGCGAACGCGTAATATTCGGGCTTCCTCCCTTGCAATCCAAACTGATTCCACTTTCTATTAATTTCTTAATTTCGTTAAATAATAAGAGCGACGTTTCAATTTTCGAGGCGCGAACGATTTACCTTAGTAAAATTACTCGAACAAAAATGGCGAGTAACTTGCGGTGGATTTTCTGTGGGGAATTTAGGAAACGATTTTTGCGATATATTTTCGATAGTACAGATCCGTATCAAAGTTCTCGTTACATCCGTTACATTGAAATTAGGTTTTAATTGCTAAATATCATCTAACAATGATTAGAATGCAATGAAAGTATGAATATATTTTGAATTATAGTTTCAATTGTACTGCGTTATATTGTTTTATATCGCGTTGTGAAACCCCAGTTGAAAGATGATTAAATCCTGCGTGAAAGAGTGAGTTAAAAAGAGAGAATGAAATGTTATTCGTATTTTTTATAAGAATCAAGTCTCAAAATTAAGTAGATATACTCAAGTTTCAGTGACTCTGCGAAAGTAAGTCATAGTTGCAGGCTAAAAGAAATTCTCTCATAAAACATCTTCATTTCCTCATTCCCGAGAGAATGAAATTTCAAGAATTTACGAGTTAACAAGAACAATATCAACAAATTGCAACGAGCTATTAAAATTGCAATTGTCCAATCGTTCTGTTCTGTTCGACGAAAAGAAAATGTACACTCAAATGGTGTAACAGAGAAATCATATAATCGTCAATTTATCATCGTCATTACTTGCTTGAATTATCGCGCGGGAGAGACCCGTGCTCGCAAATATCGCACATCCACACGGTGCTGTAGATCGCGGATTTCGCAACTCGCGGAACGAAATCAAATACATATGTTGATTCGCCGGTGAAAAAACAATTTTACGTGCGAGCGTGTACGTTTTCTATGGAGGTCGTATGCGTGTGTGTTCGCGCATACGCCAGTTACGACGCCGATAACGGATTAATGGTATTGAAAATTATTACACCTGCGAAAGCACCTGCAAAATAATTCCACCTGCGAGGATTCCGGATAATGGAAAATTCTCGACGGAATGAAACGATAAAGCAAACGCTATCTCGCCGCGCGTTGGATTAAAACTATGGCTCTCGGGTTCGAACTTATGGGGAAAATACCCATGGCGGGAGATATCGTTACGCAGTATAAAACAGCGTGAAAGATAGAATGGCGAATCGTGAATAGGGGCAGGGGGGAGGGAGGATTTTATGACAACGAAGAGATTCGAGGTGTCGCGAATAGACAGCTGAAAATGGCTGAAAAATGGAAAGATGGAACACCGTGGTAGAGAGTGTTAGTAAACAATAAAATACCGATGGTGACCACTGAAAAGCTGAAGGGTTTGAAAAAGTCATAACTCGTTCATTTTTTCTTAATTAACTATTATTGTCAATTCCATTAATTATATTTCCAAATAAAATAATAAAAAATTAAAGAAACGTGCGTTTGTAAAAGTTATTTTTGTTTTGTATTATTCAGTCATTCAGTGACCACCAAAGAAGCAATTGGGAATGTAATGGGGAACTAATAGGGAATGGTAAGAGTGCATTTTATTAATGCAGATGTAATAAAGTGATACAATGAATAATAATATAATAACAATAATAGTAATTATATATGTAAATTATGTAATAATATATATAATAAAATAACAATATAAAATAATATAATGAAGAACAGATATAACAGAGAATAACTATAATAAACAACAATGATAATAAAAATAGTGTAATGAAATAACAATATATGAATATAAAATAAAATTTCATAAAAATACAAATGATATAAAATATTATATAAATAAGTAGTATATTGTTTATGTAATATTATACAAATGTTATATAGTGCAATAATAGTAATGATAATAATGATAGAGGGCATCTTAATAATGCAGATTAAGTATTAATCACCTAAAATTTCTACAAAAAAATTAGAAATCGGTGAGCTTTAAGAGTAGTTTCACTCTCGCATTTCTCACATCTATCAATCTCTCGGTATCCAATTCTTTACGCGGTGCATGTACGTAGTTTTAAACCATTTCCATTTTCACACTTTTGAAAATCAGGACACCAGGGGAAAAAGCTTCAACCGCTCGCACCTTCTTCTTTTTTCTCTTCTTCCCTCTAACGAGACTTTACATTGCGCTTCGGAGGCGCGCATTGAGTCTTTATTTACAAAGTGGATGTGGAACGTGTACATGCATACGTAAGCGTGACAGTGCATAAAAGCAGTTTGAATTTAGGAGAAAAAAGGGATTCATTGAGAAACGATGGACGACATTCGCTGTTCGTAACTATTTTCCCCCACTAAAATTTCCATCTCTCCTCGCTCGTTTCTTTAATTTTTAAATGTTAAACTTTAATTATCTTTGAATGTTAAACTTCAAAGTGTGACAGTGTTTATGCTGGACGTAGATGTCAAGTTACGTGAGGAAGCTTGAGCCTATTTGGAAAAAGCAGTAACCAAAAATGTTCAGCGATCGATCTAAAGAGACGATCGAAAGATATCGATACTTTCGTTACAGATCTTCTATTCTCATTCGCGGGAAATTTCTTACTCTTCGATCTTTAAATTAAAATTCTAACTCTGCTTTTCATTTCGTTACATAGCAACTAAATTAAATCTGTTAAATAATTCTTTTGTAAGAAACAGACGTGTGTAAATTAATGTTTAATTCTCGAGAAGCAAATGATTTGCTTTCATAAGTAGAAGATGATGTAAATTTCACGGCTCTCATCACAAGAAGATGATGTAAATTTCACGGTGGTTGTATACAGGGTGTTCACGAATTTATTAATTGGCCGATTGTTTTTCCCGCAATTACGGTAGTTACGAAGAAAAAAATGAAAGAGCAAAATACTCTTTTTTGTAAGCATAATGGCGCATGAAACCTTTTTCAAAACGAAGGTGAGATTTTTGTTGAATGGACGATCAATTTTTTTTAATAAAACTCTGTAAATTTTTTCGTATGTGCAAAACATAAAGAAAGAAAGTTCAAATATTTTATGAATACATTTTTTATGTACATATTAAGAATACTCTGTGTATTAGTAACTACACTGAAATACAGAAGAAAATATTCAAAACTTTCCTTTTATTTTTGATTTTATACGATTATCTTGACACTTTTTTTACTTTTATAAATAAAAAAACTTTGTAACGTTTCGTTTAAAAAATTGAAGGCACCTTCGTTTAACAAAAAAAAAAGTAGAGCAAACACGAAAATATTTCATGCTTTACGAGAAAAACTGACTAGTGAATACTCTGTCTGAATATCTACCCTACGTATCATTCTCTTCTACTGTGTGAAATCGATCAATATCAAGCTTCCGCCCGCCAAATTCAAACTCCGCGATGCAACGTAACTCCACACGCGTACCTAACCTAATAATATCTGCGATAGTTTGAAAATTTCGCCGGTAATTTCGCTGGTAATTTTCGTCGTCGAAACGAAAACCACGAAGAGCCACACACAGGTCGCTGGTGGTATCGCTTTGTGTTGAATCGTATCGAGTAAAGGGGGACCGGGGCCGACCCGTTGCGACGCACTTTTCAAAGACGTGGAATTCACGGAAAGTTGGCGGAGAAGTTGCAACAGCCGACGAACACGGTGAAAAGTTTCGGGGAAAGCTACAGGCAAGAAAACAGAAGGCGCTGGTCCACGGCCTCGATTATTTAAATTCGGCGGAGATCGTCGCCATTGTTCCGCGTGGAAGTTGCACGATGAAAGGATTCACCCTGTTGCGAATAGTTCGCTTTCTTACGGCTACTTTCCAGCGATCGCATAATTCGTCGCGGACAATGCTCGCGCGAAACGCGGGATTAATTTATCACTGGACTGTAAAAACGCGTTTAAAAAGCACAGTTGAGGATAATGTTCAAGTACTAAGGAAGCAGTACATTGTCTCATAAAAAATTATCGTATCACAATTATTGCATTCAATCGATCGTGTGTAGACATCTTTGATTTGGAATGTACATGTATCATTCATTTGATCTGTGTTTTAATCAACGACAGTCGATTAAATGACAGATTAAAAATCCAGATTATTTGAACCTGAACTACTATTTTATGGACCAAAAGTCACTAATAAATGTTAATAAATGTTACTTATGAACTCTAATTATATATAAACTATTTTTCTAAATTTTCCTTCTGACAAATTCGTATAAACAGATTTCTATTCTAATTGTAAATAATATATATATACTATAATTATATATTATATATATATTATAATTATATATAATTGTATATGTTAGACGAAATATATGTAATAATATAATATATAAAAATATATAAAATATAGTATATAAAAATACACATGATATAATATATAAAAAATACATATATATAATAAACGAAATTGGAGAAGATAAGATCACGATGAAATTGAATACCCATACGTGAGAGTAAGATTTGCAAATTAAATGCATCTCATACTCGATCTTGTAGAGATTTAGTCCAAATAAACGATCGTAACTAGATCGTTAGGTGAAACTAGATACCGAAGGTAAGATCACGATGAAACTCAACACCTAAAGCGAGGTTCGTGAATTAAGTGAATCTCATACGCGAAATTTAGTCTATTTATTATTGATAAAAAATTATTTACACGCGCTCTAGCATAATCTTTTAATAATTCAGTCGCAATGAAAATTGTGCATGATCCTAAATTTTCCCATACGCGATTTTCAAACGTTAAACGTAACCAAGTATCGTGTTTAATATTTCCTTGTACGAGAGTATCGATCTACAAAATTGGTGGAAGATTAATTGAACGATTGTTTCACGCTGCGTAAGCACGAATTTGGGCGGTACAATTAGCCGGAAGTAAAATATGGAGAGGCTTTTAATGGATATTCGAAGAGACGAATAATATATGGCTTGGAACTTTTTAATTACGTTCTGATGTCTTCTTTAAAAAGTGTAACAAATACAGCACACTTTTAGTCCTAAAAGATTAAAGCACAATCTAAGAAACGAAAAACAAAAAAAGGTTGAAACGACGCGTTTACATGTTTTTTTTTATCTCGATATTCTATATGTCTGAGAAAGCATAAATAAGCTGAATGTCGATTTTTAAAAAGACATTTCTCCAGAGAGAGGAAACAAATTCTGCGCGAGGAATTTTTATCGATTATTGAACTTTTACCGCAGAAATTCGCCCACGCGAATATTTTCGTCTCGTGTATTAAAAAATGAAGAAAAAACCTTCCACCCGCTCGAATGTGGTGGAAAGTTGGAAAAAATATTTCCACGAAAATGTCTGTCGAGGAGCCATTAATACCGGAAGTTTCCGAGTGCAAGTCGTTAACGCAATAAACGCTCGGGAGATTTTTCGCTACGTTCCAAAGAGATTCTTTTATCTTGGAAACGACTTGTTTGCGAATCTGTCATTAAGACTTTTTTACAGCTTGCTACCGTTTAAGTTTCAACGAAAATTCTGTCCGTGCGACAATAATTTCCACGTAACTGGAAACTCTTTCCTCGTCTTCAAAGCGAACGAGAACGAATAAAATCGTGCCCCCTCCCCCCTTGCACGTGTGCTTTGATCTTTGTGTGATAATCGTAATTTTGTTCGAAATTTGGTTATTAGGTGAGAATTCTATATTCGTCATAAATGATACATAAATCTGCAAAATACACTTGCAATTGATTTTGTAATTTTTATATATTTTTTGATTTATTTCAAATGTGACTAATATATATATATATTTGTATTAAGGATCATGTAATTTTTACACACATTTTTAAATTTGTTTCAAATATTAACCAACATAATTGGGACAATATAATCATGTGTCTCGTTACAATGTTAATATCTTCTTTATAATAGATATATAATTATTACAAAATTTTTCATTCTTTTAAATTTTCGAATACTTTAGTTCAATGCCTATGAAACATATGTTTGTACTTTGCACAATTAAATATATTTGTAATTTTTACATATTATATATTTCTCGATTTGTTTCAAATGCGACCATAATCATATTCCTGTTTTATTATAATATTAATGAAATTTCAAAATAATCACACATAATGTATTCACGGAAGGTTCCTATAAATATTCAAATATTTTTATGATGTCTACGAAATACATATTATTTGCATTAAATATTTTGTAATTTTTTACATCAAATAAAATTTACTTTTAGATTTATTTCAAATTCGATTTCGACCAACATAATCGTGACAGTCGTGTCTCGTTATACAACGTTAATGAAATTTCAAAATGTAATTCAAAATTCAAAATGAAATTTCATAATGTATTCACGAAAGCTTTCCAGAGAAACTTTTATGACGTCATAATAACTATATCTACTTGCGTCAAATATCTCGTAACTTTTACATACATTTCTAGATTTCCGTCAAACTTGATCAACATAGTCGTGACAGTCAATGACACTTCAAAATATTCTCTCTACTGCCTGAGGAAATATATCAGGTATCTTGTAATTTTTACATACATTTTTAGATTCGTCTAAAGATCAAACATCTGAATACTTTCACGATACCTACTCGCATCGAATATCTCGCAATTTGTCTCAAACGTAATCAACGTCAGTGAAATTTCAACATGTTATGTTGTATTAATATATTATTATTATATTATTATATTATTATATCAATATGTTACGTTGTATTATTCAATATGTCATGCTGTATTATATCAATGCATGCTGTGTACATGCTCAATATATGCTGTGTTATATCAATATGTTATGTTGTATTATTCAATATGTTGTATTAGTATATTATTATTATATTATTATTATTAGTACATTATTCAATATGTTGCATTATAAAATTTCAAAATGTTCTTTATACAACGCACGATACATGTACACGTAGGAATATTTTCCTGAGCAACTGTGCAACGTGTAATTTTCTTATTTGTTCCGTTTCCTCCCTCCTCTACTGTGGAAGTAATTTTGGTCGAGAGTCCGTTTGTCTCATAGATTTCGATCGACAAGAACCGGCCGCGGCGAGTGGCAGAGTGGGACAGGCGAGGCTATAAAGGACGAAGCCTAAAGCACTTCCGGAGAGCGCGGTGCTCCGTTGAAATTACACCCGGGGCCCGCGTCGTTGTTCCGACAACGAAATAGTTTCCCCGTTGGCTGTAACAACGCGGCGTTATTATTGCTCGTCAGGCTGACATCTCGTTTTGATTTTTCTTCCCTTTCGAGCTGCGCGGCGATTAAACGGCTGATCGATAAACCATCGTTCGAGATGGCTTTTATTAAATATTCGCCGCGTGACGCGTTCGTTCCGGGAAACAAAGCGTTTACGCGACACAAAGAAATTCATTTTCCCTCCCCCCTCTGCCTCCTCGGTGAATGGAAAGCGTCGCTTCGAGCGAGTCGCGCGCGAGAAACAAATTTGTCTAAGCTCTCTCTCTCTCTCTCTCTTCTTTTTTTTTTTTCTTTTTTTTTCGCAAGAATATTTCGCAAGATTCCCTTCGTAAATTCGCAATTCTCTAGGAAAATGACCTGTCGGCGTAATTCTTCTTTTTTCTCTCGAGGTGTTTCATTTTTTTTTTTTTTTTTTTTTTAAATCGAGACACGACGTCGCGCTGCAACAGTTTGAAACTGTTCTTTCTCCTTCTTTCTGTTTCTCGTCGTTTGTCATCCTCGTGTCGACTTCTTGCAGGGATTATGTGACAAACGACTTGTGCCAGGCGAACGTCCTTTTATCGTCGAAATCCGCAGTTGCTGGCAAAACAGTTTGGTCGTTATGAAATAATCACTGCAATGAAATTTTATTGCGATATCGTAACTAAACGGTGGAAGTTATTTTTAATGGAAAAATAAAAAGATTATTTTACACTGTCCTATTTTTCTATTTCTCGTCAGTATAAAGTAACATAGTGCTCCTTTTTACAATTTTAAGATAATCCAACGACGCGAGACTTCGTCGTTTGTTCAAATTTGCCTAAATTCTCTCTTTCTTCTCTATTTCTTCTTATTTTCTTTTTTTTTTCTCTGTGTAATATTTTATAAGGTTCTCCTCGTTAAATTTGCAATTCTCCTGTGGCTAACGTGTGTAATTTTTACCTTCGGAATATTTCATGTGATCTGAATATTTTTAAGAATCGTGGCACAATGCTTGCATGCTTGAAGATATATTTTCTTCCTTTTCTTTTATTCCTTACACGTATTTATTACACGAGCGGTGTTACGTGTTTGGAAGTAGTCTCTCTTTTATGATTACGTCGATTTGTTGTATGAATGATACATCATTTACTTTATACATCTTACGCGATCTGAATATATTTTCGAGTATTTGACTTTTCACATGAAACTTAGTGAATGGCCTGTAACAGATTGATTGTCGATGATTTAAAATATTATAATTTTGTTTCCAAAAAAAATCTCTAGAAATATATCCACCATCATTTTGAAGATTAAAATCTCTCCTTTATAAAGATTTTTAAATCGACTTTTTTTACCATTTTTATTCAACTTTGAATGTTACAATTAAACGACGAAACTTTAAGAAATCTTTCAACTTTCAAAATTCAACGAAATGGCGAAAAAAGAAAATGATATAGCGTTATAAAGAAGAGATCTCAATGTTCAAGAATCTGGACGTGAAAAAAATTTTTTTAAATACTTTTGAATTTTTGCAGCTTCCAAGGAAAGAAGTATCTTTATTTTCTTTATTTCCGTTATTTATGGTCACCTCGACTGTGGCCGTGCGTAGATCAACGATACGAGAGTACATAAAAGTTATACGACGCTGTATTTAACTTTTATTGTTATACGAACCTTTGTTTCTGGGTTTAGAAATATTATCTTTTTATTAAGGTTGAAACGTGGGGCAATATTTTATTTTTCTCGACCGTGCGTTTCACGCGGTCTTCGCGCGTTTGAAAAAAACTTGTAAATGTTTAATTGCCCCTGCCATAATAGCGCGATTTACGTTTATTCGTACTTTCTTATAGAGGTAATTGAAAGAAGCATGGAAACTATTTTTCTACATTGCGTGTGACAAATTAATAATAATTGAATTAAAAATAATACAATATGTCAGTCATAATTGATCATTAATTAATAAAATATTCAACTCGATCAATCGTACTGGATTCGTTTTTATCAAAGGAACTCGCTGCTTCTCTCGACAAAATTCTTTATCCTTCGGTTTTATTTCGTTTGCAGCAACAAACGCGTACGCTCTCCGACAAAACAAAAAAAGAAGGGCGGGGGAGGGGGAACATCGCGGCAGAGTGCAAAAATCTAAATGTTTGGTGTACGGGCGAGTGGCGAAGGACGAGTGGGTGAAAGAGGGGAGAGACCGGGATGAAACCCAGTCACGAACGAAACGATTGGCACGATCGAATCGCATAAACGTGCCAGTTGTCGATATCCGTGTGCTTACACTTTTATCGTAGAAGCTTTTCTGTCAGCGTGCAGGCACTGCGGGGGCAAATAACAGCGCATTTATATGCCAGGCTCGTTCAAAGGCAACGACAACCTATGGAAAAAGACTGTCAGTTCCAATGCAACAGATACAGTCGTTCCTTCCAGTTCTGTTACTGGAAGTCGTTGTAAAATTTTGCATTTCCGAGCCGAGGAGGGGAGAGAACGTCCATGACGTTCGAAATGATACGTCGAGGTATGCATTGGAGCAAATTCTTTTCTTTTTTTTTTTTGTTTTTTTTGTTTTTTATCGTTGCCGTACGAGCGAGAGGGAGGCGCTGAATTTTTTAAATCCACCTCCCAACGGTGAGAATGGGGAAACAGCAGAGAAAAACCGATATGATAATAGGATTATGTGGGATTGCGCGGCGAGATCCGCGCCGAGAGCTTAAAAGAATAATTTAACATTACGATGAATAATAATTCGGCGGGGAGCTAACAAGTTGAAAAAAATTTATAAGCGTACGATGCCGCGGTAACGGTTATTCCCATCGGTTAATAACCTTGGTCATTAAAGTTGATCATTGACAATTGACGGTTGGTTACAGTCTGAAAATTACGGAACGAAAATTTGACGAGTATAATCGCGTTGATTTTCTAATTTTTATGTTATTTCGCGGTTAAAGAGAAAAGAACGTATTTCGTTTTGTTAATAAAAGTGCGCACGTATGCGTAAAGTATGACGATCGACATTTTTTGAGAGAATTGAAATTGATATTTTTGACAAGAATATTTGTGAGTTTGGAGTAAACGGAGTAAACTAAAACCTGTTTGATCAAACTATAATTTATTATTGAAAAGAAAGATAGGAAGCACGAAGAATATTTTCTTATAGAATTTTAGATATCATATTCGATAATTGTAATCGACAATTGACTGTTTAAATAATTTGTGTGCTTTGTATGTTTTTACCAATCGACTGAAGTTTAAAGTTTTCATCAGAGACATTAATCTCTTGCGCTGGAATGACGCGCCACGCACGTCGAAAATTTTTTGTCCCAAAATTGTAATATTTTCTCAGTTTCAAGTATATTTAAGTATAACCCAGGCAAAACAAATAATAAATTTATTACTTTTCAATAATTTTTATCCACTGACATTATACCAACGAGTTCAAAAGGAAAAGAAAGCAACGAATTATTGTATACGGTTTGGTCACTCGTTATGGTCCGCAATCGGTTGCCAGCGCAAGTGGTTAAAGTAAAAAAGAGTAGTGAAACTTTGTAATACAATAGCTACAGCGCATTAACTTTTATTTATACATTTAAAAGTCATTTAAATCTCTAAAGATACACTGTTTTTCACAAACAGATAGACATCCAACAAAAATTAGAAACCAGTCGTTTCAACCATTTCTAGTGTTAAAAGACGGGCAGAGACTTTCATCGCAATCTGAAATTCACGCGAAATTCCAGACTTTTCACGGTTCGACGAATCTTTTTACGCCGCAGTTTATTACGCATACATAATATTAACCGTTACGAAGGGAACCTGCTTACTCGTATCGGAGGAAACCGCCGCCGATAGTTTGGGTTTTCGCGTCGCGTCGCGGCGCGTGTCGGCGCGGAACCACGCGAATCAAGTCCGATTAAAATGGATCGGTCGCGCGCGTTTCGCCATTAAAAAGCTATTTTCCATGCTCGGCTAAAAATACGTGACGACAATAACAAGCTCTATTCTCGTATAGCGCGTTCCGTTCCGTTCGGTGGGCGACGCAGGCAGCCTCGCAGTGGTACAACACATCGCCGAAAATAATGGGAACTTATTCCTCTGTCGGGATAATTTAATTAAAATCATGCCAGCCCGCGTGATTTTCGCTTGTAGCTGGATATTACGGGACCCGTTTCCTTTGATAACGCCAACTCCGAGCCCGTGCAGGCTTTCGGAATTTAATACGAAACTGGTACGTAGCCAGGGCGGTCCTGTAATTGATTGCGTTAGGAATTTTAATTAACGCGCGATTATTATATGGATGATTAGAAAGTGGCGTGTAATAGACAGAATGCTTAATCCTTTCGCAGGCTCTCGAAACACAAATTATAATGTATACAAGAGGGACGTTCTTTCATTCTGCATTTCTATCGTGGAAACTTCAGATGTTTATTTCTTACTCTGTTGACTGAACTGTCTTACGATTTCCTCTACGATTGGGTAAGCGTCAGTCACTGTGATTTGTTACGTCGCGTTGGGTATAGAACATTGGAACATTTACAAAAGACTGATCAAAGTAAAATAAATGCTACGAGATAAAATAAAAAATTGCTTGAAGCGAGATTAGGTTCGTCTCGTCCTCTTCAATACATATTTCACCGACGTATAAATCAATACGAGATCCTACTAAATTATACTGGTAATGCAGGAAAGGGCTTGGGCTTCAAAGAAAATGAAACAAGTTTTTAATTAATTAACAAATGCTTAAGTGAATGCAATTGTAATGTATAATACGCGCATAATTGGATTGTTTCGAAAGCGCGTAACAGTTCGGATAATTTAGCGAGATTGGAGGGGAATTATTCGCTACGAACTTTTGCCAAAGAGTAAAACAATAAATACGGTCAGATTGGATTGGGAATTAATTAAATAGTCGATGACGGAAGTGAGAGATGAAAGTGGTTAATGAAAGGGATTTCGTTCTTTCAGAGAGTAACATTCAGCCTCGTGCGTCGATAGAAACTTATATTTCGATCCCGAAATATTTTTTCACCTTCGAATTTGACGAATTTTTTAATTAGCCTTAACAATAAGGAATTAAATGCTTGTAAAAGTACAAGTACTTGAATTTGGAATTCGCTTTTAAGAAGGACGCGAATTTATTTAAAAAATGCTTGTAGACAAATAGCAAACAACTGGTGTAATTATTATTTAATAAAATATTAATTCTATGAAAGAAATAACTTAAAAAATATATACGAACAATAAAACTACCAGTTTCTAATACGTATAAATATATTCTGCATATAAATCATTACAGCAATTAAAAAATAAACAAAATTTGTCTAAAAAAAAATCAGTATTAATAAATCCATAATTAATTTCAAATTTAATTTCAAAAATTTCAACAAAGTAAATTCAGTTTGGTAATCCAAACGTTAATTGAATAAAACAGTAAAACAATTAAAGCATGTTAACACATAGAATTAAGTTCTTTGAAAATCTTGAAATACAATGTGAACCGAAGACTTACAACGTTTTGAGCAATGCAAGTGGGTCATTTTGTTTCCAGGCGAGAGCTATACGATCAAATCCATAAATCAACTCTGTCTGAAGTAGCGTGCAAGTTTCTGTCCCAGTTACGCAAATAATTTTGCCCTCTCTGCCGTTTCTTACGCAAAGTTAAATGCAATTAGAGATCTTGTATTGTAACGTTACCGTATAATTTATCGAATATCTCCTGTCGACGATGAGAAAGAATGGTAGAGAAAGAATAACGAAAATAAAAAAGAATAAAAAAGAAAAAGAACACCATTGATATAATGATACGCATTATTGTAACGATCTGCCTTATTTTCTCCTCGTTCATTTTCTATGACACTTATATTCTATGACACTTCATAAAAAATTTCGAGTTACATTCTTCGTACTTTGTAGAAGAAATATTCCACCACGTTTAACTTTTAACTGCTACCATTGGATTTAGTATATTCGAATTAGAAAAAAAGAAAAAATATATAGAATAAAACAAATAACTTAAAAAATTACTATAGACACGATGCTATTTAGAGATTTAAAAAAAAGAAAGAAACTTACCTTAAAAGTAAGGGTGTGCCTTTGCCTTTGGGGTGTGTTTAACGTTTCATAGTTTCCACAGCGACTCATTCGTCAGGATTCTGTGCAAATGTTAATAAAATGTTTAATCGAAGAACCACGCCACATTGACTTATTCCTACAGGTAAAGCACACAGTATAGCAATTTCAATAGAGCAACGCAAATTGATGAGTATAGCTTTGCATGCGAATAAAGAAAGAAGTATTACCAATGTTCGTGTAATTGAATATTGAAGACGAGTGACGATTAATCAAAATTTGTTTTAGATTCTCAAATTTTTAATTTGATAGTAATTACATTGTTCTTCGAATATTTGCCAAATTATGGATACAAGGTTTTCGTAATAGTATGTTATTTTACAGTTATAATTCTCGATTGTATTTCGAACATTCGAATCGTATTTTAAAAGTTTGCAGAATACAATCGTGCAACTCAAATGTCGATCACCTAATTCAAACACACTTAAACGTATCCGAACATACCGTTTAATTCAAATATTTGAAAAATTTCAGAACGATATTACTTGATTCGAACATATTTAAACGTATGTTGTTCGAAAATCTTCAGAATGACGCGATTGAATTAGTTCAAACATGCTCAAACGTAGGTACATGTCCAACAAAATTTCAGAACAGCACGATCGCTTTATTTAAATACACGTGCGTATTTATCTGGAAAATTTCAAAATGACAGGTCGTTAAAAAAAGGAAGAAAAATTCGCATTCGACCAGGAAGCGAAAGATCTAATTAACGTCGCGTGGCGCATTAACAGCGAGACATGCCGCGAGCGACATTCTTTCCGCCTCCCTCTAATAAAATTCACGTCGTACCCAGCTACAAATACCGTGTGAATTCTCGGGACGTCGTGATCCTTAAAAATCTCGAGAAACCCGGTCCCATCAGCGCGTTAAATCATCGATGGCACCGATTCTCCGGAATCCTCGGAAATCGTCGGATAATTGCCCTACATGCAGTTCACGCGCACTCGGAACGACATCACGTGCACGCGAATCCGAGAGGTTCAAACGAAACGAAAGGTTCCAATCCGAGCTAACCAGAAGCATCTGAGAACTTTCGCATGTAAACATCACCCTCCTGTGTCGCCCTCGCGGCAAGAATAATCCTTTTTTAATCCTTTCGTACTCGAAACGTCACTTGCGCGCTGACAGGATTTCTTTTTCCGGTATTGTGCAAGTCTCGCGAACGTGTACGGTTTGCGAAACTAGAAAGCTGGTGGAAAGAAATGTTTTTCATGGATTCTGCGCCTTCGATTTGATGGGAATACGTGTAAAGAAACTGCTGAAAAATTGATCTCGACCTTGAATTTTAAGGTTAAAAAAAAATTTTTTTTTTTTAATTGTATTCTACTTATTACGAAGGTAATAAAAACTTTTCCAAGAAATCATAGAAATCAGGCAAAAACTGAAGCAGGAACCATAACCAAAATGGCAAGGAGTTTCTTAATCAATTAACGCTGCAAACGCCTGCGTCCTAACAACGACTTTATGATTCCGGACGCATAGATGTTTATTTTAAGTAATTTTCATATCAAGTTTCACTAATGTTTGATTTATCGTAGTTCATCGTTGTGAATCTAAATAATCAAATGATTAAACTAACTAACATAGTGATAGAGACATCCACGCGTCCAGAATCATAAAGTCGTTGTTAGCACGCACGATTAAGAACGCTTTTTTCCCACTTTTCAAGAGAACTGTTAGATTACGATGTATATTCAAATTCAAGGAAATAGAAAAAATTCGTAGCCAATGTATTTTTTTTCTTTTTTTTTTTGTAGGATTGGCGTTTTATATTGTTCTGCATAAATCTCGTAAACGTGTGCACTTTGTAAAATCGTCAAGCTGATATTTCTTGTTCAAAAATATTCGATTCGAAAAGTTTAAAATAAAATTGTGCAGGTTGCGAAATTATCGAGTTGGTGCTTTTTCCATTCAAAAGTATCGAATTGCTCGAAAGAGAAAAATTCGCGGCTGTTTGATATTTTCGTAAAATCGGCATTTTTCAATGCGCGTTTTGTAGATTTAACAATTTATTTAAATTTTATTGTAACTTTAACATCGCTGAATCAGTTGATCCCGAAATATTATTTATTCGTTGTAAAAGAGAGAAAAGTAGAATACGGCCGTGAACAATTGAAAAGCTCGATTTCCAGATTTCGCAACTTTTGTCGCAGTTGTGGCTTTATTTGGAAAATAAATCGCAGGTGGTTGAAACGCACGCGTATAAATTTTGACTGTCAGAGTACGCACGACAAAACGCACGCGGTATCAGAGGAGAATTTAGAGATATTTGAGCAAATATATTCCTGTTGAATCATCGCGAGTAAAACTGCGTTGCACAACTCAACGTTTCGTCTGGTTTGCCTCAAAATTTCAGCTTTCTTATCGCAGCTCGTGTATGAACTAAATTTTGTCATTTGGTAAAAGTATAATCGTGGCCAATTAAATTTCCACTTTTAATTGGAACGAGATAACGTCGGATCGGATTACGGACTCAGCTTTCCCGATGGGATGTCGTTACGGATAGCTGGACGAGACTCGGACGACACGCCGTGGAAATAGGGGACTTAGAAATGATAACGGTGGTCGTTACAGATAGTCATTACTTCGAACCACTTACGTTGCACTTCTTCCTTTTCATTATTACGATTCAACTTGCCGCGACATGCTTATTCCACTAACCAGCCACCTCAGCGAAATAATGGAAATCCTATATGGTTAGGCAACTCGTTTTCTATGTCGTGTGAATAAAATTATTTCCAAATGAGACGTCACACGCTTCAGAATTGAGATGGAGTGGTAGATAGTTGGCAGGAAAGTGGTAGATAGTTTAATAGTTTGAGTTTGATGTAATTTAACCGTGAAGGTTTTTAACAGTTTCAGTTCTTAAGAAACGTTATTGTCGAAACATTCGACGTTATTGGGTTGAGTTTTATGAAAAATCATGTTTTCGAGAGGTTTCGAGATGTTTTAATTAAAAAAGAAAATATATTATAAATGTTAATTAAGAAAGAAAAAAATAAGATCTTAATAGAATATTGTTTTTAAAGTATTGTATCATATTTCACGTGACCCAAATCAATCAATTGCTAATTTTCGTTGCATTAGCGTTGCACTTGAAGAGGCCCGATTTTATAGATTACCCCCGCTAAAATCACTTTCAGTGATAAAATCATCATTTAGATACTAGTAAACATTTTAACAATAGTAGTAGTGTAAGTTTGAAAAGAAGGCCATGTATTAGAAATCCAGAAAAATTTACAAAAAAGGGGGGGAACAATATTCTCCGACATGCTCCAAAAAATAATGCAGAACGGGTTTAGTCAGTTCACATCGACTTATTGCGTCAAAATACAACGCGAATTTTCCGTCATTAATGATCGCCGAGACCGGAAGTTGGCCGCTTTGACCAGCATGCGCGCCACGTTTCCAAAGGAGGAAAGCAGAGAATGCCTGTTCCGGATGCTTGCTTTGAATCCGAGGAAACGGAAACTTCAAGCTTACCTAGCCGGTGCATTAATTAAAGCGATGCCTCGCTTTCATGTCTGACGCACCGATGTTTAAAGGACAGTTGTTAAACACTTGAGCAAATGTATAAGCCAAGTTAATTTTACATGGACGGCACCGTCTATTGCCAAGTTTCACCACGACAATACGACATATAAGCGAATATTCACTGATGCCACTTTGCGGTTGTTTCTAACTCGCAAATTGCAGATTTTTCTGGAAATGTATAACTATAAAAAGAAATACGTGTAAATAGGTACAGTAGGACTCCCATTAATATTACAGGACATTTGAACATTGAAATTGTAATTTTTTAAAAAGAAATCGTACAACAACAAACTTGGGCTAAATGTATAACTGGAAATATAAAAAATTCAAAGTAAAGTATATATTATTATATTATATTATTTTATTCTATTATGCTATTTATATTATTTATATAGAGTAAAACGCGCAAACAGTACTATGCTTGAGATACATCTATTCAATACATATGTATCTATTCAAACATATTCAAACAAACATATATCTATTCAAAGCAGAGTTGTCACATTATTTAATAAATGTAACAAATCTCGGCTTAAATTCTATTCCTTGCACTGGTGAATTAACGTAGATATTCACAGTGTATTAAAATGCAGTGTCAGATAGTCTATAATTTCATAAAATGAGATACTATTTAACAGTACATTGCATGAACTTGTACAATTTCTCATATTTTCTTATCTTATATTTTGGATATGATAAATATGATTATATGTATAATATTACACATTGAATACTAATATTAACATCATATAAATAATTTTAAACTTTCTTCTGTGCACCAATCATAGTTTTATATATCTATATAAAAAATATAATAAAAAGAATAACTTACTGAATATCTACTAATCAATTAACAAATTGAATTGTTAAATTGAACAGTGAATATTTTATTCTTAACAATTGCACGAGGCACGATTTGATCAATTTCCACATTAAAAAGAAGCAAATAAAATAAGAAACATAAATAAAAAGTCAAAAAATATGGGGCTACAAAATATGAAAATTGCATATTATTTTAATGTAATTTTAATGTAATTGTACAGATTAATACACATAATTGTATAAATCAAAAATAAATTGAATTAAAAACATAATTCGATTAATATTCGCTGCACTCGTTGCAAAGAAAAAAGAAGAATGAATATGACATTCCTATCTTCACTTTCATTATCTCAACAACTTCTGTTATATTACGTTATCATAGTGACTCTTTCTCTATGTTTATGAAACTATAATGAATTTCGTCACAATCGCGATATAGTATCGTTCGCAATCGACAAAACTTGAACGGTTGAAATTACTACTTGAAGCCTGTAATTTCGCTAATCGCCTAATACAAATTATCGTTAACCTTCAGTGTGGTTGTATCTGATAAAAAAGAATCCTTTTTTTTTTGTATGGAGTTAACCCTGTAGTACAAGGAAAACGTCGCGGTCGTGCAAATTAACGTTATCGTCCCTCCCTTCCTGAAATGTTTATTTTCGTCATAGCACACCTATAATTCCACCATTCCAACCTGCTCTGTAGGATAATTATCCGGAAGCATTCGATCGTGCGTATCGTGCAATTACAAGGATTATCTGTTCTACTTTCTCCGTCTAATTCGAGCCTTACGTGATCACCGAGGGAAAACATAGGTTTTTGGGGGAATTCTAACAACTGTGTAATTTGTCGATTACGATGGACGATGTATTTGAAACAATTATTATACGCAAAAAGAGGTATAATACACTGTTACGTAGATGGGAAATGAACTTCGTAACGACGTGATGTTTAATCGTATTTTGAGAATGATTTGTATTTATTTATTCGCACTGGAACGAACACTCTGATAGGGGAAAAAGAAATGCACAGGAAAATGGTCCTGTTTGCTCTTGTATATAAATATTAAATAGCAATTACGTTTAATTGTACTTCAAATTTCACTTTAGTTGGTGTTATAAATTTTATGTTGAGCATAAAAAATTCTTCGTCAAATAGATAAAAGCAGTGAGAGGCATTCAGTTTTTGCTAAATATAAATACCTCACTTAATGCTTGTGATGAAATACAAATATAATCTATATAACTATAATCTATCTAAGATATTAACATAATCTATATAATCTAAACTATAATTTATATAATCTATATAATATAGAAAGTATATATATATAAAGTAAATATAAGACATTAGTGAATAGTTTAATTCAATTAAAAAGAATAGCTCAATAGTAAGATGATAAAATAAGTAAAATCTATCAGTACAAAATGCAATAAAATAATGAATATTATAAAAACTTTTACCACATCACAAAGAAAGTATTTTAATTGCTATTGAACGTGGATACTACTCTGTACATGGCCCTTGTTAGGCCGGAACTCTGTTTCGTGTTTTTATTTTTTACCTATTGTCTTGTCACCTTGAGCGTGACACACGACTGACCCAACAAAGCCGTCACATTAACTAGCAGAGGTTAACCAGCAAAAGAAATAATTGAAGGAGGAAGTAAATTGATAGACTGGAAGCAACGATAGTTGTTACGTTAATTACGTTCAATTAATGTCAGTCTGCGTAACTGACATTGTTAATAATATTTAAATATTCAGAAACATGACAAATGATCTCCGTCGTGAAGATGGAGATTTTGATGAAATTAGTAATAATTTAATCGGAAATAATAAATAATAATAATAAAAATTGTAAATTTATGAAGAGAAAACATTGAAGAAAAAATTTATTATTTATATTATTTCTATATTGTAAAATTAAACTATTAATAATATAAAAAATATTCCTAACTTAAATTTAGAAACAATAAAAAATTCAGTAAAAGTTTTGAATTTAAATATGAATTATTATAAATGATAATAAAAAAGTATTAAAATATAATTGACGATAATGATGATTATACGCGTTACATTACGTTCTGTGCCTTTTCAAAATTTCCCCAAATCCAATTACATCACAGAGTCAAACACGATTCGAAAATTCTCGACTCTGATCCTTTTCCCAACGCTCGATAGAGGACGTGTATTTCAAACACACGCAAGAAACCCCTGAGTAATTCTCTTGGAAGTTTCGTCGAAGAAACGCGAAACGAGAGATATTTCAACCCCTCCGCGCGCGCGCGCGCGCGTAGACGCGGAAGTGCATACAACTGTTCACGCGGAAGCCAGACCCGTTCACGGCAAAGTATGTACACTGTCTAGCAAGTATATTGTTAAAACATGGGGGATCCTTTTGATAACGAGCACCGCCGTGGATACCGTCTGCCTTTCGCTGTCTCCTGGGATAAGGTTAACGAGGATATCACGAACACTATCCACTCGGCGTAGAGACCATCTAGTCAACTTTCGTGCGTCACGGCACGGCTTACCAAAGTGTGAATTTCTCTGTGACTTTCACGCGTGGCGCGACTAAAGTCGATTCCCTCGAAGCTCGCTTCAATGCATTCGTAACGAAACAAAGGAAATATGCATCCGCCGCAGTTGGAACCGTCTAGAACGCGATGACACTTGCGTTTGGTCTGTTAACTTTGGCAATCCTGCCGGCAGAAATTTCCCTCTTTCTCTTGCCACGTGCACGGTGTAATCAAAATTCGAGAGATTTGAAGATGCTTCTTTCGTTCCGAAGATATAGCGCAAGACAGAGAGGAAATTGTTTCATTCAGAATTATTTTCATTTTCATCTCTGCTCGTGAATTGTACGAGCCGATGTTTTATACGGATTATTTTTATTATTCATAAATTGTATATGAATTATTTCGTTCATGAATCATAAATTATACGAACTGTTTCGTATGATTATTTTATTATTATATGAACTGCTTCATAGTAGGAATTATTTCGTTGATGATTTACGCAAACTATTCTACATGAATTGTTTCATTTGTGAATTATATAAACTGTTTTATGGTATAAATTATTTTATTCGTGAGTTGTATGATTTCATTAATTATACGAACTACTTTTATTCTTTCTCCTCGAGATAGCGTCTTTTTTTCATTAATGTATGATATAATTTTGTATGATTTTCATTATTCAAACTTAATAACATCAGAGAAACGACAGAGATATGCTGTACACAGTAATGTAAAGAAAGAAATTACACAACACTTGCAAGAAAAAACCTTACACGTCGTTTGCTATCTATCATACCGATCAATTGTAACGTTTATCTTTTATCGTAATTTTCTCGCTACACTTGACACGATGAAGTAATGCTAAAATGGCGTGACAGGCGGGTACATGCTGTCAGTATGCATACTCGTAATACCGAACGAGCCAAGTAAAGTAAAACAAAGCGCAGGGAATAAAGGACGTGATCCATAAATCATCTAGCGCGACTGTGTATTGTTAATTCTATAATTTTACTCATTACCGAGTTCACGCTCCAACTAGGAGCAATTTGACAATTGCTTTGTCACTCACAAATAATTCACGCGTGTATCTCAATGATTTATTAGTATTACGATATAACAATCTATTAAGAAAGATTACCTCGATATTTTTTAAATCGTTTATCCAATGACTTAATAACAACCGATTGAACAATTTTTCAAGTGAAAGCTATGAAACAAACCGTTAGCTAGAAACAAATTAGCGAGAATATCCTGTTATAATGTTAATGAACATCACGTTAGAAAATACGCTTTTCAAGTCAAAATTGTACGAATAAATTGCCAAATAAGTGAAAGGAAATATTTTGTTATTACTTTCAAAACAAGAATAAATAAATTACCAAATAACGTACGTAAAATAAAAAAATCGTACGATCACGAATATCGTATTTATAGGGTGTTACGTCAGAGCATCATGTCGAAAACTAACTAACGGAAATTTCTCTTCAAAACTTCACCTCGAGTTTACCTAACGTGTACACTTCCCTTCGTAACGAAACGGTGAACTCGAGCCGGAAGAAACCAAAGGATCACGATTACGCTTTACTACATTATCCAGCTCGCTTACATTATCCACGATATTCTCCTCGAACTGTTGAAACAACGTGAATCCTCAAGGGCAACCTTTTCTTAACACCACATAGAAGTGCATCAAATATTCCGAGAAATGGCCCGGACAAGAAAGAGATAACAGAAAATCACGTTCCGCGCTTGAAGTTTTTGCTCCGATTGCCAGTTAATCCCGTTTAGCCAGCTCGGGATGACGAAAAAGTGGTCGGCGGTTGCATCTCTTGGGAGTAGCCACGGTTGAAATTCTGCGAGCGAAGTTGCACCCATAAATCGCGTTAGCGTTTCACAGTGTAGCATCCATCTTGAGACAAGGGGCCGCACCGAGACGGTTCTTGGCAAGGGAAAAGAAAACAACGAGAGTATGGATAGAAGCTACAGGTAGAATCGACGTCGAAAAGAAAGATCACTCGGTCGGCTGTTTGAATCATCATCCGCCCGTCATAAATTTGGTCGTCCTGTCGATGAGAGTACAGTTAGCTCAACATAACATGTTCGACATCCGTGTCGCGAAAATAAGGCTACACACGCACTGTGATGTTCGGTAACTGATGATACACGCGTAGGTGATTAATTAAGAAACAAGAAATGATATATTTTACACGAAACTCTGTTCTTTTTAAGTAAATTGTAGTATAATCTTCGTGGTTATTTGTATTCTATCACTGAAAGTGATTTTAGCGGGGGTAACCCAGAAAGTCAGGCCTCTTCAGGTGCAACGCTAATGCAACGAAAATTAGCGATTGGTTGATTTGAGTCACGTGATTCGTGAGGGGGCGTGGGGTAGACCTCGAGTAGGAGTGGCGTTGTCTGGTACTGAGCGATCGCGCCTGTAATTTGTTTTGTATCGATTCAAATGTTTGCGTATCGATAAAATTGAAAAATACTGGAAAATTTATATTTATTATTAATATTCGAAAACACGAATGATAATTACTCTCGGTTCTTCAATACTTTTGCCATTTTTAAAATACATTTTTTGATTTACAATATTTACAATGAAACATTAATCAAGCCGACTCGATTAATATCGCTTCTTTCAAAAACAAAATTTCACGTAAAACAATTTGATTCTACATTTTGTTATTAGCAATTATTGGACACCTTGATAAAATGTCTATATAGACAAAATGATAATTGTATGAATTTTTGTGTTTTAATTATTATCATTTAAATTTATGTAGAATATTTTGATTAAAGTATTAAGTATTAAAGAGCAGTTACTCCGGTTTAAATCATTTTCATTCATCGGAAAAACGTGAATTAGATATAAATTTGTTTCCTTTTTCCGTTGTTTCGACACAATGTTACCGTAATACACTTTAAAAGAAACATGCGCGATTTTCTTAAGCGCCAATAGCCTCCACGGTAAATCAATTGCTTAGCCTTGTGGGGCAAGAGGTGGGTTTAAGAGCGCTTGATTTTTATTTATGGAGCCACGTAAAACGGTGTATACATAAAACAGAAAAGAGATTAAGAGCGAACTTTAATGGAAAGAACAGTGATTTACATCGAGCTGGTATCGAAAACGCGTTCATAATAATTCGTAAATTAAATTGGGAATATTAATCACTAGTTTGGGAATATATATACCGCGTTATTAATAACTGTTCTCAATGACAAACGTTTGCTTACCAATGAATAACTATTAAATTACGAAATAGAGACTCATCTACAACGTTAATTAACATTAACGGGAAATCTTGTATTTCATAACGCAATTGTGATTTCTAATTAAATTGCTGCTTTAACGAATCATCTTTCAACTATGAAACTCTTTTCCATTTCTTTTTAAATAGAAGATTCTTTTTAAATCTATCTATTTATTTTTATTTATTTATTAATTCAATCATTCGAGTAGAAATTTTCTGAGAAGAAAAACATTCTGTATTATATCATTCTTGGACGTAGAATTTTATGAATAAAATATGAAAAATTGATCTTATATGTATCTTATAAGATCAATGTATAAATTATAAAAGTATTAACCTTTAACACTACATCGTAAGCAACTAGTTTTTTTTTTAAATTAAAATCTGACCTAAACTAAAATTTTCGATGTTGAATTTAGTTTCGTCTGGAAATAACGATTCATTATTCATATACGAGTTACACATATACATATACATACGTAGTGAAATATTAAACCGAACTGCTTTGGAAAAAGAAAAAAAAACAGAAATGGTCTTTAAGAGAAAAATACAATTACCTTTCTCAATATCAAGTTTCACGTTCAACCGTGTCGCAAGCCCTTAATCACACTTGAACTCATACGTTTAAAGGATGCGCGATTAACCTTCAACGAGCGACACATTTGCTCTCATTTTTCGTGTTGTTTCGATTCACTTGCATACACATTAAACGATGCATGTCAGAGATTTAGATCGAAGACGAATAGATAAAAATGCTGTTCGAAGTATAATAATTTTTTTATTATTCATTTTCTGTTAAACGTTTTGTTAAAATATACCTATGATTTTAATATTTTTATCATAGAAAGATTTATCACTTGACTCGCAATATTCGTAATACTCTTTACATGAGCTTCTTAGAAATCAAACTGATCCAGCGTTTTTCATTAATTTCTCAATTTTGTTAAATAAGTATACTCAATTCTCTCCAAAAGCAAATCATTCATCTCGACAAGTACATTATCGCAAGAACATGAAAGAAACTCTAGAGTACGTTTACAAAGTAATGCTTGCAACCTTTTTATCACCTTTTTTATTTTTTAATTCGTAGAGTTGGTCGCTGAACGACTCTATAATCTAATATTATTCGCATTCAAAAATTTAATTATATTTAATTATGCAAATAATTAATTTAATATTGTAATGTAAAAATTCATCAGTCGCGTAAAATGTCCGTAGTTATATAACGTGATGTTTTATAACATTAATTGTAACGTAATGTCGAGCGAAGACGCTGGATCGTTAAAAGTGGAGAGAATTCTCGACCAAAAAATTTCGACCAGAGTGAAGGATGCTCAAAGTAAAATTACGATGTTTTCTGAAACATTAACGTGCACGAGAAGAGAGAGAGAGAAAGAAAGAGCGTTTCAGTGGTTTGATAAGAGCGATGCGTTTCAATAACGAGAATATTTCTCCATCACGAAATTTTCTCGCTCGAGAGGCATACAAATTTGGGCACCTGAGTACACAAAAGCTGGATTGCTCGTTGAGAAGATATTTGTTTTTTAAGGTTGAAAATCAAAATGAATCTTCTAATTTTCGAACAGATCATAAAACGATAATATATTTCCGAATTTTCGAAATATTCTCATCAATTTTATATTCTTTGAGGCAACAATGTTTCAGTCTTTTTTCACAGTCCTTTAATCTTATACTGTTTTACTATTACAATCAACTCTGAACTCCAGATAATGTTTAATCGAAATTATCGAAATTCAAATAGAGTACGAAGAGCTCTGAAAAGAAAAGGAAAAATCAGTAATTTAAAAATTCTAATAAATTCTAAAACCAATAATTTTATGCCAATTTCAAATAATGAAATTATCATGTATCACGTAAAATTATAAAACAAAATGAATAATTATTTTCGAGATCTGTTATAATTTTCAGCGACTCGACCATTATTTCGAACAACGTACGAAGCTTTACTTGATATCTCTTGGATAAATTTTATTCCCCCCAATTATTCCTGGGCAATTCTTTAACGAACATTAATAAAAATTAACAAAAATTCGCAGAACTTCCAAATTGGATATTCCTACAAAATTGGACCATTATTTAACACGCTAACGAATATTGGATATACCAATTATCGAATAAAATTGCAAAAACCGAGCAACTTTGTACCAATCGGAGGATGAACGAAGAAACCAGCATTCTCAAGTTCTCAACTTATAAATAACCGATAATCCCTGACGTGTTGATCTGACGTAACTAATTACGGGGGAAAGGCAGGTACAAACGCAGGTACAAACGTGGAAATGATTTTAATTGCCCGTGTCCTCCAGGACACGACGTTTCTCGCGAAGCGAACGTATAGTATAATACAGCGAATTCATTAGTACGGGACATGTACGGTCATCCACGGCCATGTACGTGCAACACGTACACACAGTGGAATAGAATATTTCATGGAAGTTGCGCTGGAAACCGTGACCGCACGCATCTCCAACTAATTAACGTTGAATCCAAATGATCATTCGACGTGCGCAACGACGGCACGATTATTCACGACGAATGACACACTACTAATCACCTTATCCGCCATTGCCACTGCATTTGACAATCACGTCAATCAATTGGAACACCGAGGGGGGGAGTGGGTTGCACGTCGAGCGTAACCTGCCACCGCGCATCGGACGATCATCCGGCTCTCTAAAGTGCAAAATCGCTTGAAAAATGGAACGGCCGGCGGGCGGATGATCCGCCGTTAGTTGGTTGGCTATTGGAAATAGTTTGGTGAAAATTGGAATTTTTCCGCCGCATCGTTCGAAGTGTTTGAACGGCAGCCGGTATTCCCTTCCCGCTCAGTAAATTAGCAAATAATTCGGTCGCTTTTGTACAGGGTGGTCACTGAAAGACCGAATGATACGAAACGAAAATATAATAACTTTCACAAACACGTGTTTTTTCAATTTTTTATTAGTTTATTTAGAAATATAATTAGTGGATTTCAGAGTGGTCACTGAAAGACTGAATGATACAAAACAAAAATAACTTTTACAAATACATGTTTTTTTAATTTTTTATCGTTTCATTTGGAAATGTAATTTATTGATTTCAGGATAGTCATTGAAAGACTGAATGATATAAAACAAAAATATAATAACTTTCACAAACACGTGTTTTTTCAATTTTTTATTATTTTATTTAAAAATATAATTAGTAGATTTCAGAGTGGTTACTAAAAGATTAAAGACTAAATAATACAAAACAAAAATAACTTTTACAAATATATGTTTTTTTAATTTTGTAATTAATGGATTTTTTTCAGTGTTGTGTGTGAAAAACAACATCCCACAAATGATCACTATTTTGAAAATGAAACAAGTTATGACATTTTCAGACCCTTCAATTTTTCAGTGGCCACCCTGTATGTTTTGAGACTCGAGTTTCAATGTATACGGAGATTGTTTGTTGATAGAATTTATCTCGAGGAAGAATGCGATTTGTTTCGAGGTGGCATCCTTGCAAATCCATTTGTAAAATAAAATTGTAAATTTAACAAGAGTAATTCTCCTATACGTGTCTCTGATAACGCAATATGAAATTAAATTAATCTCCAGTTAAAGTTGGAGGTTGGTAGGAATTTTGTTTGTGGGAAGAATACGATTTATATTTTTATTAAAATTTTGGATTAATCTGTTTTTAATATCTTGAGATAACGTGCGTTTTATGTTACGAAGGTAGTTCAAACCAGGGCTCGAAGTAAAAAATTGTCCTCTGTTTCTAAAAAACATTTTGTTATTTAAGGAAATCTTATATTTAGGAACTTTTTTAAAAAATGCTCTCGTGGGACAAATTTTAGAATCTATCTACTCTAAAAGTTATAAAAGGCTATGTAAAATAAATGAACTATTTAACTATTAAACTATTAAACTATCAAGCTATTGATACTTTTATTTAGCAATATGATATCATATTATTGAAAGTTCAGACTGAACTGTACCGTAACAACGTAATAACAGATCAAGTAACGTAATAGGTATTACGCTATAAATGTTTACATTTTGTGACGTCTTTAGTTTCCTAACTAAACTAACTAGAACTAGACTAACCACAGTTTATTCCAAAGAAAAATACAAAGTTTATTCAACATGTAATATTATCTGAATATGAATTCAACTGTAATAATTATGTAATAGTGTTTAATAGCTGTTGAATAGTACTCAGTATTCGTTACAATAATTAAGAACTTTTTCTTTAATAATATATCTGTTTCTATTGTAGAAAAATATTCATTTTTATATTTTATAAATTCTATACAACTGAAGCTTTTCTTTATCTGTTCTCATTGGAACTTACAAATATGAAAACGTTCCACAGTCTGTCTTAAGCAGAACTCACTGAAAAATGGAGATGATTTTGAATTTCTTCATTTACAAAAAAAAAACTCCTCTGTGGTAAATAATTTTTTGTTGATAAAGTTTTGTTGTATATTGTATCTCCAGAAACAATGGAGATATTCGCATCAAGTGATGTCATTCGTCATGTATATTTTCTGATTTATCCGCAAGTTAGTCTGATTTATCATGTATCTGAGAGCCAATAGAGAGTTCAAATCTCTCCTTGATGTGATATGTTTTTTGTGCCATTAATCGATTATTCCATACTCGATATTTTCTATAAAAAAAAAACTATTAATAAATCCGCTGTTTTGTACTCATAGTACTCTCGATTCACGCGTCTCCTCATTCATCGTAGAAAAAATTCAACGTCTACTTATCCAGACAAATGAGTTATACTTCATTTACATTTAATGAACAAGATATCCCAAATCATGTTCCAAATTGGACTCTGTTTAAACCTGTTTGAACCCACCAAAAATCGACAAATCATTAATTTAGCGCACGCGTGTTTCAAGTTTTAAATTTTCATAAAATTCACACACGAAAGACAACTTATTATCGTATAGAAAGTACTATCCTTGTCAAGTGACCGTAACGAAACTCGAGGAAGCAAAGCTCGCTTGTCGTCAGGTGAACGAAGCTCAAACGCCGCTGTAAATTCCCAAACCGCTCGAAAAGCGCCACGCGGTGGCCCCAGATCGTTTAAGGAGAAAATTAGATCCAGGAGACTCCCTGTTATCCCCCCTCTCCCCCTGTGCACCGGGGGGCGCAATTACCCAATATTGAAAGATGCATCGGTAATCGAATCGACCCCGGCACGCAGCCGGCCGTCGATTTCGCTGATGCGCCGATATTTCGTCGTTTGCCCGTTAAATAATGCATCCGAGGCCCCCCCTTCCCCGGCCAACCCTTTGTGAGGTAATATCTTTCGTTCGAGTGTTGCGTCAAACGCAATTCATTCCGCGCCGCCGAGCTCGCCATTCAAAAACCATGCTGCGAACGCACATTTTGCCCTTTGGTGGGTAATTAACGAACACGCGTCTATACCCATATGTCCCGCGTAGCGATAGCATCGACTAGCGATCCAACGTGTGACTTTGTAAGTTAGACTCGAGTCCGTTGTCTCGGGATGATTTTGGGTAGGATAGGTAGACTCGCGAATTTCTAATTTATAGAAAGTTGTAAAAAGGGGGTACAAAGAACAAACAATAAAGAAAATATTCACAGGACATGCGACAAGGAAGATTTGATCAGAAAGTGATTGAAAGTGATTTTAGCGAGGGTAAAATCGGGCCTTTTCAGGTGCAACGCTAATGCAACGAAAATTAGCGATTGGTTGATTTGGGTCACGTGATTCGCGAGGGGGCATGGGTGGGTTTACTATCGATACGAATTCTTAAAATTCCCGTTCGCATTTCCAACATCAAAAAATAAAGTTTAAAATAATGTGGACTGAAGATGTAAAAGATTGAATCACCGATGCAATTAATTAACGCAAAATTGGCTCCTGACGATTGAAGTTATAAAATTCTTCCCTCCCTAAAAATCATGAAATCACCATTTATAAATAAATCATACATTATCATTTATGTTATCCCAAATTATAAATTACCTTATTCCAAAATTGCAAAAAGAAAATTATCATCAAATCAACCAGCAAACTTTGAACGAGAGTTCTGTGCTTAAATTTACCGCATACTCTGTTCAAAATTCCTTTCTTCTACTTTGCATCGACTTCTGACGTAACGCTTACGACAAGAACGTTCACTAGCGTGCACTGGAACTGTTAACTCGATTTCTGCAACGAAAATACAACGTAGACCCCGGTTGTATTCGACGTCGATGCTCGCAGAGCTGCTCGAACCCATCGCTAAAAATTTCGCGTACGAACGTGTGTTCACTTAACCCGCGGAAATATGCCGTTCAGAGAACACGCGTAAAACGCGTTCCTGGTCAAATTGCGATTACGAAGGCCGAAACGTGACGATGTAAAATTGAAATGTGTGTGTGTAAAAGCGTATACCATCGCGGTTCTTTCCTTTTTCTTTTTCTTTTCTTTTTTCTTTTATGATATTACATTCTCGCTATGTTCGAACGGAGTATTCCGGTGGAGCGCGGTCGAATAGTGGCTGATACAGCTGATACGGGCGGAGAACGAGTGTCGCGATGGGGCCGGAATATTCGATAGATCGTAATGCACGAGGGGATTCGGAACAATCAGCTTTTGCAAAATGTCCATTTGAAACGTTGAAAATCGAAACGTTTGCCCCGGCGCGGCGGCGATGTTTTACGAATCCCGCACGCACCCCGGGCGCCAGTCGGAATTTTAATTTTTATATGATTAACGCGCTTCCAAACTCCGCCGCGTGTCCGCGGTTAATTGACGCGATGTCGAACACTCTCGAGGTATCGTTATAAAATAAAGTCGGCTTTTATCGTTGCGTTGTTATTTTGAAGGTCAGAGGAAAAATGGCACGGTGGAAGTAGAATGGGATTTTAATACTGTCACGATGGCAAATTCATTTACCAATTCAATTGTAAAAGTGTAACTCACCGGCGAATTCTCTGATATCTCGCGATATTGATCGGGATAAAAGGTGCAATTCATTCGGCAACTGTTGATTGCGATGTTGCATAAATAGCGTCTCGTTAATGCCAGAATTGTGAAAGTGATCAGAGTGACCAATCTATAATTTTTATAAATAAATTTTATTTTATGTAGACGTACTTTTAAAGATTCAACTGATTTTTCGTAAAATATATAGATAGAAGCTTCTATTTTTTTTTCTAGTTTAATATCTCTGATGGATATTTTATGCTTTAATCGTCGGAGCAAGCAGTGAAATAGTGTAAAACAGTAAATAGTATTACAGTAAATATAGTAATATAGTAAATAGTGTAAATAGTAATATAGTGATATAGTAAATAGTGTAAATAGTGATATAGTAAATAGTGTAAATAGTGATATAGTAAATAGTGTAAATAGTGATATAGTAAATAGTGTAAATAGTGATATAGTAAATAGTGTAAATAGTGATATAGTAAATAGTGTAAATAGTGATATAGTAAATAGTAATAGTAATATAGTAAATAGTGTAAAATAGTGTAAAAGTTCTGTTAAGAAGCATATCGTGAATCATCAACAAAAGAAATTTTTCATACATGACTTAAAAAAACTTAAAAAAAAAAAGCAGTGAAATAATCTGGTTACGTATCTGTAACTTTAGTCATTAATGCCAAGTAGCACAAAAATAGCTTATCTATGTGCATATTGTAAGAAAACCTCAACTTTATTAAAACTGAAGGTTTACAACAGTTTACAATGTATAATTGTCGAATAACGAAACTCCTTTTTCTAAAGTGATTTGTCAAACCAGATACGCCAAACCTACTTGTAATATATGCAGATCTATGTTGTCAGAAGTATATTGAGAAAATTTCCACGGTTCAGTCTGTTTTCTCTCTTACAAACGTTTTTCTTTGCTTTTCTTTTTTTCGCAAAGAGATAATGCGCGAAAGCGAAAGTGGAAGGGAAAAGTGGGAAGGTTAAGAAGAAAAATGGGCAACGCTTTCGCGATTCTCAATTTCGCAACAGAACTTCCCCAAAGCCTGCCTACGACGTGTTGTAAATTTATAGGGCTGTTATTTATTATCTTAGAAGTCGTGAACTCTTTCCCCCCTCCCCTCGCCCGGGCCGAGCCGGTGTTAAAATTGTAGAAAGTTAGACACATGTTCCACAGGTAGATATACGGAGGTTTCCTCCCCATAAACATATTCTGCCGCGACGAGCTGAGGCTACGATAAAACTGACATCATTCTTGACGTTTAGGGCTGACTCTAGCGCGAGGATTGACGGAGAAAGAAGGTCAGCTTGAAATAAAATTTCGTTTCACTCTCTCCCCTTTTCTAACTTTTGTAACATCATCGTGTTTAACATTTAATATTTAACATCGTTGTATTAATGTTTCTTTCGTAACGAGATCATTAATTAATTCATAAATTAATTGTAATTTCACGAATATGTATTGGTCGAATATCGTCTGTGAGAGCCCAGGCGCTGTAAAATTTCATTTGTTTCTTTGATTGGTATTGACAGCTTGGTAACTCCTGTAAAATTTCACGGACAACATTAATCGAATTGCGCGAGAGAGAATTGCTGGCAAGTAAAATTTCATTTACATCCACTACGCTGGCAACTTGCGGCTGTTACAAAATTCCGTTAATCCCGTTAATCAGTGAGTCGAATATTATATTCGTCGTAAGTTACGTTGTATTATTATACTGAAAAATTATATATATTAAATATATTTAAATTGCACATCTGCGGATGTTGATGCATTTGCGATACGCACAGAAATATATATATATATATAAAATATTATAAAAATTTTTAAAACGCACCAAAACCTCGTGTATAATCACGAGAATTGAGAGGTCTTGTTCGCGAATATGACCGTGATTCTCGAACTTGCGCGACCTCAAAAATTTCTGCGATATCGTAATTAAATTGAGCAAGAGGGACACACGCCCTAAAGGGTCAAACGAACGAAGGACAATATGTACACGCAACGTATCTAACAGGTAGCCCGACAGAGCAGCAGCAGCACCACCACCACCGTCACTACCACACCCAAACGAAAGGGGCGTAGAACGTAAAGGGAGGCTGTATCGATTGGAGGCTTTGCTGGGTAACCACCGGCAGCTTCCGTCGGCTCTCCACCCTCCTCCTGCGAAGCCCGCTAGTGGAAAGCCGGCGAATTTTACACCACGTGTTCCATCGACCATATCCAAAGGTCCGCTTGCTCGAGCTGCCATGAATAGAGCTGCCTGCCACCCCCTCCCTCACCCTCCACCGTTCGACTAACAGATTTCGTGATTCCTGTAATTAAGTTAATCGAATCGCGTTTGCATACACACGTTGCTCGCGCCCGTTCCCTAACGAACGCGCCTGTTCCACAGTCGTACACCCTGACCACCCTCCCCCCCTTCGTTTGCTCGAAATTTTCAAACGGGTTGCATACGAAAGCGTGGATGGACACTTCGAGGAGGCGAGCACGCGATCGAGGCATATTTTCCAAGGACTCTGAACTGAGGTTGAATACTCAATTTTGACGAAAATTCAGACGTACGTGCTTCGCGAGGTCCAACCCTCACAAATCACGTGACCCAAATCAACCAATCGCTAATTTTCGTTGCATTGGCGTTGCACCTGAAGAGGCCCGATTTTCTGGGTTACCCCCGCTAAAATCACTTTCAGTGATAAAATAATAATAATAATTCTCAATAATAGTAATAATAATTCTCAATATAATAAAAATAATTCTCAATAATTACTATTATTAAATAATTCTCAATGTAATAATGATAAATATTCTTAACGACAGAATACAAAATTGATCAGTTGTTGCTTTCATAAGTTTGTTAATTCATAACGAGTATGAAAATGATAACAGCAGGAAAATTAGAAAAGAATGTTTATAACACGTTTATAACATCGTTTCCCTGTGCCTCTCAGTTCATGGAATTGATCGATATAGCTACCGAACCGGTTCGTATGTTGGGTCGAAGAGCGTTTAAACGTCCATTCGAACCAGGAAGAGACTTCTGGCGCTTGAAACAGTGAGGCTACCAGAGAGGCTAACATCTCCTCGACAAAATTCGTGTCCTGTTCTTTGAATGATGTTAATTAATTTCTTAAAGTAACGACGACAGCTCTTAATTTTCGAACGACAATAACGATGCAACGCGTCATAAAACAGAAAATCTATAAATTCAGAAATTAATTTAAACATTAACGATACCATGTAATTAGAAATTAATTTGTTGACGATTTAATTTAAGAATCATCCTTCCTCTCGAATTTTAAAATTCGTTCTTTCAAAAAAGAAGAATCTGTTTGTTGTTTGTAGTCCCGACAAATGGCCTGAAAAGGATTGATTAAATATTATTGTCAATGCGCTATTGATCGTGCGCAGATCCCTTAAAAGCGTCCGCGTTTCGCGGAAACACTTGATACGCCAGCACAATGCAGTAATTCACTCTGGACAGCTTGGCAATCATTGATTGTTCCTAAATCGAATTCATTCGATCAACCGTGATTAAAGGTAATGGGCGAACTTTGATGATCCCGCCGTGAAAAACGCCAAACGCGATCTCACTTGACGGACAATCAATTTACCGCACTTCGAGACACTTTTAGCGAAAGTCGAAGTTGAAGCGCCAGGCTTGAAATTTTGTCGAAAAAACAAATATTTTTTTCTTTTCGTCTCTGGGCAAGGAAATGGAAATTTGGAAACACCGTTCTGGGCGCAATGTCACGTTTCTGCAGAAACATGGCAACGGGCTTATGATTTTTAAATGGTCGCTTCTATGGTTCCCATGCGACCTAGGAAGAAATACGGTAGATTGTCTCCAAACTGTACCTATGAAACTCTTGTATCGTTAGTTTGAATTCCGACAGCGTGAGAGAATGAGTGACTTGCACGAAAATACACAGTTCCAATTGTGAAAACGTAATCTACAAGTGAAAATAAGAAGCAAGTGTTGTAAGAAGTTCTCGCTTGCAAAACGCTTTGTCACAAAGTTGTGGACAAATTTTGAACGTGGCCTGCGCCTGAGATATTTCTTGAAGCGCGAGGAATATTCAAATTCTCATTTCCAAATTGACATAATATGGAATTTATTATACACTATATAATTTCCTAACATATTCTGAATTTCCTGAGGATTTTATTGACCTTAGCGACTGAGTTTAAATTGGTGAATTCGTTAAATTAATTATTATAATATGTGTTTTTACTGTGCACTTTTTGTTTTAGAGCTTTCCACTTCGAATCGATTTTCAGTTGTACTACGAAACATCCTGTATATTAAGTATCATTTATGGCTTGCAAATAAAGCTTTCTGCTGTTCTAGCAATACCTGCTGTATCGTGAAATATCGTTGAATTAAATTCTACATTTTATAACAAATTTTCAGTTAAATCCCTCTCTCTTCTCTCCATCTTCGCTCGATCCTGAAGAGAAGTCCGGAGCGTGAACGCGTATTTCAATGAACGTGTCCGTTTGATTGAAATTTCCTTTACGAAGTTTCCCCTCTTACACCCTTGGGACTCGAGAAAAAACCGATTAAGTCGGGAGCAAACAAAGGAAAGTCCACGGTACAAAGCGGCAGGACAATTTTGTTGAAACGGAAATTTTTGTTATAAAAAAAAATAAAACGTTGCAAAGTTTGCTGCGAAATTGCAAAGTTGAAAATTCTCAAGAAGTTGCGAAGCTTCTTCGTATTGCACGTTGTAAGAGGACTCGTGTGTCTTTTATCGCGCTCTTCTGTAAAGTCTTTTACTGGTGATTATATATCCGTTTGCTCCAAAGGTTTGTCGAACCCTTGTACATTAAATCACAAGCCGCCTGCTGTGCACTAACCAAGCAATTAAGCAAGGGCGACACGAGTGACGCAACACGATGTGTGCACATGATGTTAGACTGATTCCTCGATTCTGAATTGCGAATTCCCTCGTATTTCAGCTACAATGTGAAATAGCTGTAGTGTTTGCCGAGTTATAATTAAAAAGTAGGAGAGAAGAGATTAAAAATTGAAATATTAGGAAAACTGGTACTTGAGCAGTCAACTCCTTGGAAACTCATTTTATTTAGATATTTAACGATGTAAAATGCTGGGTGCATAAGTAAAAAATAGAGAGAAGAGATTAAAAGTTGAGATAATGATTGAATATCAAAAAAAATTGATACTTGAACAACCAATTCTTTGAACATTTATTTCGTTTAAATATTCAACCTGTGATGTCAAATTATGTATACAGTATCTGCTGGATCATAATTAAAGTAAAAATAGAAGGAAGAGGTTACAAGTTGAGGTAGATGACTGAATATCAGAAAACCTAGTACTTGAGCTAATTTTTTGAAAATTTAGATATTTGATCTACGATATGAAATAGTTACAATCAAAAAACTTTACTGAGTCTTAATTAAAAAAATAGAAAGAAGAGATTAAAAATTGGAATATCAGAAAAGTTAACTACTTGAACAGCTAATTCTTTGAAAGCTTAGTTCGTTTAGATATTTGGCCTGCTGAATCATGATTAAGAAATGGAAAGCAAAAAGAGATACGATCGAACGTCAAAGAAAAAGTGAAGCTTGAATTACTTCTTGGAAAACTCATTTCATAATGATGCTTCGTCCATGATGTATAATACTTAAAATGTAAATATGTAAGTATGTATAATACTTAAAATGTGTTTGCTAATTACATACAGTATGCATAATTGGCATACATGTCAATCTGATGATAATATTGATAAATAATTGATGTGAGATGTGTCTAGTAGTTTATAACTGAAAGAACGAATTAATAATTGAGATAAATGAGAATTAACTTCATTGAGCATTTAGGTACTTGGCGTGTGCATAACTGCATAGTTATCGTTACTACAACGCCAAGTTCTAAGATCGTCTGTTGTGTAACCAAACAATCATCCACTTGTTGAGAAGCATCTCAATGACCATCGATCGGTTATCAATTACGCAGCGTAACCGATCTGCAAACCACTTAATAACCGCTTAATCAGGAACGCCGAGCCACGCTAAACGTCGAAAACTAAAAGTCAGAGCCAAAATTTCCATTAAAGTTCAACCGATCGATCGGCTCGAACGACTGACTGGTCTGCACGCGGAAAACCGTCCAACATATTCCACGAACTTCCAGCACGTGACGATCGATTACCATTAAAACGCTGGCAGCCAGGTTGCACCACGACGAGAGCGGATCGCGGCCAAAAGCAGACTCTTCGTCACACAGTGGAAAGCCACGTGGAATTTCAGGGATCAACGAGCCAAATATATCATCAGCGATAAGACAGAAGAGACGAACCGCAAATTGTGGGCCGAGTCGATGGATCATAATGGAACGGAGCTATTGCGGTGGCAATTATTGAGATTCGCGGTGATGAGATCGAGTACGTGTGCATACGTAGTTATAAACACGAATGAAATTGCTTCAAACACTATGCAACGGATGCGAAGAAACAGCTATTTATTCATTTGTGCCATATTTCTCCACATTTTTCGCAATCGTATTTCTTTTTTAGTACTGTTATTTGAGTTTTGTTGTTCCCAAATTCAGGCCTCAAACAAATTACAATTTGCTGTATCGATTTATACTATATTTTCTTATATTTTTGTCTCTAACGTGGCAAATTTCATTGCTCCAAATTCAAATCTCAATCTACGATTATTAGAAATTAACAGAACTCCTTCAATTCTTACAGAGAGAGTAGATTCACTTCCTCTCCAAAAGTACTTCGAAAAGCACTGTTTTCAATTTTGCGAGTGCTTCAAGATACAAAAAAAGTATTTGCAATTTCAGCCAATATTAATCAATGCTGACAACCAATTATAACACAATATCACATGATATTAAATAATATAATATAATTCTGTATAATATATTATACAGTGTAACAAACTCTTTTTACCAAAAACGAAGAAGTATCAATAATTTTTCCAGTCGAGTGTATTTCATTTTGTTCTTTTTTCAAGAGAATTTCACACAACTATCGTCGCAAGTAATAAAGAGAATTTAATACTCGCATGCTTGCAAGACCTTCAAATCTATCACTAGACATCTGATCACGGGTCAAACTGTAGTTGCAAATGAAAAATAGTATCGGCCATTGTCCAGCCGGGGAAATTCGAGTTTGTCACACGCATTGGCCATTCGAAACAGTTGCATACAGGAAGAAATTTCGTTCGATTTACGGTAGCAATCAGTGCACGGGCGTACAACGCGTACAAACGCTATTCAACGCGGCCGGACGTGATTGGAACGTGAACATTGATCGATGTTAGGTTTGTTTGAAAAGCGTTGAATAATATTCTGATTCGTGATCACGTCGTGATTGAGGCTGCAATGTAAATCAAGCCTTAATGATATTACTGTATAGAACGTTGCCACCCTCAAATATCAATGTCCCCCGTAATCTAACGTTCCACCTGTGTATCGAAGTTTATAATTATTAAGTTTCCTGTTACACGGTTATACGGTGATTGTACGCCAGCCTGCGCACATTATCATAAAGCGGTTTATCGATTTTCAACCTGAATAATCTTGTTCGCCGCGCTATAAATTTTTCCGAGCAACCCAGTATATCAGTTCGCAGGTTGAAATAATTAGCCCCGCTCTTGGAATTTTTCTTCTCAATTTTTCTGCCAAAGCAATTTTTCTGGTTGATCCTGATTTACATTTAAAATATTGACGTATTTAAAATTTAAATACAGATATATTTAAAAGTGTTATATTTAAAAGTATATTCAAGTATATAAAGTATATTTAAGTTTATTTAAGTATAATAGTATATTTAAGTATATTTAAAATTTAAAGTTTAATTAAAACATAACTCTTCATATATCGTAAGTGTTTTTTATTGTTAAAATAAATTTTCTTGGGTCAAATTAGGTCAAAGTGATGAACTTCATTTTTTGAATCTTTTCAAATTTTACTACAAACTAAAATTGATAGATGCTTGACTTTTTATATTTAGAATAAATTTCTTTAATAATTGGGCTTCGCATCACAAAAATTTCTTTAACTGTGGAATAGTAGATGACTAATTTACCTCAAAAGTCAATATCATTATTCTAAACACATACTATTTCATACATTTATATATGTGCAAACGTTACGTCTGTAGTAACATGAAAAACATTCTAATATAGTAATATAACATTCTAGAATATTTTTACCAGAATGAAACATGGGAAATTGCACGGGGAAATACGCTGATTATCATAGAAGAAACTAATTAGCGCAAGAGAAAAATTTAATCGGCTGTTAATAAACGAGAAAAAAATTCACGGATTAAGATGGATCTTTATCAGATTTGATCAAGCTGGAACGAGTACGATTTAATTGACTTTGCCTTATTAGACGACCTTATCCGTTTTATCGTTATGTCAAGAACGTAAGAAATATGTCCATAATAAAAGTCGTTAACGTGATGCATTACGAAGCTTCTACACTCTGCTAGACCTCCGATGCATGCAAATAAATCTTTGAGTGGTTTCTGAGGCGTGACTCTAATTACGGTTTAACACTAAACGTGCCAGCACTTGTATATTATTTGTTCCTGTCTCAACCGATCAAATGACCGGTTGGTTACGAAATGAAAATATCTTTTTACGAAATAAAAATATAAATAATTATTAAAATTTATTTATTGAATAATAAATAGGAAGCAATGCGCGGAATAACTCTTGGATAATAATAGAAAAATTAGGGAATAATTAAACTTAGAGAAAACAAGAAAGAAATTTTTTTTTAACAAAACTTAAATGGACGAACAAATCAAACTTTTAAACCGGTCAAATTTGATTTGTTCGTCTGAAATTCGTGCAGAAATTTAAGAATACAAGATTGACTGTGATGTATACATCAAACTTTCTCACGAATTAACTGCGAGATGACAGGAATTAATAATGTCAATTTCAAGAATCAAACTAATCTCGAAGTTTTAACGAACCGAGTAAATGCAGTTGCAACTGCGTTCCGTGTTAATTAGACAATCACACTGCGCGTGATATTCCCGCGAATATCAACACTGGAATTTCAAAAAAGAAAAAAGAAAAATAAACTACCGAGAAGATCCCAAGAAAAGTAAAATTCGTCGATTTCGTTAAATCCGCGAACGTAAGATCAAATTCTGCATTAATTCACGTTTTTAATTAAGTCTCGACCAAGTGGATCGAGGTAGGAAACTGGTTGCGCGAGTTCAATCCCTCGCGTCTGCTTAGATAGATGCCTTTTAAGCGCTGCCCCTTTTTTTATTCCGCGCGAGAAAGGACTCGTTATTCTGTATTCTTCGAGAGGCAGCAGGGAAGAGAAGAAGAGAAGCAAAAAGTGTCAGGAACTGTTACGCACGCGAAACTGTTACGTACGCGAACGAACGTAAATCTTTCATCGCGGTACCACCGACGATACCTTTGGTACGTTTGTTTTTTTTTTCTTCCTTAAGGAGGGGGAAACGCTTGTTTTCCATCAAAGGAAACGGGACATAAAAGTTCGTCGAAGTTAACGGCGAACGCCGGACGACAGAAGGAAAGAAAATGGGATTGGATCGTTACGAGCGAGCAGCAATGACAGGTATTCGACGCACGTCCATGTGCATTGGTAATTAAATCAGTTGTGATTGGAGCCGCTGGCGTCGCGGCAAACATCGGCCAGGAACACGGACCGTCGTCCCTGTGTGTGAAATTATTCGCGGAGGCTATAATTGGTATGTCCATCACCACACCTCCGCGCGGATCTTCCCGCTTTCTGACTTTATCGAGGAAAGAATTCCTCCGTCGTCGGTTTGCTCGATTTTTCAGCGAGCCGATCGACCGTGGTGGAATTGAAATTTAAAGCACGACAGGAGAGAAGAAAGTTTAAAATGAAGCGGAAAAATTGAAATAAGAGTATAAAAGGGAGATCCGCGTGTAATCTCGCTCGAGTGGATTAGCGCACGTTTTATTTTTGATATTCAGCGCTCGTCGCAGATTTACGCTCCTTTTCTTTTTCCATCCGCGGAAAATTCAATTCGATTTAAGATTCTAAGAACGATCCAAATTTAATCTGGATCTTCAGATTCCGAGATCCTGGATCTCCATCTACTTTTCGACGCGTTCGCGTAATCTTTTCAATTTCAAAGATGTTTTAATTGCAATATGTCGATGTGTTAATAGTTGACTCGTGGAAAAATATAAACATAAGCGTGAAAAATGTTGCAAATAAAATTTTGAATACCAACATGCATTTAATACATTGATGTACATTTTATTAACAAATATTAATATAGTGTACGATATATATTAAATGCATGTACATTATAATCGTTAAATACCAATATACACTTTTTAATGTACCTACTATGCATTTATGTACATTTAAGATCTGAAATTACTAGAGAAATTACTAAGAAAAATTGATGAGAAAAAGAAGAAGAAGGAGGGAGTGCACTTGAGTAGAAATTCAGCGATTATTTGTCTGGATAATGTAACGACAATGTCCTTGTGATTAATCGATCTCCAGCGCGTATAAGTGCACGACGGGAAAGCGTATCGAGTGGAGTATCGGAAGAAGCCACGTTGGTGATCAAGATTTGCATCTCAAACGAGCTTGGAACGACTGTCACCTCGCTACAGGACATCACGTAACGTAACGAGAATTCAGGATCGATCGGAAACGATAAGCCAATCCGCGACACTCCATCTTTAACGAGCTAACTGTCGCAGAATTTTGCATTTTGCACGTTACATCAGTTATTCCATTACAAGCTCGAGTCAAACTGTTTCACTGCCCCTGACCCGATGCTAATTATCGAATAGAATCAATTAATTAAGAGCAAGTTTTACGTTTAAGCGCGGATCGAGCGAAATGCGGCAGAGAGTGGGATGAGAATTCTTTTCAGAAAGTAATGGCGCCAACGTTTCTCTTCGTAGATCAACAGATTTGCAAGAATTAGTTTTTCACTCAGTTTCGAGCTTTCAAAAATTTTTAATTACTTAATGAGCATTGACATATTTACTTTGTTATACAATTGGTTTTAATTGACATAGTAATTTAATTGTACAATTGGTCAAGTTTTTAAGATTTTTTTTTTTAAATTTGCGAGTGAAATTTCATTCACAGTTTCAAAGTTTATACTGAAGATTGTTTACTAAAAATCGAGACATAAAAGTTCAACGAGTTATTATTTTATTATTACGCGAGTTAAGTTAGTTTGATTATGAGAAACTATATATATATATATATATGTGTGTGTGTATATTGTCCGCTCTCGGCAAAAAAAAAAAAAAAATTGTCAATACACGTATATAATGAGTTTATCTGCCATAAAAGAGATAGGGTTTGAAAGGATAGAGCCATTTCGACCCCTATCTACGAGGGCTAACTTTGGCTCGTATATTAACCCTTCTATAGTAGTACACAATTTTCCGCTCCAATTACGCAACTTGCTCCTCTCTACTCGTCATGCACCTACTCGTAACATAATTAAAGGTCATCGGCGACGGTGTATTTATAACGCTACGTACTACGATTGCATAATAACATTAAACAATTATGGAACGTAATCTTGCGTTGAAAGTAAATAAAACGCGCTGTAAAGTAACGACCAGGATATTTTCAGACATACCTACACGCGCGTAAATATTTGTTCTAGTATTTTAATGAAATCATTTACAAGTTCAGAACTTCAGAGAAACGCAGGTTTCGAGAGTACGTCAATTTAGAATCTATGATTTAGAAGGAATTAGATTTCAAAGTCAAAACTAAATTTTAGAATTCAAAGTTGGAAAATTCGAAACATTTTAGATGGAAGATCGAGTGTTTTTAATTTTTAGATTATAGATATTTATCATTTATTTATTATGTCAGATCGGTCGTTTAATAAAAAACTGCACGACTTGTACTCCAGTACGATTCATCTCACTGAAAGGCCCAGAAGCAACTGTTCCGACTAGGAAATAAAGACGACATTTTTGCCATAAAATTTTATTGATATGCAAACATTTGAATCGATACAAAACAAATTACAGGCGCGATCGCTCAGTACCAGACAACGCCACTCCCACTCGAGGTCTACCCCACGCCCCCTCACGAATCACGTGACCCAAATCAACTAATCGCAAATTTTCGTTGCATTAGCGTTGCACCTGAAGAGGTCCGATTTTCTGGGTTATCCCCGCTAAAATCACTTTCAGTGGTGAAAAATAAAAGGAACGTCCCTCATGCAGTATTTCAAGACGTAAAATCACGAAGTATAAAATTCATCCTCGCCGTGATACGCGCATTATTGTCCGCAAGATGCATTGCCACCAGGTTCAGACGATGCTCCGCCATGTTAAACTTGAAACTTTTTTCTTTTCACTTCCACCTTTTTCATACCCTTTCATTCGGTCTCACGTTTCTCTTTGTGTCCCGTACAATTACACCCGCACATCTCCGCCTGTCATTCAATCTATGCAAATAATCATCATTTTATCTGTCTCGTTGTCTCACGCGTCCATTTTCTCGTCCCTCTTCATGCGACGATTTATTTAACAGAATAAATTACGTTTGGATGTTTAAACAATTACCCGCGAAGCGTTGCGATAAATTGAGTTTCAATGTATCAAGTTTTAACTCGGTGTTCAAAGATATTCGACGCGTTTTCGTCGAATTCAGAGTGCAAATTGAGCATTTCATGCGAAATTGATGGTAAACGTTTTGTTTTTTTTGAGCGAAATTGTTCGATATTCGTTTTAATATTCGTGAAATGGGATTGTAATTTTATATCGTTTCCACTTTCGAAGTGAAGTTTTTGAAAATTTGAAAATTTGAAATTCGAAAGTTGAGAAAGGTTTTAGATAGAAATTAAGCGTCTAGAACTCGAAACGTTACACTGCGTTCTAGATAAAAGTAAAACATTGAGGACGAATAGAAAATAAGAAATAGAAAGTATGGAACAATAACGAAAATTGTATCCATTTGACCGAAATAGAGAAACAAAATTTTGTGCACTCTTCGAAAACCAATAACCATTTATATTCTGAAATAAGAAAATAATCGGTAATCGAGTGTTCGTCGTACGTTCGTCCAAAATTAACAATTACACGTGGCAAATGTCGAAGAACAGAAGGAAGCGCTGACAACGTTATTTCCGATAAGAATTTCCAGAATTTTTCATTTCCGGCGACTCACGTGACAGGAAGATAGAGAACGTGACGTTGCAGAGAGAGAGAGAGAAAAGGCATAAATATTCTAGACATATTTAAAGAGACGTCTGAAAAACAATAGATGTTCTTACCTAGATTTTTGACGATATCTTCGTGAAGAGAAATAATATATTAGCAATAAATAAAGTATTATTGGAAATCGTTACTATGCAAATTATTTATGGAAACAGATTTTGTTTTCATAAAAATATTACTATTCTTGATCCAGTGTAGCTCCATTAAAATCGAGTTGAAGGACTAGAATTCAAAGACATATTATAAAATACTGAATTCTGTCAATCATGTGTCTTTTATTTTTATTAACATGAAATGTTTTGTGAAATGTTTAAACGGATATTTAATATTGGCTTAATTATAAGAACACATGATAAAAATAAATAAATACATAAACGAAATTAAAATTGTCTATTAATATTAGAATATACTAAAACACACTGTACATAGAAGATTGTAAATTATAAAAAGAGATATGATAAAAGTGAACAAGTGCATAAACAAAATTATCTTAAAAAAGCCATTTAAATAAGTACGCCCATTTAAATAAGACTCTGACCATCACGAGACGAAACGAAGCAAAAAACATTTCTCGCAGTACCAAATTTTTTCAAAAAATTTCCTCGTAAACGTGAGAAGAAAAGTCCCAAGACTCGTAGGACACTACTCTGTGCACAACTGACACAGAGAGAAAAACAGTTGCAAATCTTTTTTCCAAATTATTTTGCCGAAGCGAGCTTGTGATTAAATTACGTCTCGCCGTTGAGACGAGAGCAAATGTCTGGATACTGTTGAATGATGGTGCACGGTACTTTCGCGGAAAGGAGGATTCCTGGTTGCCTGGAATCTTGGAGCAAGAAACGGCTTGTTGTCAGGCGGCACAACGGTGCCGCTGGCTGCGAGCCGTTCCTCTTCGCCCGTTAACCAACGACATGGAAACTTTCTTCGTGACAATTTGACGTATTCACCAGGACTGCTCGGCTTTTGTTGCCTTTTTAACCGTGCAACACGAGACTCCGCTAGCTGCAACTTCGCCGCTCTCTCGACACGAACAACTCCAGACTTTCTTTGAAGCTGCCCGGTCAAGCTGCTCTCGAGTGAAAATCCATTGTTTCTTTTTGCCGGGCGTTCTCATTTTTCGATTTACGAGACCAGCTACTGTTTCCTCTTTCTTCTTCTTTTTTTTTTCGTTTTTTTCTGTCTTTATTATTTTTTTTTTTTTTTTGTTTGTTTTTACTTTACCAAGAACGACCGAGCTGTTGGCAGCTACTCGAATTCCAAGTCTCGTCGCCGGTATTCTTGCTCGTCTGTACATTGTGTCAGATCGATTATTGTCGTTTGAGGTAATATTTTTGTTCTTTTAAAGGCCCAAAATTGCGCCAAATTCCACTGATTGTAGAATTACAGGAGGATTGTTGGAGCCAAGTACTTGGAAGATTCAAAGTTCAGACAGACATTGTTCCTAATTCAAACAGCAGGAACAAACCTGATTGATTTAGTTAGAAACGCTTTATTTTTTTAACGACGCAACATTGGACGCAAGCTGAAATATTCAATTCCATCGAATAGAACACAGCAAAATCACATTCTGTTCTCAATTATTAATACTACAAAAATATAACACCCTTTTCAAAACTACACATTGTCAACCGCATAATTAATCAATCATTTAACTTCTCCTCCTCCGAAAAAGGAACGAGTCGAACGTACAAACAATTTAACGCTACGCGTCTTAAAAAACAAAAAAGAGCAATGAAACGTTTTCGAAAATACGGAAATTATCCATTCAGTGGAGTCAGCAACGGATGACCCTCTCGGATCTGATCGTTAGACGTCATTCGACTGCAAAAAAAAGCCATTACCACGGGAGGTCGTGCAAGATCGAAGAGCGACGATAATGTGATTCCAGGCTCCCGTCATTAAAAGCGAAGAACTCTCGTTTCGCGAACACTACTACTCGCTCGCCTAAGTATGTTCCGGCAGCCGAATATGGAAATCGTTCGTGCATCAAAGATCTTCGCGAGCGCGAAGAAGATCACCGAAGGAATTACTCAAACGCAGGGGAAAACGCGCAATGGATTCGAACGAAATGCATACAACACGTTTTAATACGTGGTGCAACGCGCGTATTAAAACGTTTCTGCGGGAAGGGAAGTTTGCAGCGTGATTTGCTTGAACGGCTCTTGTGAAATTACCAAAGTGCCACGTTTAAAGGGGCGGGGGAGTGAAAGGGAAGTAGGAAATAAACGTTACCATCGTATCCCGCTATAAACGACGCACCTAAATGAAATTACCCGTTAGAAATTAGATGCCTGTTCAAAAGGCCTCTTCCTGCGGCTATGTCCGACCGAAATTTCCACGTTGAAATTAGTATAGCACGGGCGTGTGTATATACCGGCATTTGGCAAATATATATGTATACGTAGCGTTTCGGTGGCACTTGGTAAGAAGCGCAGTAACTCTGCAGCTATTTCGGCTACGGGTGCACAAGCGTGTGAATTACAAAACGACAAACTGTGAATGTGTGACGTATAAACACAGTCAAACACAATTTGACATTACCCATTCAAAGTTATATATATTTGGACAATTAATAGATGAAATATTAGAAAAAACTGCACGACTTGTTCCGCAGTACGATTCGTCTCACTAAAAGGCCCAGAAGCAACTGTTCTGGCTAGAAAATGAAGACGACTTTTTTGTTATAAAATTTTATCGATGTGCAAACATTTGAATCGATACAAAACAAATTACAGGCGCGATCGCTCAGTACCAGACAACGTCACTGCTACCCCACGCCCCTTCACGAATCACGTGATCCAAATCAACCAATCGCTAATTTTCGTTGCATTTTCTGTGCTACCCCCGGCTAAAATCACTTTCAGTGATAATATCAGTACACTGATTGATTATATCTAGCTGCATATAACAGAAAAGATTTTCTTTGAAATTCTCTACGTTCTTTTCCTATCGTTAACTAAAAATTTCCATCAAAAACGTTGAAGTAAAAAAATGATGAAATTTTAATAAAAACACAGTGGAGTACAGAAGCTTTTATTTGATCATTTGAATCTAAAAATGCACTTTTCTGACAAAAATTACAAATTGGGTTTGACTACTTTGTCAGTTGTAGTGAAAAATTTACTCATATTGATACTCATATAATTTCTTGAAAAAGAATCATGTAATTTTAAAGGATTTAATTATTTAATTAAAAATTTTTTTAGTATCTATAAAAAAGTTTGAATTTGCAAAATTTTCAAGAGGAGAAATATCTTTACTTTATCCTTCAAGGTGACGTAAAAACAACTTTAGAAGAAATGAACTCTGTGTAAAAGTAGAAACTTCGCACTTTAAAATGAGACCAAAAGAATTGTCGTACGAAGTTATAATTGCTTAAAATCTCAACAATCTGTCACGTATCTGCTGTACATTTTTGTCTGCTCCATTTGCTCCTCTTTGTCAGAAGATAGAATAAAATTTCCGCTAATTTTTCCATAAATTAATCTTCTTTTTAACCTTGCGTTAGAATTTCCTTGCGTAATCTCAAAATCGCTTTTCAACAACTCCGACGAGCCACCGTGTTAATAAATAGTACGATCGATGTGTTTTCCACATCCGTGAGTACGAATACGCCACCCGCGGCGGCTGAAATATTTTTCGCACGGACCCATTGCAAATCACGGCCAATACGAGCGGCATATTTTGAAATTCAAATATTCTTGCCGATGAGTTCCGCGTCTGGCTGAAATGCAGTCCGTTATATACCAATTACGCGGACGTCAGCGATATTTTTGACAACGAGTTTTCCCTGGCTTTCAATTAAACCGATAACCCCGAAATATCGATCGTCTCGAACAAAACTATTCAGAGTCGATTCGCAGTTTTAAGTTTTTTTTATATGATCAAGAAAGAGGTGTACAAGATTTGAACAAGATTCTTTGAAAAATATTGATTGAGTTATTCGAAGAGTATCGATCGGTTCCTTCAAAGCTACAGAATCTTTCTTTAATTTTATTAAACAGGACAAACGTTGGAAAATATTTTACAGTTACGATAATAATAGAAATCTACTTAATTAACAAATTCCGAGCTCAGACTCACGACTGAACATACATTTTGTTCGTTTCGCGAATGGCCAATATCAAGATTAATAAGATGAATATTTAGAGCCATTGTTTCGACGAAACTCGCGAAAGAGATCACATTTCACGCTCCTCAAAAATCCAGACAAGAAATTCATTAAAAATCTTTCACGCTTCGTCCGACCGCGAAGAATTCATCGATGTCATGGTGTATTATATAAAAAAGAAAAAGAAAGAGAGAGAGAGAGAGAGAGAGAGAGAGAGAGAAGATGGGTTTCGAAACTTTTCCAGTTAGACCGCTTTAACTCTCGGCCGGTCTGCCTAATTTGAAGAGACGCGTGCAGATGATGTTCTTTCCAAAATTGGGAGGTCCGCTCAGAGGGGCTTCTCAATAGAGTTTCTCGGGCTTTTCTTTTTCTTCTGGGAACGTTTCAGCTTAGATACAAGAGAAATGGAGAAACTTTCGCGTTAGCAGAAAACCGACCTCCCGTCGTGGTTTCAACATTGTCGATCATGAAACGAAGAGAGAGAGCGAGAGAGAGAAGAGCGAGTTCCTTCCTACCTGTCTCGTGAAATGGTTCCCTTTCAGATTATTAGTGGATGAAAGAAAATTGCTAGAAGTTAAGAAGAAAATCTATACGGATATAAAAGCGAGTCGTGACGCTATTTCTTGCTTTGCTCAATAACCAAGGATAAATTGTAGAGCCAAATGCTTTTATGCTAGCTTGCTTTGATCCTGTCCGCCTGTCTTTTCATTTCTGCCCAACCTAAAATCGTTATACACAGCTTAAGATTAATAATTAACAATTTTCCAGTATTGTTTTGGCAGTATTGCGTTGCTAGCTATTTAGAAAAAAAGAGATTAATAATTTTGAATTTGTAAATTTTTTTTTACGACAACATTATCACAGACGATATGATCGTAGAGTCGTAGAATTTCTAGATCAGCCATCTTATTTGCCTAAAGGTATTTTTAAATTATTTATAATTTCGAGGGAGATTCATTTGGTAGAGTTTGAAACGCACGAGTGAAGGTCTTCTAAATATTTGAAAGCAGCCTGTATCGTTTCGAGGAATTTCGAGTTTGAAAAGAAATAGGCCAAGTGTGACCAAGTGTGGGTCGAAAAAAAAGACCCAGCTCGTTGGGGATTGCCTGCAGGATAAAACGGACAAATGGACAAAATACAAAGTGGACGAAATACCAATACACTTGAGAATTCGAGAATAAACTACACAGGCTTCGAGTCTTTTTTGTCGATGCTCTTTTTACAAAGTAAAAATGCGGACAGAAAGATTCCATGTTATTTCCACGAACGACATTGCACTAGAAAATTTCACGATGAATGTTATACTGAAACGTTATACTGAAAGTTACGGTGCAACAGTCGTGAATATGCACGAAGGCTGAGACAGGCGATCGTATATTCTTTCGTGAATGACAATCTTGTAGAAATAAGTACACTGGAAATGGATGCGCGGTAATACGTAGAAAAGGATAAAGAAAATAATGGAGATGGTACGAGTTAAAGCAAACACAGGAGGAAGTAATAATAACTTTAACAGAAAAAGGAGGATACAGGTGCTCGGAATACGAAGACAGATAAGAAAAACAAAGTTAGACTGGGAAGAGAAGGAAAACGTAAATCTGGTTGTGGGGAATATTATTAGGATAGATCGCTAGAGCGATAAATAGACTGAAACTGATTAAGCTGTAATTTTCTTTCGAATAAATTACATTTTCAATATGAAGATATTCCTACTTTAGTATTATCGCAGCGTAATATTTTAAGTCAGACGATTTAAATCTACTTTGTATACTTGTTGTAATACTACTATTTATTTTCTTTTTTTCTTTTTGTATATAATTTATTTGTTTATGTATTTATAATAATATGCATATAATAATATGCACTTTTAAATTAAAGTATATGCATCAACGTAGATATAATTTTCCAACGTTTCCAAACACAAACAGCTGCTAAAGTAAATTATAACGGGTACAATAAGACAACACGCGTGTAGAAAACGTTTGCAATATTAGGTTTTTGAATATGTATGTACAGGTTCGGGCAGAAATTTACGATATCTCTCGAAACGTAATAAAACTTGTACTAAGAAAATGATCAGAAAATTTTATTAAATCAATTATCATTAGGAGCATTAAAATTCTATTTTAGATAGGTACAGTACCAAATGTGCCGATTTAAAATTATAATTAAAGAAGAATTAAAGAATTAAAGAAATTAGATGTAATCTAATAATACAGATTGAGAAACTATCGCGTGTCGGAAATGTAAGAAATGAAACGAAATAATCGTAAGATTGAAACAGAAAGTAGTTCATTAAGGATTCAACAGTAAAGTTTTTTTTTCGTACAAACCAAGTCAAATTTAAATATACATTACACGTTGTATATTAGTTCCTCCTGGCAAGGAGAGTGCGATACTTTTGCTTGGACGTCCCGTGTAAATACCACCCGCCTAGTTAGTTTTATTTAGTCTAGGATCATTAAATGGCCGTGGGTCTAAACTTTCGACTTTTTCAAGCAGGTTCGCTTCGTTCGCCTTGTCACATATCAGCTCCAGGAGGGGAAAAAAAAGACGAAGAAAAAGAGAAATGTATAATTTTTAGTTTCCCCTTTTTTTTAAAAAAAAAAACAACAGAAAAGAGAAGAAAAAAGGACAGAGGTTCCTTTGCGTGATGTTGACACGATGATTCCAATAATACTCGAAAAAGGCGGAAAATTCCCGCCAAACGAACACACTTGGTCAGGTGACCAATGGTCGATCGCTTGACTATTTCGAAATAGTGTTCTTAATCACGACTGCACACACTGACACAACGAGTGTTTGTTCCGTTTCAGAACACACGTTTGTTCTTAATATTTCTATCGTTTCACAAAATTTCATTTCTCTCTACAAATAAGACTATTTCTATTTCTTAGTTCTTCGATCGTCGCGTTGCTCGACGAGCAGAATGTCGCCCGGGGGCGGGGTAAGAAATTTTCGAAGATATCCCCTACAAAACAAAGACGAACAGAGTTTATAGAATCTGCACAGAATAAGCATCCGGTACGAAGGAAGCGGTTGCTCTTGCTGTTTGGTTGTTTACAGCGCGGAAGAATTGTACGTGTATCTCTGGGCTTTGGCCAAATGTCTTTATTACCTCGCTGTTCTTCTACGTCACATTCGGTGCGCAAGTAATCTTTCTTTATATTAATCGCAACGAATATTGGAGCTCAGGGGACGTATTGAACACGTTAAAGAAAAAAAAAAATTAAAAGAGTAAGAAGGACGAAATTATAACTTTCGTGGGACTCGAATGGGAGAAGATTATCAAAGTTTCTTTTTTTCCAGCTTCCAGTGAAAATTTGCGAGGTTGGTAATATCCGGCGGTTGGTTTTAGAACGTACGTCAGCAAACAAATTTACGGAGCGCATATTTTTATTGATAAAGGCGCGGCCTTAGGAATAACTGGTAGACATATACCTCAAGTACGTACTTCAGATGGTTTACGAACTGTTCGTTGTGCTTAAATTCTGCGAAAGGAGATTGTAAAAAGGGAACGATATTTTTCTGCTATCTCTCTCTTTTACTTTGAGGGCAGCTAAATAATAAAATGCAGTTTTTTCTAAAGGCAAGAGTATTTTTATTCAATGATGTTTCTATCATTCTCGTTGCTGTTGAAAATGCGATTTTCTGTTTTACGCGATATTCTATAATGCCTATTGCACGAGTTAACGTTTTAAAAAGTACTCTTTGCTAATACATAAATATATTGCTGCCATCGTTAAAATATGTTTTTCTATTTAGAGAATTTCCATTTCTACGTAAGAAGAAAATAGCATACAGAAAAGTGTCGTAAACCTCTCAAAAGTTTCAAACATTTCATTATACGAAGAGATCGCGAAGCAAATTCTCCAAGTGTCACGATATTTTACCAAAGTGTACAAATGGCGCACATTATATTTTGGCACGAATTTCGCGGCGACCTTCACCAATAAGAAGTAAAATTCCATTATATTTGCTCCGACAAGCGTAACAAGCGATTTAATGCAAGCTGACAAGTATGGCAAAATTTTCAGTCCTAACGAGATCTTCTCTCATCTTCGATCAGAAATGATCAATCCCTTTTTCCTTGTTTTATATATTTAACTTGTGAAAATTTAACGAACCCGATGAAAAGTCAATTTTGAAAAGAAGAGAACAAAAATAAATTAATTTTTTTATTTATCAGAGAAAATTATAATTAAATTGACTTGTTTGCATTTCTTTTGGACGATACAAGTAATAATTATGATCGTTACGTCAGACCTCATAAATAATTTATTCGAAACTCTTTTAGAACTACCTTTCTCCGATCTTGAAAAGCTGCTGGTTAAAAGGTAACTCAATCTACCATAACAAAACTCGAAGTTTCTTCTCGAAGATATATATATATACACACATATATGGTGAACCACATATCACGCAGTCTTCGACACTTTCCAAGAAAATAATTCGTAACCCGTTCGATGATTTATCGATACATAGATACGCTGTATTTCAATCTGTTCGCTGTCTCTTTGGAGCTTTTAGGATAATACTTGTATTATTCCCACATGAAATCTTTTTGGAAATAAGAGGTATGTTCGCTTAGAAATTTTACACATTACAACTGAGAAACATAAAAATCTCTATAAATCGAAAAATTATATTTTACCGACAAATTTCTTTTTGTAAGAAAATTTCTCGTTATACATCCCTATTCCCATATCTTTTAAATAAATTTCATCTTTCAACGATGTCCTCTTGAATTGGAGGAATTGAAGGAATTACTTACTTTTGGAATTTTTAATTTAATTCAATCAGAGGGAATGCAAAGTACAAAACAAATAATCCAACGATACTCCTTCCTCGTGTAACTTTTTGGAACGCTCGAGACAATATCTGTGTTTCATCCGCATAAGAGAGTCTCCCGGAAAAATATGTATATTTCCAGCGAATCATGACTTGATCCTGCTGCCAGAAATATCCGGTGAGGCTTCCTTCCTGTCTAGATTGTGCTGAATGCATTTAATAGAAACTAATCTCCTCTCTACCTCTTATCGCAATTTTCTCGCGTAAGCATTTTCTGTTGCAATATAGCGTCGTCGAAAAAAAGAAAGACAGCTGAAAAAATCTGTCATAGCAGAACAATCAAAGTCTAAATATATCAAATTCCACGGCTGGGCACGGTGTTTACAAATTTTCAGTTTGCAAACAAACAGTTACTATTTAAAGCGGACTGCGAAATCGTGTTTCAAGGATCGATTACGTCACTGGCGTACATTTCCTATCCAAAATAGAAATTTCACCATGTAAATGCACTATGAGTACGAAAATAGATCGTACATACGTATAGATACACAATATGTATAAGCAGCGTTTACTTTTAACTCGTGCATTTTGATCTTTTTGATATCAACTTCTTACAGCCAAGTAAATTATCTTATCTTTGAAGAAATATCGTGGAACAATAGTCGTTAAATTGTAAAATTGTAATATTTCGACGACTTTCACGTTTTCAAATGACACTGGAAAAATGGGGAGAAATTTTCATATTCGTGCATTTACACGAGTGTGCATCATAATGTGATTTGTCAATGTGTTGGCCATCATGTTCTTTGCAGCATAGAATTTCCATACTTTCGTTCATATTTTCATCATTTCTGTGCACATGACAGGTATCAGAGGAGCAGTCATTTGTACAGAAAAACGTTATTATACACGAGTGCCCATTTAACCACTGATGCATTTCCGTTGTTCACACTACGTACGGACCAAGATATTTTTGAAACAGAAATCGTCAGTAACATTCAACATTTACCGTAAAATTAAGAAGAACTTTAATAAAATAAACCTGCATTACCGTCAAGTAATATTCATTACGATCGATATTAATTAAATATTATTACAGACAATTATTAGTAAGAAATTTAATTAGCGTCGTGCTAATTAAATTAAAATTAACGAAATCATTTCCTCGAACCATATTGCAAATGTAATTTAAGTAGACACCTTTTACAGTAAAAGTGAAAAGTTTCGTTGTTATTAGAATTTAAAGCAGAAAGAAATTTTAAGCGATATTTGACGAAAAATTTTACTGCAATATTAATTCGTGTTCAGACCATTTTCGCTGCAACTCCATCTTTTATCTTGCCAAATGTCGCGCGTGCACGAATCCTACTACGACTATTTAACGAAACAAAGTGATTTTAATTGCACGAGCGTAAACAGAAAAATATCGATAGACAGAAAAACGCTGCGAGCAAACAGATAAGCTGGCCACAGTCGGGGAGACATTCCATTTTTCTTACGCATCGTGGCTGAACTTCCGATCGCCACTATCCAATCAGCGTGAGAAACACTGCTGCAGTAGTATACATATACGAAGGCGTATCATTATACGTGTTGCGTTTGTTTGGAAGCGGTCGCGATTCAACAGTGACAGTGACGAATATTGGTCTCTCCCCGGGAAGAGAAATGGTCAAACGCTATCCGTATGTTTGAAACGGTCCTGTAAATCGAACCGTTATTTGTCGGCAAATATCTTTTGCGTGGTCGAACGACTTCAATCGCGATGAAAACGGCGAGGCGAGCTCTCTTACGTTGGTCCTTGGTGTTAGTAGCCCTGGGCGACTCATACGCGAGTTCAGTGTGAATCAATTACCAAAGTAGCGTGTTCGTGAGACGAGATACGAGTAACGTTAAACGTGGTGCACGTATAAATCTGTCGATCGGTGTCACGGACTTGGTATTCTTTCGTACGTTTTCGCTTCCTTTACGGAGGAGGACTTTTTTTATTCTACGTCGCGGTTCCACATACACGCGAGCTGAGCCTTTCCTTTCCGGATCACGCGGTACGTTACAAAGTTGCTGCTCCAACGGGACCTAACCTCTTTTCAAGAGACGTTACCGTCAGGCACGGGGGGTAATATCGATTCCTACGGACACGATTGGAACTCGTCGATTCCGATCACGTCTACGAAACAAAACGAACGAGTTTTGCGGGAACGTCTGTTGGTTTCTTCTGTATCAAACAGCGGGCCGTGATTGTCCGACAACTGTTACATCTCCTTTAAGCGGCCAAACGTCCTTCAAATGAGTCGAACGCTTTAAGAATCTTTTCTCGTGCGTCTGAACCAACAGCATCGATTATCTCCAAACGTATCAGTGAACTCTACGGGGAAAAAAGCCGTCGAAACCAGAATGCCGCTGGAAATAATCATTGCCGAGAAAGTGATTTTACGGGAGAGAAATTGTAAAACGAAGACGAATGAATCGAACGGAATAACTTGACATGTCGGCGTTGTAGCATGAAATAACAGTTGGCGGATATTTAGAAGAGAAAGCCATTCTAAGCCGAAATATCGACTGCGATCGATTTCTACGCCACCGTGTGTACGACGTGTCAATGTGTGAAATACATATGTGTTTGAGGTTAGATCACCCGTTGATGGACCACTTGCGGTAGATCTGCGTGGCGCGTACTTCAAAAATGGTGAGTGCACGAACGTTGCTTTCAACCAGAATTTTTATTAATTACATTGACAAAGCGTATAAAATTATTCTGATTAGTATGTTTTACGATATTATTAATATCGTTATAAAATATTAATACTTTATATTTACATCGGACTCGTTCATGTTAAATACGTTTTAAATGTCGTCCCGAATGTTATGCAGTTAGATGGCTCGTACAAAAATTAATTATTAAAAAGTAATGTAACCATGGAATTTCGTCCGTGTGGGTACAAAGGAACAATATAAAATTGATACGTTCGCAAATTTAATGTGTAATCAGTGAACAGTGAAGGGTAATGAGGCGGGAGAAGCATCAAGGGGTTGGCACGTTTTGTCGTTTTATAATAAAAGCTATATGAAATTGAAGAATCCGTATATGTATACATTTACATATGTGGTTCGTGCGAGACTCAAATATCTATAGTCCTTTATGTCGCTTGGCATTTGAATACAGGCTGGCTTAAAAAGTACAAAGAAACGAATGATACGATCAGAAACATTATACATAGTGGGAATATGAACTGGCCCATATGAAATCCCATCGGTTTAGGATTACACCAAATTTGCGAAATTTGTTGAATACGTGACTCTCCTAAAATAATAAATAAAAAAATAGGCAAATGGACATGTCATTGAGACATGTACGTTGTAAAATTCTGTAAATTATTGTAAAAATTTATTTTTAAATACTTTTCGATTCGCGTGACATTTCGCAAACACATAGTATGTATGCTTGACGAGCATTTGATATTAATAATTGAATTATGAACCACAGCAATCGCGTGCTGATACGAAATTGAATAGGTTACACATAATTAATTAATTTATATAAGTAATTAATTTATGTACCGCCGTACACAGTAATAGCCAGCAAATAGCCAACCGTGATATTATACTGGTTTATTGCGAAATATTGAAACAAAATACGTAGTTATATCTAATATTCTAGATATATTTTCCTGTTGAAAAATTGATTGAAAATTTATCGAGAGAAATTTGTTTTTCTACTAAATTAAAAGTCAAATAATATTAAACGATAATTTTATTTCATTTAATACATTTACATACGTTTCTACTTGCACGCTCTTATCGGTCAGAAAATTAACAAAATGACAAATGTGTTTAACATTTCAAGAACATTTACTTCTCGCAACAAAAATAAAAAAAAGTTGCATATCGTGAAAACGTATATTTATGTCTCTAGATAACGCGAATTCTACAATTCCACATGCCCCCTTATTAAAATAACTTTCTGACTATAAATCTCGTATCAAGCTTCTGATAAATCTGACCATGAGAGGCATTACTTGCCGGCGATATTCGTTATAATCGGATTTCGTCTGGTGAAGTTAATGCCTCCAGTCTTAAGACGAAACCATGCTTTCGCGAAGTATAACTAGCTTGAATGAGCATCATCTATCAGTTCCTTTGATCTATCACGCGTTACAACAATGTGACAGCGTACATTAAACCAGATTGATAGGCGTTGAAGTAAACCTTGCTCGCAAGACCCTTTTTAATCAATCCGCGAGCACGAGGAGGAGTAAACAACTTTTCGCGAGGGATTTACAAGGCTTCTGGCGAATCTGACCGTGAGAAGTGTTACTTCACTCGCGCACGATACTCGTTTTAATCTGATTTTATCTGACAGTTTTAACGTCTAAGGTGAAAGCATGGTCTCGCGAAATGCGTCTACTATGGTGCATCTACGATTAACCGCATATCACAGCGATGTGATTAAAAAAATTAACAGGCTCAACTTCACTTCAGTCAGATCTAATCGATTTGCAAACGTATAAGTTACGTTAGTCAAAAAAAAGAAAAAGAAGAAAGAATGGTAAATGAAGAACAAGAGTGTTACTATATTAAACGCTCTAAGCTAATTTTCTTGGGACGGTACTTCAATTTTTTCATAACGAAATGAGAAATTTAAAAAGTCAATTCTTGCTTGCTATTGAATTTGTCCTGTTTGCAGCAAGCTTGTTAATATGATAAATAAAATTAGCGAAAATATAGCAATACGAGATATATCGCACAATTCTTTTCATTGTGGACATAAATCTCGTGCCAGCTTGTGCTAGATTTAACAAATCATTATTTCAAATATTATTCGTGGAATATAAGGAAAGTTGGCTAAAGATATTCTCGTTGGCATCGCGCAAATATTTAAACAGCATAAAGTACAATTACGAGATTCCTCCTAATCTTTATGGATCATTTTTTAAAAATAAACCAACATTATAGACATAAACGTTCTGAAATGAAAAAAGAGAATTTTCTAAATCTAATTGTCGAAATAAATATTCGAACCTAATATCAATTCTTTTCGAGAAGTAAGCGGTGATATTTTTGCGGCAGGTGTTTTGTAATTTATTGTATCGATAAACCTTTCACTAATCTGAAATAATTTCGCAGTACATTTAATAATGCTGTCTTTGTCCCAATGTATTGTAGACATAATTGTATTTACTCGTAAATTTCTAACATAAATTTCCCTTTAAATTGGAAATTTATTTAAATAAAAAAGTTTTTATGAAAATACAGAAGAATATTGCTTAAAATTGGACAAAATTTCAAGACCAGAGTATTCGTTGGATACTCATTCATTTGTTTTTAAAACAATTCTATTCCGTAAATTGAATCGTTCCTTAAGAGCGAGAAATTGAAGGTTCTACGTGGAGAAATGTGAACTGCAAATTCACGATATTCGTGATATCCTTTCATTAAGCTCGGTATACTTCATAGTTGGGAAAGCAATCTAACTTGATATGAATTGATGCCACTATAATTGTACAGCATATAGAGACGTGAGTGTAACAATGAAGGATCGATATACTCACGTGTGTGTTAGGATTGCTCGAGTTCAGTGACTTCACTTTCAATTATATCGTGTGTCGTTGCTTTCTATTCGGTTATCTTGGAAAGAAATTGCAAGGTAAACACGAAATGAAAAATAGGTACGTTCAAATATATTCAAAGTTTGGAATTCTCGTAATTAACTGCTGGAATTCATGCGAGAATTCGTGAAATAACTGGACTGTCATTCGTTGTTCTCAAAATCGCCAGAATTGCTTGCCAAGTGCTGGCGAAACTTCCATCCTTAAAGCTATCGATCCCCTTTTAACAGTTCTAAACTCTACAAATCTAAAACGACTGAACCGTGATACCAACTTGGAAACAACTTCGAAATGGTCATCGATCGGACGATCATTTCCCACCCCCTCGCTAAGTAGTCTACTTTTAATTAAACTTTGTTGCAATATCAGAAGTGGGGAAAGAAATACATTTGCACATAGATGTGAAACAAATTGAAATGTATAGGGTGTTCCAGAATAAGCAGCGAATATTTTAAAAGTCACATCGGCACATCATCTAAGTAATGAAAACATACATATTTTTGACTTTGTTTTCAAATTATGGCGAATTTGATTTTTAACTAAAACTTTGCTTTCGTAAGAAATGTTCAAGATAATGTTGCAATTAATTTCAATGCAAACCTGCACAGACGTATCACCAATGACTTTTGTTCTCTTCATATACCCAGATATTGTTCGATTTTACTGGGTACTTTGTTCAATCCAATGAATTTCAAACAAACCAAGTAAGAATCTTTACAGATACTAAGAAACAGTATTGTTGTTTCTTTCCAACGAAAGGAATACATAGAAAATACGTATTACGATACAAAATCCACTATAGTATAGTAGAAAATAAGGTCAAGTGAGATAGGAACTTGTTTAGATATGCTGAAGCTATGCATAAAATTTTTCCCTACTTATTCCGATACACTTTTCTTGTATGTTTAATTGTAAGTGTTAAAAACTATTTAGAGAAATTTTTATACAGTTGAAATGACTAAATAATAAATGAATAAATTAATATATACTTCAAATTTATTTGAATCTTATTTAAACTGTTGTAATCATATAAATTGACCATGTCGTATTAATATATGATAATTAAAACAATAAAAGCGAAAAATAAGTATCGAATCATGATCGATGTGATACTTGTACCAATATACCTGCAAACTCTTTTGATAATTGAATTACACGAAACATATCGTGGATTATAAAATTTAATAGATCATGGATCATGATCCCCATGATCAAATAATTATTGGCAATTAATTGTGTACTCTCGAACTTCATTTACATTTACAAGCACATAAAACATGCAGACTTCTAATCGAACAAATATTTCAAATATTTGCGACACATGTACGTATGTATATACATACAAACGACGAACACTGAGAGGTTCATTCCTTAACCAACGAATATCAAATCCAACAATTGAGATTCATTCCTCACTCAACGAACACAAAATGTGTAACTGCTAACAACGACTAAACTCTAAAACGACAACATATATACCATATAAGTAAGGACTCACCATATAGATGTCGTCCAGCAACGAATTCTCTTGTATGCACGATTTTTTTTTTATTTTAACGAACGTTCATCGTCTGTGTCTCTTTAGTCCCGTGGCAACACGTACGATCCGCACAGAAATTGGACCTTTAATTTCCTTTCTGGCGATATTTCTGTCACAGACGATAAGCAGCCCGGTTCACTGCCGCGGGTATTCGTATCGACGTTGAAAACGAGCAACGAGAAACCGAACGAATTTTTCGCGTTCTTCTTTCGCCGCGGTGCATTTTTCCACTCCCGCGTGCAAACTATCGTCTAATCTTTTAGTTAATCTTGAGTCGACGTGGCATACGAAGAGACATACGAAACGGTTCGATAATCTAGAAAATTGAAGAGTTGTTCGTTGTCTTGCCTGTCGCGATGAGGAGAAACGTGTTGTGTCTCGTTACATTAGCGCGAAACTCCAACTTGCTCGAACATGAACTTGCCACTTAAAATAATTAAGAAATGTTCACGGAATGACGCGATCGATATTCCACGAGTTTTGATATGTCAGCAAATTAAGTATAAAATGTACAGTGTTTCTGTCCTATTCAGTTGAAGTTATTTTATATTTTTTCAAGAAATTGGGTCATTGTCAAAAGTAAATTTTCACGTGTCGATATTGCGTGTTATATAATTTAATAGACAGTCTTATGTATCTGATACAAATGTTTGCACAATGCAACGTGTTCCCATGGGTTTCCTTTTAGTAAATTTAATTGTTACGGTATTTCGTTTGAGCTTCAAACGTGCCTGGTAAATCAATAGAAAAGTTTTCATTTTCGTTCTTAAATAACTTCCAGTTTTCTCGCAATCTTGAATTTCTGAGGATTCATTTTAAATATACTCTTTTTATATCCCTTATAAAAAATAGCGGAATGAATTTAAAAACAACAAAAGAATATTCTGTATCTTCATTTGTTTAGGACGTGTTACATTTATTCGCGAATACACGTTTATAAAGCGCAGCGCATCGTGCTATAAAATTGCAACTGCGTAAAATTTCTTTGCACGAATGCTATTTCACGAGTTTGATTTCATTCCGGTTAACAGTTACGCAAATATAATGGTTTTATTTGATCAAAAACTTTCGTGCATCGCGGATGATTGAACAAGTTGTAATGCGCCACTCCTCGTTTTTCGCAATTTTCTGTAAATTTTTACGCCAGGAGGCAATGTAAATTGTTACCTTATCCATAAATATTTTTAATTCACATCCGCCTGATATAAAGAAATTTAATCGCAAAATTGAAATTATGATACGATAAATAAATTTGAGTGAAATCAATAAAACTTACACAAATTAATTTGCAATAAAATGTTACTTCGTATTATAACGATCGATTTTATCGATTGGATGATCCAGGGAGATAATGTTAATTAATCAAGAATGTTTCATCAGAATATACATTTTTGTTCGTTCGATAGAACACACCCTAAGCGTGTCTCGTTGTACTTGAACCCATTCCGAACGTAAAATATCGTATGCTTGCGCGATAACTATAGCGTGTATATTCCGATTGATAGCATCAGGTAAATTACTAAACGTGCATGCCTCGCATAACGACAAGCATTTTCTGCAGAATCAACAGGTCAAACCTGAATCAAATCCTTATTCACCATTGTGCCAGGCGAACGTTTTTGCATCTGTACGTGCTTGAAGGCGAAATATGAACGGAGAGGAAAAAGAAAAGAAAAGAAAAAAATAATAACCGTTCTTTCCAATGCTATTAGGGAGAGAACTTTTGAGTCGAATGTAGTAATTCAGCGAATGCTTTTCAAACGACATCTTTTGTTGGTGCACGTCGGCGTACGCTCGTTGCTCGACCACCACATCAGGGTTTGTTAACGAAAATTTCGCGAAAATCAGTGCGATGTCAAATAAACTCGAGCGTCGTGCAATTAAACAAAAGATATAATCACTTCTTTACCGTGATTCGAAAGAACTCTCGTGAAGCATCGTGTCGAAACGCATCGCTATCTTCATTCACCCGTATCATGCACCCTCTCTGATCTATACAAACCACTTTGTCGTACATACCACCTCCCAGTAGCCTCACCCCCCTCCCTCCATTCTCTACCCTCTTTCGCCATAGCTCACCCGCGCACTCAACCACAGCACATTTTCTCTCTCTCTCTCTCTCTCTCTCTCTCTCACTCTCTCTCTTTCTCTCCATATGTATCTCTTCTCTCGTATTCCCCTCTTTACCCTCGCACTCACAATGCATTACCCCTCTATCTCCATTTCTCGCTCCAGCTACCTTTATTTCCTGCATACTTCATCCAGGGATGGAGAAAAATAAAAAAGAAAAGAACGAAAGAAAAAGAAAGGAGAAAACCAAAGAAAACGACACGTTCGAACGAAGGAGTGAAAGAAGCATCGAATGGTTTTCTTACGGTTTATCGAAAGAGTCCACAGAGTTAACAGATTGAACCGCGTGTGGCAAAAAACTAACCGAAATACGTAAATACGTAATGCAGTACTTGTGTACTTCGGTTTACGTGTTATATAATTTTCCTTGTGTTCCTGGTTCATCGCTGATCGTGTCCTCAGCCGCGGTCATCCCTTTTCCTTTTCGTGGCCATACGTCAAGCAACGAGAGATCGTCGGCGGAGAGAAACAGAGAGAGAGAGAGAGAGAGAGAGAGAAGATGCGTTTATGCGACGCAGTCGCGGGACACGTGAACCACCGATGGAAAGGACAGCAGCGACAGCGAGAGACGATGATGGTGTCGAGAGCGAACGAACATGTACGAGTATCGAGATAGAGAAAGACAGACGTGCTCAGGGCGGAGAAGGTTCAGAGAGAGAAAGAAAGAGACGGATGGAAGGAGGACAAGTGAGGGGGAAGAGGAAGGTGTATATACTGCACACGTCTCAGTCTCTCTCTCTCTTTCTCTCTCTCTCTCTCTCTCTCTGTCTTCCTTTTCGTCGCGCACCAAACCGATCGGCGATGTGTAGCCGCGTGCGCCACCACGATGGCCGATCGAAAAAAAGACAATTAAGATGTCAATGACAAAAATGACGACGACGACAATGACAACAATAACGACAACGACAACAACAACAACAACAACAACAACAACGATGACAACAAGGACGAGAAAGAAAACGTGGCCTCTCGAACCTACGAAGCGTCGGCGACGCTTAACGTCGGGGCTGCTCTGGGCGTCGCGGCGCTCACACATCGGCTCACTGAGCTCGAGGTAGGCGACACCGTCGGAACCGAGGATCGCGGTTACGGCCGACAAGGACCGAAAGAGCAAGCCGAGCTTTCCAGACGTTGTTGCGCACGCGCTTTTCCACAGTACGTCACTGTTCAATCAATTTTTAGCCATTGAAATTTCCGTGGATTTCGGATCGATTACTTTTCCTTTGCCAAGCCAGTTTCGTTTCCCTTTTCCTTCTGAAAAATTCTCAACGTTCAGCACGAAATGTAAAGGCAAGGAATTAATCAAATGTGTGCATTTGTGAGATATTAAATCAAAGAATTTTCATACCTTTCGATTTGATCTTGATTCTTTCTTAATCTCTCTAATAGGAGTATGCATTGTTTCCCATAATTGGTCTACTACTACATATGATTCCTCGAACGTGGGATTACGTTTTTCGAAAATATGTTACTGGCAGGAAAACGAGTCGTAATTACCTAGTATGAGTTATTAAAATATTGGAGTAAGAAGTGGTAGTTACAAGGGGTGCGATGTCAGGAAACTTCCATATCCACTGCCTCTTTGCACATTTCCTTCAAATAGGGCCATAGTTGATCTCCTCTCCACTTCATTAAGCGTTATTTCGCCACTGCAATTAAATTCTTAATTGACGAGGAGCATTCTTAAAAACCATTTAGTCGAAGGCATAAAAAAATAATCGTGTACGTGCATATTTACAAGCGGCCGTGTGTTGCAATCACTTAATTGCTCGATTCTGATTGGGCTCTTCCGCGGGGGAGGGATGGCGGTGTTCTTGGTTCATGATTTGTGCGCTACATGTTGGTCGCTCTCCATTGGCTGGGTTACCTGAAAGGCCGACGAATCAGATATTCATATCTAAACCCTCGGTCGCTTTTAACCCTCGGACGAACGCCAACTATCGAAGTTCGGCCGTTTAGAATCGTTGGTAACAAAAGTAATTATAGGCATCATCGGGATCTGTCAGTGAAAAACACCCAGGGGGGTGAATGTGCTGGACGATTCCGGTGTTGGGTGTGCATTTTTTTCAGCGTGAAATAATAGATGCGACTTGGTAACAGTGGGGTTGCAAGAGACGCGCTCTCGTGGTGAATGCACCAAATACCAGTGTCAACATGGCCGTTACCGAATTTCCGGGAGCGCAGTATGTGGAGAGACGCGAACGCGTTAGTTCAGTCTGCCTCTACGCTCCGGTAGGAAGTAACGTTTATACGAAATATTAACACACTTATTGAAACGAATCGACAAAATGAATTGTGTCGTGGAAGAGCGAATAAACAGCGCGCAAAGCAAAAACGATCTGACGAAAGGTACGTGGTCACCGTGTTCATTAAACAGTGTTTTTCAAACAGTTGTTTACGAATATTTTAGTGGCAGGAACACGCTAGTCTCCGCACGCAGCCTCCTCGACGCGCATTCGATCGATTTGTCGCTACATTTATTGGCATTGCCATTCAATAAATGCAAAACCGAAATCGCTGGAAATGCAAATGAGACTTCCGAATGAACGTGTCGTGTCTTTTGGCCAGAATTCCGAAAGTTTTCTGTGAGAAATCAATTTTATCTTTTTATTTTACTTCCGAATGAACAAAGGAAATCTGTATTGCAACTTCGAGATTAATCGTTTACTCTTTTTCATTGCACTCGCGTTTTAAAACTCGCTCGTTAAATATACTTTTCATTGAATTTGTTTTCTGACTTACGTGAAGAACACGTATTGTTCAGTAAAACTATATAATTGTAACAGACACGTATACGAGTTACTTTTAAATAATTACAGCTGTTACGCATTAGTACGAAAGAATATTGACGAAAACTTAATAAATTTACTAAACGTCTCTGGTATTTGATTAATACTAGACGTACCGAAACTTTATACACGTCGGTCAGTAATCGATGAAATGCTCGGTTTTGAAGTAAAAAGGAATCATATTTTTCCACAAATTGAATAAAATTATGTAATTTATACTATGTAATTTGTAAAATATATACTATGTAATTGTCGGTTAAATGCGAAAAACGATACATGAAATAATTTTTAGACAGTAAAAAAAAAAATTATTTATTTTCATTTTCATTTTTAATAAGAAAGAACGATAATATAATGTCGCTTTTTTCACTTAGAGATAAGTGATGGACATTTTATTCTTCTTTATCGTATCTTTCGCGGATAATAATTTTTTCCGTCGATGAATTTTCCACCGACATATTTTCAGAAGTTTTCACTTGTAACTTCGATCATAGTTATGTTAAACTATTTAGAATTATTTAGAAATCCAGAGCAGATAACTATATAGAAGGAGGTGAATTTGTTAACTGATCAAATGACGATAGACGAATCAGCAGGCTATGTGTATTTCTAATCGTGAAAAACGAAACGAAAGATCACTTAAATTGAAAAATTTATTAAACGTTGACCTAAGAATTGTCATGAAGTTCGATGGACGAAACTCAAAATTTTGAAATGATTGATCGTTTGATTGGGCTGATATGTTCAATGTTAAATAGCGAGGAGACTGTTTAAACTTCATTGATTTCTTGCATTATCATTATTATCATTATTAAAGAACGTTAAATAACAGAAAAAAATATTTTTAATTCTTAATCTTTGCACATTCGTGCATAAGTTCTATTTATAAATATATAGCTGAGAGTGTTTATTGAGCTCGTGATATAATAATAAGTATACGTAATGTTGATACGAAGAGAATATAAATTTCTCAAGCAAGATGCAAAAATTTGATCGGACGCAAAGTGAGACGTAACTACGACATATGTTTCAATTAAAACGTTACATAAGACGTGCTGTGCGTCTACATTTTGCTTTTGAAATTTTTTATTCGTGTCAAATCATTCGAACAATTAAAATCACGAAGTAAACGGGATTTTTTTGTAAAAAAAAAAAAAAAAAAAAAAAATGAATTTCTCGTAAAAAAAAATCTACCTTGAATACGAAAACTGAGATTTTCTTTCGTTCGAACAAATCATAGTAAAACTGTCAAATATATGAACAAAATATTTCGTACAGTTTTCTCGAAGCGTTGAATTAATTGCATTCTAAATAATTTTAAGTCGTAACGGCATGCTCTTCAATGCATTTGTTAAAATTATCTGCTCGTTGCTGCAAGCTGAAGTTTCATTATCGCTGTAATTTCTCGTGTAAAAATATTATTATAAAATATTCGCGAATAAAAAATTTTTCAATAAATATTTATTTGTTAATATACAGATACCAAAAAGGAAAAGAGCAGAAGGTTAAAATTAAACAATGACGAATCAAAACGATCAATTACCGAATTGTTTCCCTGGATTCTAGAATTTAGAAAAATGTGTAGATGTGTACATACGTGGAAAAGTATGTCATCTTTAACAGAGCTTATGCAATTTTATGTGAGGTAATGATTATATTGTTATAAGCTTGTATCATTGTTAGCTTCAGCTTCAGTTTACCAGTAACATCTTTTCTGGGAACTGGTTTAAAAATCAGTAAATTATATAAATTCATATGTCATTAGAAACTGAAAAAAAACCAACGTGTTTCCTTCATCAATACCATGATATCAAATATCGAAATTATCACGAGTGTGCGTGATGGAAAAATTATTATTAGAACGCATTGTAACGAAGTAGCAAAAGAAAAATAAATGAAAACAATAACTGCATGGTTCTGAATTTTTCTGAAGATATAATTTTTGTAAATATTAAATTATAACTGGTGTTGGAAAATAATCATATTATTTGAACAATTGTTATGAGATACATTGAAAATTGTTTTGAATAAAAATTATGTAACAATAGTAATAGTAATAACATCATTAAAATAGTTTGTAGTTATAAAAATTAATATGCAAAAATTACAACTTTGAAAGCAAAGTTTATCATGCTTTGAAAACTTGATGTAATCTTGTAATCTTTCTTATCAAGTTCTTTTATACTTTTAGGACATGATTAAACCTTTATAATTGACATCAATGAAATGTATAAAGTATACTTAAATACAAATTTATCATACATTAAAAAAATATAACACAGCTAAAATTCAAATAATAAAAAAATTGTACTAGTTTTAAGTTTTAGTTGTAATAGAAATGAATGGCATGTTGTAAATTTATAAGTTTTATACTATGTTAAGAAAATGAAAGAGGCTTCAGAAAATAATTTGCTTACAGAAATGTAAGTGTCAGTGTAAATGAATGTTACACAAAGCCTTCAAGAGCCTCAAAATTAAAGGATTCTATTAGTGAGACTTTATTGTTATTCTTATATATTTATCGTGAACTTTCAGAGGTAAGCTTCTTCTGCAATTTTGAAATATTTGCATGCTATTTTCTTTTTTCATATTACTGCAAATTAAACAAATTTCACCTTTTAGGATCATGATAGGTTCAGTTATTTAAATTATATGTCAGATTTATTAGCATTCTACACAGATATGGAATTAAAAGCATCTAAGAAAAGCAAAGAAGACCATGATAAAATATGTGGAAGAATTACTTCCCGTCTTTATGTTTATTTAGGTATGAAGATATTTGATAGTCGTATTGAGCACTGTGATATTATTCTAAAAAGGGATTTATATATACCTCTTTCAGAACATTCCGTGGAACATTTATTAGATACTTTGATCAAGATACAATTTATGTGTCGCAGTTATCATCATATTTTAGATCCAATTATAACGTAAGTATAAGAACTATTTTTGGAGCCAATATTTTCTTCAGTTACTTAGCAAATTGTGTCTATTAATAAACAATATTTTGAGAGAAAATTCACATTAAAACTTAATTTCGTTCATTACATTGAATAATAATATATATTTATATTTCGCTAATTTATTGGTCACAAATATTCTTTTTAGGAAAATAATAAGAGATATTCCTATACATCCAGAATCAAGTATTATGTATATTCGTTACTTTTTTATTTATCGTTTGTGGAGGAAAATAAATGAAAACGTGGCTGTAAAAAATCAAATAACAGCTGCTGCAATGGTATCTCTGGGTCCATTGCCATCTACATTCTCATCAAGTACATTGGAGGATGTGTTGCCAAAAGTGCCAAAGAATCAACCAAATTCTACAAAAACTCTATTGCAGCATAAATTTAATATAAAAAAGCACTGTGAAATGTTTGCACAATACTGCAGGAAAAGCGGTGACAGTGTATACCAGGATGGAACTTCCATTGATTCTTCCAATAGAATTAATTCAAATATGGTATTTATTTACCTGTTAATATAATTTCTTTATATACATAATTTCTTTTTATACATATTTTTTATGTGTTATATTTGAATCGTAATCAATGTTGATCATCAATTTTTCAAACTGCTAAGAATATAATTTATAACGGTTTTTAAATGAAACTAATTACTACATAAAGTTATCTTTATGTAAACGATAAAAGTAATAAATTTTTTATTGAAAACACATACATAAAGATAACACAACTTTTACGATGAAATTAATAATAATTTATGTTCATACACATGCTCAGCCGGAAGATAAGGTTAAGAAAGATATAGAGTATGTAGATAATAACGTGAATTCAATTATATCGGATAAAAATAAACAGAATGAATCTATTTCTTTGTTAAATAATTTTAAAATTCTAAATTTGGAAGGACAAACTAGTTTTAAATGTTTAGATACTTTTTCGAATAAAATTTCTACGAAGCATATTGATTCTAAAATAATTAAATCAAACAAAAATCGTTTGCGAAGGAAATGTAAGAAATCCAATCAAATTGTAATTATTGATTTAACTAGTGATACAGTGCTCGAGAAGTGTATAAAGAAGGGAAAATCTAGTAAAAAGTTGCCATGGTTAGAAAAAGCGAAAAAGAATATCGGCTCAAAGATAGTAAAATCATCGGAAAAGAAGAAAAGACAGAGAAATGTGGAAGACACATCGCGAAGTGTTCGACATCGGCCGCAAGATTCCTCTCAATCGATACGTACCACTGAAGATCTTAGTGAAAAACATGAATCTGATATATGCCGTACGGTCGTCCTTAAAAATGATGAGAATAAAATGGACATTGACGAGGAATTAACAGCTTGTACAGAGAATACAAGAAAATCGATTGTTACGCAAGTCAATACTAAAGAAGTAAATGAGAAAACATCTACAGTAATCGATGAAACACTTTCGAGCGGTGTTGTTAATAATAATTGTTTAAGTAACGCGGATATTTTGAATATGCAGAGCGATGAAGAGATAAATAATAGTTTTAATAAACAAACTGTGATCAAGCACTTGATAGAAACGGACGTGTTCTCAGAGCCTGCAGAGGACGAAAAAGTTGAAAGTTTAAAAAATGTCTGTGATTTAGAAACAGAACGTCCAGGTGTAAATAATTCCACGATATGTACACAGTACGATTCTGAGGATAATGCTGTTAGTTCTAATCGTTCTAATTTTAATGTAATTAACGATAAAGAAACCAAAAAGGTATTATCGCCGGACGACAAATGCGATGATAATGTTGTTCAAAATTCTGAATTACAAGACAATATCGATGGTCTATCGTTGTTGGCTAGCGTTTCACAGCATATATCACATTTAAAGCCTGAAACCGACGTGAAGTCCGAACAGATAAAGGTGAAAGATTACGCATCTTTGAAATACACGTGTTACAGTCAAATCAGTGATGACGAGGCGAATACAAACGATTCATCAAACACCGTCTCTCAGTTACTTGAAAATCCATCCACCGAAATTATTAATAGAATCGTTGGAATTTATCCCGAGGACACCATAGATAAACTCGCACTTCGCGTAGAAATAACGTCTAATGAAGCAGAAAATGGCAATGATACTGAGTTATGCAATGTTATTTCTCATCCGGAAACAGGCATAAATTACGACATGGACGCATTGACGCATAATTTGACCCCCATAGAGAACAATATGCAAACCATAAAAGAGAATACAAACGTAATATTGAACGGAGAGACCATTGTTCTGTTACAAAAGTCTCCTAACAGCAATCTCTACATTATAAACAAGGCAGTGGAGAATTCGGAAGATCACAATAGCGATGAAGATATCAACTTAAAGGAGAAGAATTGGATACCTCCAACCGAAGACTGTGGACAATTCGAAGCTGTAGCTTCTCTAGATCTCGTTTCCCGACAGAATATCAAGCAAGAATTCAATGTCTCTAATCACATTGCATCGAACTGCGCGATCCCGGGATTCAACGCGGTTGAACATCCTTTACATATACCTGTCAGTCATCCGACCACCTTACCACCGATCTATGGAGCTTGTGGTAATGCAGAACTGTGTGTACCATATCACAAACATTGCACATCAGTGTCATGTAATCTGCAAATTAACGCCACAACCTCCCTGCATTCCTACGCGAAATTGAACACCCCGTGTAAAAGATCACATTGTTCTTGTCTAAATTGTTCCTATGATATTGCTACGCATTGCAGGCAATGTTCATACCCGGCTACAGATACTCACGTCTCTTGTATTGAAAATAGCCCATATTTTTTGCAGACGCATTCATCAGTACAAAGCCCTGCCGTCCATGAGCATGAGAAAGCAAAAAATATTTTGAAAAGTAAATCATTGGAGCAATTGGAACTGCAGTGCGACTCGGAGAAAGATTTATTCAAAAAAGACACAGATAATAAATTACCTTTGAAAAAGAGACTGAAAGCGCGTGCCATGGCATACGGCGAAGTAAGTTATCCAGCTGTACCTATGATATCCATAGCTGCTTTAGAAGTGTTGGACGGCACACGAAAAAAATCCGATCAAATCGTTAAATCTGAAGAGTCACATGACGACTATCATTACAATTCTCATTTGATCTCGGGGAAAAATCGAATACACGTGTATCAAGAGTCTTGCCTTCAGAGGACAGTGAAAACATCCGCGCAAGAAAAGGAGATGGACCTCTCGAACGTGACGTCGATGAAGCAATTCGGGATAGAGACGATGGAACAGGAAGGAACGTATAAGAGAGTAAAAAAATCACAGTCACATCTACGCCAAACAAGAAGCTCAAAAAGAAACGTTCCTAAAGTAAATTATTCTTACGATATGATTGATCCAGAATGGAATCCGTCCCGTGTGTCAAAACGCAAACGTAAAAAGACTAGTCGATGATCGATACCACCTCATTGTGAAAATTCATTATTATAAGAAACTTTTGTGGAATTTAAGTAATTAAATGTACATGGATCCTATAAGACTGTGGCATCGTAAACCTGTAAATATTGTACAAACGAGAAGATGAATCATCATGAGAAGATATTTGCATACCATCAAAGTGTATAGTACAACATCCGAAAATCAACATTAGTGTAACTTTTCGAAGAGTTTCAAAGTAAGATCATAATATTTAGATCGTACCTGTTGGACACAAGTAATTTTATACTAAAACAGGAAATTCTTTAGTATCTGCAATTTCTTCTGCACAAAACTGTGCAATATTAGTAGTTTACTTTATTAGAGTTTAATGAATAATGACTTTGATATAGTTCTAATAATTTGAGTTAAATTGGTTGATATATATATAATTTATAATCATTTCAAACAAAATTTCATCCGTATCATATTTGGAATGTTTTATATAAATCAAATAAAACACTACATTTAATTGTATGCAAAGATTACGATCTTATATAGAAGGTGAGATAATTTATATTAAAATATAATTTGTATAGTATAACAGTTTAATATGTTTATGTGTTTTAAAATGAAATACTCTATACGTATGCATGTATGTATGTATGTATGTATATATGTACGTACACAACAAAGTATAAATGGTCTTTATGTATAAAATTACTATTAATATTGTAAAACATTACATTTTATATTTTTCAGTTTGATGGAACAAAATTAGTTAAATGCCAAAAAATGAGACAATTAGGTAGATGACAACGTTGTAGTTTAAGAAAATTTGGGTAGGTAATATTAACAATAAAATAATATAATATGATACGTATATAAATATTTTCAACATGTATGTAGAATTTGACGCTGAGTGGAATAAGTGTTAAATGTACAGTAGTGCAATTTCAAGTTTAACAAAGCTTTTTATTACCCACCTTGGCAATGTGATACAAGGTTGCCTGAACTTACGCCTGATATTGCTTGCTTATGAAAATTCGGGTAGGTGAGAACAAAATAACACAATACAACGCGTATATAAATATTTTTAATATGTATTTAGCTTGTGTAACAAAAATTATACATTAAGAAAATATTTTATTATAAACGTGTTAAATATTTTGTACTCTCTATTTCAGATTAATTATTTCTTCATGTTGAAAAACCTCAAGGAATTGTTTAATTCCGAACTGTGATGTCAATATATTTGCCAAATGACTTAGTAATAACAGCCATACAAGAGGAGAACAGGAAATATCAACTTTCTTCAATTTTTTAAAACCCGTCCTCTTAACATATATCAACAGTATTTACAAATATACTCGTAGAGATCACAATGCAAGTAGAATAGCTAGTCAAAATTTTTAATTATGAATTAAAACTTTTTTAATTTACAGAAAATAGAAATTACGAAGTAGTAATATGTATTCAAATATTTCAGGTTAAAATTGAAAGCGTCGCGTGAAATTAAAAAGATGTACTTAGACTTTGTATATGTACCAAAACGATAGAGCTTTGTCACCCGAATTTATAGCGCCTTTACATAATTTATATTTTAAAAATTTAACATATATTTTTAAAAATTATTCAATTATTTTTTCCAAGTGTCTGAATAAAGCATATCTCATTGTACAAATTTTACATAAAAAAAAGTAATGTAACTTTTGAAAGTTAAATATTAAAACTATCTTATGAATTAATCGCAATTAATCGCAGAAAAGTGATATAATTTAATGAATTTAATTAATTTTGTTTTTTCTTTTCTTCTATTTTTATTTCTAATTAACATATAACAATTACATATTTATGATTGTTATTTGGATTGTACAGTGCCATATTTTTATGTCTAATATCTGTGATTATTACATATTTTATTTATACAAAACATGTATTTAAATGAATAATTTGTTTTAAGAAATATGTGAGAAATTTTCGTCTCTGATGTCGGAAACATGGTACTTGTTTTTTATAAGAATAATTATAGTATTTTATAAAGCAACTTTTTCTATACAAATGACACGAAATTTTGTTTGAATTTTAGAAATTATAAGTAGTAGTAAGTTCTATGATATACAAAAGACAAATGATATTAATGCAAAAGATAAATTCTTATTGCTTCTTTATCGTTACCATTTATTTATTTCAAAAAAAGTCTGATAGTTTTTAATTACTAAATTAAATTTATAATTCGATGTTAATTATCAAAATAACGTGATTAAATGATTGCCAATTGTTTTTACTTATGTACATACGTAAATGTATGGATAGTTTATTACTGACAATGAGAAAATTATTCTATGCGAGAAGCATTTATTAGAGAAGGAATTTCTAATGTCCTAAAATATAATTTAGAGTAGTAACATTACATCAAATACCTCATTCATTCGTGTTCATAAAATAAAATTGAATCCTGTGTATTTCTAGGACGTTCTATCATAATAACTTATATTTACCCATATTTATAAATTATCTGCATTAAACAATGCATAGACTGGTTTTTTTTTTATGAAAAATGATTTAAACATATTTACCTCATATTTATGTTCCCAGCGTAAATTTTTTACGCCTACGGTTAGGGTTAAACGTAGTTTGCAACAGGGTACTTTATATATTCCTGTAATATCTTTTTCTTTATATATATAATTATTTTTAGTTAACTATATAAATCATGTGTCTATGAAATTTAGTTTACCTATATAATCATGTGTCTATGAAATTTTTATTTATAGCAATACTTGACTGTATGTCGATTATGTAAAACGTATTTTTAATATAATTATGTTCATTAAAATGATTTTTATTCTTTGTATAATACCCCAAATAAAAATATTTTTATTTTCTGATCATTTTCTATAATATATAGTAGTTAAATTTTGTCATTTTTCAAATAAAAGAGGCAAGTAGAATAAGATATGCATGAAAAATAAAATTATTTTGAACTTTAACAGATAATAGAAACTATGTGTATACGACTGTAGTTTATGTACATCAAAACTATTTTTAATTGAACTTTCAAAAGAGTAAAGGTATGAAAATTGAAGTTATTTTGGATTTAAAATGCTTTAGAAATATCTATAATATAAATATATATATACATACACACACACACACACACATATATATATATATAGTTATAATATTTATGTACAATAATTGTTAATATATATACACCTTTAGGCATCTTTAGATCGTTTGTTAACATGTAGTATTAATAATATAATAAAAGGCTAAAGTAAATTTATATTTATTAAAATATGTTTAGTAAATTTTTATATAAATGTATATTTTATTATTATTATTTATATATATGTAAAATATATAACAATATTTATTTTTAAAAAATTTTGTTCTTTTGTTTAGTTTTTATGTTGCAGATTGTGAAAAATTTAATATAATTTAATGCTTCAATTGTGATTTACATGAATCTTATATAATTATTAAATTCGATTAATATTAATATTTACAAAATAATGCAAATAATAATATCTGCATTAATCTTTTTATAGAATTATTTAATAGAATATAATAGCACGTTTTAGTGTAAAATTTGTATTATGTCTATAATGTTTCAAAGATTAAAAACTGCAAACTGTTGGAAATTAGAAATTATTTTATTTAGCTTTGATACATATCTTTAAATAACTGATTTTTAAATTATATAAAAAAAAACATTTTTGTTATTTAAATATATATGATAAAAATTTTATTACTGATCAAATTAAGAGATTTTTATTAAACTGTTTTTCTTTTTCTACTTTATTCCAAAACTTTTATTACGCAATAGTAATAGAAATATTTCTATTTCAACATTATGTTTCTTACACATTTAAAACATACTTACTTAAACTCGCGCTTTTTCTATAGTTCCTTTTTTTTTCTTTTAGATCCTATTTATTTTGCATTAACTACTATTCCCTTAAATGTTTCATATAATGTTTCACACTGTGAAACTTCAAATATAATAAATATATACAAAGTAACAGATGTCTTCATTAATTTAATAAAACTAAAAATTAAATTTTTATACGATCTTAAAAATAATCTACTAGTATCCAGTATACTTCATTGTAATAAAAAAATCAAGTCGTAAATACAATAGAGATTCATGAGATGAAAAAATAAACAAAAAACAATATAAAATTTTTTCGTCCAAGGCTTTGTTTTCGAGAAAATCGACTTTGAAAATTCGTGAGATATTTATGGGAATACATCAAAAAATAGTTATTTGATCTAAATATTAAAAATATCTATATTAATATCTTATGAATTAATCGCAATTAAAAGCGATATAATTTAATGAATTTTGGCAGTCAGTTGCGTTTTTTTTTTATTTTTATCTCTAATTTTCGTATAATAGTCATATATTTATGGTTCTATGTAAATACAATTACATTAACAATATAATAAAACGCTGAAGTGAATTTTATTTATTAAAATATGTTTAGTAAATTTTTATAAAAATGTATAACCTAATAAATAAATGTATAACGTAATAAATGTATATTTGTTTAAAAAAGAAATTTTATTCATTTGTATAGTCTTCATATTGTACATTGTGGACAATCTATACAATACACAATAATTTGATATTCAATTGTAACTTACATAAATCTCGTTCGATTAACATTAATGTTTACAAAATAATATAAGTAATAATACCTGCATCAATCTTCTTATAGATTTACTAGAATATAATGGCACGTTTTTCATTTTTCATACAAAGATTAACATAGTTTTAGACTTGTATTCATATGTTAAGATTAACATAGTTTTAGACTTGTATTCATATTTACGTCTATAACATTTCAAATTAAAAATTTGAAATGCACTGTTAAAAATTCAGAAATTGCTTTATTTAGTTTTGATACATATTTTAGCAACTGATTTTAGAATTACCCATACTACGTAAAAAAAGAAAACATTTTTTGCTATTTAAATATATATGGTAAAACTTTTTTGTAGTAACTGTCCAAATTAAGACCATTTTATCATATTGTTTTTTTCTTTCCCCATTTTTTAGAAAAACTTTTTATCGATATTATATTTTTCCAATACAATAATAATAGAATATTTATTATGAATACTAATAAGAAGAAGAATGATGATGGATGCTGATGATGATAATAATGATAATAATGATAATGATAATAATAATAATAATAATAATAATAATAATAATAATAATAATAATAATAATAATAATAATAATAATATATACTATTATGATAATAATACATATTATCAATACAGTAATAATAGAAATATTAATAGAAATATTTTTATTACTGCAAAATCATGTTTCTTATATTTAAGACATAGCACTCTAGAATACTTAATTAAACACGCGCGTTTTCTATAATTTCTTTTTTTAGAGTATATATAAAAGTATAATCATATTATAATTTTTTGATATTAAGGTCATTAAGTAATATAATTGTCATTAGAATTGTTTATATTATTATGATTTACATATGTGGTCATTATCGTTCATAATTTCATGTTTCAATTAATTCAATTTTCAATTAGCGGCCGTTTTTATATTTTTAGAAAATTGATTTTATTATTTAGCATACATTAAATAATGTATACATTATTATCTTTGTTTAGAAAGTCTAGTAAAGATTTATTTACAAATATATCTAAAACATTCGTTTCTGTAGAGATTGACTTATTTTGGAAACACTTTTACATTTAAATCGACTCATTTCATTAGTATATTCTTCTGTTTATTTGTACACACTACACCTAAAAATGAAAACATAATTTAATAGTATCAAATATATCAAGTAAAAATGAATAACTCCTAATATTTTTACAAATTCTAAAAATGTGGAGTAAACTTACCTCTCAATAGTATTACATTTTAAAGATAATATGTTTATATAAATATATTATAATTTATTTTTTTTATAATTTATAATCAGGTATATAAAATGTAGATGCAATATTTACAAAGCAATGTATATTACGTGACGATGTCACTTTATTCATAAATTATTGGCTATATGTAAAAATAAATTAAACAAAGTTCCATGATATCAAGAAGGAATGCATACCTTTTTTTTAATGATAATTTTGATAGGGGCAACATATTTTCGTTTTAAACACTTGTTCTAGTTACATAGGACGTTTTGATACCATATAAATTTTGTTTAAAATATTTTTTTGTACAACCAATAAATTACAAATAAATTAAGGTTATCACATTAGATACACTACCTTGTATATATTACATTATCATTTTTATCACATACAAATATCACAGATACTAGAAGATTCACAACCATAAATATCAGTCTTGAATTGTTTTATGCATAATTGCACTTTTGCTTCTAATTTTGTAAGATGTTCGAAATATTAAAATATCTTCCAATGTTGAACTTCCACGTAGAGAATTATTAATTTTAATTATCGTTTTAAAATTTAATATCAAAGTTAAAATTAAATGTTATCAAGATTTTTATTTTGTAGAACTATCATATTATACTTTTAATTTTGCTAGACAATGCTACATATAAATTTTACTTTATAAAAATATTTACTGCTATAAAACTTTTTATTTGTTTATTCAAAATAATATTTTAAAATTATAGTAAAAAAAAATTATATTTAAAGTATATTTCAAGAAAAAAATAAATTATCAAAAACATCGAAGTATAATTACCTTTCTTTCTAAAAACATGTTTTTTTGCACGTTCTGTTGATTTATAGGACTAACAATTGTATTTGCTTTCAAACTTGATGAATATTTTGAATTTAGTTTTCTTTTCTTCAATGGTATATCTTCATCCGAAGTTGTTTGCTCTTTAGTAGAATTTTGTACATCTATATTCGGTAATGACTTAGTACATTTTAAAATACTTGAAACTTCAGTTATATCTTTATCTGTTGTAAAATTTGCTTTTGTAATATCCGTATCAATGTTCATATTTTTTTCCGATATTTTGAAACAAGATTTATCTTCAGGTATATGTGACTTCTCTAATACACTTGATATTCTTGAATCTTCCAAAATGTCATCTTCCATGATGCACTGATTCTGTAATGTAGACTCTTCCCTGTAGATTGTATCCATCATAGAATCTTCATGAAGATTTAATAAAATTCGTTGTTGTTGAGACACATTTAACTGTTGAACACTTCCACATGTTAATTGATTATTTACATTTTTAGGTGAAATTTGACACTGTGATGTGTAAAATGTTGACTGTGGTGATTCGCATGTATTTTGCACATTTTGATAATTGAGAGAGTTAATAATAGTAATCTGTGAACATCTTAAATTCAATTCATTCTGATTAGATTGAACCGTAGGTAAAAGTAATTCATTTTTTTCTTTCTTCACTTTAGTTTTCTTTTTACACCTTAATGTTCGTTTGGATGATCTAGATTGTGCACTAATTTCTATTTTATGTTTTGTAATATGTTTTTGTTTTTCTTTACAATTATCCTGCATACTTTTTTGAGTGTTTCTTTGTTCTAAAGAACTTTCATCTTGTTGCTCAATGCACTGCGATGTTATGTCAGTATTACATGATAAATCTGTGGAAGACAATAAATCACAAGAATTCAAAGATTCTTTTGTTATCAAAGGACTAGTTACAAGTTCTACAGATGTATATTTCTGTGATAATTGAACATCATCTTCCTGTTGATTTAATACAGAATTCATTGATTCATTTGATGGAATGTTATTGGAAGTACAAATTTCAGGTAAACCTCGATTTTTTATATTATTCAATAATTGAGTTTGATTAGTAGTATTTTTCTCTTGAAAAATATAAAACTTTTCTATAACATTACCAGTATTAAACTTATCAATAGAACTAGAAAGACTGCATTTAGGAAACGATTCTCTCTCTTCAAAAAATATGTTATCTGGATTGACTAAATTCGTTGATTGACTAGAGAATGAAGGTATACTTTTAATTGGTGAAGGAAATTCAAGTACTGCTTCTGTGTTTGTGTTTAATTCAAATCCAATCATATCTATATTGCTATTAGCAAAATGATTTTGATTACTGTACAATTCCTTATCCTTTTCTGAAAATATATTTTCCAAATCATTATTTTCAGTTGTCTTTTCTTCAAAATTGAATTCAGATGTATTAAAATTTTTTGTTAGAGGAATTTCATCCTCAAAATTTTGCTCAATTAATCGCGGGTTAAGTGTTTGTACATTTGAGTACAAACAGTCATTCGAAGGCAAACCCATATTCGAATCGAAATCAAATGAAGAAGAATTTAATATTCCAACTCTTTCAAAGCTATCTTTAGATAATGATGCTTGACAATTTTCTGTATCTAACAAAGTGAACATTTCTTCTGTTTTATTGGTGTACATATCTTCAGATTGTGAAAAAAAATCTGTAATGCAGTTTAATATACTATCAGAATTATCATAATGAAACGGCGACATCAACAGAGATTTTAAATCTCTCCAAATTTTTTGTTCATCTTCAATAATTTCTTGTGCGTCGCCGTTTAGAACACTATCAGAAATATTAGTCTTTTCGAATTCGTTTATGGGCCGTGATTTTCCTATATCGCCTTCTTGTGACAGATTTTGCAATGTACATCACCAATGCACATCGTGATTTGTTTTCTTGAAGTATTTCATATCATGGATAAAAGATGCGTCACAGGTTTGATTATTTGTTAGTAAATTAATTTTATGTTGATTTATATCCTGTATCTTATTTTTTAGAATTTCAAAACTTTCATTATTTTCTTTCTTAATATTGTGTCCAAATTCAGATTTTATATGATTATAGATAAGGCTTGAAGGTAATTTGTTTTCCAGAAAAATATTATTTTTTCCATAAGATTGATATTCTTTTGGTTGAGATATTAATTTATGAAATTCATTTAGAAAATGAAAATCTTGACAGTTGCACTTATTTAATAAGTCTTTTCCTTCATATAGCTCTAAAATTCTACTAAGTATTTCTGTATCTGTTAATGAATTAATATTTTGTATCCAATCTGACAACAATGATTCTGCATATTGATTTCCTAAAACTGTAGTAAAAACAGTACATACGTTCATCTTATCTAAACATTCTGATCGCTGTTCTTCTGCGTGAATAGTTATAATATGTTCGCTAATACGATTTAAAACGTCCATACATTTGTCAAGATCATTTAATATACACATTATATTTTTGTCGCAAATTGTTGTCTTATCAATAGTATTGCTATCCGTTGTATTTTGTGTTACATCTTCGCTCTTTATTGTATTAAATATATTACTATTATGACAAGAGAAAGGTTTCACTTCATTCTTCTTGCAGCAGTCTATACATTCACGAACTTTCTGAACAATGTTTTGTTTCATCGCTGAGTTATGACTATTTATAAACTGTAAATCATGTAAATGATCATTTTGTACATAAATAGATTCAGTTTGGCAATAAGTATTTTCTTCTATCACATTAGAATCTTTATTTGTTGGTAACTCTTGTTTTATAGATTGTATATCTGTAATATTATTTTGGCACTCCTTTGACAAGAGTATTGTCTTTATGGAACTTTTTGACTGAGAAAACAATTCTTTATCCTGAGTATCTATTTTATTAGACTCATTGACTGCATTTCTAAAAGAAACACTATGTTCAGAAGACGTATTTTCATTCCTACTTTCTTTCAGTAGATTTAATACAGTTTTTGGTTCTTTAATATTTTGTCCCACGATGCTTAAAAGCTTCAGTAAATATAAAATTTTATTGCGTTGCACATCAGTTTGTTTTATTAATGAAGTACATGTGTCACATTGTTTATGTTGGAACATAGATTTTAATTCATTATTTTTCTTATTGAGATCAAGTATATTTTTTCCCGATTTATCAGTATTATTTTGAACTGATTTTTCTTCTGTTAAAGTATAATTGTCTGTACTTTCATTAACTTTATTGTTCGAAACAGGTAATTGGAAACAATTTTCAAAGTTATCTGTATTGTGAGCATCTGCAATTTTTAATTGATTTCTATATTTTATTCCATTAATTTGTTTTTGCGTTTTATATTTATTCTTCACCATTTTTAACCATTCTAAATTTCTTTGACACCCTTTCTTCTTCTTTTTTGTATTCGTTTTTAACTCATCTTCAGTTAAATCAATCAAAATTACTGCTCCAGAATTTGACACTTTTTTATATTTATTTTTGTTTCTTATTGGAAAATATTGTTGATTGCTAATCTTGTTACTTTTCATTTCCTCCTCAAAAGTATGATTATTTTCTGAATTACCTATATGACTTTTTTTAAATTCACAGTTTGTGAAACATTTTTGGGTATCATATGATAAATTCTAAAAATAACGAAATATATTATAAATGTCATTATGTTATAAATATTAATAAAAAGTTTACCTGTGATAATTGAAAATTTAATTTGGAAGTTAAGTGGTTATTTTTAAATCCAGCGGACATTGTTTCCTCAAATATTAAAAAATTTTTACATGCAGTTTTTAAGTCAAATACATTTGGTTGTAATAGCCAAATAGTTTCATTTTCAAGCCCTGTGGGTACTTTAGGTATTATGTTTAATAATTCATTATGCATTTTTGGAATAAATGGACCCAATATTGTTAGAGCCATCTTATTCATTTGCTTTTTCTCTTCAACAGTTTCTTTTGTTTTTTTCCACATTTTTAAAACAAGCAAATACCTGATATAATCAATGTCTGTCAAAGATTCTACACCTTTTTTGAAACTAGTAAAACTTTTCCTAATATAAAAAGAATAGATTATATCATATAATAAAATATTTTTTAGACTAAAAAGCAAATATAAAACATTTACATACATGAATATAAGATCATAAATTTTTGCATATTTCTTAGTAACAAACTTAAGTTTAAGTAAAACTCTGAAAATATGTTTTTCTGAATTACCTGGAATCAAAATTAATAAATAATACTTTGCGTCTTAAATTAGGAAAAAAAATTATACTTCATCACTGTAAAATATCTTTTACATTAAACTTACTTAAATATATCCATAATGCTGAAAGGAGTTTTGAAGCAACTTTAGAGGAATCCATAGTGCATTTAAAAGTTTTAAGCTCTATGTCTATATATATCCCCAACAACACTGACATCTTGTTTAAATATAAGTTACAATCATTAACATGCTGTTAAGAATATTTATCAGTAAATTATTTGTATATTGTTATTTTTATTAAATTCATAATTAATAATTAATAATTTCTGACAATACCTCTTTTATATCATTCCAATAAAGATGAAAAAATATCAGTGTACTACTTAGATGATTCTTCAATTTTATCATATCCAGTGTCTTTTCACAATATGTATTTATACTGGTTAAAACATGTCTAAAATATGAATCATTGCTTTAATGTCAATTATGTTTAATTTTACGAATTATAATTTCTAACATAAATTATAAATTATAACTTTTCTTATTTATATACTACTTATATTGATCTCTTTTAATTTCAGAAAAAAATAATCATCTTACTGTGTATAAAGGGAAAGCAAATGTTTTAACAATTGGTAACTTCTATGTCCCACAGATGAAGACATTATTTTATTAAATTTATTGATCCATGGAAATATATTTTCAGATGATTTAACATCAATAAAACTATTATCCTCATGCTCTTGATTTTCATATTTCTTTGACATATTAATAGGACTATTGCGTATCCATATTAAATTTATTTCATCTTTTTCATCCATTATTTCTTTTTCTAAACTATATAAATATTAAAAAAAAATAAAAATCTATGTAATAATTTTTTTTGAAAATATATATATTATCGTTAAATAGCATTCAATTAAGACTACAGAATGTTAGTAACTAATATGTTAATTTCCTATACCTCTCGTGATATATATGAAACGATGTATATCTAAATGATATATTTATATGTATTAATATTTAATACTCGATGAATTATTATTTAGCAAACTGTCAATCAAGATGCAAGAACTGCTTCTATCAGCGTCCTATGTAGAATGAGCCGCAATTTTCAACAAAAATTATCTTATTAAACCTACAAACAAACAAGATTATATACATTATAATATATAAAAATATAATAAATAAATTTTTCTCAATTTTCTGATTTTTCAGTCAGATCTAAAAACTTAAATCTTTGATACTACATATAACATGATTGGGAATATTTAAAAAATTTCGAAATGCATGAAAAAATATTGTTTCAAAAACAAATAAGATAAATGGATCTTTATATGACGTATTTATTCATTAACTTAAATTCGTCTTTTAATGAATCACGATGAAATTATAAAAATGAAAACCATCGCTTTTTTAAAATATAGATCGAGCGCCGTACTACACCAATCAAACGCAAGAAAACAAAATCGTGCTACTGAATGGTGGATCGTACACGTGTTGTAACATAATATTTAATATAGCCGATACACCGTCACGATCCATAAGGGTGCGTACACATTTGTTACTGTTGCACGCTTGTATTTTGCGGTAACATTGGATTCGATGCAGGACCTGAATTTCTAATTTGTAGTCGCAATTCTAATTCTTTACGTTAGTTGAGCGCATTTCAGTTCAGAACAGACGACGATTAAGGCTCTTGATCTTAAGTACGCGGAAACGTGAAAGCGCGTTCGATAGTTCCTTTAGAGTGGGCCATATTCCTGAACATCCGTCAGAACAGCCAAATCAAGCAACGAAATCATATATAGCAACGGAACAGCGTCTAACTAACGTCTCTTACCATGTTATTTCTTACACGTTGGGCAACACAGCGAGGATATGGTAACAAATATGTACGCACCTTAATATAACCACGTGTTTGATGTTTAAACACGCCGTGCAAAAGATCTGAAAGAATACAACGTTGTCAGCGAGTTCCTCCCCGACGCGAATTTTGTTTTTAGAAGCGTGGCGAGGATGCGGAAACTAAATACCCCTCCCCCACTTCCGTCATTTACACCGTACGTTACATCGTTTACTACATACATACCCGCGTACAAAATGAAACTGAACGAGGGCGGTCGTCACTTTTATTTTTCTCTCTCCTCGGACACAAAGCAGTCTTTGGTGTTTCAGTTTTCTCGCGTTCGCAACGATAAAAACTGCACGCGGAGAGTGAATTTATCGCGATCTGCGCCGCCTGCTGCCCGTGTGCTCGAAACTTACCACTGCTCTTCGAAAATCGAGTGAAACGCGACGCCTGGCGTCGATGCTACATCCACGTCGCCGTTGTCTCAGCATTTAGATCATAGATACGGAAGTTACGGACACAGGTACGGCCGCACTCTCCGGAGCCCCTGCGCATTGTTTGAAATAACCTTTCCTCTTACTTGTCATTGCCAATGAAACATGCCATGTATTTAAACGTCCGTTTCTCTCCGTCTCGAACAGAACAGATTTAAAACTCGGTGTTGCTTCAATTCGACGTTTCTGCTTTTGTACATTCACAACGGCTAATAAATTCCTCGTTCAAAGAATGTGTATTGTGTATTGTTTATACGCGTCATTTGAAAAGAAAAAGTAAATAAAATAACACGATTACGTAATTCTATTTTGCGAATAAATTTTTCAACTATTTCACTGATCGATTCCTCCACATCACAAGGATCGAGATATCGTGTACTTGTGTTAAAACCTGCAGGCGTAGGTAGGTTAACTTCAATGAAATTACCGAAAGGAATCTACGTAGTCTCGTAGATCACGCCGCCACGTGCGATTGATTCAAGATTCAGTGAGAGAGAGAGAAAAAAAACAACACTTTGGTGCATACGCCCCTGGAGGAGAGAAGTTGCACACCGAAGCGCAGACGTTGCTCGAACTTTTGAGCTATAATAACCGCTAGCGGCCGATCACGTATGTGACATGGCGTCCGGGTAGAAAGAAAGTTGACTGTTAAATAAGCGTTAATGTTGTTTTTATGACATTGACCAACCGAAAAGGGAACATCCGAGGCCGCGAATTTCCCACAGACACCGGCATTGATGGTAATGCATGCGAGGAAACCACAAAGGATCAGCGATGGGTAGGGTACCGCCATCAAATACCCAATCCTGACACAACCAACCTCTACTCACCTCACCTCTCATCTCCCAAAGTCCGTCCATCCGACTCACTCGATATTACTACTACCGCTATTTGTGGGATTGTTTCCACGATGGATTAACCATTTGTCCATCGTGGAACACCCGCTGCGTAGCAACTGCATTCACTATTTATTCTCTATGGTTTCAGGTACTTCGAAAAGCACCAGGCCCATCCCTATCAGGTAAATATCATTGCGAGCAATTGGTGTCGGGGATTTTGGAGTGGGGCAATTCGTGCACAGTGCGACTGGCACGCACGATTTTACCGCGAGTCTTTCGCATTCTCCTTCGAAATAATGAGGATCAATTCGCTTTATGTTCGCGCTTTTTTTTTTCCCCCCCTTTGAATAATTACGCGATCGGCTGTACCAGTGGCTCTTTCGCGTTTCTTACATTACCATTTTTTTTTTCCCTCCCTCTCTTTCTCTCTCTCTCTCTCTCTTTGATGGCTTGTCATTAATCGAATTACGATCGGTAGAAATTGATTATAAAAATTTTCCCGTAATTCTCGAGAACGTGTGATGTTTTATTTTTCCAAAACTTTCTCATGCAATTTACCCGCCTGTTTTGCCCTTTAGTGGAGGTACTAAACGTAGTTGTGTATGTGTTTGTAATGTATATACTATTCTCTCTCTCTATATATATATGTATATCTATATATTCTATATATATGTATATATATATACTATATATATATAGAATATATTTATGTATGGCTTGTAATGTATATATATTCTATATATTTAATTTGTGATATATACATATACATATATGTACATACATACATACATGCATACATACATACATATATACATACATACATATACATATATACATACATACATACATACATACATATACATATACATATATATATATATACATACATCCATACATACATATATATCTTGCTTCAGATTCCCACGAGTGTCAGAATAATTTTGTTTGCATAGTTGCTTTACAAAAGATTTGATAATTATACATATTGCAAGAAAATACCGTTTTTCTTTGCTGTAAATTTTACATGTAACAAATTTAGAACTTTGAAATTGTGCGTTATATTACATTACAAATAACATATTATTTTTGTTATATATTCTTCACTTAAGAAAACTTAAAATCTTATTTTACAAATGTTAAATCATGTTGAACTATTGAGTTATACGTATTTTTTAAGTGTATATAATATTATCTTGTGTGTAGATTTGTTTATTCTTTTTTTATATATTTTTGTTGATTTATCAAAAATACTGAGATAAATGGTATGAGAAATCTGACACTTTTGTTTAAAATTCACATCAAAATTTCAATTATATATTGTCTTTGAAGTATTCATTTAATTATTAAAAACGTGCATTTATTTTGTATGCTTTTAAACATATTTTTGCAATTTGTGTTTATTATCAAAAAAGTACTACGCAAATTGACATAGTTTTGTTGATTTTGAAAAAAGATAAAAATTTTATTTGATCTTGTAAACATAACCTTACTTTTAGAAAATCAATAATTCATTCTTCTACATTATGCAGATTACTAATAGAGTACATTGGAACTGTTGTATGTATACATTAATTAAAGTTTCTTTTGTAGTACGTTATTTGTAGTAGTTGTGTTTTAATAAAAATAACAATTTGATGATGTTTTAATTATGTTTACTCATTCATTTTTTGTTTTCATATAAGTTATAAAACTAGTAATGTTAAATTTTTCTGTAATAGGAATTATTTCTTATCTTGTGTGTAAAATTGGAACTTAATATAATGAACAGTTTTCTGTATGATTGTCTTCTGTAGTATACAAGTTATATCATAACTTTTGGTACCTTTCATAATTCCTAATAATAGAGTGTGTAATAAGTATATGAAAATTTTTATGATCATTACCAAATATCAAATTTAGTTTTTTATGTTGTTAATAGATAAGTAATTAGATTAACATTTATGAAAGTAACTTATTAAGAAAGAAATAATATATTGAAAACTTGTTTTAATCATATTTGATATTTCATATTTTTATACAGAACGCAAAGTACAGCAGTTCTAAGGGTGGCTACTCTTCATCAACAACATCATCAGATAGTCGATACGAAGGACGTATGCGTGATTCCCCAAATGGCAATTCTTATAGTCCAGCAGGGGCCTTGGGTATGGGCATGGGAACAGATAGAGACAGTCCTCGCAGCTACACATCCAAGCCCTTATATAAGAAGGAGAGAGAAAACAGAGACTACAAGTTATCCTCCTCTAGGGACAAGTACTCGGGTAATTAACATTCAACTATATTTTATATTATTTAGACTTATCGTATGTTAGAATAATATAGTACATATATTTAGAATTATCATATATTAAAAAGTATATAATATGTTAAAGATGTATTCAAAAAATGTAATTTTAGAGTTGTCAAATATTTATATAATGAAAAATTTGATAAATGTAATTTTATTCTATGATAAATAATGATACAGTCATTTTTGCTATAACCTGTTGATGCTATTGTAAAACAACTGAGCTATTTTAAAATAACACAACTTTTTTTAATGTTCTTGAAACATATAATTAGATAAAAATATAGTTAAAAAATATTATTATTAAAGAATCTTTAAGAGCAATAAAATAAAATTTGATATTTGATAAAAAAAAGTATCTATATTATTATGCTTAATATTTAATAATATTTATAATACAACATGTACGTTTAAATCTGGTTTAATAACAAGGTTAAATAACGTACTTTGTACATAATTATTTTTATAATATTGTTTTGAATAGTATTTCAGTATGTAGTATTCAGTATTGATATATTTTAAATAGCATATTCAGCAAAGTAGTATTTTAGCAGAATATTCTATCATTGCTAAAAGATACAAAAAACACAAAGAAAGAATGAATAGAAGAAAAATAATAGTAAGAAAACGTAAATGTTACATTTAGCTATTTTTCATTTCATTTAGAGTAATATTGCTTTTATTTTATTATTTTTTTAATTATATTTTTTAAATTATAAAACTTGTATTATAGCAAAATTGGCTGTATAATTTTTCTTTGAGAATTAAAAAAAAGTTTTATTCCTTCTTCCTTCAGTATAAAAACAGGATTGTGTCTTAACATTTTCAGCTGTAACATGCTTACTTGCATATGTGTAGATTGTGCACGATCCCCAAAAGACAAGAGAAGCCGTGAGAGCAGAGATTCAGAACACAGGACCAACCATGATAGGAGTAGTGGAGAGGTAAGAATGTTATCATTCATTATTTAATTAATATAGATTTGAACAATGATAAATATTTAACTCTTTAATTTAAATGTAATTTTCAATATTTACTAAATAGAGTTTATTTGTATCTTGTCCATTATTTGGAATGTGAAAGGCTTTTTATATAGTCACAATTTCCAATTTGTCTAAATGATTTATATTCTTGGAATGTAATATATACATATATATAAATATAATGCTCACACATAATGTTTGAATGTTTCTGTCTATTTTTACAGATTTTACATCCTATAAAATTATCATCAAATTCATCAAGAGAGTCCTCATCTCAAAGAAAGCCGTCACACAATTCTTGTCAGGTCAGTATAAAATGTATTTCACATGATTGTATAAAATGTACATGTATAAAAGAAGAGATATCAAAAGTTATTTAGTAAAAGAATTAATAAGAAGTTAATTTATTATATTACATACATATATCATATATGCATTTGACGCGATAAACAATATAAAAATTTAACGTTGATTTAATACCTATTAGTATTTTGATTAATATTGTTAAAACGTTATACATACTGAATCATCTCAAAAATTAAAAAATTGTCCAGTATCCGATAGGTACGCAGAATCAACATCGTGGACAAATGTAATTTCAACTTTTCGAGTTTTGGAATTCTTATGAATATTTTCCATCGATTCAATCATTTCCGGAAATTTTAGAACAGTCTGTTTAGGACAAACGTGGTGATGAGCGAGGAGGTGCAATGGAACGTTCGGCCAGGTTTGGTGATTGGTCGGAACATATGAGTTCTTCAGGCAAGAAGTATTATTACAACTGCAAAACAGAAGTTTCCCAATGGGAAAAACCACGGGAGTGGATTAGTCGAACAGAAAATCGACAACGGCAGTCTAATGATTATTCTTCTAGGTCAAGTACGTCTAACAATATTATATCATTAAATAAATTTCTTTAATTTAAAAACGATTCTTTGCTTACCGTTAGCATTCTTTTTTATAAAAATACAATTTCTTATATTTCACTATAATAAGAAATAAATCAAATTATGATTTGTTTTTTCATTATTATAAATTCAGTTTTTTGTAGTTTTTTTTTTTCATTCTGATTGTAGATGTGTTTAATGTATAAAAGAAGTATGTTTCAAATTAATATAAATTTGCCTAATATGATACATGATAAGTGCAATATGGACTGCAAATCATATAAAAAATTTCCAGATTCTAATTTTTTTTTTTTTAATTTCTACTCTTTACTATATCTAATATTAAAGAAATTGTTCAATACAGAATTTCATTTTCTTCGCACATAGGTCATGATAAACATTCCAACTCGCGGTCAAATAGCAGTAGCAGTGTGCGAGATGGTAAATCATCGCGACAGTCTGACAAACGAGAATATTGGAGTTCATGTAGTGGAAGTGGCGGTGGTAGTAGTAGAGAAGATGTTTCTGTTAGGGAAAGAGAAAGAGAGAAAGAACGGGAAAGAGAACGAGAACGCGAAAGAGATCGAGAACCAAGTAGAGAAGAAGTGGGAGTGGAGCGTCAAGCTCAGGACATGGATATTTCTCCAGGTGATTCTACCCCAACCTCCGAACCTCTAACATCTTGTACCCACGATCCACTGCCTCAAGGTCCTGTTTTGTTGGCCACTGGTATGTTCTGTCTAAGAAGTATAATGATGAAAAATGAAGGAAGTAGGAAGATTATATATTAATAGGTTGATAACTGATTATAGCATTACCACGGTTAACATCACACCCACCATCAACACCACAAACACCTGGGAAACTTAATTCACCAACACAACAAGGAAATAGTAACGCTCCAGGTCCACCGGTTTCGCTAGCAAATCTTCCAAGACTTTTATCTCAAATTACAGGCAATAAGGAACAACCGGATATTACACCACAAAAAGCACTACAAACACTTCAAACAGCTGCAATCCTGTTGTCTCGACAAGTAAGTTTGTTAATAATATATTATGCTTCATTTATAAATATCGTGTCAGAAATTGCTTTGTTTTGATTTTATTCTCGTAGTTCCACAAAATCCGTTTTCAATATAAAATTATTATTAGATTTCGATTTTTATGAATTTTCATTTACAAATATACAATTTAAAATGTATATTTATTTTAATTATTTTAGTCTTTGAAATAAGAAATTTTTACATGAAATTTTATATAAAAAAAAAGTGTAATGTTTATTAAATTATTCGATTATATTTTTGTGTAGCAGTCGGCTAGTGGGGACCGAAATAATAGCGGAAGTGATATAATGGCCCCTCTAAAAGTTGATACAAGCGGCAATGTTACAAGCGAGGGACCACCTACTCCCACACATTCGGAAACCCAGGATTGTATCGATGCTCGAAAATGTATGTTAATAATCGATAAATTCTTGTATTCAGTAAATTGGTAATAATTAGTAGTTTTTAAAAATTAATTTCTATTTGTTTTCCCTTCACAGTAACAAGCCCTGGGGGGACGAATTCTGGAGTACAAGGTTTAAGCTCATTGCAAAATCTTAGTACATTAGGTTCTCTTGGAAATTTAAATAATACAGGTTTACAAGCATTGTCTAGAGTACAGCCTCCTTTAACACCTTCCTTAACACCATCACTTGCTAATCACTATCGGGAAGATTTAACGCAACACGTGCGTGCCTTTCCTGCTGATATTCTTGAAAAACAGGTATATAATTATTTTGAAAATTGTGAATTATGTATTTTAAAAGTCATCATATCATAATGAGAATATCAAACGACATACAGTATTTGAATAATTGTTATTTTTAGGCACAGAAACTTAGTGAAGAAGCACACACAATGGGAAGTTTGCAGTGTACAAGAGTATCGGCAGAGTTAAAGACAGCACGATCGATAGTGAGGCTGACAGAAATTCAGGCGACGTTACAGGAACAAAGGTACATATCATTGTATTGAAATTTCATAAAAATTATGAATTCTATTAAATTAAACCGATTGATTCTTTCAAATATTTTAGGATATTATTTCTCCGTCAACAAATTCAAACATTGGAGGAGTTAAAATCCCAAAATTCCTTCATGTCTGACGATTCTTAGTGTAAGAAACTTTATAAAATAATTATAATTACAATCTATAATTAATTCATGCAAAAAATAAAACATAATTATTAATATTCTCATTAATATTGAATAATTAAGATTGTACCTAAATTATAATATCATGATAGAAATGATAAAATAGTAATGAGTATGGGCTGCCTAGAGAGGATTGGTTGTTCCGTTTATCAGCTAAGTCTTACTACAATTGAGAAATCAATTGTAACCCACCTCTCTAGGAAGCACAGGAGGCCTATCCACACGCAAACACAACACACTAAGTAAATAGAAAATGAGTCTATTCTATCAGTTCATTGCAAACTATTGAATTGTCCACATCGTCTTGTATTACCTATGTTATACGTGTCAATGTTTCATATCCCAAGATTAAGCGGCATTTTAACTAGTTGAAACATTTTTGTTGTAAATCTCGGAATAAAATTCGTGCCAGAAGTTTTAATTCAATTTTTTATCGCCATTGTCTTACCTAATTCCCATATGTGTAGAAGGAAGTAGATTTGCTTTGTAACTATAGTAATCTTTTTCTCCTATTTAAAATTTGTCCTTACTACATATTAGTGTTAAAACAAAAAGAAAAGGAAAGAAAAAAAAATAATTATACTTGATATAGTATAACAAAAATTTTTAGTGGACGTAATTGAAACTTGTATAAAATTTGTAAATAATTTTAGAGATTTACAATAATCTAATATATCTATATATGTTACTTATTTTTAATGTTTTTTAAAAGCACTTTAACACTGCATTATTAACGCAAATTGTACAGAGCGTGCCAAAATCAAATTAAATAAGTTGAACACTTAGTGTATTTTAATTTTAGATAATTTTTATTTTCTGCATAAACTCCTTATACAGTTGTGCAACATAAAAAAATGACTTAATGTTGTATAATTGTATAGTTTTTGTAAACGAAAATGAATACGTAGATTTTATAGTAGACGATGTGACTCGATAATGAATTGGAATTAATAGAATTTTTAATTAGTTAATAACCACCGAGTTACTTTACGTAGAATAAAATTTTTTAATGTTTAATTTTTAATTAGTTGATTTTGTAAAATTTTTGAAGTATAGAAAAAAATAATTAAACTTTGCCCACTCAAATTTTATTTAAAGAAGATTACTTTTTCTGTATTTTGGATATTACTATGTAATTAAAATAAAACATTTTTTACTAAAAGACACGAATAGTCACATATATATGTTTGTCAGGATGATAAAACCACGAATATTATAGTGAGTTATAGTATGGATTTCTTATTTTATATATTTTCTTTGAGGAACTGTTAAGGAGTGAGCTTGATACTTACAGAAACAAAAAGCAATGTGAAATGTAATCATGAAACAAATACATTTGACCTAAGAATTCGAGACTGCGACTGAATTCTAACATTCGTTTTCAGATTACTTTCTCCATGTGAACCAAAGGGTTTTTACAAAGTACAGCACGCATTTTTTGTTTGTCCTCGTACATTTTATTTACTAAGAAGAAAATTAAAGTTTAAAGCATTATTACATTACACGATAAGTGAACATGGTTAAAAACTCCTTGGTTCGCATTATTATCTAAATGCCCTCCTAAAATCTTTATTTTACTAACTACAAAATAAAATTGTAAACCAAAATTAAACATTGTTTTCGATTGATATTTTTCATATATCCTAGTACTGTATAGTATAATTATTATGGATACAGCGGAGGATAGTATTAAGAATAATAATGGTAATAATGTTAACGTGAATGTATCCTATTCACGGTGTTTCTCAACATGCGCTCAATAGCCCTCGTCATCGCAAATGTTACGCATTAAAGCAACGTCACATTTATTCAATAAATTATACAATATGAGGCTATCGAGTTTTTCATTTATCATAATTACATTTATACATTTGTTCTGCAAATAGATGCTAATTCCATTCTATGTAATGTACATATTACTATTTTAATTACAATCCTGTGTTATTACGTATTTTTAAATAAATCAAATACAACTTTTCATCATGTTTTTTCTTCAAATAAAATATTGGCGCGATTTGACATAATAATATTCCTGTTTTCCTTTTTATCTTCATGCTTTATTTGTGCGAGTAAAAATTAGCGAATTATAAATGATTTATCGGTTGAGAAACACCGATGCTCCTTCACAATATTATCTAACATTATACCATGTCATGAGAATGTTATAACATCTCCATAGCACCTGAAGCATACAGTGAACATTCTCCCATGTACATTTTATTTAATTACAGGCAGTCATTGGACTTATTTCATAACAAACTCTCTCATTTGTGAACATTAGATCATTGATTAATACATTCTCAATATAATCATTACAGATATTCATGTAAATTCAGTACAATACATAATTTTCATGGACTAAGATTATAATAAGGCCTCAGAACATTTGACTCATTCTTTTACATCTCATAACTCGCAGGATTTTTGTACACAAATGTATGATTAATTTATGAATAGTTTTTTTTTTCTGTAGGTAAATTATTTATCTTTATTACAATGATAAATATTTTTGTATATCAATTAAGTTGCTATATCATTAAAATGTAATCAATCAATTAAAGAATTAATACACAATTTTTATAAAAGTAATTTTAAGTTTATAGCAATTACAATAAATACAAAGACAAATATTCTATGAGTCATGAGATGTTACATATCTATTGTTGAACGATTTTAATGTAGTGCTCTTCAAGTATTTATGCAAACACATTGCAATGGAGAGTACAAACTGCTACAAAACAATTCCAATATGATTTGCTGTACAATCGTTAATACATCTACGTCACGCGCTCGTTATGTTTTTTAAGGCCATATACGAGATTTAATACAAAGGTACTGCGCCTCTTTCAGGCAGCATTTGATATATTCATTAATTTGGAAATTTGTCTAGAGATAGACAAATGGACGACACAGCCTCGACAGAGAATGTTCACAGTGTAAGACAGCAGCATAGACATATCTCAGCGCAGCCTCACTTTACCATTGGTTAGTATTTCAGCTGGTAATTATACAAAGCTATAATTCTTTAAGTTAAACAATATAATTATGTGCGGAAGAACCCTTCGCAGACAAGATTTCTTTCTTTTATACAAAGGACAACACTAAGAGGTACTGTAAGTATTAACTAGTTTATTTCCATTACTGAACTGCTATAAATTTTGCTCTACGTTTAAACGGTAGATTAGTTTTAATTTTAATTATACAAAGAAAAAATTGATTAATTATGTTGATACAATTTTTTACATACTTAGCAATATTATTTTAATATAAGTAACAACTACGAAGGGCATTTGCAGAGTATGCAATTTATAAATTATCAACATGAAATCAAGGTTTCTTTGTTACCTATTATCTTTATTTCTTGATAATATATGCAGAAACTAAAAATGTCTTAAAATCTATAATGTAAATATTACACAACATATAAAGTAATAACATGTAACAAAGTTGTTTTGTACCTATTTGTCTACTATATCCTATATGGCATAAGGTGGGTCTTGTGCCGAGTTATTCTTGGCTACTGTCAATTTTAAGCCAACATTGTAGATATAACTATCCTAATCTTAAATAGGACGTGCATGATTTCATATTAATCCATTAATCATTAACACGTCAACTAACTACTTTCTGCATTTAGGGACTTCTAAAAAGAATATTTATTTTTATAGTTCTTTAATATCTTGAAAACTTTATTATACTTACATGTACAAAAATTAATATCACTCTTGGCTAAATTGCACTCATTGTAAAAATTTGTAATTTCATAAATACTGTGATTAAAATATAAAAAAATGTTATGAAAGAAATAAATGTATTTTAAAAGTGAAAAATTATTTGTCTTAAAAATAAGTATACCCTATGAATAATGGTATTTTTTATTCAGAGTCTAGTCTTTATTTATAGTTTTTTTAAATGCTATTTCTATTAATTTTATTATAATATATTTAGTTTTGCTGCAGTACAGAGTGATACGTTTTCATGATATACACAGTAGAAACAACAATAATATACAAAGTCGATAACAATTTTAGAAACTTACTATAAAAATACATTTGATTTAGTAACAAAAGAAAAAGCAACTCTTTAGAAGTCCCATAATAATTTATTTCCATTCAACATACTTCTTGATTCATTTTTCATTCACTCTATGGTAAAACACGCAACATTACTATAATTTAATTCTATTAAAATGGCATTCAGTATATTCTTATAGGATTAATCATTCAATATATAAAAAAAATATACAATTTCGATTACTCAATGCAATCGTTCAGTAATCGTGACTTTGTACTATCCGAATGCCATTTTTTTTTTTTTTTTATATATATGATACATTTTTCTTGAACTAGTACTACAAAGACTGTAGAACTGTTCACAAAATTCTAATGAAAATATAATTAATGTCTATACGCAGTGGGACTTCATTGATATTTAGTCGATTCACAATACTCGTAACGTGTCAAAATTTATAGAAGAAAAGAATAAAAGTTAAGCATATATTTCTCGTTCATTAAGCTCCTTCAAGAATGTGTACCTGACTATATAAAATTGTGTACTAAATTTATTAAAAATAACTAGTCAGGTAAGAATGATTATTTTTACATACAAATATAAGAATAAAGTCATTGCAACTTATTGCAACGTTCCTTTCACCACAAAAAAAATTTTTTTTAATCAATTTAGTCCCTCTTGCTTCTTAATTACAAAAACATTGTTACGAGTTGTGAACGACTTGTACTTACCTGAGGGATACACTCCCACTCGTTATCCTCAATAAATTGCACATATTTAGTGCTTTATTAGGTTTCTGTATCGAGGTATTCTCTCATTTCAGTAAATTAATTTGTCACGTCAGTACGCACGTCTTGTTTGGGTAAGGTATTACTAATGCAATGGCGTTATGATCTGTCTTAGTTTCAAAAATGGCTTCATGCCAACATCAAAGTATCATTCGTTATTACTGTATAATTTAAATAATTTATAATTTACAGATCCTGTAGAACACAAGTGGCTGTACGCAAGCATATCTATTGACAAATTAATATATTACATAAAATGCTTGGTATACCACCACATTGATGTGACCATTGATTGGTATATGATATTTTCATTGTATCATACTGTAACTTCAGCATATATTCAAGAACATATTCACACGCGGTTGCATGAAACAGATATAAAAAAAATGCATCCGAGTGTACGTGCAACTATGGTTACTTGCCCTCTACCGCATTCTCCTAATGGCTTTCTTGAATTTCCGTTGTGTTTGAGTAGGTGTCGCACTAAAATAAAGTATGATAATATATAACAACTTAATTTTTGTAATTAATATAATGAATAATTTTTCGTAATTTATACATACTTAAATACTGTAGGTGCATTACCACCAGTGAAGTTAAATGTCGGTGGAGTATTAGGATCAAACGTTGGTGTAGTGCTAGGAACACTAAAATTAAATCCTGTAGATGGCGCAGAAGCAGGTGCCTAAAAAAAATTAATTATAGAAATATTAATAAAATTAATTGAAATTACATCGGTTCAATTTATTTAATACATTTATTGTACTTTGATTCATACATTCATTAACTTTGGTGCTTTATTGTACTTACAGCACCAAAATTAAAACCTCCTGACGACGTAGCCGCTGGTGCAGTAGATCCGAAATTAAATCCCGCATTTGAAGGAGTAGATGAAAATGACGACGGCACTTGATTCTGTGTACCAGATGATGTACCAAAAATTGGACTTGGATTGGTAGATTGAGCAAATGCTGATGTTTCTGGCTTAGATGCATTAAACGTAAATCCGGAAGAATTAGTTGATGCACTTGGATTATTGAATCCATTTCCAAATAAATTATTACTTTGCGGGATAGATGGGATAGGGTTACCAAACGTAAATAATGGTTTCTGAGTCGATTCAGCAGGATTGGTATTTGCAGAAAAATTGAAATCAGTTGGTTTTGCTATTGGCTGGGCAGGAGTAGTAGTACCAAATGTAAATATGTTTGAATTTGCTGATGTGCCAGTTTCATTTGACTTTGAGGTAGATCCAAATATACTAGATGTTGACTCAGTGGTAGATGATACTGTAGTGTTACCAAAAACGGGGGGACCAGACGATCCAAAAAGTGGTGTATTTGACGGTGCTCCGAAATTGAAAGGTGTTGGTGTTGCAGTTGGTGTTTGAAGTGCAGTTGGTGGATTGAATAATGATGCTGGTTTATTATCTGTACTTCCAAATACGCTTATTTTTGGGTTACCGAAAACTGCAGGTTTATTTTCTGTATTACCAAATATTGGTACTTTATTCTCTGCGACTGCAAAAGTCGACGATTTACTTGTACTTGCAGCTCCAAATGTAGGTTGTTTGTTATCTTCAGTTGAAGTTTGTCCAAATGTTGAAGCAGTTTTTGTATCATTATTACCAAATAATGGTACACCACTAGAAATGCTTGAGCATTTAAATAATGAACTTCCAGAAGAGGGATTTGGTAATGTATTAAAAGTCTTGGTTATTGAGGATTCTTCCCTTGTTTTACTATCTCCAAATGTGAAAGTATTAGATAAATTAGAAGTTGGAGCTGACGTTGATATTTGACCAAAGGTTGGTACAATTGATGTTTGCGTATTTGGTTTTGATTCGGGAAATGTAAAGGAAGATTGAGTAGAAGATGGAAGACTTGATACCACAGTTGTAGAAGTACTACTAGTCATTGCAATTGTGCTATTTGGTACACCAAAAGAAAATGTAGCAGTTGATTTAGGTTCTTGAACACTGCTTTGAGTTATTGAGGATATTGTACTTGTATTAACAGCAGTAAATTCATTACTGTTTGATTTTGAAGTTTCTGTTACAGTATTTTCCAGCAAAGAAATTTGTTTTTCTTCTTTTATATCTGATTGTGTAACTGTAGATTTAGGTGCATTGAACGTAAAGGTAGATGGAGTTGCTATAGAAGTTGTTACATTTACAAATTGTTTATTACTTTCTACTGTTCCACTTTCACTTTTAGGCATACCAAATGAAAATAACGGTGTCGAATTTTTTCCCATGTTTTCTGAATCTTGCTTCGTATCAGTCTTTTCGCCAATATTTGTATTAACTGGAACTCCAAAATTGCTTCCTGAGGTCGAAGGGGTATTATTTTCAGATTTTTGTGTTTCGCTTGTTTTTACTTCTTCTTTATAGATACCAAATGTAAATTGACTAATTTCATTACTTTTGTGAGCTTCGCCGAATTTAAAACCATTTGTAGATATTGTACTATCAGTCTTTCCTTGATCAGCTTTGTCAATACCAAATTTAAAACCGCTAGTATTTGCAGGCATATCAAAATTGAACTGTAAACTGGAACTAGTGTTTGTTAAAGTAGAATTATCTGGTTTCTTTGAGCCTAGCTTTGCATTACCACAAGCTACACATGTAGTAACTTGCGTTTCATTTTGTAACATGCAAGTGTCACAGATCCATGCACCTTCAGGTTTTTTAAATTTGTCTCCAAATCCATTTGAAAATAATGAAGTATTCTTGGTTGTAATTCCAGCATTAGGTTTAGCTGTATTACAACATGGACAAGAATCAATGGACATAAGATTTCTAACCATACAACAAGGACATTCCCATTTATCTTTGTTTGAATTTAATTTATCCGGACTTTCATTTTTTTTAATTGATACATTGGTTGTATTTACAGAAATATCTGTATTAACCGTAGGGTTCGTACTTTCTTGTGGATTAATTTTTGATATACTTGATTTAGACGTATCGTAAAAAGAATATGTAGCAGATTTTTCAGAATCATGTAACTTGTAATTAGAACACTTCTCAGATTTAATTTCTTGTTTTGTGTCTGGTTTAAGCGCATTACACGCAATACATTTAGTATCAGTTTGTTTATTCCTTACAAAACATGATGTACACTCCCACTGATTACTTGAAAGTTTAAACTGCGATCCAAAATGATCATTTACTGTAGTTTTTGGTTCACTGACATTACTTGATATTAACGATTCAGAAGTCTTCTTATCTTTAAGACTTGGTTTGGTAGCCTTACAAGCAAAGCATTGTGTTTCGGTATTGTTGTTCTTAAACAAACATTCAGAACATTCCCACACAATTGAAATATCCTGCGTATTAGAATGAGAATTTGAAACATTTTTTATATTATCGTCATTATTTGTGTCTAGGTTAACTGTATTTGTTTTATTATTAACTGATTCTTTGCTTGAATCTAATTGTGTCTTCGATTCGCCCGATTTTTCAGATGTTTTTGTTGTACTAGATTTAGAACAAAGAATATCCATAACACTTCCCGATTTTAATTCATTCGAAGCAGCAGGAACAGTGCTATCATTATTTTTTACTTTTTCTTTTAATCTAGGAGCTGTAGATGAACCGGACCAGATAAAGTTCTGTGTTACTGGAGGTATATAGTCGTTTGATGTATTCGATTTGACACCAATTCTTTTTAAAGACGAACCTGAATTGTTAGATTCATCAAGTAATTGCTTATCGGCATTAATTGGGCTACTAAATGTGAAGTTGTTGATAGATTTTAAGTTCTTTGTGGCATTTGTTACTCTTATAGGACTTGCGAAAGTGAAGGTATCTTCTTTGTCTGTATTAGTTTTATCTGCTATTTTTGTATTAGTAGATGGCATAAAGTTGAAATTAGGTAAAGAAGATATAGGTAAAGGTATGTTTGGTAAATTAACTGGTTCAACTGTATCTTCCTGATCAAGACTTGTTTTAACTTTTCCATGATGCTTTGAATCATCATCGGTTTGTGTCCTATAGAAAAGAAATTATATATATTATAACTATATGTATATCAATATTTAATTATATATAAATTTTCTGTATAAAGAATAATTATATATTCACCTAAGATGATATTCTTGAGGAGGCGGTGGTTCGCTTCGAGCTGAAACAATTTTTCTAGCTGCAGCTGTTGTATCTTGCAATTTTTGCCGTCGTCTCAATTTTAATATATCGGGTATAGTTGGTACAGTTAATTCACGAGTTAAATGACGTAATCCAACTTTAGTTGTTGATGTCATTTCTTCTCTTGATCTCTTTTTACTTATTGGTGACGTATTGTTCATCATTTTTAATGGAATTTTTTTAGCATCTGTTATTGGTGATGAAAAGTGTTCTAATGCTTCCAAAATTTTTTTAGCAGTTTGACTCATACCAGATGAATCTGTATTAGATGGTTTTACTTCAACACTTGTTCTTTTAGGAACTTTAAGTTGAATCTAAAGTTAACAACGATTGATTATACCATAAATAACATCAAAAGTGATTAAAACAAGAATAATTTAAATTAATAACGCATACCTCGTTTGAATTATTAAATAAATTGCGACCTCGCTTATAAAGACCAGCTGCATTCGCTCCACCAAATGTAGTATTTCCACTGTAAAAAGGAGATGCCAAGGGAGATGCACGATCCGGCGTGTTTGTCATGATTGATGCATTAAAGCTTGGTCTACGACTACTTAAGGAATCTCGAGTATTATCTAAAAATAAAGACTTTGGAGACTGCATATGATTGGCTAAAAAAAAAGTTTGTATATTAAATATATGTCACATAAGAACGTATATTTCTAAAAACATATATTTTCATAGAAATGAAAGAAGATAAATTACTTACTAAAATTTAATTTATCGTTATTAAATCTTTTTCTATTAGAAAATGGAGAAATGTAGACATCTGATGGAGCTTCTTGTCTATTTATTTGTGGAATAAGGGAACTACAACCACTAGTGCTCTCGCTAGATTCTGAATTATCATCCATACCATTCGTAGTTTCGTTATTTGTGGTAGCAACTAATGCATTTAACTCTGATCTCTGTGGTGCTATGTCTCTATCTGATTGTATTGCAGATGTAGAAGTTACTAAATGGCTCATCCCGCTTGGTCCAGCCATTGCAGGTTTAGAAAAATCTTCACTCTACAAAAACATTGTTGACTGAAGAAAATGTTTTTAAATTGATAATCTTTCATATACTTACTGTTTCATTATGAATGAAATATTGTTGTTTAGATGAACTGGCTTTGTTAACTGTTGATTTGGCTCTTGATTGAATCGAAAATGTACCTGGTGGATGAGTAACATCCATGCGGATACATGGTCGTTTTAGGGGCGGAGCTATCTGAATATCTTCTTCTAATTCAACCTCTTCAGGATTTTCATTGTCCTCTAACATATCTTCATCATTTTGGGATGTATTAAACCATTTACTAATCCATAATTTTTGGGGTAGAAGATCAGTTACTTTTGTTGCCACTTTTTTTACAAAAGACTGAAATATAAGGAAAACAAACACATGCCTATCAAATAATGTGTTACAACAGTCATTTATATAATATTAATTTGGTAATGTTATAATAAACACAATAAAAATATATTTTAAAATATATATATAAACTATATGAAGAAAAGATGGAATATATGTATAGAGCATATATACACACGTATATATACTTGTACTAAATATAGAATTAAATTATTTATATACATTATGTATTTTTATATTATATGCAGTATATATATATATATATATATATATATATATATATATATATATATATTATACAGTTTTGTATTATATTTCATTGACTATATCCGTCAGATGATAATCTAAATCAATATAGACAAAGAAATAAGATTAGTCAAGATACAAGATTCATCTATAATTATTTTCGCTAAACTGACTGATATGTTAGTACGTAAACACAATAAAAATTACAATACATGAATCATTCTTGGAAATTGAGGTTAAAACAGTTTGATCGAAACGAATTAAATTGTACATTGATTTAAATCGGTCGTGTTAAAGGGGCGTTATCATTTTAGGTGAAAAAAGGGAATGATTCTTCTTCAGAAGAAAAAATTACAAGTTATTGCGTGAATTTGCGCAAAACGATGTATTTTCCAACGTCACGCGTGTCTTTTTCACACGCACGCCAGATGCGAATGTAAACGAATAACATTTAAATTCCCTTGAATTGACAAAGTGACAGATTTACGAGAACTGAGTCGAGTAAGAGGTTCTTCGCGACTTTCCTGGTAAGGAATCACGTTTCAAGGTTACGTGTTATAGGCGTCTTGATAGGTATTTCACGAGCGAAGTAGTATGGGAAAGATTGAGGTTATCGAATGGACTCACATAACCGTGACATCGTCTATGCCCAACGAGAGTGTATCTCGGGAAATGGTTAATCGCACAAGGGGTAACCCGAGGAAAGGCTGGTGCATAGTGCAAATTTGTTGGAATGACTAATTTAGGCGGTAACGTGCGAAGAATCGTTTGGATGCAAGACAGGTTCGTTCCTGTCGCGGCGGACTCATGCCAAGAAAATAGTACTCACATTGTTTGCGTCGTAGGGCTTCGTATTATGCGACGACGACCGTCTTCCACTCAAATTGTTACTCCCTTTAGCCATGATTGGCACCAATCACTTATTTACGAGTATAAAACACGCGAGAATATTTTCAAACGGCGCATCCCAGAAATTGTCAGCGAACCACCACCTTCGTGACTAAAACCCACGAGAGAAAATATGGCCGCCCGAAGACCGCCACCAGGGCGCCAGGTTTCTCTCGAATATGCGCTTGTCGCGCCTGCCCACGTGACACGGCGTATACGCTTGCTGCCTAAAAAACGGTGTTATCTCTTCTTAAAATCGCTTTCAAAAAAAGAACGTGTACAAATTTTATATTTTGTCTATAGATAGCGCTGCAATTACTCCGACGACTCATATATTATCAACTCTTTGTAACTGGCGTCCGTTTCCACTTAGTTTACGTTTATATATATACGTAATTATTTGCAGGTCATTGTATTTACGATAGCGTTTACATACTAATCTACATCAACATTTTTATGAAAACGAAATATGGAATCTTGTAAAAAGATATTTCATTTCATCTCTGTGTGTATGTGTGTGTGTGTGTGTGTGTGTGTATATATATATATATATATAAATCTTGAGGAGGATTTTCTCATTATTCAAATCTACGCTAACCTTTAGAATGTATGTTTTTGTAATATTTATTCCTTTAATAATATCATTGTTTAATAGACAACAATATTCTTATCGTAAAAAAACAAAATGTCATTGGAATGATTAGTTAATTCAATCGACTATGTACATATTTCGGTTATTTTAAAATTAAATCGTTTTCATTTTGTCAGCGCCCTCTACTTCCGGTTGCACGTTTAAGTTCAAGCGCTTCAGTTCTCACATTACGTTTTCAATTTTCAAATTTTAATCTCGTTTACTGAAGGTTGCACAATTTCTTTTATTCCTCTAATTTGTTCTAATCCTTTTAGTCCTTTAATTTTAAAGTATATTTGTAAGCACGTGTTTTATTTTATGATTGTAGACACATTGTAAAAAGTAAAAGAGAGTGAAAATGAGTTTTCAATACGTGATGAGCAGTATTCATATACCTCGTATGTAATGGTGAAATGCGATTATAAAAACATGTGCGCTACTGCATTAAAATGAAAGAAGTTGATGCTGAAAATTAAAGCAAAGGTATTTTTTCTAATTAATTGATAGATAATAAAAAATTTTGTATTATATGAGTATTATAAATATTAAATAATGTATTTAGATAAATTAATTTGGTAATTTGGTAAAGTAATCCTTCTTCATATTTAATTGATTTACCTGTTTGAAATAATTTCCACTATAATAAACAAAATTTTTACTATTTGAAATCAACATTCCAATTGACTGTTTAGGAATAAAAACAATGTGAGTGATAATATTATTGTCTGTGACGATTGAGCTGAATATTTTGTTTGTTGTAATAAATTGCAGAGGGCGTAGGAAACACACTCTGACTCGGTGACTCTAATTCTTTTCGTGGTCGGTAATGCAGAACGTGAGACATTAAGCTTCATATGATATTATATCTATTCCACTATTTAATCAGTGATTATAGAAATACGAATAAAAATTTTAAAAATCATAGGAACAGATTAGATAATTTTTTAATCTTTAGTTGTTATGTAATTTTGTAAAATTTTCCAGTAATAATAGAAATGTAAACAAAAATTTTAAAAATTATCTAATTTGCATTATCTGTATTATTATACATTCGTTTTTCCTTGTATTGTAGACGATTATATCTGATTACACTTTTATTTCATAGTCTTTAGTAGTCACTTTGTAGCTAGTATTCGATTTTTCGTGGTCAATATTTTTTTATCATCAAGGTTCTTTTTAATAATAATATTAATGATTTAATTTACAATTTATAATACTACAAAAACTAATATCATTAGTTGTGAAAATATTTTTCTAACTTTTTCTAAGTACATGGTGTATTTACAAAGATTCTCTATAATAAATGTTTAAATATCTTTACGAGGCACTGTATATCATAGTCTACGATGACACGTTAAGCACAAATAAATTACCAAAAGTGATAAAACTAATTATTAGTTTCGATAGTATCGTTCAAAATCGTGCCATTTAATAATATTAACACAATGACTACAAAATCGCCGATAGATCAAGTAGTTTCACCGTATTAAATTAACCAATTGCGGGTCAAATTGATCGAAACGAGATAATGTCTCGGAGAATGTAGCGCGACGTGAAAGTTTCTTTCATGAAGGGGAAAAAAAATATAAGTTAGTCTTTGATATTAGAATCTGCGAGTCGTCTAGTCCTCTTGTTTTCTCCAGAAAACATTACTCGGAGACATTTTAATCGAATGATTGAACGAATTTCATTTTCTAAATTCTTGCTGTAAAAAAGAAATTCGACGAAGAGAGAAACGATCATGCTACGATTCATTGACAATACTTTAAGATTCTTTTCATTGCTTCTTTACTGCAGAATACTTTCTGATTCGTGTTTTATATACTTGTACGTATATATCTACCTTTCTACGTAAATATTAAGACATTTATCAAAAATGAAATAATTAGTAAGTTCCAAGTTTCGAACATTGAAATATAGAGAATTTATATATTTTGTATCATAACAATATAGAGATTGTATTATTTTTTTTTTTTCTATAAATCTTTTGTGGAACATTCGTTACAGAACACTGGAATAGACTACCATAGAAATAACAGGTGGAGGACCGTTAGTGCAACTGGCTTCGAACTTCCGTGGATAATACGTGGAATTGATCGTGTTCTTAATACTTTAGCAACGTGCAACATGCGAAAAAAAGAAACCGATGCTATTTTTAGCAGGTAAGTATTACCCAAAATTGACGAGTAACACTAGCGATTTTAACATCGCTATAAACTTCGTCAGAAACGAATTAACAGATAAATGAAAATTTCTACATAGATATAATTGGAAATAAATGATAAGAAAAACGTTAAAAAAGTTTTCATGGTAGTTTGTGTCTCTATTGTTAATTAAACTCTCTGTTATTAATGTAAGGGGGATGACGCATGTACGAGTAAAAAGTGAAACTTAGGAAGAAGGTGACAAAATCATTTTTCTGACTACACTGCACCGGATATAGCCGTGACACAGAATTAAATATTTTGCCACAAACGATTTCACGTGAGTCATACGTTTAGCAAATTTGCGTAGCTTTCTCCGGCAAACAAGCGAAATAAACAGCGGCACAGACCTTCATTGGTTGATCTAGTTCGGCCTCATTTTCTCGAACTTATCGTTCCTCAGACAAGATGCAATTTTCACGCTCCGATAGAAATCTCGTGTGTCTGATCTATCACTTGAAGAGAGCGAAAACTATGAGATGCGTATGTAAATTCATCGGTATCGGGTAAATCCTCGATGGGCATCTTTCATGGGCAGTTCTGTCACTTGATTAACTTGTCAATTTAACATGTATTTAATTTATCGATTTTATTGATCAATCCAGTGATCGTGATTTTCCAGATCATCATAAATCCAACAACTGTTATAACTCAAATTAAGAAAATTATAATAATTTTATTTTAGATAATTTTGATTAAGATACTTACAACCATACTTTGGTTGCCGATAACAATTATTGATGATAAAAATCTTTTAAAAAATTTTTCTCCAAAAATTGCGAATATAATACTCTTGATACATAGATAAAAAGTATGACGAAGAAGAAGTGAAAATAAAGAATACAGTTTATTTGCTAAACAGATTTTATTTCTTATAAAAATTTAGAAGATTAGAAACTAAAAAGATGATGCAACGTGTGAAAAAAAGAATTATTTTATTTAAGTTCTAAAATTTTTTCAACTGAGGATATAAAATCTTTTCAATTATGGATGTAAAACCACTGAAAGCATGCTAGAATGGGCTAGAAAGTTCGAGGGTTGGACGAAAGATCGAGAGAAAGTAAAAAGCCTCAGAGAGGTTGATGAATAGAGTTCAATGAATTGTCATCTAAGTATTCGACAGCGCAGAAAGAAACAGAGTCGACAGTTTCAAGAAAGACATAAGAATAAAAACGAGGCATTACGACAAAGAGAATGATCAAGAGTTCAAAACAAAAAGAGCACGCTATTGCAATTTCCGTGGAGAAACAGGAAACAGATTCAGTTCGACGGAAGAGTGTAACGTTAATGAAACTAATAAACGAAAAGGAAACGGGATGTCGATAAGGAAAATAGAAGAAAATAATGGGGAAGGAATTACGGGTATATAAACGGGACTTTGTAGTTGCTACTATTAACTACGGATACGAAGAAAGTTAAGAAATAATAGAAACTGTGTAACAGTACGCGTAGAAATTATATTATGTAATTTAAAAAGAAGAAAGTAATATATATTGTGATTAGAGGAAGAACAGAGCAAAAGTAAAATGTAATATCATGGTGAAATTAATAGTAGCAATCACTTGGAAAATTTAGAGAAGAAAAAAAGTTATAAGAAGAAAGGAGAAAAAGGAAATAGATTTATTTGGAATAAATTTCACTGTCAACTTCATTAATTACTTTGCATGATATCTTATGACATAATTGGAAGATTAGATCTTTCTAAATTCAAAGAAATAATTAATTTTTACCGCAATGTTTGGTCATTCAGACCAATATTTTAAAATATTTGTAACGCAACATGTTTATAAAAGAATATTATGCAATTATGTCGACAAAGCTGTATTTGTAAAAATTACGTGAAGAAAACGAAAGTTCGCATAATACGGAAGCATTGGTGATGATTGATTTAGCCGTGGTTTCGTTAATTTAGCAAAATAATAAATATAAACGAAAGTTTGTAATGGAAAGAAGAAACACGAGTGAAGAACGAGTTCTCGACGGTTATCGCAGACTGTCGTTTTAATTATAATAAAAAGCCTGCTTCTTCTTTAATGGGGTTGAAACAGTAGTTTGGCTTTTAACGAGGATTTTCAGTGACTCTACTAAATACATGTTCTCTACCTTAATTATAAGAGAAAGCATGTTATAGTAGAAAACTGACCTTTCCATTTTTTTACTCATTTTATATGTTAAATATACTTTTTTACTTCCTTCTTCGACTCTCTTGTTTAAATCTTGAAAGTCTTTCGTGAATATAAATTTTGTAAAGTCACAGAGAAAATAAGTCCAAGCGATACAAGATTACAAAATTTGCGTACATGTGTTGTTACGACGATGCACGATCAATTTCATGTCGCAATTGACTGATGCACAACTGGACGAGACGAAAATTTCGAAAGGCTGGCAATTGCGAAACGAAAGAAAACAGTCGTTGAATTTGTGGAAAAGAAGGAAGACGGAAATAACAATACAATCTCAACCAAATGTAAAGGGGATAGCTTGTTCTCGCGTGACAAGTCGAAAGCGAGAATGCGTGGGCGTTTTTAAGATGGCATCAACTATTTCTGCAAACACGTTAATTTTCAAAATAGTTGAAGTTACTCCAATGTCTTGTTCGTCTAGAGTTAATTAACCTGAATTTAGTCTGATAACTGGGTATTTATTCTCTATCTTGTGCTAGAAATAACTGGGAAATCATTTTATAATGATTATAATTATTTTTTAATATAAATTATTTTTTACGTTATCAAATTAATATAAAATTTTTTAATGTTATTAAATTAATCATTTCATTTACTTGATAATATCTTAAATTACCAAGTATCTAATTGTAACGTAATTTAGGTGGAACATTAACATTTAATGTTTCTTTCACAATACAATTTCTTTTATTTGAATCTTCTTAGCCAGTTACGAAATTCGGCCGGCTAGAATAATTAAATGCTAATTAATCATGCAATTAATTAATCAGAATTGCACAAGAGCGACAGATAATGGGTAAGAAAGCTAGAAATTGTGAGAAAATAATACACACACACGTTGCACATGTGAACGGTAAACAATATGTATAACTATATCCGTATCTAGGATCTTACTCTTTTGACTTTCCATGAGCATCGACTGCCTCGAGGAATCTTTGCAGGTGCTTAAATCGAGGTCATGCCGCTGCTGCAGGTACAACACAACTGTGCAACTATTCTATGGGAATGCGTATATCCAAACAATATATACATTATTTATTGCAATATCACGAAGAAGAAAATAGAAAATTCGATTACATTTAAGTTATAAACTTAGAATGTATTTAAAAAAAAAGGAATGGAAGAAAAATTCTCACAGTTTTAGTATATAATTGCTAAAATGGATTCTAATGGTTTTTTATTGCTTTGAATTTTAGAGAAGGGATAAATAACGTAATGATGATAATAAAGGTATGATGGTCAAAAAATATTCCGATGTGGTTATCGAATTCATATGCACGAAAGAATCCGATGTCGTCAATATATAGTCACCAACGACGACTAACGGAGAAACTTGATTCGGTCAGATTAGACGTCTATTCGGTCGATGACCCTACTTTTAAGTAGTCAAAGATACTTCTTATTCATCGTTCCTTGGAAGCCATAAATGATGATGTACTAAATTGAGAAACGTAACGTGAGTGTGATACTAATTTTCCTCCAATAAATATCTGAATACTTCAGTGGATTTGTGATGGCAGCATATGAATTTCATTAAAATGTATGGATTAATATGAAATTAGTGATTTTAAATCAATATTTACGATTTCTTTATAATACATTTTACTTTATACACAATACAGTAGCTAAAGTTTTGTTAGATGTTACTTTTGGAATACTCAGTATAAACCTGTCGAGGCTTCATATAATTTTTCATTCATTTTCATAATAAGAATTCATTTACAGAGAAATAGAATCAATTGAGAAAAGTCCATGCAATCGAAGGTTAATTAAATTCAGAACGTATAAACAGAATACTATTCTAAAATGAAAAATCTGTCTGTAAGATGAACAGTGTACGTTTAATTGCGAGATGAGTGTCACCGGCAGTTACGCGGCATCGATAGCCACGACTTCCCATGTCAGAATGATCAGGAACGTGAACGAGGACCTTATCCTCGAACGATGGTGGTTTCTCGTATACTTTGACGCGCACCTCTATACCTGTATATCCCTGTAAATACACACCTGCATATGCATGTGGAGTTACGTTTGTATGGCGGTCGTGGTATGTGGGTCAGGAAGCCGATGTTACTAACAAGTGACTCGACACCGCTAGCTTTCGTCGCACCAAATTTCCGCCTCTACCAAATCTGGTCCTACGCAATTCGTCGGTTACCGAGATGCTGAAAGTGCCCTAAAAAAAAGCATATGACAGTGAGTCACCTAGATCCCCGAATGGACACTCGGCATCCCTTATGAATTTCAGTCACGTGTTTGAATTAAAGTGTATCGTTGTTTCACGTATGTATATACAATGACGTTTTAACTCTAAGTTGGACACTAGAGAGGTATATATAGCGGTGTGCAAAATTTTTTGATTACATAGATATTTCATTTTGTATTCCAAAAGCGACATTTAACAAAATTTTAATTAATATTAGACATAAGAACGTGATAAATATAGCAAACGAGTATAATTAGATACTAAGTTATATAATATTATAGTATTAAATTGGTTATAGTATATAATATTGTATATTGTGTCTTGTCAAAATTTGAAAATTGTTTCATTAATCGGTGATTTTTGAAATTTTTAAAACGAATAAAATATAATACGTGTAGAGTATCTGAAATGGACATCTAAGAATTTGTTGAAATGGTTCGAAGAGATGATTTGATATTCGAGTATCTGAAATAGCAATCGTCATCTCTATGTATATGTGCGTGTATATTACGTTTCTAATTGAATATCCAACCGCGACCTCTTCTCGAGCAACTGACACGGAATGCACCAGGAAAACGAAACACTGACGCGGCGAGGAACGCGGTTAGGAGCTACTTTTTAACAAACGACACAGAAAGTTTTCGATGTTTAAATGTTGCATTCACACATTAATTATATATTTTACAGAGAATTACGTGAGAAATTGGTACTTTTTAGAACTTTAAATTAAACAGACAATACGTGCTCGTCGATGATAAAATATACAAGTGAGATCGTTTGTGTACATATTCATATTTTATTCGCATATGAAAATATTATCACTTGATTTGTATTTTATTTAGATGGTAAATAGTAAATTTCAGATGGTAAATGTGTGTATTGAAAACAAAATGTTTCGCACTTATCGTATACGATGATAATAGATACATAATAAGCGCATTTCCTTTTCTTTTATACTGCTGAGTAAAAATTTTTTGTTCTTTCCAAAAAAAATATGTACAAGAATTATTTGATATATAGTATAACTATATATCAAATACTATAAATACATAGATGTCTGATATCATTTTCTTTTTAAAAATAAGAATCTTTTTAATATTTTACAGTTATGTTCCATCAGAATAAACGTTTATACGTGCTACGTTCGGTCATTGTTCAGAAAGAAAAAGAGATGTCTGTGTCTAAGCAGGAAGAACTGGCATGATGGTCAGCGAACCGCATCACCCTAAACCGGGGAGTCTAACCCTCGATGACCAAAGCTTCCTTGTTCAAGTTAATTGTTGTTTTTGCTTCGCGCCAATAATCGAGATGCGATCATACCTTCACCTCGAACATGTTGATTAATGTAGCCGTGAAATTTAATAGTCCGCGAGAAAGTGTTTCGCATGCTCGAGCCACGCCACTGTTACCGATCCTTTTATAATTACGTACACGTTTAGGAAATATCATGAAACATCCAGAGTAAAATGAATCGATAAAATCCGATCAGTTTAACAGAAACTTATTGTAACGACAAATTATACATTGCCAGATTTATTTAGATTTTTGTTTTGCCTTGCATTGTATAAATTATATATATAAATCATTGTTTAACCGTAAGAATAAAATTATAATCAATATTGTCATCGTGACTATTAATCATAACGTTAATAATAGCATAATTGCTAGTTCTCTTCAAACTGAATGTCATGATTAGAAACGAATGAATTTGCGAGACAAACTGCACACATCATCCCGTTATCATTACAGACTGGAAAATTTTTTACAGTCTGATGCAAATTGATACGGTCTTTCAAGTTAAGTAGTATGTGAAACGTATGTATAATGGATAATTCCGATTTGTGTCTCGTTCGAGTATCCTCTGTTATTAATTAATAGTTACGATTGTAGAAATATTAACTGGAATATAATTGCCGTTTAAAATATTTCAATGTTTATTGTTCAACATCGGACCGAAAAATTAATTCCAAATACTTTATGCACGATAATAGGAATAATGATATTTAGAAAAAATTATTTTTTATCATATTTACAATTAATTGGCATTATATAGATCTTGGTTAATGACTTATTAACATTTTCAATGATGTTTCTCGTCAATAATTTTATCTTTCTTTCATTAGGTAATTGTCTTGGTTCTTCTCCAACGGAGACGGATGATATTCGTTACCTATAATAAGTTATTAAATATTTATGCCTGAAACATACATTGTAAATATACGTATTACTAGCAAATGAAATTTTCTTCGGATGTATAGGTAGTTTTATTTATTTTAACGAATGTATAGTTTCTTTCATTTTCTCTTCATAATTTTGACAAGGAGCAAAATTTAGAAATTCTTCGCTGGCAGCGTTGCAGGTACTTTTAATAAAAAGTATTTTTCAATCGGAAGCAGTGTAAGCGTCGTGCACTATCAATTCTCTAGACTTTCTAACGTTCTAGACCTGCTCTAAGCATTTGCCTCGTCCGTTCCAGATTCGAGGTATCAACTTGTCCACGCGATGCATCCAACGAATCAACATGTCCAAATCGAATTTTCGTCACGGCTGTTTGCTAGGAGGGTCCTGTCATCGTCATCCTCTCGAGGCTTGGCGATGTCCCATCAAAAGTTGGCCTGAATACCGGAGGAGTACGTAAGTGCAGAGGACGAACAACAGTCAGTCGCACAAGTCAGCCTCGTTCTCGATGGCAACCAGCACATCGGTCGTTACCTGGCTTGGAGAGGTGGTAGAGAAGAGTAGCAAGTGGGGAACTGAACACCTGGACGACTTCCTGCCAGGGAGTAAGCACCTCAGTCTTCAGGAAAGATTGTTTCACGTCGGTCGTTTCGAGTCCACGATATCTTAGAAAGTTACCCACCACCAAAGAGAGCACGTATCTTTACGTTGGAAGGAAGAGAAAGAAAGGAAAAAAAAAGGGAAGAGAGGGAAAAAATCTCGCGTCTCGTCTGAAGCAGTTGTACTCTTTAAGCTAGCAAGGTTTACAGTTCTTCCGGTTTTCAGTCGGCGTTTAACCGGAAATGATCGCGAAATGATGTCGCGGTACATTCGGTGAACTCGCGGATTCGAGTGTGCCCCTTCTTTGCTGGATTAACAACAAGATTGAGGGTCGAAACAGATCCTTCGTTAATCGTTGCCGCGGTGAGACGATTGTCAGCTGATCTTTGGAGTCAAAGTTGATTGAAAGAAGATCACAAAGCATGGAGAGAACAGCTGTGGCTCTTTTGATCGTCGTTGGCTTGGCTACGAAAGGTTTGTTTTTTGTCATTTAGTTTCATTTTGTGATTTTTCTTGGTTTTATGACTAAAAAGATTATCACAGTATTTATATACAGGGTGTTCCATTTGAAATGTCCCTACTAAGCTATTCGTTATAGAAAAAAATGTTTCAAGTAAAATTTATTTTATTTCAAAGGGGACATCTTATGATAGCCACAAATCTTATATCTTATGGATATGCCTCTGAATATCAAGGTAAAAACTTTCGTTTTTTAAAAATAGAATTATGTATTTTTATTCAGACGGATGTATAATGTATTCCATAACAAATTCATCGACTTAAATATATTATTCTGGTGTTCCATGGTGTTCCAATTCATTCAAGGTCATTTAAAATGACCTGCCGTTCAAAACTTACATTCATTAAACGTTCAGAAATTATATTTTATCTTTGATTTACTCTGCTTCTGGAAAACAGTTACATCTTGTCTAACTCTTTTCAACGACTTCACATGAGTTGGATATCGGCGCCTAGAAAATCTTATCGCCAGGAACACTAATTCCTTCGAAGAGATTATAAAAGAAACAGAAGTGACGAGAATTTATATTATTAGCGTAACTTCGAGTCATGTTTGATTAAATCAATAAAATAGTCTCAAGAATGAAATCTTGCTGTATTTAATGAAGATAAATTTTGAACGGGAAATTTTAAATGACCTTGAATAACCTTGGAATATCAACATATTTAGGTCAATGAATTCGTTATACATTCATCTGAATTAAAGTATACAGTTCTATTTAAAAAAACGAAGGCTGAAATCTCAGAATTTCATAGCCATATGAATTTTCGATGAAGAAGACAGACTTTAATAGAAGAGACTCCAAGATAAGATAGTATTAAATTGGTATTGTACTATACTATGCAACACATCACATCATTTTAATGGAGATTAATCTCGAATAACTTTAATTTAAATCACTTGAGTGAGTGATGTTATAAAGAAGAATAAAGGAAAGTATCGTTCCATATGTATAATACTTGTACGCAATCCTAATATTTTACCCAACATCGTGGTAAAGGACAAGTTTACTTTAGAGTTCACATTACGAAAGAACGTTTAGGAAATCTCTCGTTTCTCTATCTTAAAGAGAGCATCTTCTAATTAAGAATATAGGAAATTCACGAGTATTTTAACAAACAAAGCCATTCTTTCTAGAAGATTAAAATCTGCAGAGAATACAATATAATTTTTTATCGTGATAGAATTAAGAAACAAAATGCAGATTTCCTTTCAAGTGTTACGTAATTAAACGAAACTTTAACAAATCGTGATAAAAATATATTATTCTGCGTTTATCCTCTTGCATTTATTTCTTAACAACGATATGTCTGACAGTTCTTATAGTAACAAATCTTTAGCGTAATTATTTAATAATTTTAACGTATCTGTCTATATAATATAACATATTCCAAAGTCTATTTAAATGTCAAGATTGAAATTCTTAATTATCTGTTATTTATTATGATCACTGTACTAATTATGATCATTATACCAACATCATCATTTATATTAAATTTATTCATTTACTGTATCTCAAATAGATGTGTGGAAATATAAAAAGGTTTTCATTTATCGCGTTTCTTCGATGAATAACTTCTTGATGATGAAACCGGATATAAGCTTTTCATGGAAATACATCAATATCTTGGAAGGGCAAGTAATTCTTCAGTGTCGATTTGACCGGCTGCGAGGCTAGCAAACTCATTTTCCCAACTGGACGCATCTATTCTTTACCGTGTAAATCCATTTCTGTTGCGTAAAGCGATAAAATTATACGCATGTTGACTCTCTGCTTATACTTTTTGCATTTAATGGCAAGTGCTGACAAAGATTCTTGTTTTTCACATATGTATGTACCTGTTTGTTGCCATCCTATGAATACTCTGTGATTTTACTATGGATTTAACAATAGGATGGTAAGAAAGGAATTTGAATTTTTAAGATAATGAACAAATGAGGGATTAATATTTTCCTATACCTGCAAGGATTTTAATTGAAATTAATAGATTATCAATAGAAATCTCTTAAAGAATGGATAAATCCTATATAGTATACAACAAGAATTTACTAACAATACGATCTCAATATGCAATATTATAGAGAAAGGATTTGCAGGACTTTATGAAAAAAATCTCAGTGTACAGAAAAAACTTCGATGCACACAGAGAAAGGATTTTCAGATACTCTCAAGTCGGCTCGTGTTATGCGACCAAACTGTTTTGCAAGGCGTTCATTGCGTCCTATTAGAAATGTTGTCGTAGATCTCCACGATTAACCCACCTACGTTGTGTGTGAAAAGCGATTCATAAAAGTGGCTTTTCTACGTTTAACGATCGCAATCAAACTTCTCATAGTAAAGTGACGGTTTGCCCGTATTTCCCACGTTTCATCGGGGGAGCCACACACTTTTCTGTTACGCAGCGTTTCCAACTACTTCCTGAACACTGGTGTTCCCAACTAATTACATTCTTCCGTTCCGATCGCTACTCAGTCGTGTCAATCTTCCCCTCGTTTCTTTTTCCGCGGCTCTTTCATTTCCTTTATCTCTTGTCTTTCATTCTTCCTTCACGAGCTTTCCTTCGAACGATCCGATCGATCGAACGATTATCCCTGTTGGTGGTGTCTGATTCACATAGGTATTAAATTCTTATCGCGAATACAATAGCCTTGCTTGTCTCCTTTTTCTTATCGTCTTACGATACATCCACTGTTGACGAGGGGTATAATTAAATCTTAGTGAAAGCATACATTATCGTGATCCGAGATCCAGAAAGGCCGTGGCGAAATAATAATTTCGGTTTTCGCAACTGCGTAACTGTGATAAGAAATTAATCGAGTGCTTGCAAGATTACAGTACTAAATTCAACTTGACTTTTGTTATTACTCGAAATTAAAATTTCAGCGCTGTCCCATTTCTAGTGCGAGAAACGTATGAAAATGGAAATAGAATTTTTTATGATAATAATAGTTAGTTGAACTGGAGTGTCAGATATGGAAATTTTAATATTTGTAGAAATTTACGAAATTATAGAACTTTATAGTATTTACAGAATAAGTTTCTAAATTTATAACGAATTTATAACGAAAGAAATATCATACCTAGAATCTCATTACTCTCGTCTACATTTCTAAAGCAGACAAATTTTCACCGAGCTCATAGTCCAAATAATTATAGTTCCATAATTTATCGTCGTAAACATTAATGGATGATAACGCTGTCGTTTACGACCGGTAGGCAATTTCGCAAAGGGAACGTTCGCATTTTGGCGTCGACCTACTGACCAGCGACGTAGAAATCAGGAAGAGATCGGGAAACTGGTAGGGCTCGTGAAATGATCGAAAGCGACTGACACGTGCGTGTTACACATTCGCGTGTATTGTGCACGGCGTGTGCAACGTACGTCAGTTTCTACCTTGAAAACAAAAGGTCGACGTGTTTAATTAGCCTGGCTCAGTTCCTAATTTCCCACGATTCCGTGAAGTAACGGGAGACTCTGACGAACAAGGAAGGAAAAGAAGGCGGAGTTCGACCTTCCTCTTCTCACCTACTTTTGCCCTGATTATCCACTTTTCTTTGGACGTGGGCGAATCGTCGAAACCACGTGTTGCGTTACGAATATCCAGTTAGAAAGACGTTCACGACCGGCTGATTCACATTGGCCCGCACGTTTCTCTTTCTGTGAGAACTACATCACTGGATTTGGATAGAAATTTGTATTTTTCACAAACGCAGCTGATAGAATAGAATTCAATTCAGAAGAGGCTCAGCGATCATGTTTTTCAATTTCACATAGTTCTAGAATCTAGATGGAACAATTAGTATTAGCAGTGAGAAGAATATTAAGCGAATCGTTTGGAACTGCTTTTCACAGTTATAGTGTTGAAAAATAAAATTTGACAATGTAAATTGATAGCAAAAAAATAGTAGATGAAATAGTAACTTAACGTATATTGTATGTAGTTGATCCATAATGAAGCAGAAATATGTTTCACTCATTAAATATTATAACCAGTATTATATTTCGTACTATAATTTTGCATTCTAGATTTGCATCTTTAAATATGTATAAAAATTTGCACCTTTATTACATTTAACATACAATTTCTTCATAATCTGATGTTCAAATAATAGTCCTTAAAAATTGTATTGTATTGTAATAATTTCCTAACAATTTTGTCAGATTATTTCTCAGGCTTATCAGGACTCTGTTTCTCTGTAAGTGTCCAGTACTTCTACTGTATAGTATATTCTCCAATTAGGATTTGGATTTAATTTAATTAACAGGTTTAATTTGTATATAGTGTGTAGTTTTTCTTTATGTTTTCGACACGGATATTTTTTGACAGTATGCTCTAAATTAATATAGTTCAGTAGGTTTATGACTTCGTATAATCAGATGAATGTTAGAATAAAGTGATTTACTTTAACCAGTTTAACCAGTTTATGAATAGCAATAAGAAAAAGGTGTATGTTGCTAATATTGGAACTACCAAATCAATTATCAAAGTGACAAATTTCAGTTTTCTGCTTTTTGCAATTATCAAGGATGTGTGGGTACTTTTCACAATATTAAGATTAATTTTTAATGAAGTTGAAATATAATTACTGTGTTCCTATTTTATTTTCAACATTTAATTATAAGCTATACATTAGGCGATAGTTACTTGTCAGTGTTAGATGTGAGAAATCATTAAGGTTTAGCTTCCTAGACTTTCAGCTACAGGAAAATGAATTAGGTATCTATTGTCGAAACTTTGTTAATTCTTAATTATGATAATATATTTGGATTGTAGGTGAGGTACAATTAGGTTACTTAATTTTAGAATTACTTAAAAATTATATTCCTATTCAATTTAAATAATTGGACGATATTGAATAAGATTTTAAGAAAATAATTCTAATTATATTTCCATTTATCGAAACAGTTCGATCAATATTATTTTAAGTTAGTATTTTGTTGTTTTTACATATTTCAGTTAGATCATTTAAACTTCTCTCATACTTCGCTGTTTCAGGGTCAAAAGTTGATAAGATTTATAGGTTGTGCGAATGATCTTTGACTTACGGTAGAAATCTGACAACGGAATGCACTTGCCTCGATCGATAGTCGATAAAATTGCTATGATAATCACTACTAAAAGATAACGGTTGAAATAGCGGTGACCTGATATTCGCGCCGGAATAACTTTTACCCTTTCCATGCAATTGTAACTCGCTGTGTCCACTCTACTGACCTACATATATCCCGCGCGCACGCGAAACAAGTAGACTCGGTGCAAGTAGTAATGAAATTCTAATTAATCGTATGTAAAAACGAAAGTTCTAATTATAACACGCTTTTGGTTCTCAGAAAAATGCTCCAGATAGTCTGTTTCATCCAAATAAATAAAAGATGTTCCCAAACTACGAGCGAAGATTTATTGTAGTTGCACATTACACATTGAAATGAAAAATATATTTAATTTTACACAGAGTTACCTGTATTTTTCGAAATTTAAAACCATCAAGAACTTTGAGAATGATCTAATAATGTTGATCTAATGATGTTGTAATAACGTGATATATCTAGTAGAATCAAGGCTAAGCTTGAGGCAACCCGGTTTCTAACCGATTACTATCAAAGTCCAATTAAATTGCAAACGTCTGTCATTAGACGATGTTACGGCAAGAAACAGAAATAAATACATTGTGCGTCGATCGATTGTATTTCGTACGGATGTGTTGCCGCGAATCTTTGGAAACACGGCAAGAGATATCCTTCACGCATAATTGTGCCAACTTTCATCGAGCCGGCGCGCAACCTGTGCACAACCTGCGCGGATGAGTATAATTGAGATTCTTACCAGGCTGCCTTTACCATCTTTGGCTCCTTAATTAAAATTGCTTTCGCGAAATGATTCCTGCTTTTATTCAATTCTTGCTACAAGCCGTGTCGTAAATATTGTATTTATTATGCATGAACTTCAATTATGTGATACAGCGAATGATCGTATATAATTTTAACATTACGCGTTATCGTCGTTGGAAATGGTGAAAAAGGTGTACAATCTTGCTATTGTAATTGTGCTTTGCAAGAATGATTTATCGTATTTTACTTTATCTTGATAGATGAACAATACTAGATACCTTAAATATTTCATCGTGTCTTGGTAACTGAAACGAATTTTAACAATCAAGAGTGTGATAAATTTCATTAATAATATAAAAAAGATCAGTATGTACATCAAATCCAATTTTCAATTAGTATTTCACTTGCGTCGCGATTGAATGACTTCCGTTTTTGCTTCTGTACGTATCGAGCGACTAAATCACGGCATATCTAATTACAAAACAAATATCGGCGGAGTGAAAGAGCAGCAAGAAGAAAGCCACGTATCGTGCGGTTCTTCATCCAGAGGTTCAGTGTAAGTTTAGGTTCTGCCCCGGTTTGCGGCTTAACAATTACGATGATACGAGGCAGCAACCTACATTAAGCGGATGCAACGAACCGTCAGCTCAGCTACAGAAGAAACTTTTGCGGAAAACAAGCTGCTCGATAATCTTCGGCAAGCATACGCAGACGTTTGCGCGGAAAGAGGTCGCTTGTTCTCTCTTCAGCGCACTGAAAATATCGTACGCGTACATGTATGGAAGTAACAATCGCGATTGAATCTTTACATAAATAAATCTGCTGCTTATGAATAATTTTTGACATTGAGCTTGTGAATTAAAAATATTGATGGACTTTATCTTTGATATTAAAATTCTAGTAAAAATATTATATAGAAGAAGAACGTGGTACATTTTGAACTGAATATTTATCGAGAATTTGAAGAAAAGTAGTTCTTGACTATAATCTGATTATTACTAGGCTTTTATTAATTAAATATCAACAGTGTTTTCGCATCTGAAAATTTTTAACTAAATTTTAACATTTTTAATGTGTCATTTGATACATTGGAAAAGTTACATTGTATTATATGCTGACGTCGTTGCTTATATTACTATAATATTGCTCATATTAGCAAACAGCGATTGCATCAGTGCTTGATTCTTCGTATCCAGTTACGGTTTCACTTTTGTCTTCTTTGTTTGCCCATTCAGGGCAGATGTTTGAACGATGGAAAGCACACGCGGCGAAATAGCGTTTTGATACTTTGGTCACTCGGAATAGGGCAGGAAGAGCAGCAAACTGGCTGATAAATATGTAAATCGCGTAGCACGAACCGTTATGTAGCCATCATTTCTGTGTCTACATTCGGAACTCTTCGGTTAGTTATTTCTTGAGATGTCTCGTTTCGATAGCTGCGATAACTAATTACAAATATCTTCTTATTTTGGGGGAATAAAATCTAATGAACATTTATATACTCTCTGTCTTTTGTAAACATGGAACTTTCACGTCAGGGATAGTTCATATTCTAATCCGTGTTACTTTGAATTACTGGATTGTTGATGAAAAGGTTCATAATAAAATTTAAGAAAAATTTAAAATTGATACATCTTCATATTTAACATTTGTATATTACTTTAATATATGTATATATGTATGTATATAATGTATATAATTTTTAACATATGTGCATTAATTTAACATATATATGTATATTATTGTATATAGAGATATTTCTATCTTAGAAATTAGAAATAGAAATATAGAATCTTATTACATACTGTTTTTATAGAGCTTTTAACTACTTAATTAGGCCATTTTATATTTAATAAACAGCTTTAAGATGTTTTTCTGAGAAAGTATTTTTGTACAATATATTTAGACGAATTATTTGTCAAAAATTTAGCGACGATTTTAATTTGGAATGTTTAAAGATGTATGAATTTTTTTTAGATATTCTAAAGACTATTATTTACTGAGAAACATGTCGCTAACAAATCCATTTTCACAATGACAAAGTCGCGATTTTTAACAAATCTACGTCGAAAATTTATTGTATTAACACTTCCGTTATCTTTTGTCAGAGATGTATGGCACCGTAATCGCGCGCGTGCCCATTGTGTTCTAAATTGAGTCCTACAAGTTAATATATTTACAGTTAACAGTTATTAAGATCTGCCAGGAACCGTTATCGATAAATTTCAGGCCCATTTCATTTTCTTTTTGCAGCTGACAATCGACATCCTGCAATAAACCTAAATACCAAAGTTCTACTACAAACCACTTTCGAATGCTTCAATCTACATATTCCATTTTCTTGCAGCCTTTCTTTTGTCTTTGATTTAATACTGACTTTCTCACGAAAGAAAATTCAATGAACTTTATTAGAATATTAGATTATGTTGAAAGTTACTCTGGTTTTAAGTTAGTCTGCATTGGTATATTTCTATTTAGAATAATTTTCTATGTAAGAAGAATTTCTTCATGAAAATCAAGTTATTATGAATGTAATAAAAGTAGCAGTTCAAAACATCTATCAAGTTTAGTTTAGTACAAATGTTCTCGTGGTTAAACATTTCCATTTGATTTTAAAATTCCACGCAAATTACAAAATTATTAAAATTCTGAATTAAAAATATCTACCAATTTTTGCGAGAGATATTTTCATATTTAAACAGATTTTCCTTGATTTCAAAATTCTAATTCTATTTTCAATTCTTCGTAATTTTAATCTCTGCGTTCCAAGCACCGTATCGAATCAAATGAAATTCCTACGACTTGAAAAAAACGTTCGAAGCTGTGAATTCTCGAAGCTCGCGAAGAAAAAGGCAGCAACAGCGTGAAAGAGAGAATGGGCCAGTAATCGTTCGGTTTCTGCGTACAAAGCGAACAATGGATTCGCGCGCGTGGAATGCAAATCGCGTTAGAAAGCAACTTGGAGCCTCTCCGATCCGATAGCCAGAACGACGACAAAAAAAAGAAAAGAATCGACGAACGTTGGCGACGTTGTCGGAGAAAAATTGTCGGCGTTACGCAAACGGACGAGGTGAAATTTCGCGGGGGCCTCTCGATTTTCATGCTCGACGTTCCCTCTTTGTCCGTTCGATTTACACATATGCGTGCACGTATGTACTGTGTTGTGTGTACGTACACGTTGGCACAGCCGATGACTTCCTAGGTGATTGCGCGAAAGCCGCAGGATGTGAGCTGCTTGCATTATCGTTTCCGTTACGGGTCCGTGGCGTTTTCTTCTGCTTATCTACGCCCACGAGCAGCCGGTAGTTACCAAAGATTATTGATTTAACGGCTCGTGATGCCCGCGATACAATCTGCTCCCTGGACTGGCAATCGGTTCACGGTTACGATACACTGTTTCAACCCTTTTTCCTTTCTCGGTCCTATGGTTTCAAAATGAACACTACTTTATGGTTCTTTTTTCTGCTGATCTCTCTTTGAGAACCAATGTGTGTGAAATCACACAATCAGTGGAAATTTCAATATGTATTTGAACAATTGAGGACGTTTCTAGAAAAAGTTCCTACAACTTTTAACTTGTTATGTATCTAAAAATATTCCCCCAAAATTTTGTCTCAATATTCCACGTAATCAAACGATAGCTATATTTGGAAAAAGTAAAATTAAAATTAAAAATTCTGACTTTAGTGATTTACTCAATTCGTCGTTTTAATTTGTTCCTCAAGGTATTGCGCGGAGTAACAGATTTCCGCGCGCAAAACCACAGGAACGTATGTAGCGCATTTTGCGTATTACGAAATTCTTCTTACGAAAACCTTCTTCCTTTTGTTTTTAAAATTGATATATCTTTAGAAGAAGCATCTTTTGGCCAATTTAGTAATTTCCTTTTAATTTTGGAATTACGAATATTTTAATACAAATATAACAATTATTATTAGTGTTTATTTACAAAATTAAAAACAAATAATAGGTGCATTTTTCGATTTTTATATCCTGAATCGCAAAGAATTAATTGAATCTATGATAAATCTTATTCGAGATAATAATGCGAGATTAAATAACGAATTGATTAAATAACGGGTCGCGCTCGACAAACTGTTGGAATCCAACGGTACCGGTTGAGGGTTAATAAAAATAATAGAAGAAAATCATGCAACAGAACAATACAAAATGAAATGAGAGAAACAGACATGTTCACACGAGTTACATTAAAATCGTCGTAATTGATCCATTATGTATGAAATAGTCGATTACGGGGGTAATTTCAGGAGAGGTAGTTGAGAGGGAACACCTTGGCCCGATTCAATTTCATTCGCCTTCCCATACAGTTAGTTTTTCCCTATCTCTCGAAGAATTCTTCATTTCTTCTTTGAAAGACGTGCGGTGATGTCTATATTGCTCAGGAAGGATCAAATTGCTTTCTAATTCCGTGCAAATTCTATTCAAATTTAATTGTATTGTAGCTGTTATAATATGTAAAGGATCAAGAATCTGCATTATACAAAAGTATAATCTGTATTTTATTTCTTATATGTTTCACAAATTATAGAGAAACTTGCGATGAAACGTCAATCACATCAAATTTTTAAGTTGAATCAACTTTAGTCTTTTGATCTTAATTCTAAATTTAATACCAAATGATAATAATTTTTTTTAATTGTTTGATCAGTATAAGAATTCGTACTTGGAAAAAAGTACAAATCGCTGCGTATATGGATTTCTATGTTTCCTGCTTCAAAAATATCTCCGATATAACTAATTTATCGACTAAACTTGAAAATTCGTCGTGCTATAGCCAAATTTCAAAATCGAACCGACCAAAAACAATTTTTTTCGGTCACTTTTTGCGCAAACATCTACCAACGAGCGACGTTAAATTTCAATGTAAAAAGAGAGCACGGACAATGATCGCACTTCGTTCTTTCGTGACTAATTACGCACAAATAATGCAACGTTTTATTGCTCGCTTGGTAATCAGTGTAAAGCACTTACGTGATGGGCATCGACGGGCAATTGTGGCTGCTGGCCTCCGCTGGTGAGACATGCAACTCACGTCATCACGCACGAGCTGCATTAAAGTCGTTGCAAAGCGGGACGTTGCCTCATCCGAGCGTTGGAGTTTTCAATCTGATGATTTCAATGGCCGGCGAGAGCCTCGCCACCTCCGTGAACGCGAATAAACATTCAGCACTCGCCGCGATTCAGTCTTCCCCGTTTTTTTTTCTTTTTTGCCTTTCCTCCGTCTATCGTTCGCTTTGCGCAATTGGAATCGGCGATCGATCGAAACTACTATGGTTGCTCGATGTATCATCAGATAGAAGCTTTTTTCATCTTTGGTTCGATGGTGAAAAATTTTACAATAATTGGGGGGTTCCCAAAGTTCCACTAAAAAGTACCAACTCTACCTTGCAGCTTATTGTGATAATTAATGTGTATTGTATAGTAATTAACATATAATGTCATTATTATTAGTTATACCTAGATGTTTAGCACATTATGTCCTGATAAATATTGTCAGTTACTTGATAACGATTGTGTCTTTGTATCGAATTGCAGGCTGCAACGGTGCCGGATGCGGTTATCCCGGAGCTCCCGCGCACAGTAGCGTTCGGTTCACAGGACCAGACACCGAAGACGTTATAGATGAGGAGGATGCTCTTCTAAAGGACACGATATTCCCGGAGGGCACAGTGGCCACGTATTCTTGCGAACGAGGCTTTGAACTCCTTGGACCTGCGCGCAGACAGTGTCAGATTGACGGCTCTTGGACACCAGAAGGAGTTCCATTTTGCGGTGAGACTTCGTATCCCTTAAAAATTACTGTAAATCGCCTGTAAAGTCCAGATTTGACTTCAATTCTCTTCCCAAAACTTTGATATCAGGGAATATCAGAGACGATCATTTCTGTGACGAATCTCGTAACCTCGAATTTATTTAACACGAAGAATAATTAAACGTGATAAATGACAATAACAGGCAGCATTAAAATTCACAAAAGCATGAAAGTGCTTTAATTTTATTAAAAGTTAAAAAATCGGAAATGTCGTTCTTCTCTCTCCTTTTTGTTCTTTCATATTCTTCGAATTGATATTTTTTTACGAGTGGTTTCAGTATCTCGTATTGAATAAATTTTACGAGTCTTTGTTCGTTTGAGTATGTTGGTGACTTTTATTTCTTTTCTCTCAATTCTTACTACTTGAAACGTAGGTGGGTCGTAAAGTATTCGATGATTTGAATAAAAATGCAAAGAGAATATTGCGTGTTAAACACACAAATGAAATTGCGTGAATGAAATTGCATTGGGAAAAGAATTCTTGGAGGAGTCGCCGAGATACTAGGTATTTAAAGGAGAGACAAATACGTTCGCGGATGTGGGCTTAAGAGAAAGTTTAACGTTCCGAGGAAACTTACGCGCACTTCCGGTCACGCCTCTATAAAATACTTTACCGAACTGCTATTTATGAAACATGAAATCATCTGAAAGTGATAATAATTATTTTTAACTTTAACTTCAATCGAGTTTTAAAATTGAAATTGTTTCTGAGAAAATAATGACATCACTTTAACGCACATGAATATAGAAGTTTATCATTCTCGAACATGATACAAATTAAATTCGATTTCTAATATAACATTATAAAAATTTAGAAAAATTTTGGACTCATTTTTTTTTCTTAATGAAAGTAATAATTTGTACATCACTAATAATTTCTAAATATTCTAAATAAAAAAATATTATTTTTACTCTAAATCTAAAATAGAAATCTGAGACAATTGTACAATAATCCAAAAATTTCCAGCATTTATATAAAAATAATTCTTGCAAGAATCTCGAATACTTGCAAAGAAAACCTAAGAACTCTGTCTATCTCTTCTGTGCAAAATTTTGGGAGGCAAGTGGCCTGATTCAGGGTGTCCTTGACCGAGGAGACGCCGATAGAAGAAATGCCAAAGATAGTGGGGGCATTACACCGTTAAGAGAGTCTGAACCTGTTACCTCCTAAGAACGCTCGCGGCCTTCTCAACTTGGCGCGCATTCCTGACATAGGTTCACCATTTCGTCCTTCCTCGGTCCACCTCGAATTTACTTCCTTCTTCTGGCATTCCAATCTTCCCTGAATACTTCTCACGGTAAAAGGTCGTCGAAGAAATTTGAAACATGAATAACTACGACAGGTAGATCGCTACTTAGGAGAACAGAATTGCGTTCCTGAATAACATAGATTAAACGTGGGGAATGTTTAAACAGAAGCTGCAAAGATACATAGTTCCTTTAGCGCTGAAATGTTTGTAGTACATTGGCTATCTGAGTAGATGATTAGATAATTTTCTGTAGAAAATACGCAAAGGATTTTCAAATTAAAGTGATTCCTAAAGTAGGGTGATTTTTGGTATTCTTCTTATTTAGGATAGTAATTTAAAGAGATTAATAACTTTTTCAGAGAAAATGTATTTAACAAATAATTATCATTCGTACTGTTGAGGATCACGTAACTGAGTGACATCACTGCTTTACCAGTAGAATGTTAAATATTTAAACTAGAGGTTACATCGACGTTCTAGTATTAGTATTTTCCTTTCTTCCGACAGTTCCTTTAGTGAATAATTGCTATACTAGATCCTTAATATTCATTTTACTATATAATAGTAATAGTAATTAATATATAATAATAATAGTAACCTTAATATACTTTAATATGTTAAATAGATAGCTATTTGAAGTTAAAGAAAAGATATAGGGATTAAAAGTAAAAGGCATTCACGATTTATCTACGGTATAGCTAATCGAGGAAAGCAAACGAGCACCGTGAAAGATTTAGATCTAGGTCGTTATGGCACGAATTAGAAGTACGTGATTCCGATATGCTTCAATGATCACAAGGACTGTCCTTTAGCGGATTTTTACAAAAGACGCAAGAACATTACAATTATCGAATGGCCGTTTGAAACGACTAAAATGTAAATAGCACTTAATTATAGTTTACGCGCGACAAGTTGGATAAGTATCTATTAAACCAATCGGCTATAAATTATCATTAGATTAGCGCAAATAAATTAGAAATTTCTAAAGCGGGAATAGTCAATAAAGTGTCGCTACACGTATAAGCAAAGCGTGTTGTGTCTGTGTCTGGTGGAAAGTAGTTCTGTTGCTAAACTTCAACTTACGTCTGTTGGAGAAATGTGCCAATCTTTCAAATTGTTCGTATTGCAAATATCGTATTTGATATTTAGAAGGAACAGCAATGTCTATTAAGCATCTGGTGCACACGAGGAAAATCTTCGAAATGGAACAGGTTTCTGTCATTGACTTGAAGATTTGTAGTTTAACAGATTTTTATCTCTGATATCTTTTAAACTCTTTCGCTTAAGACGAAAATTTAAGAGTAATCTCGTTTAAGAGAAAATCAGAGACAGATTATTATATTTTTATTTGAAATTGGATCAAGTTTAAATTTATCTTATTGCTTGATAACTATCGGTATTAATGGAATGTTAGAAATCTTTCGTGAAAGGATGGCGTTTACAAGCGGAAACATCGAAGAATATTGATTGCATAGGCCTCGATTCTGGAAGCTTCAAGGATTTCACACGATCAGACTGGCCTCCATTTTCAATTATATATGTATATATATACGTGTTTTGCCATTTCTCGTTTCATACATGCGTAACACTTTTGATTAATGTCAGTTTAATCGATCGATCAGGTAATTCCAACTTAAAATAAACTACAAAGTTGAGAAATAGAAAAAAAAGGAAGTATCTTTAAATTTCTCACAAATGTGTAAAAATTTCCATCGTTTTATCAGTCAGACAATAATTGGACGAAAATAATGATTAATTAGATATTGGTGTCAAATTGGCGTTAAATTTTTCAAATTCATTAGAAGGTGTTTCAACAGCTTGGGAGAAAACGTACTACTTTGGTGATCTCAGTCAGCAGACCTGAACAGCCAATGAAGCGATAGTTAAAACTTATTCGCTGCCTTAACACTGATCGTAAAAATTGGAGCATGAAGATTTTCAATTTTTCAACTTCATTTATTTCGAAAGCTTTAGCTGGCTTTAGAAAAATTTACATCATTTTCACACTTCTTATGAAATTAAAAATATTTTTTTCATTCCAACTATCTTTCAGTCAGTTCATTAAAATATTAAGAGTCAGGAAAGATTTTCCATATGTAATCAAAAATATAACAGCCCTTTAACAATGAAAAATATAAAACTCTTTTGATAATGAATTAATTAATGGGCTTTTGAAAATTAAAATTGTCTTTGAACCTGACAGATTATTTTCATTCTTAATTATCTCTCAATCACCAAATAACATTAAAATCAGAAAATCAACGAAAATAAATTTTTCTCCATACGTAACCACAAACGTAGATCTCTTGCATACTGAACTAGTTAATTTAACAATGATATAACTTATGAGTAGGACTCGTAACAGTATCAAACAACCATTCCTATTTGTGACAAACAAACCATGTATTATACGTAATCTCCATTTTTCTTTTTTTTTAAAGAAATGTATAGTTGAATCACTGGTTAATTTGATACGGCCCCGTTTCCATCGTAAATAAACGATAAAACGAATTCGCAATCTCAGCGGGAAATTGCTCAGGTTAGAATTTGAACTGCAGTTTCTCGTAATTTTCTGCCAACCGCGGATTGCCACTTACGCACTTATGCGTGAACTTGACTTTTCGAAGGTAAACTTCTGCGCCGTTCACCGCCAACTGGATACGTAATCGCGCTTATACCGTAATTTTAACTGACTGTGAAGAAAAGGAAGCACTTTAAATACGTTCGAGCCTACGAATAGTTTTAAAAGATTAGTTTTGCGCGGCAATTTTCAACATTACAAGATTAATTTAAGCTCGATTTGGTAAATAGTTTCCAAAGCAAAAATTTCAAAGTGCAGATTATTGTCATAAGGATCGTAAGAATTGTAATAATGAATCGAATGTGAGAATTACGTATGAAAAATAGACAAAGATACCATGCTTTAAATACATTCGAGCCACATAATAGTTTCTACTAATTGAGTAATAATTCTGCAAGATAAGAATTTATTTCCAATATTATAAAATTGTTTCTTTCGCAAAATTCTTGCAAAGACATTCAAGTTTCTACCAGTTGAAAGATTTTAATTTTATTTTTGTTTCGTAATTCCCAACATTGTAAAATTAATTTTGCAGTGTAAAGTCTCTTACAACTGAAACTAAAACGACTCGATTCAACGAATAATTTCTCAGACAAAAATCCCAGAGTGCAAAACTTGTTATTACGAGAATGGGCAAGAATTGCATATTCAAAACATCCCAAGCAAATTCGAAAGCAACGAAACGATTTTAATATAATTCTAGTAATATTTCAAAGAAATCTTCTGCGAGTTGTATGGTAATCGTCTCTGCAAAACGCGTTCCAACGAAGCTAATGCACTGACGAGGCGCTGTTTCGTTTCTAGTTATCAAGTAAAATCGCGTTTTTTGCATCTCCAGTCACACTGTGTAATTTTTACGCCAACTTTCACTTGTTTTCTTTCAATCTTTCCATCCGTAAAGGTACTAATCATCGTCTTTAAAGCTTCGTTTTTAAAATGACGAAAGTTAAATGCCGTTAATCTTCCGTTTGTGTTTTCGACAATTTTTTTTCTCTTCCTTTACAGCTGGATCGTAAAATCACGTTAGCTGTATTTACGAGTGACACGAAACAGTCGTTCGATACTTTCTACGATTGAAAAAACGTTGATTTCTGTTGTTAAACGTGAGATGATAATTATTGAGGAATATGTGAAAAAATACGCATAAGCAGAAGTAATATTGGTTTTCGTATTGTCGGTTCTTGCACATTTCATTCAATCAAATATTCTCCCATCAATCAGTGTCAATCAAAACGTGACATTAATAAACTGGAAATGTAAAATCTGGCACGATCCATGTTTCACAGAAATAATTTGCAATGATTTATTTAACGTGCAGCTGATTTTCATTCGTGTCTCAGATTTTACTAATATATATTTTATATAAAAACTATTGAATGTACCAATAAGAGACGAATAATATTAAAAACGCAATGATGTAAAGAAGATGGTGATGGATTACTTTTTAATGCAATACATGCAAAATAAAAATATATAAATGTGATTTTAGGTTGATAAAATAAAAGATAATATTAAATTAAGAGTTAGTTTAGCAACATATTAATGATATTATATATTTTGTATGTATGTATAAAATGAAGTATTTGATCGTCTTAAGAAGTAAAGCATTAAATCATCTTAAAATACACGGCGTCATAGAGTCACGATTATCCTCGCTTTGATTATAATTTCACATGAGCGGATTTACGATTAACATTCATCATCTTCAATCCTATTTCGTGTATAGAACACGTTCACATCGTGCATATGCGTGACCACCAACAATCTGTGACGTGCTCAATAAAAACTGAATAATTACAATCAACCAATTATAGTTTAACTGCTTCAATGCTACTTGGCATCTAAATCGTTTATGTACAGAAACGTGATTCGTGTATAAAGTGATGTGGTGATAATTATTGGCCTGCGGATGTCCGTATAAGTTCAAACCTTCATGTAAGATACATAACATTTAATATAAAAAAAAAAAATAGTTTTGTGATATAAATTGTATACATGTATTTTCATGCATATTTTTGTATAGATACTAGATATTATTTTAAGAGTATTATTTAACTCATTTGAGCTCTCTCTGCTTTATAATTAATGAATTTTTTAGTATCATCAATTATACATGAAAGATGGTTCTTCACTTTCTTAGGCAGTTAATTACCTTTTAATTACATTGACTTGCATTTAATTACCTAGATCTGGTAATTCGTTAACGAAACAGTTAATTATCCGTGGTATTCTTGCCTTCTTGAACATGTCAAGAATGTTGGTTGTAATTTCGTTCTTTTTTGAAACTTCATCGGGTTATCTTTTTTTATATTTTTAGACTTTTTCAATTACACTACATTAAAAAGAAAAAAAAAACAGTAGGACTGCATTTTTTCCAAACTCCATGCATTTACAGTGAGAATAAAAATTTACTTGTTAAAATTACTCTGAAAGATTAGCTAGCATTACCGAAACCAAAAAGTAAAAATATATAAATAATTTTCTTCTATAGTCTTCGTTTATTTATAATTTACACCACATATCACGCACATTACCTAAAATTAAATAAACGAATCCCGCTAAACAAAGAAACAGGAAGATTCAAAAACGCTGGTGTATTCACGTCCAAGGAAGTGAATTTATAACAATAAATGTATTGCCACAGTCTCAAACACCTGAAAAGGCTCTCGATCGTTCTTTTTCGTTCCACGTCTCGCAGGTTCTGTACATACATACATAACTGACGTTGACTGAAACGTTGATCGTTTTGTTCGATCTAGCGTGTTTGAATAGCACGACAGCGGAGATGAAACCTTTCGCAATAATCCGTGTAAGAGGTAACTGTAAATTATATGACGTATCCACGCGTGTGGGAACGCGTGCGACGTGTAAGCTCAAAGGAATCGGTATGTGGGTTTAGGTCGATCGCGCGTACTGCGCGTAGCCTATCCGCGCCCGGATAGAATGTAGATTGACTTCGTGATCAAGTTGCTTTTTCAAAGTGGTTGCTCGAATGCTCCGAATGTTCGAATTCCTTGGCTTGACTATCGACACGCTACCCTGAATATTCACGATCATGTGCTCGATCTTGAATCATTCATCTATTGAATTTAAATACGGTCACTGGAACTTCTGTTAAGCATTGTTATATTTTGTTACACACTATTGTAAAGTGTATCGTCAAGCAAAGGAGATAGATAATTGTCTCTTTGTTTCATTTGGAAATTGGTACATAAGAAACAGACTAGTATTCGCAATGACTGAATTTAGAAAAGCGTTCAAGGAGAACCCTGTTCGTCTTTTTATAGTGCTTGCTCAGATGAAATTTCCTTTCTTGATTCCCTTCACGTGCAGAAATAATGATCTTGGATAAACTTACGAAACTTACCTTGTTTGATATGTCATCTCATAGTCAATTATATATATATTTTATTTTTAATTGTAATCTATTTTTGTTACTAAAAATGTCGTTGTTTAGGACAAAAATTTATGGTTTTCAAACGTGCATTGATTTATCTAAAATATAACTTAAAACAGTTATTAAATTATTACGGCTGATACAATTAGATTGTAACTCATAGATTTTTATTTGCAATATTAAAGAATTTAACAGTTAGAAGCACAGTCTGAAATTCACGGCTCACAGTATGTGCAAGGTAACGTTATAACAATGTTTCCTGATGTCGTCTGCACAATGCATTTGCTGTCTCATTCAAGAATCTTTCAATTGTTCTGCAAGCATATATTATAAGGTCGTGGTAACAGGTTGTACTTGTGAATCCGTAAAAATTTTATCACGAGACAATGAGTGAACAGTACTCAACGTCAAGACATTTATTTTTACCTTCTTTCTTACGAAAGAATTTTATAAATAAAGATATTCAACGACATTCGGTACTTAAATATTGCTTAACATGGAACTCAAATTATTAGAGAATTTTATTTTGAATATCAATGTTGAGATGTTTCTTTTCTTCTTAGTAATTCATTCAATTTTAGTAGGTCATTACTTTAATATTTTAATATATTTAAAATCATAGTCTTCTTCAATATGTTGAATATCATCAATTTAACATCCTTTTCTCTACACTCACTAAAAATTCCATTAAAGCGATTTCATTGCAACACTGGTTTCGACCATGACTTATTGTTGCTGATATCTGAATAAATTAGCGACGCCGATTTGTAAGGGTCGATTAGGATTAACCTTGATGGCCTGAAGCAAAACAGGCGTTAAAGTTTTTACAAAACAGTTACGATTTTTATTCACGTACTACAGTTATGATTTATACTATGGTATGTTAATTTGCTTACGTACGATGTATTAATTGTTTCATTAGAATTATTTTATTTCACATTGTGTATCTACTTTCTAGCAACTATTTAGTTTGATTTTAAAGCCCAAAACCTCTACTTTAATAGTTTAAGTTTGTTTTTTCCAATGATGTTTTTACACGAAAATCATTTCATATTTATTCTTGAAAATTGTAAAAATTCAAACGCATCTAAGAATATTGAAAAACTTTTTTCATAATTATATTCGCTATGGTTGTCGAGAAATTTTTATTGAAATTTTTTCTTTGTAATGAATCGTTCAAAACTTACTATACGACCTTTATTCCCGCAATTTTATTGAACTTTGAACATTAAACGACGAAATATTGAAGTTGTGTCATTTTTTTCGCCATTTTATTGGACTTTAAATATTAGAATTAAATTTAATTGTTAGAATTAAAATATAATTATTAGACTTATATTAGAATTAAAATATAAATATTAGAATCAAATTTAATTCTAATATTCAAAGTCCACTAAAATGGCGAAGAACTTCTGCAGCAAGTTTTAAAGGATCATTGTAAAGGCCAATTTTCAACATCGCGCTAGATTTAGTTATGAAAAAAAAAAAAAGAAATGTTTCAACGTTTCTAATTGAATTTGAATTTACGAATAATTTTACGAAATGAAAATTTAGTCATGACCGTCGTTGTATGTAATGAAATTGAGGAATTAATAAAGAATCAAGTTGACCAGTTTGGCTTCTGGCTGAAGAGGCTGAATTATAGAAATGATCGCCAACTTGCAAGAGTTAACCAGGATGACGAGTAGACACGCGGCAAAAGTGGCGATCTCGTTTCGACACCGCCGTGTGTGTGTGTGCGTGGAGAACTTACCAAGATCGAGGCAATGCCAGTTTTAGCGCCGATAAAATTCTCACGTTACGGTACAGTAAAACTACCGCAAGCCCGGTAACTTCTTTGCGAATGTGCACCGCTCGGTCTACACAAAAGTTTCCGAACAGCATCTGCGTGCCGGACGGCTGTTCACCCGTGCAATTTGCCTCGTGCCCGACCTTCTTTTTTATTCTAATGGGAATGGCAATGAGCCGTCGAGATTTTCTCACAACCTTGTCGCTTCCTCCCTCGCCCTTCGATAACAATGACGCGCGAGTTAATCATGGATTAAACCTTGTTCGGATTAATTGGCTTGGAGTTTGCGTTCACACGAGCGTCAAAGTTCGAGTTTAGAAAATTCAAAGTATCCTTGATCCAATATATACTGACAATCGAATTACATCATTGACTTTGCAATTGTAATTGATATGCAATAATAATTTAATTACACGTGTGTCTCTGATGGCCGGGAAAAGGAGTATTTAAGTCCACTTTCAAAAGACGATATATCATTTTACGTGCTTTCTTTATTTTCAAGAATTAAAATCTAATATATCTGATTTCACGTCACGGTTCGAACTCGAAAATGCTTTCCTACAAAACTGATAATTCTAGTTCGTCCATCAGAGATGAATTATTACTATTACATAAATTATTATATAAAAAATTATAAATTATATTATATATTATAAAAAATATTACATTTTAGATTATAATATTATATATTATATATTATATATTATAAAAAAAATTATATAAAAATTATTATTTAAAAAACGTTTATAATTTAATAATTACAGAGAACATTACATTCGACGGAACGTAATTAGAATTAGAAAAAAATCGACGATCAGATGAATTAGCGTAGTAGCGTAAATCATCATCTCTGATTTTAATTGCTGTTACCAGTAAATGGATTTAACCTGACAAATAAACGATCTAATCGCTGGATAATCGTCGATGGATTAAAGTCAAGTATAACCAGTTTTAAGACAGTTAACCAGAGCCTGTGATAACTATTCATGAGTTGGTGGTTAACGACATTTTGCACATCGTGAGCACGTGTCGCGAGTACCGCAAATGGGGCGAGGCAATGCGCGACGCACGGCTTCGAAGCAGTTCGTAACTATGAATGTAAGAAACCATGGAATGCGCAAGAAAAGATTAATCCGTACCCACTTCCTGTCGTGTGTCTTGTGGTTTGTTATTTTATCAGAAATTTTTCAGATAGATCTCCTTCAATCCTTTCTTTATGCTTTACATAAATTATTATGTACTCCAATTTGCAAGTCATTGACTAACTTGATGAATTTTAATATACAATCGTGGTTCTGTTTTTTTCTTCTATTATTGATAATTACTCTTTGTAAGAAAGAAAAATACTAACATACGATTCTCATCGGTTCTTCTGTGAAAATAAATTTGAAATAAGCCCTTCTATAAGTTGAATCGGCTTCTTCTATATTGATAAATTCTTTTTATGAAGAATCGCGATAACCCGCGTAAAGGAAGGATATATAATAATTATGTTATATTTTCTTTGCGAAAATGATTTTAATCTCAATTTTTATTTTTTATTGCAGTGCTAAATGTCGCTGGAGGTAAAGCACCCATGCAGTCGAGCAGCTCAGAGGGTGGAATTCCGCAACGAGCTGTCGATGGTAGCAGCGGACAAATTTATACTCCTCAAACCTGCACCCTTACAAGACCAGAACACAGGCCCTGGTGGTACGTGAACTTACTCGAGCCTTACATGGTGCAACTTGTGCGGCTTGACTTTGGTAAACCATGCTGTGGTGAGTAATATTATAATTATCTAACGTACAATACTATTGTAGTAATTAATGATTTCATAAAATAAATACTTGTCCATAATCTTTTTGAATTATTAATGTACTAGAAAAATTTTATGGTCATATGTAAACAATACAACAAAAATACAATAACAGAAAGAAATAGTAAAGACACAGATAAATGGACGCACGATGTTCAAAACACACGATTTTATGAAAATTTAATAAATTGAAAAATTATTCACGTACGACTGACCATCACGCACGTTTTCTCGTTTCACCTTTGAGTGAAATATTCTTGAAAGTTTTTTTTCTCTGAAAAAATGGAACGCGATTAAGAAATTCTAAAAAAATTTCACGTCAGGATTAAGAACGAATCACTGGTTGATGTAAGGTGATCAGAGGGCGTAAAGAGCTGATACTTGGCACGATCTAGTAGAGTTTAATCCTCTTAAGACGATGGAACGCCACTTTCGTTTCAGTGACGCGGTCTCCCGGAGACTTTCTATCGATAAATTGGCATCGCCAGCAATTACGGGCGTAATGATGGCGCTTTGCGAGCGAAAATTTTCGCGATCCGATACCCCGGAGGCGAGCGTAATAACGAACAAGGCAAGCATGAAATGCACCGTTAGCGTAAACGCCGCGCCGGATCGACACTTTCATTCATGGCCGCTGTAGATTTTATCTTTTACTACAATTACCAGGCTATTGTACCTCGCTTCGGACGTGATTATCGATCACATCCTTAAATTGAGAGATATTCTAGTGTGAGGGAAGTGTAATTGAAATATTACGAAAGTTATCGTTGTTGAATTGTATTGAGTGTTCATTAAAATTACCCCATGAAAATCTAATACCGAGTCAGGAGTGTGTGAGAAATTAAAAATGCATTCATCTCGGTGAAAAGCATGACTGTATCAATAACAATAAAAAATCGTAGATAATTTAAACTGATATAATATTGGTAATCATACGATGATTGACTTCGTTCTTTTCGAAGATGAGTCTGCATTATATAATAAGTGGGAAAGATTTGTCTTTTCTCGAAAATTGTAAGAACATTAAAAAATTTATGCTCTCGATATATTTATTCAATGTATTTTAATATCTCATTATTTTGAACATCTCAGATTATCTGTATGATATTCTGTGGTATAATGTAATATATAGTATAATAAAATAGAAAATAACATAATATAATGAATATTATAAAAAAATAATATAATAAAATAAAAAAGTGGACATAATATGATAAAAAAGAGCGAAACGAACGTGTTAATTTCAGTAAAACGTGTTAGTTTCAGGTAATAAAACCAAGCACGTAAAGTTAAATGAAAATGAAGATGTCAATTTGTTTTGCGAATTTACAATAGCTCTAAATCGAGTTAATTACGTACGCACGAAGAACAATTGATCAGGCGAGTGAAATCGTTTTCTAGCAACAAAAAGTGAAAAGACTTTTACTTTCGTATCGAAAAGTTTCTGAAAGTTCTCGCGCGCGCGTTATCAAGAGCAACGAGAAAAAAGGAAAGAAAAATGACGTGCGGATTTACAAGCGGATTTACGGCCCATTTAAATGACACGATATTATTTTACGTTTCTATTGCTACCATTAATCACACTTTTTAAGTAGAGTGCTATTTAATTACCATAAAATACATTTTTCAACAGTAGATATCTGAATTTTATTAAATGTTGCAAGAGAATCATCTTATTACTTATTTTTCACATTTGAATTCACATTTGACGAATTATTATTTACTTTACATTCAAAGCATTGTTTTCTTTTTCTATTATTTGATTGTTCAGTTATTGTTGTCATATCTAAATGGATTCACAATATTTATAAATAATAAACAAATAATGACGAATAATAAAAATGTGCATATAAAAATATCCATTTGCTTAAACATCCGCAATCTATTTATTATGAAAGCAAATTGCTACGATTTTTTAAAAGTATTCAGCTCTCATTCTATTATTATACTTGATGATTTTCGTTAGAATATTGCCAGAAATTTCTTTTACGACGAGTCACTAGAGTTTTACGATTCGATTTATTTCGTCCGTTGTTGTAGCAAAGTTCCACAATTTTATCGCTCACAAAGAATAGATTTACTTATTGTTAAATGTAATAGCAATCTGTACAACCGATCAGACAAGGGAAAACTTTCACCGTTAAACGAAATGCCTGATAATAGCACCGGACGTGCTGCTTATACGGAAATAAAGAGTGAGAGTAGCCGGTCTGTAATTCTTGGAATGAATTTGCTACTTTCTTCCTTAAAAAAATAATTTTTCATCCTTTCACGAGGCAACAGTCCGTGTATTAGACCAGTCGTATTGTATAATAACGCGTGAAGAGTATTTTATCAACAATTAAATGTAATTTTACAAAATTACTTTGTTATTTGTTTTCTGTTTTTCTTCAAGTTATATTTATTAACTTCCATTGTTAACTATTTTTATTTGTACTTTATACTTGTCTCGTTCATTTATTAAGAAAAATATAGATTATAATAGTAATATAGATGTAATGAAAATAGAAAATGCACGCTAAACTACAGTGATCTTAAAGGTGATTTGAATCATAAAACATCTTTGATGCTTTCATTTTTGGTTGAATAAAAGTATCTTTTCATTTCTGCACCTGCTACATGACCATACGTAAAAATATCTTTGAAGAAAACAAACTCAAGACTCTATGAAACTAAGTTTCACGCTTCAAAATAAGACAAAGTATATTGTTGTACGATCCTTTCTTATAAAATGAATACGTTTTATAAGGTATCGACAAATTTTTCATCGTTATTCGTTCAGTTTACGTATACTTAAAACGAACTCCAACTTTGTGTCTATCATCAAGGAAGTTGTTCGTTTCATACTTGCCAATGCAAGAACATACACGATCCCCGATAAGTTATGCCAGAACGATGGCGTCGTGTTTCTGCCGGAAACGCGAGCAGGCGAAACACGACACCAAGTGGTGAACGATAGACGATCTCGTTCGTAATTAAAACGCCCTGCTAACAGGTTCGTTATCAGTACGAATCGCGTGAAAGTTGCCTCTTCTTGTAAAATATCAATCAATTTAATTACGGTCGACGCACGTTCACCGGCGAAACGTCCAAGACTATCATCGAGCGTTAGCTGAATCGTGACTGAGGATCGGTTTTGAGAGATACGTGTTCTTCTAGAATCGTGTTGTTGTTTGTTAGGATAACACGCAATTTGCGCATGCATAACAAAAACTTAACGAAAGTATATAATCGGTGGAATCTCGATGCATGTTCGTTAACGATTCGTATGCTAGCGGTCGGGAGTATTCGGACTTGAGGAACTACAGTCAGTTTTGAAACATTCACTCTCGATCAGGAATCTTAGGACATTTTCCTTTTTTAATATTTAATACTTTGTTATTTTATATTTTAATATTTTTATATATTATATTTTTTATTTTATATTATTTTATATTTAATATTTTTCATAATTCTTGTTATTATTAATAAGTATTATTTTCATATTTGATATTTTTCATTTTTAATATTTAATATTATTGACGATCAAATCTTTCAATTACATCTTACAGTACGATTTGTTAATATATTAACATTTACAATATTATTGAATTTTTCCAATTCTGAAACAAATATAACATTTGTCCTAAGTTTCTTCAGCGAGAATGTACGTCCCTCAAATTTAAAATACTATAACAAAGATGATAGCTCTAACAATATATTTTTGGTATTAAATTTTGTATTAATGACAATGAACAAAAATGACATGTGTCATTACACGCATTAGAAGGAAGAGAGAAAAAAAAATATAGCTTCACCATGCGTTTGTAGTATGTTACTCTAGCACAACGCATGAAACGATATGTAGTACAGTGTTTTTCTTCATTATTATAAAAAATTATATTTTAAATTAATAGCCGTTTCACTCTAATAATACTGTTTGATTTGTACTCTTACACGTTACACGGGAAAAGTATAGAAAGATTTGGGCCACAAGTATTTTTAAAAAGTTTCGACTCAGATTAGATTTTTATTTCGATTAAACTTAAACTCCTTTTTGTGTTACGAGAATCGCTTTCTCAAAGAAACAAGGAAGTATTGAGTAATATTTACCGAAAGATTTGATCTTTTAGTTATATGTTTAAACTCAATTATCCTTTTACTTTCTTCTTTGAATTTTTTAACTAGATTCAGAGTCGCGTGCAATTTAATGATTTCCATACATAACTATCAATTCACTTACGAAACCTGCATGCTGCAATAGTTCTCTAATTATGGAATCTATTTATTTTGTTTTTTTTTTAATAATATTATATGTCTCTTTCTGAATTACTTTCTAAAACATATTTTCAATTTTCTGCTTTTACTTGAAACTTTTCAAAAAATGAAACTAAAAAAATGTCTAAAAATTTTAGAATAACAATTTTTTATTTTTCTATACTTTTACTTCGCTTATATTCAAATTCAACGCAAGTTAAATTATTAAATTAAATAAATATTTAATTTGTAATACAATATAATAATTATACAATATTGTAATATGATATTATAATGATACATTATTATATATATATATATAATAATAATGCACATAAATTAAATATTATTATATGTGATATTATATAATACAATATATATTTATAATATCAATATAATCAAATAAATAAGTATATAAATGTTAAACAACATTAAAAGCAGCTGCAACTGTCGCTGGATCATTAGAAACGCGGTTTTCTAATATCGTAGCCGGGATGACTCGAGAAGTTTCTCCGGCTGGATACTTTTTTTTTTATGCAAACAAGAAATTGTCGCTGTTTCGAAGACAGATTACAAGGGACGAAACGGGAAAGCATGTAATTGGAGTTGCTGGCTACGTACTCGGCAGCGACTCGTCCATCTGGTCACACCTGAAATACTTTCCAGGTCGGAAGATGTAGTCCTTGCCGAGCACCGGATTATTTCAGATGATTTTATCCGTTCAAACGCTACGTTCACAATTTGCCGAGACAGGATAGCAATTCGAGCCGCCAGTGAAAGCCCGCGATCGATTCGAACTGCATTTTACACTAGATTGTCTCTGAAATATATATAAAATGATACATTTTATTATCTTAATATCGTTGTATTCCCCTTCCGTTTTTGTTCGGATGATGCAAGTTTATCGCTAAAGATCGAGTTTGCAGATAGAAACAAAAAGGTAGTTTTATTCGTTCTGGTCGAGTTTACAAATTTCATAGTATTATTTAATTTTCACGTTATATAGAATCCGTTATTATCGATTCTGTATTCGATCAGAGACTTAAACTGATGAAAATTAAATTGATTTCCAAGGTAAATTGGTAAAACTCGATTTTCCATATGATGAGTCAAGAAGGCCAACTGAAATTGTTATTACTATAGGCAAATAACGGCGTTGCTGTACTTGCTTCGCTCCGTCTTAAATTGGTTTCAAATTGTCCGGGAAAGCAATTTCCGATTCTGAACTTCGTATCACTCGCGAGGTAACCGAGCCTAAATTCTTCACACGTTCTCTGATTGCAGGCGATGGTATGCCTGGAACGATCGTTGTTCGTGTCGGAAACAATCGGCCGGACCTGGGAACGAATCCAATTTGCAATCGTTTCACCGGCCCCCTCGAAGAAGGGCAACCTCTTTTCTTACCCTGCAATCCGCCTATGCCTGGAGCCTTCGTTTCCGTACACTTGGAAGCGAACACGCCGGCACCAATTCCAGTACAACTCTCGTTATGCGAAGCTTTCGTGTACACCGATCAGGTACCATCTATTTTTTGGAAGTAAAATGATATTGTGAAAATCTCAAGAACAAGTTCGATGAACAGTTTTATTTAGATTACGGATCCTTCTCGTTTATTCGGATCTTTTTTTATTCTTTTTTATTTAGTTTAAAGGACCGTGATTGATTCTTTTGTACAGGCCCTTCCCATCGAGAGGTGTCCACAATTTAGAGATCAGCCACCAGGTTCGACAGCGACCTACAATGGAAAATGTTACATATTCTATAATCGACAGCCGCTGATATTCAGGGAGGCGTTGGCCTTTTGTCGTGCGCGAGGTGGTACCTTAGTGGATGAGAGCAATCCAGCGTTACAAGGGTTTATTTCGTGGGAATTGTGGAGGAGACACAGGTACTGAATTCTTGTCAATTATTTACCTTTGTGTTTCATATCTTTTGCCTACTTTTAATTGAAAAGGGGTGTTTCTTTTTTGAAAAGGAGTGATACCTCGAGTCAATATTGGATGGGCGCAGTAAGAGATCAAAAGGATCGCACGGTGTGGAGATGGACAGGTAGCGGCGAAGAGGTTTCCGTTTCTTTCTGGAGTCTGCCTCAAGGCACCGAGGAAGACTGTGCTCGATACGATGGTAGTAGAGGATGGCTTTGGTCCGATACACCTTGCACAGCTCGGTTGAATTTCATCTGTCAACACCGTGAGTACCAACTATTCTCTCATTACTATCGAATTATCGATACAGTGATGATATGTATCATCTTCATGACAAAAGTAAATACTATTCATATATATTTTTAAAATTCAATTAAATTAAATATACTGTTCATATATAAATATATTGTAAAATACAATATAATTAAATATACTCATACCATATATGAATATACTCATATATAAATATACTGTTAAATACCATATAATTAAATATACTGTTCATATATATTTTTAAAATTCAATTTTACGTGATATAACATACTAATCCATCTTGTTTGCTTAATTAGCACAGTAAACAGTGGCGTATGAATTATTCTAAGTTTCATGCAATTCATACACCAAAATCCATCAACGATCTTTGTCAATTCGGCTCTCGTTGGACTTTTTTGTTTTTTAAATGAAAAGAAAGTAACGGATTTTCGCGTGCTTTCAGAACCACGAGCATGTGGTCGACCGGAGCAACCTCCGAACTCCACGATGACAGTGACCACGGTAACAGATCGAAATTCCGGAAGCGCGTACGAAGTCGGGGCAACGGTGGAATATACTTGTAACGCTGGCAGTCTTCTTATAGGGCCGTCGACTCGTACCTGCCTGGACACTGGCTTCTACAACGAGTTTCCACCGGTGTGCAAAAGTAAGAGACCGAAGAGATTAGAAGCGTTCGGTGGTCGAACCATATACGATCGTTTCTACCGATGTTAAATTCAACAATCCCTCTGTACGTTTCAGGCATCGAGTGCGGTTATCCAGCAAACATAAAACACGGAGGCTACACACTTATCAACAATACCGTTAGCTATCTCAGTCAGGTGCTCTATTCGTGCGACGAGGGATACGAGATGACTGGTAAGAATTTATCGTGGCGCTAGCCATTATTTCCTCGCTCTTTGATAAATGGCTATCGTTTGTGAGTAATACGTCTAGTACACGTTGTGTTGAAACGCTTCGCCGTTTCGAAGGAAATTGGTAAGAGCATGTCGTTGATAAATATAGCGATGTTGTATAGCTTTTCTGGCCGTTCCTTGACCCTCTTTTTGATTTTGCTGCTGATTGTAGAACCGCTTAAATTGATCTAAATTTTTAGAGATTGGTAGTGGATGTTGAAGTAGGTGAAGATATGTAGTACTGCTACAGAGGTGGTTCTTTCATTTTTTAGTTTAACATTATATAGATGCTGCACATAGTTCATTTAATAAATTGCAATTAACTAATAATTTGTTTCGAAAAATTCATTTCGATTTACAGGTCGTGCAAGATTGACGTGCGACATCGACGAGCGCTGGAACGGACCGCCACCACGTTGCGAGCCAATTCTCTGTGATCCTCCTACCCCTGTGCCGCACAGTTACATTCAAATCGACGAAATCGACGAAACTGAGACAGTACCATTGAAGACGAATTTTAGTCGAAGTCTTCTTGTAGGTAGTATCGTTACCTATACTTGCGACAAAGGTTATAGGCTCTCCGGGTTCCGACAAATACTGTGTTTGCCTACTGGATTATACGATCATGTCGCACCTACCTGTACAGGTATGTGTAATCCTTATTTGCAATTTAAGTTCATTCACTCGTATGTATTTACAAAAATTCGAAAAATTAATAATCAGTCGATTATTAATAAAAGTTTTAATAAAAATGTAAATTTTGAAATAAACGTGACTAATTTACAGTAACAATGTTTCAGAACGTTGTACGTAATTTCACAAACAATTAATATTCGAAAACACTTAAAATTATATTATTACTTGTATTATATTATTATTACTATATTCGAGAACACAAACAATCAATATTCAAACACTTAAAATTTCTTTACATTATATTACAGAAGAGCCGCGTACCACAGTGACCGCACCTCCCCGATCAACGGTGCGATCAACGACCAGTAGAACCCGACACACATTCTTACCACCCCGAGTCCGAACCACAACAATTTCAACGACCACAACCACGAACACCCCAGTGCCACCGCGAAAAGTGTCCAGCACTGCCGAATTACCGGCGACGGTTCGAGAAACCATCGCGAGGAAACCGAATATCGGCCTTCAGAGACCTGCGTCGCCTTCGTCGCCACCCCTGAACGACGATAGCAACGATCATCCTCAGGACAATGAGATCTCCGGCAGTGGAGTGGACAATGCACAGGTTGGCATTGGAACCGGTGTTCCTGAACCATCTGGACCGTACAGGGTAGACAATGCCGACCAGTCGTCGAGTAACACTCATCAAGCGAAATTAAATCTAGGCGCGGTGATTGCCTTGGGTGTCTTCGGCGGTTTCGTATTCCTTGCCGCTGTAATCACCACCGTTGTAATACTCATACGCAGGTAAAAGCAAATCATTCAAATAAATTACCGCGAGTCGCGAGTAGAATGACGGGAATTTCGAGTCGCCGTTCTATCGGTTCTTTCTGTGATTTGGTTGACTGCCAAAAGTAACGTCTGTTTTCGTTGCAATACGAGATTATTATTTATTTTTGTTTTTAGCCGTCGTTTTCTTTTTTTTGCTTTTCCATTTGTTGCTGACAGCAGTTTGAGGATTGTGACAATTGAAAGTAAACTTAAACGCGAGCAAATTTTCTGTTTGAAAACTTTTGAATATTAAAAAAAAAAAATATCTTTCTCGAATCGCTTTGAGATTTTTAAAATTTCAGATGAAAGTTTGAAATTTCAAATTTCAATGGAACTTTCTAACAATAAAATATACTGATATTTAATGCTAAAAGTTTTAAAAGGTAAAATTTAATAAATCAAAAAAAGTTTTGTATGAATTTTGAAACAGAATGAAACAGAAATTTCTTACCAATCCTTTCTAACCGCTCGATGCCTTAATGGCTGAAAACCTGTCTTTTTAAAAGACCGATTTTCTCGTCATTACCATTGACTATCAATTACCATAAATATTCGAACATATATATACATAGTATAGATGCATGTTACATTATTCCCATTTTGACTTTTAGATTTTCGTCATGTTACGTTCACACAATCATCTCATGCTCTTACTGTCTGCAATTTAAAGATCGTATTGCCTTCGATATTTTCAACAGGCATTATTTCTTGGGCAGACTATGCATAACTATAGCTTCTATATACATACAATACATTGGCTCTTTGACCCTACGTGTGTATACTGTATCGCTTACTCTACATTTGTTTGAACTTTCTTTATTCTTTCGTCTGTCTTCTTGTCTAATCTCTTCTTATCTAATCGCGCATTTCATATTCCTTTTCCGAAATATTTGTGATTTGTAATTCATTGTAATTCAAAACGTGTAAAGATAAACCTCCAAGCCCTCTTGATTTCGATTGTATCTTTTTTTTTTTCAAAATATTGTTTATTGGTAACGTTATGAATGTAGTTTTGGTGCAGCATGCTGTGAAACCTTTCCCTACTTTAAGTGAAAAAATACAAAATTAGTCGACCAAGAATATCTTCTAAGAGATTTTCATTCATATCTGAAATACATTGTAAATTATTTTAGGTGAAATTTAAAAGTTTACGACGATTTACAGCAAGTTTTGATTAATAAAAGAAACATTGTAGAATTTCTATTATGTTTGAAACATTGGATTATCTCATTTTCGCAGTCTCTAACAATGAGTGAACACATTTTGAAGATACATATCTAATAGAAGAATATTTTAAAATGTATACTATACAATCGAAAAGTCGAAAAAAAATACATAATTTCATTTTGATTCTATTTTGTTTGATTACAAATACTGTTATTAGTAGATTACAGATAGCAGTAGTTTGATCATGTTAATAGTACAGATTCTTACGCAGTTTCATATTTTCACAATTAATCCAATAGATATTTATCTTTCTATTTCAATATCTTCGAATTTCTTTATAAGTTTAAGATCATCAATTTACCACTTTACTCATGAAAATTCCAACCAATATTACACCAGTATTATAAGACAAGTAACTAAGAAATAGTAACACCTGAAAGAAAAGGAAAACGATTAAAAAAAAAAAAGAAAAAGGAAAAGAAAAAGATTGATCAGAGGAAACTAGGTAACGATCAAGAAACAATAACAATTAACACTGAGCCCGTTTGCGTTGCGGTGGCTAGCGGCAGTGGCAGCGTCAGAGGAAGGCGCCGCAGGGGGCTTGGTGGGGTTGGTGCGTTGAGGGGTGGCGGTAGTGGTGGCCTTGGAAGGGGTGATACCGGAATGCCCTCGCGTTGGTATACGCTGCTGGCGCTGCCCTTCCCCGACCAGCACCTGGGGCGCCGCGATTTGACGGCTCGCCGCGGCACCGATTATCCTTACTCCTTCGGTCTCTCGGCGGCCCATCGCGCTGGATATTTCTCCAATCCTTCCCTTTAAGATAATTATTTCCTATGTATACATACGTCTTTCTCTTTCTTTCTCTCTCTCTCTCTCTATATATATATATATATACATATATAGCCCACCATTATCGCCCTCACCCTCCACGCAACCACCGCCCACCTCTACATCAACCATCACCACGTACCACTACAACCGCCATGCGCCACCCTCGCGAGTGATTACTAGTCAAGGTAAACGAGCAACGTTTATAATGAGCACCCATATATAGCGATAGCTCGTTCACCACAGAGCGTTTTTTTTCTCTTTTTTTTCAAAGCTTCTTCTCTACTTCCCCGACGCACACATGTCGACGCAGCGTTTATGCATCTTCTCCGCCCCTCCCCCTCCGAGGTCCCTGTAACTTCGTTTGCATGCATTGTTTTACTAGCACGTCGTTTAGAATAGGATTTAGCATCACCCCTCTGTTGGTGGAGGAAGCGATTTAATTCGCAGCTTGAATTAGAGATGAGACTTTCGCAGATGGAAAATTTGTTGAATTATTTGTTTGAAGTGTATCATTATTCACGAGTATTTTAATACCTTCGTTGTAAAAAAATCGTAAAAATATCTTCTGTTTTATTTCTATTAATCAGATGGCCTCGATTGATTTAGAATTACGATTGAGCGCGAAATTAGACGTGGAACGTTAGATTGGCAGCTGAGTCTATGTTTGAACAGTTTCAATTTCCTGCTCCTTTTATCTTCAAACTGGTGATGGTGCTGTTAATTACTTCACTAAAAATTGCTTTTATTACACTTTGCTAAACACACGTAAAACAAATTGAACAATCGATTTGGCTTCGATCTCTAAACTACAATAGTGAAACAGAAGCTAGAAATATTAGAATAAAAATGTTTTATAAGAAATAATCTAAATATTTAAAAGCCAAATCGACAATGCACACGAATCACATACACACCTCGCTTAATACATCTGTTAAAAAAAAAAACGAAAATATATTTCTTTTTTTGAAATAAATCCTCCAACGTAATTTTCTTATTTCTGTTTCGTGCTGTAGAATTTCTTTGACTTTTGACAATAAATATTTGTTGACATATTCACGCAGAAATCACGGTAGAAGCAGCAAGCACCATCGGCACCGTGCATCTCCCGATTGCAATACCGTGGCCAGCTTTGGAAGTAGTTCCTCCGAAAGTCGAGGAGGCCTGAATCGATACTACCGTCAAGCTTGGGAAAATCTGCATGAGACGACCGGCCATAAGACCAATCATCCTCCTCTTCGTCGCAAGGAGACCCTGGATGAACCAGGATACCGAGAAAATTACCGTGGCAACAACACCGAGAGAGATGGTTCGGAATTAGTTGTGAGCGACGTAGCCACGTATCCATCTAACAAGCACGCCAGCATTTCCGACAAGAAACGCCATCACCATCATCATCACCATCACCACGGTAACTCTACGCCCGAGTGGAGGCAGTCCCAGTCCCATCACAGATACTGAACACCGGATCTATTACCTAGGATACCTTATTTCTTCAGGTTTTCGGTGAATCGATAACTGTAACGAGTCGCGATTGGATCACGAGCAAGCTGTTTTTTCATGCTCTGTGCGTGCTTAATGAATGGCGACATTATGGAGAATGATGATTTTATGCCAAGAAAATGTAAGATAAAAATTTTGTTTTCTATACAAAAGCCTATCTATCTCAAAATATTTTTGATGGATAGAACATGCATGCATATTTTCATAAACATTTGATAAACATTTAAAATAATTAATAAACATTTAAAATCATTCTCTTTCGAAAATAAATATTTCATTATCTTACATTTGATTCTTTTTTTTAAATATAAAATCATTATCCACTCCGTTCTGCCATTTATAAAATAATTTGTAAACCCATTTAAAATGGGAATTTAAAAGAACGTGGTGAACGATTCAAACGTTGCGTAGGAGAATCTTGAAACGTGAACGATAGATAAAAAGAACTAATTCATCCTGCATTTATTGTTCTGTTATACAATAAATTATTTACGATTATCTTGTTACTGTTAATGTAAATACCGTATACTGCAGTAGCGTAAGCCAGAGATGGAAGTTGTGAATGTGGAGGATCATAAGTTGATCGAAGGATATGCCAAAAAAAATGAGAGTAATATATATTATATAATTACTGATCAAACGAATTCTAATAATTTTCATTTTATATAAATTATTATAAGAATATTTGATTACGGTAATATGGTATATTTTATGAAAATCGATAACACTCGATAAGATCAGTATCTGTTATGGGCACTTTGGCCTCGCCTTAAGGGGATCGAACAAATTTCTCACAACGGAGCGATATTCGAAGATGGTATTGTTAAGGAAAGGCCGACGTTATCCATTTCAGAATTAAAATTCATTTAGTTATGGTGCTCATTTTAAGCGTGTTAAAACTCATGTTGGATCTGTTTTTACGATATCTTAATGAATTATTTATGTCTAGTATTATTTTAATCAGTTGAACATTTCTTCTCATGCTCGTCGAGAATAAAACATACATGATCAATAGATGATATGTATTTATTCGTTGACTGACGTAAGATATTCATAGTAAGTTTGTATGTACATGTATTTATTTGATATCTCAGTAATCCACAGGAAATTGTAATAGTGCCATTACGGGCAAATTTGTATCTATATATTCTTGTGGTTTAATATAAACACAGAATGACAAACTCGTATATTTTTAGTAAGTCTACGTACGTAATTAGTTTTAGTATTAATAATGCACGAATTTTATTTGAATATAAATATAAATTAAAAATATTTACGTAGTATAATAATAATTATTCCACAGAAATTCATAAATGAAAATATGAATTGTTCAAAAACTTACTGAAATAAATTTAATTCTTATAATGCATCATTGTTTTATAAAAAAAATAAAAATCTACTTATCATTAAACAGTTAAATGTTTCACATAAATCGTTAAGGATATCACAATTAACTATGCAACCATTGATATATTAAACGTCCGATCTCTACTCTGGCAGCTTCCAATTGAGGTGGATCATTTTTGGAGGGAGGATACATGTTAGCACAGTGAGCAGTACCTATGAATCATAATATTAAATTAATTTTTAACTTAAATGAAACATGAAAAATTTCAATCCATTTGTACATACCATTAATATAAATGGCAGGCATTTGCCGATTTGGTGACTTTGTAATTCCCAAAACATGCCAAGGATCAGTTGATCCATGTACAAATACTACATTTGTAACTTTCAAATCTAATCCTCCATATAAAATATTTGTTCTATTGATTGCCGAATTCAACAAATGAATATTGTACCTGTTAGAATACGGAAATATTAATTTATAGCTAATGACAATGTATTTCTCACAATTGAAAAATGTATTTATCATAATTTCAAACGAACCTTGGACCAAATATATCAACACATTGTTGCACAAAGAAATCTACCGGGAAAGTTTTACTAAATAAATTAGGGCGTGCTGTTGAAGTTTGGAAGAATCCAAATTCTGTACACGTTTGGTACGTCCATTGACGTCCTACAAAAAATATGTATTGAAATACGAGAAATAAGAAATAAAACAGTAATCATATAGGCAGAGAACTACGTTACCTCCTTCTGCTTCTTCGCTATTCCACGTTACATTTCGAAGTTTATGAATCATTTTGTTATACATATAATCTAAACACTTCTCTCCTGATGCATTCAATATTTTGGTGCTTAAAATTGCAAGTCTATCAACAGCTATACCTAATGTTTCATTTGTTAAAATGTCACAGGCGCTCTCGATAGTGAGATTAGCCATTGCGGAATTATTACGATTGTCTTTGTTATATTGTACAATACCGGCGAAGATGCTTGCTATTGTTTCGTACAAATTTGAGATATCATTACGTTTAGTGTGCCCAGGATCAATAGGATCACATAAACTATAAATAAAAATAATTTTTCGATAATAATATATTTGTACTAATGAAGAAACAATTAGATTTTTACTTACGAAAATTTTTTAACTATTCCTTGTTGACCAATAGGATGACGTAACATTATTTGAAATTGTTGGTTTGCCTTTATTATTGTATTCACACATTCCTCAGAATATTCTTTGAGAGCATTCTCAACAACAACATAATATTCTATAAGATATAATTATTAATATAAAATAATAGTGCTAAATTAAGCATCTTTTTATATACTTGCCCTGAAAATCAATTTCTGCTAATAAAGGACCACTTGCAGAAACAGCCCCATATACTAAATGTGGGTATTTAGAACGTAACCATGCAGCTAATGATCCAGCGTATGATCCTCCAAATACAATCCATTTGGTATCCTTTGGTAACTTATAATTACTATTCATAAGTTGTATGAAATAAGCCAAATCTGCAAGTGCTTGTTGTGATGAAAGATACATTAAATTCTTCACACTGAGATCTCTGCAGATAACAGAAACATTATGTCATATTTTGTAAAATGTATCAATTGTATATTTGATAAGCATTGTTACATACGAAGTAGGATGACTTTGCCCATAAAAGCGATGTTCCACCTGAAAGCACAATGCTCCAAATTGCTTAGCATACTCAATCCATTGACCTTCTTTCATCCATTTGGAACCTGCTGCAGCTTCACCACTTATCATCAAGAATACTGGCCCGCCTTTCTTGTAATATTCTCCATTTACAAAATATCTCTGAAAAAATAGTTTGAATCAACTGAATGTTAATTCATTTAATTAAGAAATATTCAACACATTACCTGTTGCCAAACACGTGCATCAGTTGGATTAAAGTGATCTAAAAACTGTGTAAACCATTGGTCGCTTGGAAGTTCTTGATCTTTAGATAAAGTTGGAACACCTAGATTACCATATTTGCTTCTACCTCTCATAAAAGTTCTCCATGATATACTATTATTTATGAGACTGATGAAGAACAATGATAGTAGTAACCAATTCATATTATGTTAGAATTGCAATTATAAAATATCATACATCCTAGAAAAATGAAAGTAACAGATTTATTATTTGCAAAAAGATGACATTCTAAAAGTCATTTCTTATAATGTGTATGCTAATATTATTCTTGTGCAAACATATGTTCAAAGATATAGAAATAGACTTACAAATTTTATAATACTGATAAGTACAAATTACGTATATAATATACGTATATATATATATATATATATATATATATATATATATATAATGATAAGTTCACTGAATCTTCTGTCAAATCTTTTAGAGTTCTTTTTTAATATCTATGAAGTTTAACTTAATGTATGCAATATTTAAAAAAAAACATTACAACTTATGAATTTAATGTGATAAATGATTTTGTTGCTCTACAAGGCACTATATATTGTGACTTATTAGTTTATATGTAGCAAATACAGTTGAAAAAAAACGTATTTTTCTAGCGCCATCTGTATAGAAACAATACATATGTATATGTATTTCTCCTTGTAAGGCAATTCATCTTCGTAAAAGAAACAGATAGAAAATTTTAGATATAAAATAACTCTATAAAAACATTGTAGTACGATGTACAACTAGGGTAGAATGTAAATAATAATTATTTATATATTACATAATTATATTTCTTCAACTACTTAATAAATATATAATTTTTTTTTTAAATTAGAACAAAATTAGAGTAAAACAATACATTTATGTTAACATATGTACATATATCAATATATATGTATGTATATATAAATAAAATGTTATTCATAACATAAGAAATATGATAAGTAATAATAAAATTTAAAATTACTAAACTGAAATTTACAAATTAAACATACGTTCCAAAATAAAGGAATTAAATTTAAAAAATTTATGATACTAAACATTATAAATTACACTTATGTAATATGATTATACATCACATATAAGCATTTTTGTGCGATATATGTACGAATCAGAAATTGAAAAATTGTCCTCACTGCTAACGGTCTGATTTATATTTGTGAAAAGCGTAATTAAATGAACTATTGCACCGTCTAAATATCGTTTGAATAGCAGGAAAACTGGTGCTATGTTTCATATAAAATTTGATAATTTGTAATATTTGTAAATAGTAAGTAAGAATAAAGACATTCGTTCGCAATAGTGATTTATCATGGAGTAAACGAATTGAGAAAATATTGACCTAGCGCCGCCGACAAAGGTTTTGTGTGCATTGTATGTATTACATGTAACCTCTTTCGTGGTTATAATACCTTAAAGTTGAGCATAAAACGAAACAATTGATTCACTTGTTCATTTTGATATTTTTTTTTTTACCTTAAAGTACGGTAATACTTTATTTTTGCTTACTTTATTATTTCGTTATCTTTTGGTGTATACTATTTACACAATTTAATAGTTAATTGAAACATTGTGAATGTTATTCTTGAAGATTTATACAGAAATAAAGAAAAAGATACAGTCAATCATGATACATGGAACTTCTTTCATACTTTGTACTTTATTTATATGTCTTATTTTCTTTGTTACTTTGAAAACAATAATTTTAATAAATTTGTTTATTACAGGTTGTTACATTAAGTGAAGCAAAATGAAGTTTGCAGAACATTTGTCTGCCCATATTACACCTGAGTGGCGTAAACAATACATTAGCTATGAGGTAAAGTAAAATAATGCTGAAAATTAGAATATCTATGACATTCTATAATATTAGAGATATATAATAAAAGATCACTATTAGAGTGCATTACTAACTAATTAAACCAACATCTTTGGGTTGATAGGAAATGAAGGCGATGCTTTACACAGCTGTAGAAGAAGCACCATCAGCTGAAAGTGTTGAACCAGAAGTGATATCCAGACATTTTGCTTCTTTTGATGAAGTATTTTTTACATTTTGCGATCGTGAATTAAAGAAAATTAATACTTTCTATTCTGGTAAGAAAATTTTGCTGGACTATGTATATCTATTGACAATGGAACACATGATATTATTTAACATTTGTGTAATAATTTATCTTTTGTACAGAGAAGTTAGCAGAAGCCACACGAAAATATGCAGCTCTCCAAAGTGAATTGAAAACAGCACTAGAATTACAACAAGGTGGAGGAAAAAATAAGGGAAAAGTGAATATTAAACCTCATTTACCAACAAGGAAGCTAAGAGAATTGAAACTTGCATTTTCGGAATTTTATCTGTCTCTTATACTTCTTCAGAACTATCAGAATCTTAATTACACTGGTTTTCGAAAGATTCTTAAGAAACACGACAAGGTACATAGAATGAGAGATTCTGTTTACTACTGTTTCATTAATCCATGCTTAATTTTTCTGTATTTCTCTAGGTTTACAGGTTCATTTAAACAATATTGAAAAAATAAGGAACGAACTAATACTTATTTTAAAGTCCCCCTATCCTATTAAACACAAGTAAAAACTCAGCACACCTCATACATCATAGCAGCTTGTGTCGTATATGTACATAATGTGATATCTTTATTTTTATTTTCAGTTATTGTCTGTAGACAGTGGATCAAAATGGAGGATGGAATGTGTAGAAACTTCACACTTCTATACGTCAAAAGATATAGACAAACTCATTCAAGATACAGAAACTACCGTAACAAGCGATCTAGAAGGTGGAGACCGACAACGTGCTATGAAACGTTTGCGTGTACCACCTTTAGGAGAGCATCAGAGTCCGTGGACTACTTTCAAAGTTGGATTATTCTCGGGTAGTTTCATTATTCTATTTGTGGCAGTAGTACTTTCAGGTAATAATCAAAATTAATTCATTATAAATAAACAGGTTAAGTGCAATTCTCATTGTATACTGAATATCTTAAATTTTCTTTCTAGCAATATTTCACGATGGCAATGAAAGCTTAAAGATTGCATTTAGATTATATCGCGGACCTCTGCTTATTATACAATTTTTATTTCTCATTGGTGTGAATGTTTACGGATGGCGATCGTCCGGCGTGAATCACGTATTGATATTTGAATTGGACCCGCGAAATCATTTGTCTGAACAACATCTTATGGAACTGGCGGCTGTTCTTGGAGTTATATGGACTCTTAGTTTATTAAGCTTTTTGTACAGTGCTAGCTTAAGCATTCCTCCATATGTGAATCCATTAGTTCTAGTCTGTATTATGCTAGGATTTCTTTTAAATCCATTAAAAATGTTTCGACACGAAGCACGGTTTTGGCTATTAAAGATCATTGTAGGTAACACTAACGTAACACGCGTCACGAAAGTTACATAAGTTGGTAAAAAATAAAATTCTACTTTAATCTTGTTTTTAGGGTAGAGTTTTAATATCACCATTTGCGTATGTGAATTTCGCTGATTTCTGGCTGGCAGATCAATTGAACAGTATGGCTACAGCACTGTTAGACTTCCATTTTTTAACGTGTTTTTACATTACCAATGGAAATTGGTTAGAAGCAGGAAACAGCACGCAATGTACGTCCGGATCCTTAATTGTTAGACCTATTGTTAACTGTTTGCCTGCATGGTTTCGTTTTGCACAATGTATACGACGATATCGAGATTCTAAAGAAGCATTTCCACACTTGGCTAATGCCGGAAAATATTCAACTACATTCCTCGTTGTTATATCTAATACGATGTGTGCCTACCGCGCTGGTAAGTTACAGACAAATCTTTTTACTAATGTCACTTTTAACTGAGAGGATAAAAAGATGTTAATTTCAGCGGATTATCCAACCCGTTGGGAAAATCCATGGTTGTGGCTTTGGATTATTAGCTGCATTGTTAATTCTATTTATTCGTTAACTTGGGATTTAAAAATGGATTGGGGCCTTCTGGATAGCAATGCCGGTGAAAATAAATTTTTACGCGAAGAAGTAGTATATTCAGCAGCTGTGCGTAGATGAGAATATGTCTTTTGAGAATCTTCCTTTTTCACTTGGAGATTTATTGTGTTTCTTATTTCTTACAGGGGTTCTATTATTTCGCTATAATCGAGGATTTTGTTCTGAGATTTGCTTGGATTGTGAGTTTTGTTCTTATCGAATGCGGACACGTTCGCAGTGATTTAATGACGTCCATACTAGCACCTCTTGAAGTTTTCAGGTACTCTTTCAGTTATTTCACTATTTATTTGTAGCACAGTAAGCATTAAAATTAGCAATTTATTATTATTTAATAACGTGTTTATTTTAAGGCGATTCGTTTGGAATTTCTTCCGATTAGAAAACGAGCATTTAAACAATTGTGGTAAATTTCGTGCAGTCCGTGATATCTCGATAGCACCGATAGAAAGTTCTGATCAAACGCAAATTTTACGTATGATGGATGAAGAAAATGGTGTACTTAACAGAGGTAAACGGAAAGTCGGTGGTAAACGACAAGCTACTAGTAAAGAAGACAAACGAGCTTTGCTCAAGGAAGAAACAATTGATATAGATATATCGAATGCTAGTTGAAATTAGTTCAATTGTTTTGTTATTGAAATTCGCGTAAGGCAATATTGTTCCAAATTCAATGTAGTTTTGATAAAAGTCTATAGTGCGCTCTGACAATGACCGATTAATATCTTTTTTTTTGTGCATCAAAATTGAAGAGTGCATTGAACAAGTACCTTGTATATTCTGTTTATCAAATTTCTGTGAATTTAATAATTTAGTTCTATGGTTATCCAACAATGTCTTCCATAAAACTATTTTGGCACATAACACGTGATTTATCGCTAATAAATTGGTTACTTAAGGACTTAGATATATGCTTCTAATTATTGTAGTGTTGTATGAAAATTTTTTATTTAGACAAAGTTTGGGTTGTAAGACTACCAATTAGTATTCAATTGATAAATACAAAGAATATTTTATTGAACAGATTACTTTATTAGCGATATATTATGTATAAATTTGTATTATTATTATTATTTATTAGGTATTATAATCTTCAATTTTGATTAATAAGTGCGTAGTTTTTCATATTTGAAAAATGTACAAAGTGTATCATAGTAGTTGTACATATTAGTTAGTTATATATAGAATCATATTTGCATTTCTTCATTTTGGTGCAAAAAGCAAGAGTATGATCTATTTACTATTAGTATTATAATTTTAACTAAAGAAAGTGCTCACTATCTTGCAATATTCATTATTTTTGTTGTCAAACGTAAATCCTGAATTAATAGCCAGTGAAAAGTCGTATATGTAACCGTATCTCATGAAACGATTATTTTTAAAATATACCGTACCACAGCTTCTTCATATTATTTCAGTATTATATTTAATATGAGTTTGTCTTTTTTGTGATAAAATATCCATATACTACGTCCTATGTTATACATTAAGAAACACAAAAACTTGCATGCAGTAAATGCAGAAAGTATTTTATATATTATAGTTTCGTTTAAGCAAAATATATGATAAGTAGTCCTCCTGGAAACAATGTTGAATTAGATACCAAGTACTGAAAATTGTATACACCATAGCATTTTTATAAAAATTTTCACATTTACATATATTCTAAAAAACTTAAAGTTTAAAGTTAAAATTTTTTTTATAACTTTTTAAATACCAACAATAGTAGTAATAATAATAATAATAATAATAATAATAATAATATCTGCTAATCTATATTTTATGTTCATTGGAGACAACTGGATGTACAAATCATAATCTATCGTCCTTTTTTACATGTTAATAAATGAAAATTATTTTTAAAAAATTCTCTGTATTTTATATATATATATAAAAAAATGAAATAAAGAATAACTTTATTCGCTCAATTGTGAGTTTAAAGTACTTGTTACATTAAATGTTTATGTTATATGTTAGCCATAATCATGGCGTTGATATATTTATGAATTAAATATATTCCAATGATTATGATGGTTTTACACATGTATTTTTATATATTTTGTTATAGAAATAATAGGGATAACAATGAATAATAGTAATAATAGTGAGCAAAACTTATTCCTATTAAAAGAATGTAAGATATTTTTATATTTCGTATACAACGTACGCATGTATATGCTAGTTACATGACGCGCAATATATGCCATATGTGATTGCGTGTAAGTAGTTTGTAGTGAATTGAACATGTAAATAATACTCGCATATAAGGTACTTATAATCCATTAATAAAATATTCAGTATTTAAAGAGGAGTGTGTTGTATTTCATCTCTCTTATTTATTAATGATAATTAACGCTTATTTTTTACATTTATTTATTTATAACAGTACATGTTACATATCATATATACATGATAAAGTTTGCGTCGAATAAATTTTCGGGCAGTAACGTTACGACTGTACAATAAAATGGCGATGTTAAATCGGCATCACGCGTGTCATTTTACAGGCTAAATTATTAAAAACAGAAAGCAGTAATTACAAACGACTCGAATAGCGTTAAAGTTCTGTTACATTACTTATACATGTGTAATTAATAGCGTATGTATATTTTAAATATTTACTTTATAACATTAGGTATTTTAGAAGTTTAGTTTATTCTATAATTGCACATTTCAAAGATTATATTAAATATTTCAATGTATTTCAACTTTTTGCAATTCTATTGACTTCAGATATTTTATATTGGTCATTATTTTAAACTAAATATGTTTTAGAAGTTAAATGCAATATCTGTACAGTTTATTTCAATTTTATACTTTTCTTAAGTTAATTCTGACTGTTATAATTGTCACTTTTTTTTAGGATATGTTGACAACTCTGGAAAAGTATAAAAATTGTAAGAATATTCTTAGAAACTTATTAGAAGTATCATATACGTATATTTATAATTATATATATTATATTTTATAAATATATATTTTATAAATACATATATATAATTAATTATAATTTAATATATATTAAAAAATTAAACAACTTTGGCAGTATAAAACTTTACTTATTCATTTTCCAATGTTACTTTTCAACGCGTCCTCTGTAAAAAGAATTTTATATCTTTATCTTATATCATATAAACTGAAATTTAATTATACTTTACCTTTGGAATTATATTACTATAATTATAACAAATCACTATAATTATAACAAATATACAAAGTTATACGTTGTTACGCTTTTTAAAAGCCTGAGTTTTTTCTTCAAGTACGTATTGCTAGATGCAACGAATAATATACATACAATAAAAAACAGCTGGTATAAAATATCTAAAAAATAAACAAATTTACCAATATTTTAAATCTTACCTATTAATCATGTTTATACAATTAAAAGCACAGCAACGTGTACCTATGTTCCCTGTTCTAAACAGATTTCATTAAAACGGTTCAAAAAATAGATCAAAGGTCAATAGTTCATATTTACAACAACAATTAATTAAAATTTCAGGGTAATATCGTAACGAAGTAAACTGCGCAACAAAATTCTAAAACCTCGGAGGATAGTCTTCGAAACGACTTGTATACGATTATAATCATAGAATAACTTTCGATGACTTTCAACAATTTTCTTTTTTTTCTTTTTCTTTTTTAGCATTAATTACGCGCGTAAAAATGTAGGAGAATATTCTATATATACGATACGAAGCTTGAAAATGTAGATACCATGCTTTCAAGAGGTCTTCGCAGTACCGATTTCACTACCATGACTGCTAGAGGCTTTCGATTTCCTTTCCGGATCCATGGCGATCGAGATGAACTCCTCCGAAATCTTTTTGTCCAATCCTGTATACGTTTGAGCTAGATCCACCTGATCTTCTCCTATGGAGGACATCCTCTTTGGGGACTCCGTTTTCCTTTCAGTTTGTTTCTTCCTCTCCATGGTGTCTTCATGGTCCACGGTCATGTGACGCTTATGTTTTGGCCGAATCTGAAATTGAACATTACTATTCCTTGTTCTTTCGCAAAACGGCAATTTTATATATACTAAACGAATCTGTGACATGGTAACTTCTTCCCATGAAATTTCAACAGTCTTCAAAAAGAACACCTATCCTAATTACCATACCGAGTCGAACACCTCGAAGAAAAGGAGCCATAGAAGATAGAATTCGTTTTGCCTCGCTCTCACGAATACTGAGAATCGTGTAAGAAAGATTTCAAAAGAGTAATTACGGACAACACCACGCAATTTTTTTCGTGGCCATATAATTACATGTAAAGGAAAACGAACATTACGACTGGTCGATGTCGAACTGATGGCTATTTTGACACGGCAATAATTTTCGGCAGGAGAGATCGCGACTGGAATACGAAGGGTGTATCACGGCGGAGGATACTTACGATTTGCGATGGGGGACGAGCCGCGTACGGTATGTGCGGCAGCATAGGAACAGCACCATAAGCTGGGGCTATTGGCAGAGGTCCAGCAGGCACGAATCCTCCAGGAAATTTCGCAGGAGCGCCAGCCATTGCATAAGGTGACTGTGACAACGTAAAATTTGTTAAATTTACCATGAAGGATATTTGTGGATATATCACAGGGTGTATATTACAAGTGAACATTTTGACATTTCATTAGTATCGTAATGTAAGACACGATTATTGTTGTGATTATAAGTAAACTGTGAAATTTGAAAGTGTATTACAAGTTGCAACACGCATTTAACAGAATTGGAAGATCACCTTACTAAATTTTGTAATTGATTGGCTAAACATATTTGTGGCTTTTGAAGTGTACATAAATATCTTTATATTGGTACCAAGTTTGGTACAGCGCTAACATAAAATTTTTAAATATCTTCTACAAATCTATTTATAATCGTTAAACCACTCTCACAACTAAAAACTATCTATATACAACTATAATTATTTTTAATTTAAACGCTTGATTTTGCTGAAAAATGAAACGCAACAGGTTCCATAACATTCACGCATAAAATTTCCCAAAGCAAACCAACCATAAAATAGATTCCACCGTATCCATTCCAAGTCACCTGTGGCTGATCGTAAACTTCCAACTAAGTTATTCCCCAACGAATCGATCTTACACCTCGAGAGGAACAAAAGGAAAATTCACCAACAACGAGGACAAACACAGCGTGCATTCCTTGGCCGAAACCAATCACCGGCTATCCACCGCAAGAATCTCGCGAGACATCCGCAGACCGCAAACGCGTATTACGCCTGGAGCATCCTCGAGTAGGAATGGGATCGAGTCCAATACACTCGTCACGAATCCGAGCCAAATTCGGATATCTAACAATAAATTCCATTTCCTGGATTTTCAATATTACATTAATCGAAGGTAACAATTCACGAAGTACATTCAACCAATTTCAATAAGCACATTCGGAATGTATGTATCAATTTTATACAAACTGATTTTGAATCTAGGTATTGAAAATAGCTATTTCTAGATTTTGAAAACTAGTAAGTAGTTTGAGGTTTGTGAAATTTCTTGTCTTCTTGTTAAAGGAGCTAACACGTGGAACAGTAAAGTGATATCACTTTCATTGCAGACGCATATGCACGTCAGACATATTTATACTGGTTACTATAGTAAGAACGCAACGTTTGAAAATCACAAAGAAGAATAGGAACATGCTTTGTTTAGTGAAAAATCTTTGTTACTTCGAGACGTTGATATTTACAGGAGATGTCATCTGAAGAACTTTAAATCTATTTGTGAGGTACGTTATTAGTATTCATGAGTATTCATGAAATATCCTATTTAAATTTAAATACAACTGTATGATTATACAAGTTATAGTTGAATGTAACTTACATAATTAGCTATAATTAGTTAAATCTGAATCTACTTCTGAGGTACTTATCTGTACTCTATTCATATAGTAATTACATCTTCTTCTAAAATGTAACTAATTTCATTTTGGAAGCTGCAAATTTATTGTGTAATCTGACGCCTGATTGTTCAAGTTTTCTTCTTTTTCTTCTAGAAAAAGAAAATACACGACCTCAATAACTGACAATTGTTTGTAAGTTACATGCAATGATAATTGCTACAATACGTAATAATTTGAATACAAATTTGAGAACACCGCTGGAGATACTTTCAACGATCGAATCCAACTCGTTCGAAGTGCCTGCGAGGCACTCGATCCCATCTCTCTCCTCGAGTACTTGAAAGGGGAATCCGAAAAGCGAGTCACGGAAGGAGAAAGAGAAAGAAAGAGAGAAAGAGAGAAGCTCCGCTCGTTTCATCCTGCTGACACAGAAAACACCTGCGCTGCTGGCTCGGCTACGCCGAGAGCTCGTGCATCTCCCGAAATGTAGGCACGGAGATCGCCCGGAGCTTGGCGAGTTTCTCTCTGGCGCGATCATGGCCGATCTCTGGTGTCTGAACTTTCTAGCTCGCCTCTCCGTGTCACTGACCTATCCCCCTACCATCCAGTTCGCCCCGGAGGTCGGAGTAGCTCGTAGCAGCCTACGAAGCTACGAAGGGTCGTGGGAGAGAGGGTCCCGGACCTCACCTGGATCATCGGATGCATCGGCAGCATCGGCTGCACTACGTAGATCGGCTGACTTTTCGGCGGCACGTGGTTCTGCGCGGTCACCCACTGATGGACCATGTTGCGGGTCTTCAATCGACCGTCGTTCGTTACGTCGTCGACGTTGCTCGCTCGGAGGCATCCGCAGAGCTTCGGGGTCAAGGTCAGGCAGCTGTAGCCAGAGACCAACAGCTCGGCCACGCTGGTCACTAGAAGACCGACACTTGCCAACAGGCTCGCCCAGCTACCCTCTATCTCGGTTGCCTCGTTGTCTTCGCCCTGTGACAAAATGACGGTTAGTATACATCTTTTTAGTGTCTTATATATTTGTACTTTTATACGTTTATATAATGTACAAATTTTTTACATTATTTGTAAATATATAATATATAATTGTTTGTATTTGTTGTCATTGTCTTAAATTTTTATTGTCTTATTGTCTTTTTTTGTTTCAGTTATACAGGAAGATAGAACAGGAAGAAGATGTGGTAACATGCTTGGAGTATATTATAAATGATAGCCTGACAGTTGGTATATGGTAAATACTTTTAGCCAATTAATAGTCAATGCTATTTCAACTCCGAGATCATCATATCGACAAGCACTAACATAAGATGTACAAACGTATGAAATTGTATAGCCTATTGTATCCAGATTGTTGATCATCTTGGACTTTACGACCTTTGTATAATTCATGATTTTTAAAGAAGGGATTTTATAGCTATAACGTTTCATATATTGTGTTAATTACGTAATATACATGAAAATATCCGTCTTGAAGCTTCTGACACTCGATATCTAACTGTGCTCTCATTTTCTTCTCCTATTGTTCTTACACTCTCGTTAATGTATCGCACCAAGTAGGTACATCGTACGCATCAAGTACAGTTTGATGAATGTAACAGAGAAATGGAACAGTAAATTATTCACTTCGATATATATTGATTATATTGTGATGTAAATGAAAGACAAATTGACATATTCTTCCGATTGAGAAGTAAAGACAAATAGGACTTTCTCCTGTCAAACGGTGGAACGAAGGTTCAGCAGTACATATTCGTCAAAGTCTAGTTACTTCAACTTGTTCTATTTACTTCAATTCTTGTTGAGAATGAATTTCACATTGTTCGATAATGTTACATTTAACTTCACATAAGCAGAATTTACGATCAACTTGAGAAGAAATAATCAAATAATTCACATAAATAATATTTCAAATTGCTACATTTGGTTCTCAAGTAACATAGTTCATAAGTAGCAAGTAACATAGGTCATAAGTGACTAAATGTTCAATTTTACTTTATATCTTACGTGCTTTGTAAATCGAAATTAGTGACAAGTAATCAGAAGTAATTAAAATTAAATAATTTAATTCTAAAAGACGTTACGAAAAATTGACGACTTTATTTGTAACTTTCTCGAATCTTGTTAAAACAGAAAACATTCTTAAAACATATACTTTCGATCTATTATTAATTCTAGAATCCATCTGCTCGTAGAATATCCAACAAAAATCCATATATTCATATTTCACGTTTCGCTATCCTAATTTCTACATCTGTTACAAAGACCCTATCAAGACCTTGAAATTTCTAATCCATCGTTGCTTAAATTCGAGTCACATTCGAAGGTTCAAAAATTCCTCTCGATTAATTATTACTTCTTTCCTACAGAAATCTTTTTTTTAAAATTACAGGTCACGTTACAAGAATTTATGACTCTTCCAGAGTCATGTTACTGATCCATCATTCGTTCAGCGATCCAGTTCTTTCGCGAGACTCGTTCAGATTCCTCCTGTTGCGCCACGAGAATTTACGAAGCTTTTGAAGAACGTCGCTACGTTCCGTGAGCACTTCCGCGATCGATCGCTTCGCGAAAACATTTTCGATTCAAGTAACTGCACCGGAAACGTTTCGCGACAGACCATCGATCGGAAGCGAGGGCACGCGCGCGCGTAGAGGAGGTCCAGAGGCGAAGCAATTTGTGAAATTTTACGATCGCGTGTGCCCTGACCGCGTTTTAGCCTTGGCATTGGCAACTTTCTCCGGCGGTCAAACGGTTCCAACGGCCCTGTTCCGGTTGGTCACGCCAAAACTCGTGTCGATGCGATCGATGAACGAGAAAACTATTGGTGAACGAATTTTAGGCCACCGACGTTACTAATTGGGCTACACTATTATACATAAAAATCATATAAATTTGTGTTATGAAAAAGAATTCTTCCTATCTGCATACATAGGGTTACAGTGAAGAGTATAACTGTATTAATGACGAGGAAGAATCGTCGATAATTTAAATTTAAAAACAGGTCGTGTGAGGATGAGAAATCGGTCTCACTTTAAAGCATGAAAGTCTCTACTCCGAAAGTTGTGATTTCGCTTTTTTTTTCTTTCTTTACGTTACGCAGCAGGTGAGGATGTTTCTTTCTCGAAAATTGTAAAAATTCGGAGGTATGTAAAAATATTAAACAATTTTTTTTTTGTAAAATTAAACATTTGTTAAATTACAATTGATACATTGTTTTAATTTATTTTAATTGCGAGCACACTATAAGTTTTCTAAAAATTCGTAATCGCAATAAATCTGGCAAAAGAAAAAAGAAATTTGTTCGTATCGGACAGTATATTATCCAAGAAAGTATTAAAATCGTCCATCAAATGTTAAACTTAACTCGTTTCAGTCCATCAATAGAAAAAAAAAAAAAAGAAAAGAAAAAAGTTGCGAAGCTAGATGATCCGTATTAACCTTTACGCAGGTTAATAAAATTTCTCTATCGATGTGAGAAATTTTTATCGATCCTCGGTGCTTGATCCCGGTTCTCGTTCATACAGGCAAGTATGCAACGACAGCGCGGTAATAATTTCCCGATGAAGTCACCGTTAACTTCTTAGTAGCTTCACGGAATAGGCACGTGCCAACAGAATCTTCCCCCCGGCATTGAATTATACTTATCGCTTCGCTAATGATCGATCGTAATTGATACCTTCGCGTTATAATATACATCCACGGTGATCGCTAATGCAATTCGAAGAGTGGAAATTTCTGTTATCATTGGGGACGCGATACGTTACATGAGCGATAAGTTGCGTGAAAACCAACTTGACAGGGTAATTGTTCATCCCTGTTTACTTATTGGCTTGGAAAATTGATGCAGTAACGTGGAAATTAGTGACTTGTACCGTTGCACCAACCAATCGCATAATTTCTTATTTATTTTTTTATATTTTTGTAAATATACATGTTATATATATGTTATATTTTTGCAAATATATATATTGCTTGGACATTTTGTACATTTTTGCACACTATACGCCTTGCGTGTACCTCTGCACTTTCCAATTTCCACGAAAGTACGAAAGATCAGAGGAGATCAGTTGGAAAAATGGCGGGTAACAATTCCAGCGTGGTGTTACAATGGAAGAGAAGACGGGAAGAGATAGAAGGTACCGGTGAAAGTAGACACAATACGTACCGGAACAGTGAGCAAGGTCACTTCCGGTGTCCTCTGCGAGTCCCTGACGATAGCAGTCAAGGCCGTGATTGCGGCCATGTTCGAAAGGGCAAGAGCAACGAGGCTGGCTGCAAGATGAGCCGTGGAAAAGCTGGAATTCGTCTTGCTCGACGATGTTGCGAGCGTCGCCACTACTCCCAAAGCTCCTGCCGCAAGGGCACCCACACCTGCCCACAATCCTGCACCGGAACCGCCTAAAGCCGCTCCGTGGACCAACACTAGGATACCGAATACTACCAGGACTACACCTGAAAGACAATTAGAATTAGTTAACAATTAGAAGAAACGTATACGTGGAATCATAGAAAGATTATTATTATTATTAAAAACATGTGTATTAATAATGTACTTATGTATTTAGCTTGTATTTATATATATTTACTATATGTATCAATATATATTATATATATGTTTTATGTTTATATGTTATACATATTTTTATTATGTGTATCAATGTGTACATGTATGATATAACATGTTCTTAGGATAAACGCTATATTTGTTTATTCTAGAAAAATTAAATAGTAGCTATTTCATATATAAAGAGTGGTGTCTATAATTTCATTATAAAATTAATATTATCTACAACAAATACTGAATATTAAAAATAAAAAACATTCCATGACTTCGAAGCATGACATTTATAATTTAAATATGCGACTCCTCAACGTTGAAAATCTCTCTAATTTTTGTTTTAAAGATGACAATTTTAAAGATGATAAAATCTGAGGATAAAAATAGTTCCGAGGCGATTGCACGTATCAACTTTTTTTATACTAACCTTCGAAAGTTAATTTAATCTTCTCATGAATATCGTGTTGAACATAGCTAAATTACAGTTAATAAAATCATTGCAAAGGTCGATCCATCTGTTACGTTATAATTGAAATACGATCTTGACCTTTTCTACAGTGAAATTTATTTTCGTCTTTCATACGAATTATAGAACATTGAAAAAATTGCACGACCAGTACGATTCGTCTCGCTGAAAGGCCCAGCAACTGTTCTGACTAGGAAATGAAGACGACTTTTTTGCCATAAAATTTATTGATTTGAATCGATACAAAACAAATTACAGGCGCGATCGCTCAGTACCAGACAACGCCACTCCTACCCACGCCCCCTCGCGAATCACGTGACCCAAATCAACCAATCGCTAATTTTCGTTGCATTAGCGTTGCACCTGAAGCCCGATTTTCTGGGTTACCTCCGTTAAAATCACTTTCAGTGATAATAATTGTATTCGTCAGAGTGTCACCAGAGAGCATCGAATATAACAATGAACTACAGGGCGGCAATTCTCTACGGTTTGCAAACCCGTGGAAACAGTTACACAAGTGTGGCTTTCTAAGTGAAATGTTTTCACTTTTACGTCGATTTCTATGCAGTTTGGTGAAATGTGCGTTCGGGGGCCGGCTCAGTGTGCTTTTCATGCACACAGAATTTCGAAACAAGATGCTATGCGAAAGTAGAAACCAACTGCTCAACTTAAATGCTTGTTTACGCACTGTAATGCACAATCGCGAGTAATTGGTAATTTTTCAAACGTAATTGCGAATGTTAATTAATCGATAATTTATGGGTTTTTGTAAGAGAAATTGAGAAAACAAGAGTAGAAAGTGGATGGAATTATTGCAATTTTTATCAGGAAGTTTACTAATATTAATATTTGTAAAATAGTTGAAAACAAATGACCTTCCTTCACGCGAAAATAAAATTATTTAAGGAAATAGTATAAATGAATATTTCCGAAAAACTCCGTTATCAAATTATTTAAGAATTACAATTTGTAAATTTTCTGAAAGAAATAAATAATTTAATTTAATTTTTATCACATGCTTGTTCCAATGATTAATTAGATAAATACTGCTTACGAATTCAAATTAATACAAAAATTTCTTTTTAAAAATTCTTCTTGCGTGTACGAAGATTCCTTTGATCAAATAGTTTTCTCATTTTCCTCACAGGCCAATCACAACATCTGAAGCTTCGAAAATAATTAATCTGATTCAGAAATTTTGAAACATTTCGTCCAATAAAGATAAACTGCTCAAATTAATTGATGTATTATTTGATATATTTACTGATATCGATAAAACAAACTATTAATAGGCACGAGCGATTTTAAAAACTAGTTTTTTTCAGTAAATAGTTTTCTAATTGAACGATATAAATATGTATCGTCAAATTAAAATTTAACTGGAATACGCGTTAAACTAATTTTATAACTGCATCTCTTCTACTATTCTTGCCTATATTTGCATTTTTAATTGTCAAAAAATCCGGATATTACTTTTTTTCTGTAATAATCAATATCGTTTGACGTAACTGGAGAAAACTTTTTCTTCTTCCTTCTTTCGGAGAAAACTTGTATATTTACATTATTAACGAGTATCGCGTTTAATTAATCTCTAGTTTGCCATCAAACACTTGGCAAACGTGCCAAGCACGCGAATGTCTAACGTTGTAAGACGAAACAGGTTCTTGCAGTGAACTAAATTTTCATAATTTGCCATCGTAAACGATTAAACTATTAGATAAAAAGAAATTATGTAAATAGTCACGATTGTTGTGATGCTCTTAAAACAATTAATCAAAGTAATACAAAGCAATGTGCATGAAAAATTGCAATCAAACGTAGATCGTATTGTAGTGGATATCAAATGTGTCTGATAGTGCACGGTCTACTTCCCCTTGTTGTTCGTACGCCACTCATTTTTCTTTTATGTTGTACTCATACCAATCTCTGATAAATATCTCTACCGGATTTGAAAGCGACGTAAATCCTCAGAATTTTTTGTGGAAATTGAAGAAACGAAACATTTACGTGTACCTTGACGCGAATTTTTTTTATTTATAAACAATTTGTAATTTAAATCTTAAAGCACTCGTTTGTTTTGATCAATTGAAATATCGTTGCTGAGTGGAATTTTACAGTTGATGCAAATGCAAACACCTTGATATTTCGAAATAAAAGAAAGTGAACTCACGCCACTTTCAATGAAATAAATATTCTAATTTTTATATATTTACAATTTACATTATATATATATACGTATATTAATAATTTTATTTTATTAACGTTTATTTCTAAATTCAATTTTACTGTATCATGCATTAATTATATTATGAGAGCATTTTTCAATAATAATTATAAATCAAGACAAACTTGCAAGATAAAATGCAAAGACTTTCCCTATATATTAAAATATACAAAAAATATTAAAAGAATTATTAGAAATCAAACAGCTCTACTTTCTAAGCTCAAAATTTCTAAATTCTACCACAGTATCGTATCGTTTGCAATTCCTCAAGTAAATAAAATTAAAAATTATAACTATCTTGTCCACAGAAATACCAAGTCCAAAATAATTCGAAAGCTTATTTTCCAGTCTTCAATCTCTTCAAAGCTAATTTCCTAAATTGAAGTTAACTTTCAAGTGTGAAAATTAACTTTCATTTGTAATTCCATCACACTCGGCGAATGACAATTCAGAAAGAGAGTGTGGATCTCGAGAAACGGAGTTAACCCATTAGATATGTTAAAAACAAACTTACCAAGGAGCAATTGCCCGCAGGAAGTGAACATCAGAAGGTTCGACTCGTCCTTCGACTCGGTGCTCTTTAGCTTCTGTCGATCATTCGGATGTTGCCGCGTTCGCGGCTGCTGTTGTCGTTGCTGCTTCTCCGAGATAAGGATCTCCTTCGAGTGTTTCGACTCCAGGCAGCTCTCCGGCTTCGAATCGGACGCGCTCGAGTCTTTCGATCCCTTCGAGTCCTTCGAATTGCTCGAATCCTGACTCCTGACCGTCGAATCGAGCGCAATCGCCGCGTTCTCCATGCTTCTTCCTCTTTCTCTCCGTCAGAAGTGTTCTAACGCATCCCTAACGTAATACACGCTCGTTTCCTCTCGTTTCTACACCAAACTACGAGCGTTTGGTCATTTACTCTGTTTAACCTCTTTTCTTTTATTTTCCTCTGTATCTTGGATAAAATATTCGTATCTTTCTCTGTGATATTTCTGTTTAAAACAATCTACGGGAACAATTACGATGCTTCGTTCTTTAGCGTTATATACTCGAATATTTCTGTATATAAAATGTACAAGGGTCAAAATTAAAATAGCTTCCCTAGGAGGGCTCGTCACTTTTCTCGATGGATTTCGGTCGGAAGCGACTATTCGTACTACTGCATGATCGAGCAAAGGTCAATAGACGCTGAGACTGCCGATCCGGTTGATACACTCCGTTGAATCCCAACGATCTGTAAATTAAGCAAGCAACAACTGCGTTGATAACCGTTCGACAGTGTCGAAGTTGCGGTAACAGGTAAACCGTTCGGTTTCTATCGAGAGCTGGTTATATGAATATATATCGTGGCGTAATGTTTTATTGAAACTTCGAGTAGAAAGTGAGATGGTGAGGTTGAGTTGAGGTTTCCGTTGGCGAGAGGAAGAAAAGTGATTCGCTGGAAATTTTGTTCTTTTCAAAATTTCCAGCGAATCACTTTTTTCCCTTTTCACGATGTTAACCTCTTGCGCTGGAATGACGTGCCACGCTCATCGAGATTTTTTTGTCCCAAAATTGCAATGTTTTCTCAGTGTTAAGTATATTTAAGTATAACCCAGGCAAAACAAATAATAAATTTATTACTTCTCAACAATTTCTATCCAGTGATATTGTACCGACGAGTTCGAAAAGAAAGCGACGAATTACTGTATATGGTTTGGTCACTCGTTATGGTCCGCAATCAATTGCCAGTTGCAAGTGATTAAAGATCCTGCAGTTTGTCAAAATGAGAGTATAATGTGAGAACGATATGAAAATTCAACGATTACGATATTAATATTCTAAATTCATATTAATGAATATTATATTAATATAATAGAATATTATATTAATATAATATTCTATTATGTTGTTATAATCTTGTTGTAATTAATATTGGTAATAATGATTTCATAATCAGTTGTTGACTAAAATTTGTTTCAAATAAATGGAATTTTACCGTGATGTAGTGATTAGCTATTTTGATAGGAAGTAATTTAGATTGATCGGTTTCTGAACATGCCAATTATTAATGGAACTAAAAGTCAAATTCATCAATTAAATTTACGAACCTTCCAGAGTTCAAGTGAATCAACGATCGCGCGTGAGTACTTAATAAAACGCAACGGAACATGTCCTTTCGTTTTTTAGTATCGTTCGCGTGAGTGATAAGACAATAAACTCGGCATCGTTGTTACTTGAAACGCATCGTAAATCGTCCCTGTTACGTTTGTTGGCCAAGAAAAATACGACGTAGAATGTCTGTAAATCAAGTACAGTTAAGACGATCAGGAAGATTCTGCAGAATTCTATAGTCCTACGGTTTAGGAATTAACAATTAAATTAATATTCTAGTGGTTCGTATTTTTATTCAAAGGAATTTTTTTCTTCTTTTTTAAAGAATTTAGTTTCACATGCAAAATTGAAATTTTAAGTTAAATTATATTTTCATAACATAATTATATTTCATAACAAAATAGACTGAACGTTAATTTGAAATGTTACTGTTTATTAATGTTTAAACACAGTCCAGTAAAGTTTGTCAGTCAATATTTATAAGTTTAAAGTATAATAAATATAAATTTGAAATATCAAAATTAATAAAATATAATTATTTTATATTTAATGGTAAAATACAACTTGAAATTTAATGATGAAGTAAAATAGAGTAATGAGAAGAAGAGCAACAGTTTAAACGATCTGTTAAACGTAAAATTTTAGTCAATGTCTGCAAAGTTCTAACAAAACACGACGTTTGAACTCGTTTGATAATAAAATAAAAGATCCATCAGATAACTTTCCCCTGGTGATTTTACCATCGACCACGGAAACTATGCACGTTCTGTGCTACTAATTAACCAATTAACAGTCTCCAATTTATTTAACGCTCTCAACATAGTCCACGCGTGAATTTCTAATACACGCGTTCGTGTAAAATTCTCGACGAAGTCGTATTGCCGAACGACGACGTTTGTTCCACGATGATGGATATTTCACGGTAGACGAAACCGAGTACGGTAAATTTCTGACCGGAAAAGAATTTCTCGGCGCGCGAGCACCACGAGCTGAAGGATCTCGCCTGGCGGAGATAGAATAGCCAGCGAACACGCGATCACAGACCTAGCTTTGCTAAATGGTACAATTGTTACGAGCTAGAGGAATATGAATCGGTCAACAGAGTATATAGTGGTTTTTCAGCTGTTCCTCGCGATGCCACCGCCGAGACGACGACGCTGGCAAGAAGAACTTTCACACGTAAAACGCGTTGCTTTACAGTTACGTTGCATTACGTACGTACACAGGTTGTTAAGCGTGTGTTTGTTCTCCTCTGCCATTGATTTGAACGCGAAATAATGGTAACTGCTAATTGCTCGCGCGAAATACGATGGAACGGTTGACGACGATTGGAGACTGAAGCTCTGAGAAATTTAGAACGAAGCAGAGTAGCTCAAACGATCTTCATGATTTTATGTTTTTATAAATATAATATTTTGCAAATTTATTTTATAAATACTGGATAATTTTAGTAAAATTATATTTTATATTTTATAATCTATCAATAGGTTTATATTTTAGTAAAATTTTCATTTTAGTAAAAGTGTTATATTAATATAATATAATACGATATAATGTAATAATATAAATATAAAAGTATTATATTTTACTAAAAGTATATTACGTCATATACAAAATTCATATTTTAGTAAAAGTATAATTGAAAACACGGAGTTTAATTCCGCTGCGATCCTTGGACTTTGATGTTTCAGTTTTGACGCTCAGTTTAGCAAACGAGAAGGAGTTTACTAACGAGAATTTTTTCACGTTTCATATTTTTTTTTATTTTTGAAAACGACCAAAAGAAAGCAAAAATTTCTTTCCGCTAGGTATTACTATAAATACTTATGTTGTGCATTCTCTGTATTTGTCTATTTTGAAATTTTCTCTATCTTGCGTATATCTAAGTATAATACTTTGATTGATATGTAGTAATAATATACAGTTATTCACAAACGTATTCGAAAATTTATTATAGAAACCGTGCGTAATGAGACGAGTAATAGATTGTAAAAATAAATTAGACAGAGATTTATCTCACACATTAATATTCAACAGATATTCCATTTTGGACATTTTATATGTTTTCTTTCGTGTATTGCGCGCATTCTATGTTTCTGAATTTTTAATAAATACATAAAAATTCTAATCGGTCTAATCACCGATAAAATAAATCTGAAAATGTACATGAAAATCACAAGACATTTATTGTAGACATGTTACAAATTTAATCATTTCTCAAATATAATAGGATTATATTTAACAAGTGTAGAAATTTTTATAATGAATAATTCACTGTCACAAGTGCTTATGTTATTTCTAAATGTCTTGTAACTTTTATACATCCAGATTTGTTTTAAATTTTTGTAACACACTGATGATAGCTGAATCTCATAACACAGTGCTAATAAAATTTTAAAAGTGTACAATATATTCACAAAGACATGTCTAAATAATTTTTCAAAAGTTGCATGGAAATTCCCATTGAATATAATTTCCATCATAATCATCTTCCACATATTCATCATACATAGCTGTTTCAACTTGTCTGAAAGAAACTGGGTTCGACAATTTATTTAGAAAATGATTTACATACAAGTGTGAATCTGTTCTGAAATGATTTGCACACGTTTCGTCTAATTAGAGGGAAACTCGTTCAAATTAGATTTCCAACTATTATAATCTTCAATGTTAATTTAAAGAAAATTATTTATACATGATTGTGAATTCTCTTGCGAATAATTTCTATGAAATTTTCACCAAATCATCGTAAAGAAAATTCACAATTACGTTTCGAGTCACTTTGAACTATAACAACCTATTATTCCTGCCTAGTAAGTAAATCTTCCCTAGTAGAACTTTGCAAGGGAACTTTCACCAAATTACGAGAAAAATTGTTTCAAGACCAAACCTATTATTCCTCGAATTAACTCCTCTATCAGCGAGGAACTCTCGCGAGCAATAAATCTTTTCTTTTCAAATCGATAAGGATCTTTCTTCGAAACTCACTTTGATCTCTGCCATTTCGAATATCTCACGCGATCTTGTTATTTAGCTCGAAAATTTATCAATTAACTACAATTGTTTCACTTCTTCTCTCGAAGGTTTGCAGACACATTATTTTCATAAAAATTCATGGCGAACTTTCACTAAATATTCTATGCTTTACCCAAATTTCCTCTATATTTAACTATAAAACACAATTTTATAGTTCATCTTATTTTCATCTTTAGAGTCATAATGTCTCTTTTACCTTTAAAGTTACGACATCTGAAAACTAAAATATTACAGAATCTCTGTTTAATTTAATTATATACACATGTTTATTATATATTTAATTCAACTGTTAAATATTGTAGATTCAAGTTTCCAAAAAATTCAAATTTTTCGTTAAAAAGTTGCATTAAATCGTAAGAAATTTTTTTTCTTTGCAATTTTTTGATCAAATTCTAATATCATATTTGTAACTGTTGAAATTCAATATAATTCATTAGATCAATGTCGTTTATTTCCATTAATTAATTTACATAGTAACGTAGAATTTTATGTTACAATCCTACGATTTTCTCTTTCGAAATTGAAAATTCATTGAGCTATACAAAAAAAATTTGATATTTGTTAGTAATCTTTTAAAACATTCTCAGATTTAATTTTACACAGAATCCCAGAAATTATTCCTACATATTTATTTATATAATATTATTGGATTGTTTAATACTGAAAAAAATCACTTATTATTAATTAAAACATAAAATTCTAACGTATAAAATAAAATAACTGTAACAAAACATTTGTATATAAAATCTCCGAATTTTCTGACCAAATCCTACGCACTATATATAATTAATAGAAACATAAAATTTTGATCATCGTATGTGTGAAACTTACAATAAAATAATTATAATGAGCACAGTTCTCAAACTTTCTCATATACCAATATATAATACATAAAAACCTCGGAGGATGATAAATGTAGTTTTTTCAAAGGTCAAAGTTGAAGAAATTAAATTTTGATGAACGCGTTCCAGAGTATGCACTATGCATATAAACTTCAAAAATTCCTGAGGATGAACAGAAGAACATAATTTTTAAAAGCTTAAAATTATAAAAATTGCATTTTGACGATGTTCCATATTACGCTAGGCGAAATTCCAAAATTTTTGAAGATGAACAAAGAAAAAAAAAAACACAATCCTCTTAAAGCTTAAAACTATAAAAATCGGATTTTGAGCATACTTCATAATACACTACATGCGCAAGTTTAAAAACCTCGAGGGATAAACAGAAAAAACACGATCCTCTCAAAGCTTAAAATGATAAAAATTGGATTTTGGCGCCGTAGTCTATACTATACTACGCAAAATCCCAAAATCTTTGAAGATGAACAGAAAAGACAGGATCCTCAAAGCTCAAAATGATAAAAATTGGATTTTGGCGACGAAGCGCCGTGCACTCCATTGTGCAAAGTTTAAAACCTCGGAGGATGAAGAGAAGAAGAAAAAGAAAAAAAAACACGATCCTCTCGAAATCCTCTTAAAATTGGTAAAATTGGATTTTGGCGGCGTGAAGCGGCTGTGTTTCTCTGTCCCAGAGCATTGGTTCTCACCAGTGAACGGAGGCCGCAGAAGGATCGCGAACGAACGTACCAGGTCGACGTCGTTGTGTCCCGTCACGGATTGCTCCCTGTCATCACATGATCCGCCACAAGGGATCGGCAACACACTTCACTGATCGAACGTCACGCACTTGCATACGTTACGTCTCTGTACAGCTGGTCCAGATATATATCGCGGTCAAACACCAGGCAGCGGGAAAGCAAAGGACACAACTGTCGGCGAGAGGCGAGTTGCCCGAGATTTTCTCTGAAAATGTGAACGAGAACCGGCTGCTCGTGCATCCGATCGGTGACTGGAGCTGGTGTGGTGTTGGCTCGCGCGGCACAGCTCGCGGCTACACTACTCTCCTCGCGCCTTTCTCCGTCTCGCTCTTTCTCTTTCTTTCTTCGCGTCGAACGATGGAGGAGGACTTCCTCCACCTTCTACCCGCGAAATAGCCGCCGTGTTTCTTTCCTAGCTGTGAAACACCCCGAAAATTGCTCAACGAGCGATCGGGCGTTAGGTAAATCGCGACCTAACGCGCGCGAGCCGAGAATAACCCGTGGGAATCGATGGTTTCCGGATGGCTGCGAAGCTCGCGGATATCGGGCTTGCAATTAGAGCGAGGATTCGAATTGCGCGCGGGAATTCTAAAGTGAAGACGCGCGTAACATACACACGTACATGTGTGTCATTCAGCAAATTTTGAAATTTAGGTTTCGAATATTTTTGTCTGATTTTGAAGGCAAAGTAGAAGTTCGTCTGTCACGTTGAAAAAATATTTTTCATTGTAATATTTATTATATAATAAATTATATTAAATTATATATATTTTTTTATTATATTCGTGTCATAGGGTATAAAATATAATGAGTAAAGTAAAGGGTGAATCTTCTATTTCTTTGGTCGAGATCGGTAAAAGTGTAGAATGCACGAGTTTGTTTAATTAATATTGACAACTGCTCTTCTTAGTAAATTTTCGACTTTGAGATTTTGATAATCTTATCCTGCACTATTCTGCACTATCCAATATAAAATTTGCATACAAATGTAAAAGAAATTCACATAAATTTCTTTAATTTAATCTTAACGTGTGTGTGTGTCTATTATATTCGTTTCATTAATATATATATATGTTATATACGCCCCAATGCCCCCTCACGTGACCCAAATCAACCAATGGCTAATTTTCGTTGCATTAGCGTTGCACTTGAAGAGGCCCGATTTTCTGGGTTACCCCCGCTAAAATCACTTTCAGTGATAAAACGTTCGTCGATCGTAACTGCTCAACTATAATATAAGATAATATCGAGCTTCTAATACAATTGCATTAGGTGTTAAGTATTATTTAAAGAGATACGAATTACCTCAGAACAAATCGATTTTAAATGTTCGTAAAATACAGTGAAGTGCACGACGAATAAAACGACAACAAACATTTTACTTGAAATAATTCTCATTGCCGCGAATTCAGCAACAGGAAGTTCAGCTGTTATGTTACACAGAGGCTAGAGGTGTGTTGCACGTTTGTTGCGACATTTTTAATAAATGTCAATTACACTGGACAAGGATCGCTAAGGAATGAAAGGTGGTGATGCAAGACGGTGCCATTGTCCTGATCGAGTCATCGATCATTGTACCGGTTGAAAACCAATTCGCCGTGACGTTTCACTTCGCACCTGTCTGCTGTAGAAAGTATTAGAAATACTGTTTACGACCTTTTGCCTTCGTCGTAAAAATGACAATTTTTACTCGCCTGGCAATATCGAACCGAATGGAAAAATTCGCTGTTGATAATGCGATAATGGCGCAATGCGAAAATGGAAATATTTTTCTCACGGGTGAAAAATAACGTAGAGAATTGATCTGTTCCGAATAAACGATTAATCGGTCGAATATTCATTGGTTCCTTTCTTTCGTATTTTCCTTACTGTACCGAGTGTGAGAAAGTAGATAATTATCTCTTATACATAATTGCATGTTTAGTAAAGTAAAATAACAATAATATAAAATATAATTTTATACTAATTATAAAATATAGTTTAATATTATAATTTATATTTTGTTGCTATATACAGAGTTACCGATTAATTGTTCGTTACGAATATCTCTTGTTTAGAACTATAATCATACTTGTAACTCACGCGTGAGAGTCTACTTTTTTCTTCTAAGGTTTCTCTGAATGGCAATTAGCAAAGTAATTAAAGCGGTGTAAATTAACGTAACTGTACGGAATCCCTTAAAGTATAATAACTGTATCCGAAACAAACTTACGCTATCCTACAGCACTACATCAATTGTAATTGCGATTTTTTCATTTTCATGTTTTATTCTTTATCATCACATATTATCAAAACATCAATTTGATTTATACGTACACGTAATTACTGAGCAGATGAAAATTGGAGCGTCAATATATGTAGTTGTAAGGATGAATCCATTTATAAGACTAATTTTTGAAAAGTGGAGAATACGATTATGTTATAATAATTTATTGTATATTTATAATATTATAATGTTTATATATTATTTATCATATTATTATATATTTATAATATTATAATGTGTATAAATTTCACGTATAGATTTTATATCATTATACATGAAATTTATAACTTGATCACAACAAATTTTATATTCGAAATTTTTAATTTTTAAATGCTGCAAGTAAGTGTCGAGAAGAGTTTCGATTACCATTCGAAAACGTTTCCAACTGTAAAAATGAGCATCGAATTACACTTTACTGTTCCAAGAAATCATATTTTATTACGGGAAACCATAAAGCGTGGATGTTGATTTTCTTTTACACTCTGGCGTTCACACTTTTTCATTTATTATACGACGTGGCATTTCATTCCTCGCCAGACGCGCGTACGCCTCAAGAGGAAATATTTACTATCGCAAGGCGGTATTTCGATTCTGTAAAAAAATATACGTTTGTTTCCACCCTTCTTTCGCGGTGTAACAAGGAAGTTTGCATTAGAAGCTGATAATAGATACCACCTGCGGCCTGCAACTCGCAGATTAAAGTTTGGATTACATTCAAATGTTTCATGCTCTAAAATATCACTATGCGCATATTTTATATCGTTCTGCCATTGTTGCCTGCATTTGCATTTACGTTAGATTGTCATTTTATCATCTTGGTGGATTCTTCATCGTGTCGGTAAAACTTTACTTTTAACTAAAATAAACTAAATGAAAGAGCAACATTTTCTTGCTAACATCTGTGAGATTTTATTAAAATTTCTAAAATGGCGCCAAAACTAAAACTAAATAAATAAAATTCCACAATTTCAATATTTTATCTTTATTTGACTTTCGTCCAATAAAATGTAAAAATAAATATTGCTCGATGATAAATTAGTCTCAGTTTGTTGTTGACAGATTGTCGATAGTTGCGCAAATTTTCGCGTGTGCAGTGACAGGAATGAAACGTAAATAGAAATTTGTTTCACTTATTAAATATTATTATGAAATATTAAAACGAAATTCATCAATATAAAACAAATTTCATACTTTCTTTTTTCATAATTATTTATAAGATACGCGTACTTTTGAGAAAATTAATGTTGATTTCTGTTTGGACGAAAGTGCAATTGTATAAATCTATTTAATTTAATTATCATCTAATGTAACAATAATCCAATAATCTATTTAATTATAAATTTAATTATTAGTGTCAAGTTTCTCGCGAATTTATAAAAATTCGCTATTAAAAATCATAGTATAAATAAATTTCTATTATAAATAGAATAATAACCCAGTCACTAAACTTCTACGCGCAACAATTTGTCATTTCGTATATTTTTTAATTTTGAAAAAAGAACGAACAAGTTGCGCGAGCTTCTACGCGCTGAACTACAACTGCTTCCGTGTTTATTTTCGCAGAAACGTTGTTTGGGCCGGAGTCATGTATTATTCAATCGCGCGACCCATTAGGGGCATTTAACAGTTTAACCGGAACAAAAGTCCTGTTTGCTTCGCGGCGATATTAATTTAATGACTTCATGTAAAAATATCCCATCGAATTTACGATATAGCTCCTCCTCCCCCACCACCCACTACCAACCACCACCCACCACCCACTACCACCCACCACCCACTACAACCCACCACCCACCACCCACTACCACCCACCACCCACCACCCACATTCTCAGTCTTCGTGTTCTTCAACCCCGGAATTTTCACATATTCTAGCAAACTAGGATACTATCAGTATAATTGACTGGTCTAATATACAAATACATATTTCTACATATTGCACGCATCAAATTTCCCCCCACAAACACACGAGAAACCTCGCTCGCAATCAGTCTGATCGTTATTCTCGATCTCAGATCATTCAAGTACCTCGCAATTTTCACCAACGACACGCAAAACTGAGAAAATGTTTCATTTGAATGAATTGGTACGAAACACGATTCGGAATCAGATCATTCACAGATTCATTCACAATAAAAGCCTTTCTTCTTGGCTTTGGAGGATCGCGTTAGGTATCCTCTCGTATGACTCGCTTATGCGTCCGTTTATGCATCAACGTGATCCGTGTACATGCACAGGTACGTACGGGTATTATAGCCGGAGTTCGCTGTACTCTCGACGTTTGAAACCCTCGTCCGAGGCGAACCCGAGGGCGCGAACGTTCGCCAAGATCGCTTGGCGAACGCAATGGGCCAATCAAAAAACGATTTCCCCTCGAGCAACGTGGTGGAACGATTTGCAACAAGGTTATCTTCTGCTGACTTTTCGTGTTTCACGCGATGTCGAAGTGGCTGACGTTACAGATCGAATTATATACAGGGTGCCTCCAAGTATCTTCTTTAATTGCGAGCACGCCACATAAACGTAAAAATACTTTACACGCGATATAAATATATCTCGTACATATAAAATTTTATATTTATATATTTAAAAGTTCGTCTCTTTGTATCTTCGAATATGTCAGGTCGTTTGTTTCTGTTTGTTTATATATTTTTGGAGAATTTGAAATTTCGTTTATATTCGCATCAACATGTATACATTAATATATCAATATTAATACAATGTGCAAAAGTGTATATTATAAAATATAGAATGCTTACTTTTATAAAAAAATTTTTATTTAGATTCCACTTTTTTGTTTCAGTTAATGATTCGTAATTATTTTCGTAAAAATATAAAATTACGAAATGGAGGGAATAAGCTCATAGACCTCTCGATATTTTTTAAAAATTCAAGTAATTTAATTAAATTAATAATTAAATTCAACTAATGTTCAACAGGATAATCAGGTAGTTGTACAAGTAGTATATCAGTACCAGCAATCAAAAAGTATATGGAAACGTTTCATACGTATAGAATATTTATAATAGACACTTTAATGAACGCTATTACCATAAGTTATGCGTCTTGCATACTAGATTTAAACTTCAGAAAAAATGAAAGCGCGCAATTTGTTATAATATGCTGCCATTGCCTTGATGCAATGATCGTTATGAATATACGATTCTTAAGAAAGTTCTTCGAGTCGTGATAGAATGAAAGTAAAGTGAAACTTTACCTTTGAAAAAAGACGTCAAAATCTACTGATAAAATTTAATAGCAAAATCCAATTTTACAATAAAATTAGTTCACTCTGTACAGCCATTAATAGCTAGATATCAATTTGTTTAATCCTTGATAAATATAAATATGTAACTTGAAAGAATGCGATAAAATGTGAATGTATTGATTTTATTATTAAACTAATGTATACATATAGGAGGAATTTATTTGTAATATTATTGGTAATAAATAAAACGCTGAAGTTAGAAATCAGTTTAATAATTATAGTTGTTAATTTATTATTATTATTATGGGAATAAAGAATTCACTCGCTTTATCAAATAAATAAAATGCAGTGAAGCGTAATTACGGAATTAGAAAACCGGTGAAAGTATCGTTAAAAAAAAAAGAAAAAAAAAACAAAATGTAAAGTTCATTGAACTTCAATTACATCACACGTTCATACGATATGGAGATCTTTTTCTCTTCTTTCACGCTTTTCAAAGTTCAAGGAGATTAGATTGTCAATAATACATTCCGCGCGATTAATCATCAATTGAAATAACAGTAGTGGCTGTTGTAATGGAGTAATAGTAACCGGCGATCGCTCTTACAGAAAGGATCTAATTAAACGATAAATCATCTTCAATGAAATCGTATATGAAGTAACTACGTTTCCGCGGTTTGAAAAAATCACAAGCGCGTAATCACTCGTAATTAAGAAATTCCAACTTCCGGCTGCAAGGCGAATGGAATTCAAGCAAAATTTCGTTACACACTTTACTTCTTTTTATTACGTGATTTTTAGCCGAAAATTTATTTTTGTAACAACGAGTATTTAACAAGTAAGAAATACCAATGCCAAACTAAACTTCATAATGTTGTTGAAGATGTGTGAATAAATTAAACGTAGAACAGCTTGTTTCAGTATTCTTTCAACCTATACAGTTTTAGAATTTGTTTTTATTTTGGAATTATTATTTTGATGATCGATCGATGAGCGATCGCTCAGTACAAGACAACGCCACTCCTACTCGAAGTCTATCCCACGCCCCCTCGCGAATCACGTGACTCAAATCAACCAATCGTTAATTTTCGTTGCATCAGCGTTGCACCTGAAGAGGCCCGATTTTCTGGGTTACCCCCGTTAAAATCACTTTCAGTGATAATAAATCTACAATACTTTCATGAGCAGCTACGTTTCTCTCTTGCTACCGAAATTTTCGATTTTTTCGTAAATCTTTCACGATTGAATAACAAGTACGGTAACAAGCGTGAAACGGAACGAGTATGCATATTGCCGAAAGCAATCACCGTGCAGTAAATACCGACAATCTCAGTTAATCATCTCTCAAACATTGCTTTCTCAAATCATTAAGAATTATCTCTGGTCTTCGCGAACAATTTCAAATTCGCGGATCGAGAGTGCCGATAACAAAATCGATCGGTCAGATCTCTTTAACGATCGTCTTTTCTACCACCATCGTGATTCTCACATCCTGCCACATCCTAAACGTACGCGATGCTTCTCGTTAGACAGGGGTAATTTCCCAGGAATCCTCTCGTTCGACATCGAGCAAAAGCGAAAAGCCGACAAACGACCTCCTATATGCCTCGTGTTTCATCGCTTTTTGCCAACGAGCCTTCGAAAGTCTGGCTCTCGTCTTTACAACTCACCGTCTTTATATCCCTTCGTAGCCAACTAGCTAATAATAACAGACCTAAACCGCGTTGCAGAGTTAATTATTCAGTGCTGCGTTTCTTTTTTTTTTTGGTTTCGTTACTTTGCAAAGTAATATACTTTAATATTTTTTTTTCTTGAGAAATTTTTAAAACAACATAGCACAGATAATAATCAGATTTTTAAAATAGTATATTGTCTTAAAACTACTAAATTAAAATATCAGAATTTTTTTTTTCAATGCATCTACGTCTAGCGCTTTTGGTAATTTCTAAAACAACAAGATGCGTTGTTTAGCATTTTGTTTGCGACATACACTTTCGTTTTATAAAATTATTTCAGGATGGTGATATACTACGTCTCCACTGAAATTATTATTCCAATTTTTCATAAATTTCTCTCACGTTGGCTCGTGAGAGACCAGATTAAATATCACTTTTGGACAATCGGATGGAAAATATTCGTCAGATGGTGTGTAATGGTATTGAAAAAGAACGAAACACCGACGTGCACCGGTAGCTCTGGAAAATCGTCGACGAACGGTATGTCAGCGATCGCGATGCGAGACCAAGTGCTCGTACACGGCCTTCCAGACGTTTCTCCGGCCTTTCTAAAGCGACCTCGAGAGAAATGCGCCACCGAGAAGAGAAGCCTGAATCCTCCTTTCGATCCGACCAACTCGGATCTTTTAATACTCTGACACGCCTGTCACCTACGTGCCATTTTGCTCCTTTGAGCATCCATTTCTTTTTTTTAAACTCATAGAATACACGTCGCGTTTACGTTTAATGTTACATATTAAACTTCGTTTCAATACCGATGCCCAAAGATCACATCGACAGACTACTTGCCAAATTTTGTTTAATAAAGAAAAAGAAACATTTGTCGTAATTTCTTGTTCCTCGTCATTCGATGATTTTAGACGATCGTTTCTCTTTTTCAATCCTTAATATTATATTAATCTTTGTTTTAATACCAATATTCAAAGAGCACATTGATAGACGAAGATTATTTGTCAAATTTTATTTAATAAGGAAAGAAACATTTCTTGTTTCCTATTTCTCATCATTTGATGATTTTAGACTGTCGTTTCTCCTTTTATCGATCTATCGAACGCATGTCTCGTTTATGTAAATGTTTTAATATTGAGTAGTTAGAGGTTATGTTGATAAAAGAAGATGCGACGAATTTTATTTAATAAATGTTCGTTGCATTTTGTCCCTCTTTACGAGAAATTGTTCTTTTATTTATGATTAAATATTGGAAGTTCATATCGATAAAGATAAATATGGTAAATTTTATTTGATAAAGAAGAAATATTCCTTGCAGTTCCTTTACGCTACTTGATACTTTTATACTAAGCGTTCGTGTAAATCTTTATTATAAATATTATATTAAACTTCTAATATTATATACGAATAGATAGATGAAAACATAATAAATTTTTGTTAATAACAAGGAAAATCATTTCAACAAATTTATCCATGATAATATAGTCGAGGTTCATAGATAAAATTTGTCTTTCAACAAAGAAGAATAACATTTGTTCGAGTATTTGCATTACCCTCTTATTCACCGCTAACTCAAACACCCTAATCGACGAGGAAGATGCTGCACCGGAGAAAGTTTCACTGTCGTGTCTCTACTTCTGAATTTTTATTTCACGGAGGTCGAAGAAAGTTGCGATTATTCAAATTATTCGTCAAACAATCTCGCCATCCGCTTGCCAGATGCGTCTTCGAGGATTCACTTTTCACGCGAGGTTTTCAGTCTCCGTGTCGGAAAATCACGTTTCGCGAAAGTTTTGCAAGTAGACTGTGAACATTATAAAATTAAAGAAATGGGACCGGAGTAGAAATTTGTATCGCACGGATATTAAAAGCATTTTCATCGGATATTTTTTATAAATATTAATTATATTTTTTATAAATATAAATATTAATTTTTCAGTAAAATATCCAAAGTATACTGCTTTCTGTAATGTATAGAACATTATAAAACAATAACATAATATAACATTATGAAACAATCTGCTACCGATTTAATCTGTTTGATTATTCGACATAGTTTAAATTCTAAAACTTAGATTTTGATAGAATCATAATTTTCGATTGTAAATTTAATTATAAAATTATTGAATTATTGTAGAATTATAAAATTATTATAATTCTAAAAATCATCGCAAAATCATTCGATATATTCTTCGATTTGTACGTTTTAAATTACAATACCGAAGTATCTAAATCTGCATAAAAGTCCGCAGTCTCGAGGAAATTTTCTGCGATAACTGTTCCAATACTTTCGCCACTTTAACATACTCTAATTGAATTCGTACTGTAATTTCTAAACAGAGATTCATCTGTTTAACACGCAGATATCACTCGCGAGATCTGAATCAACATCGAATCGATATTTCTCTTTGAATTTTCCTAACAACACGTACTGCACACGATCGAGAAGGAAATTGCTCTGAATTCTGTTCGCGCCCATGAACGATTCGTTAAAGGCTGATTTATGCACGTATTCCGAGGGCGCGGAGAGGCGAAAGTTCCGCACGCTAAGCTGTCCACTTCTTGCAAATTCATCTTGCGGCTGGATACCAGAGGAAAGTTAGAAAACGCCGCTCGTGGGAAATCGCGAACGAACGAGGAACGTTCAAGAACGTATAGAAATCGCGTACAGAGCTACGCCTGGAGAGAAACAATCCGCCCGGATGCAATAACCTGACCTTTTCCATCGGCATTGCCTCGCGCCTTCCTTTTTAGAGGCCTATGTGGCGCACAACTTTGAAGTATCTGCCACCGCACGTTCTGTTTAACCCCTTAAGCGTCTTGCTTTATTTCGAGAATAACGCGCTGGTGCGCTGAATTATTCATCCAGGCGATGACGAGTACACTCGACGAAAACAGTAAATGCAACTTGCTTCGAGATTGAAAATAATTGAATTATTCATTCTGTTATCAATAACAAAAAAAAAAAAAGCAAATTAAGATTAGAGTGTATATGTCTCGGATAAAGAAAGACGGTGAAATTTGTATTCTTTCTAGTGGATTGTTTTGTGGAATAAACAAAGGATTGAGAGCAAATAAAATTAATGAATATTCAAATGAATAGTAACAAAAGTTGACGAGAGTGGTAAATTTAAATTTTGGAAAATTATTGAACAAAGATTTATAAAAAAATAAAAATTTCCACGTTTATCTTAAATAAACGAAATACGGAATTTGAAGATGGATTAGAAAAGTTAAAGATACTAAAATGATATATTAATAATATATACAATAATTATTGTAGCATCAAACAGTAAATAAGTTTTTACGGATAGTTAACCGAATAAATTATAGGGCACATTAACTTGATTACTCTCCACTTTAAAAAAATAATTGCTTTGCATTATGAATTTGAAACTTCCTGCAATGTATCCTTTATGGTTCATGCACAACTACTACAAAGTACTACTTCATTATGTGGGATTAATCAACTAAAGCTATGAAGTGAAATTGAAAACTACGAGATAATTATCGAACAGTCAGTTTAATTCAACTTTAACTTCAATTGATTCAAGTGTTGCAAAATGACAATTTTAAACCAGGTCGATTTTATCCTATATTAGAATTATCGTTAGAAATCGTTATTTCAGAAGCTTAACTAGAACTACCGACATAAAATTTTCATCAGAGATATCGAAATAGAAAGAAAACAAATAGTAGAAAAACTCGATAATAAAATAGAGTACAGAAGCTTTTATTTATTCTACGAAAAATCACTCAAATCTCTAAAAATACACTGTTTCACATTTATAAAATTTTGACAGAAAAACTATGAATTGGTCTCATTTTGATTATATTCGGGTTTTTCTAATGTCAAATCTGAATTCCAAGAAATTTAAAATTAAATTTCAAATTCTAAGGAATCTACAGAATAACAAAAAAAAAAAAAAGAAAAAGAAAAAAATGTATGTAAGATGAAGCAAGTTTCTGTTTCAAGTCATCTTGAGAATATGAAATTCCTAATAAATCGCGAAGCATTTGTATATTTCGTCGAGAAATTGCCGGTGAACCCCGTGTGAATTCCGAGTTTCACTTACAATTAGTTTAGTCGATCCGAGGCGGGCTGTGAGGCAACGATTATCGCTGGAAAAAGCGTCTATGCAAAATATATGCAAGCGGGCACATCCGGTTTTACCGGCACAGGTGCAAGAAGAAGCGCGGGTTAATTCGATTCGACGCGGAAGTAATAAAATAGATCGGCGTGAATTTCTCATTTCTTCTGTCTTTCACGTCGAGTGAAAAGCCGAGCAATCCGCGAAATCCGTGATACGAGCCGCGACCTGGCAATTGCGCACGCTTGCAAAATTTTAATTTGCATAACGCGGGAGGCGGTGAAGTAATTATGTTGCTCGAGACAAAAGAGCATCTCCGTGACGTTTCATCACCTCTTCGTTCGCCAATTGCATCGACTTTGAACGACTTCCACGGATGTATACTCCTTTAAATAAATATATCACGAGATTTAACAATAACTATTTACTTTGATTAATATGTAGCAAGATTTTTACGACGATCAGTTTTTGCTTCGATTGATTATTAACAACAAAATGTTTTCTGCTTTCTTATGCTCTTCATTCTTCATTTTAAATCAGCGTCGCCGCCATTAAACTCTTTTTTTTAAATATTCGCGCCGCCACACTCTTTTCTTTTTTATTAATTAGCAATTGGTTACATGGAAGATTTCATACATATCGTATGTATGAAATATTAACGTTATAATATTATCACAGTTGCTGATTCTAATCCTGGATTAGGATTGTGTTTCGATTTCGTTTGTCCAAGTACAATAATAATCAGAATTACTGAAAGATCTTTACATCTTCAAAGATTTGAAACTAACATTTAACATACATTATTGCATATTATATACTTTCAATATGTTCAAGATCACTGTTCATACAGTATACTGCTCTTTTCGTAAATTTACGTTTACAAGAGACCTTTTCTAATTTTCCAGATACGTTTTCAAATCGGTTTCAAATTATTCAACGTGTATTCGATTCGCTCGATTTTATGTCGTATAACGGTACAGTATTTTATACAACATTACAACAACAAAATTGCAATGGCAACACGTGGCTATCACTGTCGGCGCGAACGAGCAAACGAGCATTCTCGATTCGCGCGTTGGCGCGCACAGCTGGCAAATGGGAAGGGAAATCGTGGGATATCGAAGCCGATCGAATGGAATGAAATCGATCGACAGATTATAGGCAGATATTATCCGCCGGCAAGTGCAATGATCCGACGGTGGTACGCGTTAAAAGTAAATTGGCCTCGGCTCGCTCTTACTTTCGTTCGATCGGCGCCGATCGAACCGCGCCGCACATTTCGACTTTCTTAGACTCGAAATTGCCTGCTACTTCCTCTTTTTCACTTCGGCTTCCCGGCAGTGAATCGACACTGTAATTCTGCGTTGTGAAACAATCTTAAGCGATCTTAGGCTTTCCTTTTTCTCTACGAAAGTAGGAAAAAGTTTCGACGACTTTATCGTGAAACAATGTTTCGATTTGTCAAGTTGTTGGCTTCTTTTCTCTGTGAAGAGTGGGCTCCGAGATTTCTCGGAAGTTTCAACGATTTAGGTGATTGTTTTGCAGTTTAGCTTGCAATGTTCTTTGATGTTGAGAAATTTTAATGACATTTAGTTCAACGTCGAATTTATTGCTAATAAATGGTTCTACACAGGAGAGAGAATTACACAATAATTATGATGATGCTATTAGAAGAATTATATAATTGTATAAATATCATCAGCAAGGAACCATTATGAGGATAATCGTTGTTCTTTTGATGGGGATAATTTATAAAATATAATGAAAATGAATGCCAATAACATTTATGAATTATGTTTGGTATTATTAGTATTATGATGAATCTAATACTGCTCAAACTTGTTACAAAATCTAATAAACCCTAATATATTATAAAATTATAAACATTTAGTTTCTCCGAACATCAGCTTTCCTCAATGTATCGATCTAAAATTCGCAAGACTGTCGCGAATTTTGCAAATTTCGCGCAGAATAACACTCATATTTGCTACCTCTACTCGTCAAATAATTACACCTAACCAACGTTGACATCTGATTTGCTATTCCGTAATCCCGTAATTGCCTGGAACTTGGCAATCTTTGTTCGCCGAATAAAACGTACAGAGGAACAGCGCGGTGGTGAACTGGTCGCAAGAAAAGGCAAAGAATGTGATCCATGTTACATGAAGTCATCGTGCAGGAAACGTGCAGGATCTTGCGCGATCCCTTTAGCCGTGTACGCAAAAACAAGTTAACAGCTATACGCGAGCATTGAAATCCAAAAGAATCCGGCCTACACGTTCGGATCTTCCTGCAGCTGTGCATTATGGAAATCTCGTTCCCTGTCTTCTACCGGCACGATCCGAATTTATCGAACGAACGAATAAAAAATAATCGACCTCTCCAACAACGCGGAAGAAGCAGAGAAGTCTATTCAAAATCTGAACACGGATTGCAAAATTTATTTATATGAATCCATTAGTTTCTATTTGTAACTCGTATTTCTTAGAGTTTCTCGCATGATTTTACTTCAAACTGTTTGTAAGAGAATTAGATTGATAGACGTTCATATCATATTTATACGATCCATTTATAATTCCCGTTTATAACTCAGATTTTGGACGAAATTTACTTCAAACTGCTTCTGAAAATTTTTAATTTTCAGAATCTTTTTAAAAATTTTTTCAAAGTTGCGCGACTTACTTCAAACTGTTTTTATATGATCTATTTATGATTTAGATTTTAGATAAATTTCTTAAAGTTTCTTACATAATTTATTCAAGTTGTTTCCAATAGGATTTACATAGATTAATAACGACTAATAACATTATGTGATTTTTAGCAGTTAGTGAAATTTCAATGATTAATCAATAATGCTACTGTAGCGAAAAGAGCGTGTGAAAACATTAATTTCAATTTTATCAGAAAATCGTATTTTACGTGAACTAATTATTTTCAATTACTCTCGTTATTAGCAGACCGATCGAAGTTTCTTTTTTTGTGATTCGAAAGACCTTCGAGATGATGACATCTAACTCCTTTTGTGTCATTTTTTTTTTTTAATATCCTTTCAGGATCACCTTTAATTTTTTACATATGACATTATAATTTTGTTCGTCTATCGAGACTTCATACAAAAAGCAGATGTAATGTTACGCAACCGTTCATTTTTCGTTTGCAAAAATAGATTGTTCCCCTTTAATCGTCAGAGAGCGTAAAAATCAGAAAATCAACAAAAATTCCATTTATCGCATTCTCCATCTGCAATCTTCTTCATCTTTTAATCCAGAAATTGTACGTTCGAATTTAGGTAATCCTAAACAGGTTCTATTAACTGTCTATTAACCGACATTTCCCATCGATGGTTTCCAAACGAGCGAACGTGCACACCCAATTTAAAATCTAGGACTTTGAAATTCACTCGTACACTCTCGTCCATAAATCACCGGACATTAAATGAAATTAAGGTTGTGCAAAATTACCGATTAGACTGTAGATTTTTATGCGTTTACAAGAAACCTAGAGACTTTCAAATTTACTCGTACAATCTCGTCCATAAATCACCGGACGTCAAATAAAATTAAAATTGTGTAAAATTAACGATTAGACTGTATGGATTTTTACTTTTATTTTGTCGAAAATCTAGAGACGCAAAGATACGTACAATTGCAAGAATATATAAAACATTCAAAATAGAATATTTATTATAACATTTTTTTTTTTTTTTTGACAGTTGATGCATGGTGGGATATTTTTTAACCCACCTAAAGATGTGTTTCAAATTTCATTTAAAACGTTGGTTGCACGGTAGGATTATTTATGCCCCACTCTGTAAGAAAAAATTTATTTAACCCCTTGCGCTGGCAACTGGTTTGCGGACCATAACGAGTGACCGAACCGTATACAATAATTCGTCGCTTTCTTTTTCTTTTGAACTCGTCGGTATGATATCACTGGATAGAAATTATTAAAGAAGTAATAAACTTGTCATTTGTTTTGCCTGGGTTACATTTAAATATATTTAAAACTGAGAAAATGTTGCAAAAATTTGGAACAAAAAATTCTCGACGTGCGTGGCACGTCATTCCAGCGCAAGAGGTTAAATACTAATCTTTTTTCATTTTAAGAAATATTTTATGTTTAATGATTGAAAAAAATTTCGTGCAGGTAGAGTTTTTTTTTTCTTTAAAATTGCGTGCCTCTAAGGGTTAAAAAAACAAGTGATGAGGGATCTTATGGTGAGGGAAGTGTTACGTGCTTGCACGTGCGTACGTTCGTCGCTGAATTACTTCGTTGAATTATCTCATTCGCGGCTGAAACGCGCGAGCACCGAAAGAAAAGAAACACCGTCGACCGGACAATCCAGTTTCTACGATATTTCCTTCCCTCCTTCCCCCCTTCCACGTTCGCGAATCGCGATAACGCGTGATAAAACGCAACGTCCAGTAGAGCGGAAAGAGGAACCAGGGTAGGCCTTGTCTGACGTAGCGATTCCACGCGATCCATGAATCAAAATGACGTAGCGATTCCTCGCGACGGATCGACCCGTTAATCGTCGCGGATCGAGCTCGGTTTGATTCTCCTTCTTTTGGCGCGGTACGAATGTCAGAAAGGAAATCATTACTCTGAAATGATAAATTTCATTCTGGCATCATTTATCGTTATCGTTATCCACCTTTCGCGGTTCGTTTCAATTTAAGACGTGCTCGTCTCTCATCTTGCCGGTGTCAGCCTCGAGTCACGTCGCGTCGCGCGTGTTTTGAAATGAACGTGACGCAATCGTTGCGAGGAAGATGAACTTATTCTCTCGTCGCGAGAGAGGAACGAAAATTTCATACTGAATCCCTTGCGCTGGCAATTGTAGCGTTGTGGGTTTAAGCCATTATTTTAGCTGTTCGTTTAATTATACTACATTTAGTGTTTGCTGAATGAAGGAAAGAGGAAAAAAGTGAGCATTTTTGATCTTTTTTTTATCACTGAAGGTGATTTTAGCGAGAGTAACCCAGAAAATCGAGCCTCTTCAGATGCAACGTTAATGCAACGAAAATTAGCGATTGGTTGATTTGGGTCACGTGATTCGTGAGGGCGCGTGGATAGACCTCGAGTAGGAGTGGCGTTGTCTGGTATTGAACGATTGCGCCTATAATTTGTTTTGTATTCAAATGTTTGCATATCAATAAAATTTTATGGCAAAAAAGTTCTCTTCGTTTCCTAGTCAGAACAGTTGCTTCTGGGTCTTTCAGTGAGACGAATCGTACTGGGGTACAAGTCGTGCAGTTTTTTTACATACTACTGTATATCTGCAATCTTGCGATCTTTAAATTTTTCATAAATACAATTTTTGTTATTTTTAACAAAATTACAGAAAAGCAGCCATATTTGTAAAACGATCCGATGATTGATCCAAATTCGTGACTCGAAATTATGATTTTTAGCGTTCGACAATTCAACAACATCTAAGTACAATTTTATTTTTGATCGATTTCGAGTTTCTTTTTATTTCATCGTTCGAGAGCTCTAAGCAGGATATTTCTGATTCTTTAAATTTCTGTTCAATTTTACATTGACACACACGGTAAATCGAGGTAACAAAGCCCGCTGAATTCCACTTAACAGAGTGATAAAAGTCAGTAAACGTATCGCGTGTACGTCTTAATGGTTCCCGCATTCTGCAAAGTTCATGCATCACCTGCCCGAGCAATTACTTCACGGTTATAGTTTAGCCATCAAACCTTTCGATCGAGAAATGCTCGACTTCAAACGCCCATTCACATTTGGTCTAATTAAGTGATTAGATGGAAAGTTCCTAGAATTAGAAAACAAAAAAAGAGAGAGGAAAAAGAGATCCATCATAAGCGAAGATAATTCGACTAATAGTTGATCGATCGAGAAATTTCAAAGATCCGTCCACGTCCAATTTAATTAAATTAAATGGAAAATTCCATTACGATTTGACAGAACGAAGAAAGTGAGGACAATCCGACGAATTCTTCGTTCAAAAAATAGAATCTTCATCGAGAAATGCTATCAACTTCAAATATCCATCGATTTAAATACCAGTTAAATTGAAAATTTCATTACTACTTGATAGAATGAAAAAAAAAAGGAAGGAAATGAAGAGATTAAAAAGATTCGAGTTAAATGAGGGTAATTTGACGAATTCTTTGCCGAGGAATAGATCGATCGAAGATAATTGATAGGCACATCACGGTCCGTTCGTTTCTTCTTAACAATCCATTTATTTAACGAGCAGTCAGGTGAAAGTCCGTGGTACAGTGACTCAACACGGCATTCGAACGCTTATCACAGGGAACATTTACGTATAAATTATGCGTGTTAAAAGTTTTGAAATTTTTTTTGACGGAAGTTTCATTTCGACGTGATTATAATTATTGATTAATACTGCTATAATTGCATCAATAAAACGAGAACGTAGAATTTTATTTAAAAACTTCGTACGAATTATTAGCTAGAATGATTCACAATTTAATTTGTTTAAATATTGTTAATATTTCGAAAATAAAAATTAAATCGCTAAAAAATTGACGTAATCAAATTTCAGTCATAAAATGTTACTTGCGACACATCCGAGTAACGAGGTCCTTTGCATCATAAAATATTTTCTATAATGGAAAGTAGACAATCTCCTCTATGCTTTCTTTCTTTATTTCGACCAACGTCGACTGTCTTGCTAATTGTTTGAGAATCCGATCCTGCAATTAGACAAATTACGAACCATTGTCTACAAGGTATGCACACTGATCACCTATTTAATAAGTGGAATACACGAACGTTCAAGCATCGATGTAGCTCAAATTTTAAATACAATTAGTACATATACATACAACCGTAATAACAACATACCAAATGTATGTTTCACATCGCAATAATAAACACGGAAGAGAATTAATAATTTGTGATAGACGCTACGAAATATACTGCTCACAAAAATTAGGGGTCATTTGCATTGGATATTGCAAAAAGCATTTGATTTTTTTTTTACTAAACAAGAATATCAGAAAAGCAAAAAAGCAAAGTAAAAAAGCAGAAAAGCAAAATTAAATGTTTCTTTTTCTATCGCTTCATATTCATTTTGAAATGTCTTCTAATTTTTGTGAGCAGTGTATTTAGCGCAAGTACATACATCGAGTATGTACAGGTTTCTCTATTACCGGTTTCCTCATTCGTTACGTTCTCCAGGAAGTGGACATTTAATAAACGAAATGCAATGAAAAAAGAACGCTTGTCCCGTGAACGAGCCTAAGTTTCGAAATCCGCGTAAATTATTCGCGCGGCATACAAAACGAGGTATGTGAGATATGCGCGAACATTTTTCAACGAGTTTAACGCAAGGTTATGCTTTGAAAAGGGGCAAAGGTCCCGCTTCGAGTCACCCAGTCGGTAATGCGAATTACCGCGCGAAAGTATGAGTACATTTACTTGCGCATTTCGCAAGATAATATTTTCGTTACGAAGTTACATTTCGGAATCGCTATGATTACGTACATTTGTAATTCCAGCGGTTAATCTGCATTTGATGGCGGAATGTTGTTGAAGGAATTATCTAAAATATCCTTTCGCAGGTGCTTGTTTTAAAACCATTAAAAATATTTTATATTTTCACAAATATAAAAAAAAAAGAAAACTCTCATACGTCAGTATCTTTTTAACTATCGAACATTTTCGTACAACTTGTATTGTTATTGTGCAACTTGTCATTCGAAATTGCTGCACGTTACTTTTGCATGTAGTAAACTATTTATCCTTACTTTTGTAATAAATTTACTGTTGCGTCTCTACGAAGAACATTGGAAACCGATTAAGTATAATAAACAACGCGACACGGTAAAAACAGTTTTTATCGTCGTTTCATCATGGAACATAATAGTACGATGCACTTTGTCAATAGATTGCACAAAGGTACCTCAAACGCGTTGCAACAGCGTCATAAGCAACGCAAGGAAAAAGCGTGCACATGATGTAACGAACCGAATGGGTATCTCTATACTAAATTCTCGGCTCGGAAGAAGAAAAATATTTAGAAAGTCTGTCTCTCTCTTTAAATTTTCAAATTTCGAAGAAAGTTCACTGTACAAATTCACTAATAAAAACTCGTTTAAATTCCATTAATGTAAACAAAATTTGAAGAAAGGGAAGAAAAAATATAAAAAGGCGAGGATTTCGAAAGTGTTTGAGCAGTCACTTTCGTTCGTTTGAAGATTTCAGACACGATCGGTTTTAATTAATGCGTTATGCGATAGGTTTCACCTATTGGATTTACTTTACGGCCAGCCGCGCGATCGCAAATTAATTTGTTCGCCCGGTTAATGGCAATCCCGGAAGCGATCCACGTTGCGAAAACCTCCCTCAGATATTTTTGCGAACGCGAATCACGTTCGTGGTTGCAATTCATCGGGCAATGGAATGTGCTAATTACGTTTGGTAGAAAGTCACGGTTAATCGAGAATCTCTATGAGATTTTCTTCCCAATGTACGCTAAATCTGTCGGAGATTTTTAAATGAAACAAACGTTGTACGTTAGGCAATGCAATGAACATGATGCTATCTCTGGCAAAAAGTTTTCGATTAAATACTTGGACGTACCTAAAAAAACATTGAAATCCTTCGTGCGCGAGAATCCGATTAAAATCGCTGATTCTAGTTTTGCTCTTAAATAATTATTATATTCTAATATAATAATAAAAGAATTATTATATTATTATTATATTATCTATCCTAAAAGTTATGAACTCTTGTTTTTATTCACCCTGCACACTCTTAAACGAAAACTGAAGATCACATTGCGAGTTCAACGTTCGAAAATCACCTACGGAGAAACAATGATCGATCGAAAAATCTTCGACGCAACATGCACGTACGTGTTTGTCAATGTGCGTCAAGACGCGCGCGTCCGAACGCTTACAGGAAGTTCCATCTTAATGGAAACCTACGGTGCTTTGCCTCCCACCCCCTGTTTCAGCAACAACAATCGCGCGCCATTTCCATAAAATCGCCGGCGTTCGGTGCTTGTTGCTCGAGAGGCAACGACGTTCATATTTACAAGATGAGATCAGGCTGTTTTCCTGCTCGGCCAAGGCGATCTAGTCGTTTTTAGCGTGGACGGGGCGGGAAGAAGCGAGGTGAGGTCGAGACTCGGCCTCGTGCGCCTCGACCGCGGAAACATTTTCAACAGGGGGGGAGGGAGAGAGGGAGAGCCAACCTCTCTTCTTGTTCTCGTGTGTCGTGCTCTCAAACTCTTACAAACTGTATTTTTCCTGCGAGTGAATGCAGCAAAAGTAAACGATCTCGCGGCAACAGCAAAATAACCTAAACCTTGTCACCTAATTGACAGATTTCATTTGAAATTGATGCGAGAAGCGAGACTGCGACGAATGATGAATGTATTGACCAAACAAAAGTTTCTAGTCGCTGAAGTGGAAAAAAGGAAAGTCTTTTTGTTTCTTTTCTCGCGATTTTCTTCAAAATATAAATCTCTATACGACTTGTCTTTTCTTTTTTTTTTTTATCTTATCAATCCTCTACACTCGAAGTTTTAACATTTAAATACCTAAGAGTAGAATAGAATTTATCTAAAATCGTAGATATAAATTGTGCCAAAAATTATAGTTTCGATATACCAAAAAATGAGACATAATAAATTCTATTTTACACTACAAAGAGTTATGATTAAATTACTAATAATTAGAAGCAACGTTTCTTGACAATTTGCTCGTTTAAATAATTTATTTATTCTAAAGGGGTCGCGGACTCTGAAAGAGTTTGGGGTAAACTGTCTCCCTCGAAGATATCAAACATTCTTAAACGTAAGAATTATCAATGTTTATAAAAGAAATTTGACATTAATTTATACTAATACTTTCAGTTATTTCTGTGTATTTTATATATTCTATATATAATTATATATTTTATATAATCTGCACACTTGTTTGTTGCTTGATATTACGTAACAATGTAAAACAAGCTCGCAGCTGGAAAACGAACCAGGTGTACAACCGCGTAAAACAGCACGTGATGGTAATTGAAATGCTGTAGAGAGATGTTTCCGAGATTTCACCGGGAAATTATTTGGTCGTTGACCCAATAGAAATGAAATAGAAATACGCGTGTGTCGTTGAACCTCCACGGAAGAATTATGTCGTGTGTTTCTCTGTCGGAGATAATTGCCGATATCCAGACAATCTTGCGAACATCGATAATTTCTCGTCTTCCTCGAAAGATTTACAACGAAATTGATCAAACGAGAGACATCTCTTTAATCACATCCCCGTTAAGCAAATTAATCACGCGAATAAATTAATAATAAAACTGTGCTTCTTCTCCGAGAGAGTTGAATTATCATATTATTCAAATTCCTCTTCTTTACGGAGTCTTTAGAAATTCTTCGCGTTTCTAACGGAAGAGTTTTTATTTGAAATTTTCGTTGGTCATCGGCGAATAGAAAATTTTACAAATTTAAACGGCGAGAAGGAATTTCAAATCGGGATAATCATCTTGCAAAAACAAGAATCTCGATTGAACATGCGTACATATGTAAATGCTAAAAATTTTGTTCTGACGTCAATGCAACGTGGAATCAAACGAAAAAAAAGAAATTAATGTTTCTATAAAATCCTTCTAGATGGTAAACCACTGACGTAATTTATTCTTTGTTGCTCAGCATCTTTAATTTAGTTTTTATCCTGTCCTCGAAGTTCTGCAAGACATCAGTCATTTTGAATCCTCGCAGATTTAAATTCCTGCATTAATTTTTGCGATATTCTCGCGTCGAAAGAAGCGCGAAGGAGTGCTTTTTTTGCATTTTGTTAAATTTGAAGACGTCAATCTTACAAGGTGACAATAATTCGAATGAAACGAATGAAACACACAACAATTACAGTAAATAATATTTTAGTATTTGTGACAATAAATCATAGTCAGACTCCAGTAGAAGGATTTCGTTAATTTGATAATTTACAGACTTCAAATTTTACCGATGTTACATTCAAAGTCTTCTAATTTGTCCTCAATATTCAGATTCTTTAATTTCTAGTTTTCTCTAATTTCTTCAACATGTGATTCAACTTTATATCTCTTCGATCTTCTCACTCTCCCACTCTCATTCACTGAATTAAAAGAGGCCTGAAACCCTGGAAAGCCTTCTGAACCTAATAGAAAGACTTTCGACATCAAATCACCGCGGACAGTGACATTTAAATAACAAATAACAGTTGCAGAAATCGCAAACCGATGGAAAGAACGCGACGCGAGAGGAAAGAAAGCGCATTCTCCGAGGCAGCCACCAGTGGCAATTCCAGTGAAACACGTCTAACGGAGCTCGACACCCACTTCGTTGCTTCCTACATGGCGAATGGAAGCTGGAGGATGCGCCGACACGGAGGATGCCGATGACGGAAGAGAGAAGTCATCGATCTTCCGCCCGTAAACACGGTCGCGATCGCTCGACTCGAGAAAAGAAACGTTGCGAGACAGCCGATGCGAATGATTGCGAAAGAACATCATCGCGTTTATGCAACAGCTCAAGGACCGTGCGATGCGACATTCTTTCGCTTTATCGACCACGACCAGCGACGATCCTCCTCCTTATCCTCCTCCTCCTGCTCGCTGGTCCGATGATTATACGTTCGAGCTGACCGTCGTTGACCATCGTAATTTAAAACGGCGTATCAAGGTCCTTAAAAGCATTGTAGTTCCTCTCCAACGAGCATCTAGCATCGAGATAACGAACCATTATTTTCCTCGTAGCGCGTCGCTCCGCGGGTATTTTCGAGAATAGATCCGATCGCGCGACACGAGACACGATTTTGGTACCGTTTATCGTCCCACTTGTGAAATGAATTTTACTTTATTTCACGGCGCATGATCTTCGATAAATCGCGAAGGCCCCGTGTGTGTGAATTTTCAGACGGTTAACTGGGTCGTCCCTTGAAAACTAATTGATCCATTTGCATCGAGCGTGTATGCACGCTCAGTTTTCATCCGAACCAATTTTCTGGTCATTGTTATCAAAGTTGCATTCTTGGACGATATTATAAGTTCGTGTTTAAGAACGGTTTAGGTTTGTTGTTTTCCTCGTTTCAGGTATCTAATCTTGGAAAAAAAGATGGCTATTCACGATGAAAGTAGTAATTCTGATTACAATGAAAACATAATTAGACCTTTTTTTGTACTTTTTGAAAATTTTCTTTTTATGTATAATAAAAGAAAAATTGGTGTATTATTATTCTTACTTATGACGAAATAACTGGTAATTTCATGGAAATTTTAATGCAGATTTAAATTTGGATTGTTCAGGCTCCTTTTTAAAATGTGTCATTGTATCTTACATTCTTCTCTATGTATGGCTTTTAAGCTTGATTGTTTTACCTATCTTAAAAACTGATAAAGTTGTAGCAAAGTCAATGTTAATTCTTGCTCTTTCAAAGATAAGATTGTTTAATCAAATCAAACATTAATAAACCTGAATGTAGTACGATTTGCATGCACAAAGTACTCAATATTTGTTTTGTGACTGACTGTAAATTGATCGACGATTTATTTAAAGCAATCACCAAGCATGGTGTATAGAAGTTAGTGATACGTAATTTCAACTTCTGAAAAATTCAGCATTTTATAAATTATTTCTCGTAAGAAGCAGTAAGAAGTTTAGTTCTTTTATGTGAATTATACCGAATTATTCGATGATAATGAGTGTCAACTGCCTCTATCCCCAAGAATTTTTTTCTTTCGAAATTTTATTATTCCTCTTACGTCGTTGTATCGTATTATAATAGCTGTTAGCTAAATTTAAGTACGACGTCCCCTTGCAGGGGACAATCGCTGAGTGCAAAAGCTGAGAAATTAACTAACAGGTGAAACAACGCGAAGCAAAGAAGTCTTATAATGCAAAGTGTAACAGCAGGTAGAACCGGCAGAAAAAAAATTCGACCCGATAACCGCGGGAATATCAATGAGCCGGTCGCATTCTCCGATTACAAATAGTCGTTGTTGCGACATGGCGAACAGGGTGAACGTAATTCGGGTTTGCTCGTTCGCGACGTAACTGTTAAAACAAACGAGCAACCGGACTGCTGTTCGCCAGGGGAGAACATCAGAGGCTCGTAATGAATGGCGGCTATTAGTGTCCGGTGCACGCTCGAAAATTGCTGGTGCTAACTTTATCACCGCGGTCAGTGAAACTGTTGATTATTGTCGGTTACGGTTTAAACGTTATTGGACCGTGCTGTAACAAATCATTGGAACACGCATCGATTGCCCAAAGTTCCGAGTTTCGCGCGATTGCCCTTTTTTTTTCGGGCACCAGCTGCTGTCCTGACGCGTCTAGTTTAAACTTTCGTGGCCCATGGGTAATACAGGACCTGGAATTATTTTGTCCTTGACATCGCGATAAATACTAAGAACAATTATATAAAAAATATATAAAAGAAATTATATGTATAATACTTAATATTATATATAATCATATATATAATACTAAGAATAATTAATATCTGTAAAAGTAAATTATATTTGAACAATTATATTGGTAAAGTATTTTTGGTATTGTTACTTCACGTGATGTCTCCAGTTTCATTGTTTGATATTCTTACATCACGTGTATAAAACGTTATTTGAGTGATTGATTCATCACCTCCAAATTTTCTACGATCATAGCGTAGCGTTTATGGGTATTATTTATAGGTATTATGAATGAATATTTTCCTTCTTTAGATACGTGATAAAACTAGAATACTGAATATCACTACAACACATTGAGAAACAAAATGGTTGTTATAATTAACACTGTAATTAAATATTAATGCCGAAGGTTATTATTGGTCAATTCCATACACTGGTTTTAAATAGAAACCAGCAGCGTGAGAAAAAAGTGTAGAGACGTACGAAAATCTGAATCAAAAGCATTATAAAAACTGTTCGATACAAAAATCACTTTAAAATTGGCAAACAGTTTCAATCGTTCTCCTTTCATTTCGTTAAACCTCCAATTTTGATCTATCGTGAGAAACTGAGTAACTTTATCAGAGTGTAGATGTTTCCTGTCCTAAATGACGTAATCAATTACGAGCGAAGCTCGAAGGAATTTAACAAAAGATGGAAGGCATGCTCATATAAATTTCGCAACAGCAATGAAGATGCGTTAATTTCTCATAAATTTGAAATTGAAATGCGACACACGTTGCATCCCACAATCGCGGATATTTCGCGTGTCATCGACTCCTATACTCACGAATAATGCCAATCGGCACTGTCCTCCTTACGACTTACCGTTCGTTTCGAAGTGGGTGTTGCGCATTGTCAAGATTTGCAATGCGACGCGACATGAATTTGAAACTGCGCAACTTGTCAATTGCGAGGGTTATTCGATGGCTATTCACGTAGCACGGTAACACATCGTTATACTGACACAATTTTTGTGACGTTACTTAACATGATTTGGGCAACTCGCGGAGAACTTTCTGCTTTTATTACTTAAAAAAATGTATCCGCGCACAGACACAAATAATTGACAATTCTTTAAGGAATTTCTATGTCTGATAATTCATCGCTTTCAAAGTTCAATTATCACAAACTGTTGAATTATTACACCACGGAACGTTCTTAATAATTGCGAATATATTTTGCATGTTACTATTGGTCCTCGTTATACAAACAGGGAGCAATAAAATTAATCAATAAATTATAGAAAATATCACGGAACATTACACGAAATTAAAAGAACAGAAACATGATAAATATTTTATATACGTAGAAAAATATTTCTACGAGTCATCAGTTTATCATCCATCAGTATGTCTCTGTGAAAACGTCATCAACGGAAAACGACGAGCCGAAGCAAAGTATAGGCACTCCGTGTATAACGTATGAAATGCGACTAATGAATGAAAAAAAGCAATGGAAGTTATGGTGTCGCGACCTCGTTTATGCGGCCCCGTTCGTTCTCCATACGAGAACACTTGCAGACATTTTTCGTCCTTCCGTCAAACAAATTACCGCCGCGGAATGCAGGTACCCTTGCATCCTAAGAGTAACGAGTTTACCGAACCGGTAGCGAGCTTGGCATTGTAAACGAGAGTCGAGCATAAATTTAAATCGTGAAAAAAATGTGGAAGGTGCAGTGACACACGAAAGTATTCGAACAGCCATCGTGGAAAAACAGATTTCAATAATACTGGCGATGACCGATATACCAATATGAATACCTATGTAGCAATTGGAGGATGTTTATCTCGAACATATATTTAGTAAAAAAGTATGTTTTAAATGTAATAAGTAAACGTAGTCACGCTAAATACTGAAATTCATTAATACACAATTGAGTGTTTACAAGTTTTTGTGATCTCTGAAAAACTGTATCAAAATTTATCTGTATCAAATATTTGTAATTGCTACATTTCAGATCAAATTTTACCACTACAATCATGATAATGAAAATTTTAAAATGTTTCATGCATTTAGAATATGTATGTATATTCTACATATGTATGCATCTATCAAAATGTCTGCAAGTGTTTGAATCCTTTCATTAGCCTATGCACGATTAAATTAATAATCTCAATCTAATAACGTCAACGCGACGATGTACATATATCATATAATCGCGAAGTCGACCCGTGAAATATCGAGCGATAAGATATACCGGATAGGCATTCGTGGTGGAACGCCGGTATTCCTTTCACTAAAGTGGTTCTCAAAGATGAAAATGTGCACGTAGCTTGGCCTGAAGAACGATTCTTTACACGGTCGAGACCCCTGGCGATATACTTTTATCGTGACGCAATTCACCTGCTATGTACATGACTCGGGGGAATGCGTGAAATGTAAGCGGCAGTGTAAACTACGAGAAGCAGACTTACCGTTCAGGTGTCGCCGCTTTTGTTCGAGAATGATCTCCCCCAGATAACAGACATTACTCCTCGTGAAGGATACACCAATTTCGTTCACGGTCTTCATGTTCGTTAGGTAAACACTACCGACAAAAGGAAAGATCCCGCGTTAGACAGAAAAGAAAATGGGATTGATACGAACGTGACTTCTCTTCCGTTTTGGAGATTTTCACGCGCTAGACTACATTGGCATTTTTATATTTTCCCTTCTAGAGTAGAAAATTATTGCGTGATCGCAGAAATTTTTCTTTTTACAGTTAAAAATGTTCGATGACATTTAAATTATTATTCAGAGATTCTTATTCTTAACAATTCGTTTGGACTTTAATTTACTTGAATTTTCGACATTGAAATAGAAAGTTTGTAAAACGTAAAAATTAAGTTACATTAAAATTACAAAAATTAGCGAATTGCGTTACACTTTTATTTGGAAATTTTTGTTTGTCAGCTAATTGTTGAAGCTCTATTTTGTATTTCATGTTATTTTAGTAACAAGCTCAAGTCCTATTTTATAACGGCTCTAAAAATGTTACATACTCTCGTCACTTATGTCATTTTAGCTTATATTGAATAACAATAACTAAATCGCTAAATATCACTAGTCTGTTTCCGACATGCAATTCATTACTGTATACTCGTATCTTAGTCAATTTAAAATATTTTAATTTTTTTTTTTTTTATATGTTTCACATATAAAACATGTTTCAAATATTCAAATTTTCACTTTGTAGACTTACCATTTCTTCCAGTTTGAAGTTAGATTTCTTGTTTCATAATGAATGATGGATCTTAAGCCGGTATTATTACCTAGAACCAGTATCGGTTCAGTACGTTTTTCGTTTGATATAAATGATTCTATTTGTTTGTACACAATAATTGCTACGATGTCTTGTTGAAATTCAATGTGAGTGAGAAATAGTCTACAAATATATTTAAAGTACACGAATTAGTACAAAAATTAAGATTGAATTATTATGAATTTAACTGTAAAGCAGAATTCTCACCTGTGGTATGAATTGAGTTCCTTTGTAATTAATTTTAAACAACCACCGCCTTCGTAAGAAAACTGGTTACAGAATTCGAAGCTATTTACATCTAGTATTGGAATTTTATCTTGAATGCTTGCAACATTGTCTAATATTCGAATAATATGTTTCTTCGTTTCATAAACATATTGTATCGGTTTTTTTGCGCACTCATTTCGATCGTTTCCATTTTTCGGTTCAGGAGGTTGAGAGAAATATGTAAATTTCAAGTGCGGTATAGGTACCGAAATTTGTGGTTTTTGCAAGGATAGATTGTAAAATGATTTCGCTTCGAATGTATTTATAGTATATTGCATCTGTAAAAAATTTGCATTTCAATTGTGATATAATTTATTAAATATGTTAAATTAATTTGAAAATAATGTGAAATATTTAATATACCTGACCGCAGAGATAATATGAACTACCACTTCCATGGCAAAATGATGTTTTGAATATTTCCTCTTCGTAAATAGGTACGTGGATATATAAGTAAGGAAATAATTGTGCCCAAAATAAGTCTTCCAATTCTTGGAATGTTTTAGATCCGAAAAATTCATGAGTCCAGCCTTGACCAAAAATCGCAACAGAAAGTCCCTCGTCTCGTATCTTTTGCAAAGCCTGTAAATCATAACAATTTGGTTGATTAATAACAATTACATTAATAATTGCATGGTATAATAAAATAAGTATTATAATTACGTATGTCGAATTAAATCCACCACCACCAGGACAACCTCTTCCCCAAACGTCCAGTCCTATAAAAATATCATGAATATCTCTGTTGTGACTTTTTGCAAGTACACAACTGTTCTCTAATTTTGATTTTGTCCAGTTGTAGTTCAAATAAATACCATCACAATTTAAAAAGAAATCTCTGTAATATGTATAATACTAGAATGTATAATACTAATTGTAAGTATTATAGAAACAGAAGTAATGATAAAAGTATAAAAGCGCAATAATAATCTTACATGTTTTTGCTATTAAGCTCATTTTGCCAATTTAACGTCCCTTCATTGGTTACACTATCATACCATATAATTTCAGAATTTCTAATTGCTTCGTGAATATTTTCTGTCAGATATTTTATGAAATAAATTAAGTTATTAATTTGCTCGCTTTTAATCGTGTTTTCAACATTTAATAACCAGCCATCAAACTTATAAAATTTCGCAACAACTATTAGTGCATCTGCAAACCTTCTTACTTCCTCCTGAGATTCAAGTATGATATCCCAGATACCTTCTCTTTCGGTAATTACAGTACCAAGAACCTTAACACCATGATTATGTGCTGCGTTAATCCATCCATAAGGAGGTATGGTTATGAAGTGATGACTAAAGTACACGAATGTATCAATACCACTCCAATGATAAAATAGATAAGAATTGTAAGACCTAGATCCACTTATAAATCTGAAAAGAATTAAGTTACGCATAGTATACATTTACAACAGAATAAATATAATAACTGCAGAATAAATATATTACCTGTCTTCTAGATAACCACCTTTCATATCGTGACAAAGTAACGTTCTAGGTTGTCGTTCTCTGTCCAATTTCTCCAACTGCATTTTTTGTGTACTTACTTCAGAACCATTGTACACGTAGTCTGTCGTATCTCTCAGCTCTTTAATTTGTGGCCACGGTTTTAGATTACCCACATTGCTATACAATTCCTGCAAGTTCTTGAAAGGTTGTGATTCTGTGGCTTCGCTGGCCATCTCTCTGACTTGCACCGTGCCGCAGACTACTTTGAAATAGTTCGCAGTTTATGACAAACAATGGTCTTCCTTTCTATTCGCATCACCGGAAGAATTACAACCATACGGAGCATTTGGTGCGTTGATAATGGTCATAACAAACGGAACTAGCATATCAATTTGCGACTTACTTTTTAATGTTGTTATCTACCAGTGCCAATGTGCAAAGATAGATTCATTTCTTTATCTGGAACAAAATAGATAACATGAAATTACGAATTCGTAATGCATATGTATATCAATATTTATATAATATGTTCACGTAATATGATTGTTGCAATACGATAATTTTAATCTTACGACGAACACATTTATTTACGGAAATACTTACAAAAATACATTTTCTTCCATATTTCACAATAATTATGTCGGCACGAACAATTTGAAGCACGTGCAATTAAATAAATGCTCCAACACATGATATTTAATTGAATGTTTCATTAAATTGACTCATTGCTCGTCACTTAACCTTCACGTTCAAAACGACAAATCAGTATACGTCAGCGCCACCAGAGGCATCCATGACTCTTTCTCACTCTGTCCTTCAACTGTATTTTTCCTCCTTTCACTTTTTATTGTACTTGTATAATTCTCAATTTAGAGATAATATCAAAATTCTACAAATTTAATGATATCAAAAATATTAAAATATACTTATTATATACTAATTTCAGAGATATTTATGACTCTTTCTCACTTTGTCCTTCAACTTTATTTCTCCTCCTTCCTCTTTTTATCGTATTGGTATAATCTCTCAATTCAGAGACAATATTAAAATTTTAAAAATGTAACGATATAGAAAACTAAAAAATACATTTATTATATATTAATTTTATGACGAAAATTGGAGTAATAAAATTATACTTCGAGAACAAAAGTTATTTTAAGTCACAGAATTTTTCCAATTTTATTTGTATCGTGAATTTAAGTCCACATATATATATTGACATTGTAACTGGCTGTTTTCAGTAATAATTTTGACCAGAGACCGGCAAATTCTACTACAAATTTACAAAATGTGATTTTCACCGTTATAGCGTGCCGATGAATCCACGTATCTTCGATCGGTGGCTTGCTGCCTTTAACGTGAATGAAAGTCAGCTAGTTCAAGTAAAGTTTGATTAGTAAAAGATTGAATGAGTAAGATAGTAAGATAGTAAATCAATGCACGCAAGAGTGCTGTGAGAAGACTGAACGCGTTGAGATGCTGGATGTAGACACTCGCGTGAGCTCCTGAAGGCTACTACCTACTCTGTTGGATTGTTGAAAACTATTGCTGAACTGCCTTGTGGGTGATCTTATATAATAGTAGATTCCATCGTGTTCTCCCCGGTTACGGGATTAGGTAGGCAGCTAATCGACTCCAGATATGTCGTTGAGCGAGGTCGATTCCGTAAGATCATATATTTATTATACTTATTTTGGCCTAGGATGCGTCCCTTGTAATATGTTTCACATTTATTTATGGCGAGGACAGTTGCGATAAAAAAACTTATTGAGCCTTGGAATTGGGAGTCGGATATGACTACAACGATAAAATAGAAAGTAACGGAAGACATGAAAGTACGGTCGCGGGAGGTCCCTGTTGTGGAAAAAATTATAAATTTGAAAGTTATTATCCCTGTGAAAGTAAGAAGAGAATACCAAATATGTAAATAAATGAATGCAAATGAACAAGTGTATTAAAACTGATTCTAATTCGTTTTTTAGCAGTCATAATTGGTTGAAAATCGGTCACCGGTTAAGGACAATGCAGTGATAGTGAAAATTGAAAGGAAATCGACGTATCGTAAGACCTTCCTTTATTTAGCGTACAACCTTTGTTTTTAAGAAGACAGGAGATCCCACGGATACAAGACAGACACAACGGTGTGTGTGTGTGTGTGTGTGTGTGGGATGATTGGAAGACGTACGAGATCGTTACGAAAGAGATTAACGGAAAAACGAACTGTTATGATGGTCCCGCGTGATCTCGTGATGATCCCACTTATTGTTTTCACATTCTTTCTTTTTTTTAATTTTTCTCTTTTATGCAATCTCATGTTTGAATCTCCAGGGGAATAAATGATTCTAGACAATGCGCAGATTGTCCGCAATTCCCTCGTAAAGTGACGCAAATTAAAAAATACAAGCCACCGTTATTCCACAGTGGCCACCAAATACTCTGAGATCATTCTGTTTCCTATTTCGAACTATCGTGGAAAGTAAATGTCGAGTACAGGCCATGTCACGATGATACGATTACGCGGACTCGTCAACGGAAAATGCTGATCATCCTGTGTGTGACAATTAAATTGAAATCGTTGCGAGAAGCGAACGTCATCGACGATATCTAAGTTTCAAAACTCAGCTCGATTTTCTATGGTGGTTTTACACCTAATTGAACGAACCTTGTTCGTAGAAGTTTACGGCGAATCTTGCGATATATAGGATGTCGTATCTTCTTTCTACGTGTATTGTAAAACTTTTAGACAAAGTTACCTTTTGAATGTATATATATCACATTGGATCTCTACCTAACTATGCGACTAACTATGAACAATTAACTAGTCATCGTAAAAGTATAATTACAACCCTTCGCTTCTCCTCGTATATATCTGATTCTGTATCGTAATCGGTGCTACCGTAAGATCGTTAACTATTTGTACGCTGTGAGATAGATTCTCTTTATAATCAAATGTATCTGTAGGTATAATGTGTTCGAAGATAGATGGGTCATTTTCTTTTTGACGACGATATTATTTCTACTTCGTCTCGATAATCGTCTCATTGCCTTTGTTCGTTTTATCGTCAAATGTATATTAGTACACGTGATTGCCACCATTATTGCTTAGAATTTATCAAATGAAATTTAGTAAAAGTTTATAAAATTGATTCAAGTTTGAAAAAAGAAAATATAATTTCTTCCTTCAATGTGTTGCAATTATAACGTGCTGCGAAAAATAAAATTTACTACGGTCAATTTCAATCTTCATTAAATATAATTAAAAACAACGTAGTCACAATGAAAATGATACAATACTATCGATTTTATAAAAGAATGAGCGAAGAGGTGATCCATCTATCTCCCAATGTTACATTTATATTAGCATAATATTATACCAGAAATTATATTAGCAGTATTATATTTATATTAGCAGTTTTATATAACTGACAATCCGGAGTTATTTCTTTTCTTTCCAAATAATTCCGTGTCCTTGCGATTGTAGCCATTACATCGGGAAAAACGTACACTAGGTAAAACCAAGAGGCGAATTCGTATCTACAAAAGGTGCACAACGATTGAAAACGCTTGGGTATCCTGCTCCTATTTATAATTTATATGTATATGTATATATTATATGCGTAGTTATACGTACAATATTATCTCTTGATATTTGGTTCCTTGTGTAATGTATGTAGGTACGTGTACATGTATATATAATATATATGTATGTATTAAATCAATTATATTGTGCTTGTTGATCTGTACGACACAAAATTCCACTTTGTCTCTGTTATTAAAAAGAGTACATGTACATACATAGATCAGGAGGTTATTTAAGATTGAATTCAGCTGGCGAATTATGCTACTGATTTTTATTACATATCTTTTTGTTTTTCTTGTCGCTCCGTGCTTAACAGAAGCATCGTTCTTCCTCTTTCATCTTGCTTCAATGCATATCTGAGATTAGGAATATTAGTTATCCTCACACCGACTCTATGCTTCTGTCGTTCCGACATTCGCTAGTTTATTCTTACGTTTACTATGCTAATCGGCTTGTCTTAAAACTTTGGTATTTTCTCGCTGATAGTTTATTCACTCATGATATGATGTAAAATGTACGAGACGTTTGATCAGATCGACTCGAGTTTTCCATCTTTGCCTGGTGAATTTCAATTCGATATTAATCGCGAATATTTTTACAACGTGTGTAAAATTCGCGTGGAATAACTTCTACGTCTCAAGTTTTCCTCAGGTTAGTAAAAATAACTTCAAACTTCCCTGAGGTTAAGCAAATAATTGTTTAATCGTAATTTGATTTGATTTAATTTCATAGCAAATTGTGATTAAATTACAAGTCGTATCACTTCTTCGTGTTCTTCCACGCACTTGTTGATGTACATTTATCCAGTGAAATAAATATTTTCATAAGTTGCAGTCTGAAACGAACAACGAACAATTAATTTGGAGAAATTAATCTAAATTCGAAATTGCAATAATTTTAATATCATTATTAACACCAATATCCTTAATAAATTCTTCGGTTACAGAAGACTTTCACTGGCAATCTAAAGTTGCTCGTCTTGTCGAACAAACGCGAAACAGGAACACTTCTCATCGGTATCCAATTTCCGATAAAACTAAAAAGAAAAAAAAAGTAAAACTGAAGCTAAAATATTTTGTACACGGTGGAGAGAGATAGCCCGGATAAATCAGCCGGAGCGAAGATCGTTTCACCAGATTGTTGGCTCGCGAGCCAATCGAGCTCGCTCAATAAACTTGCCGAACAGTCTCGTACAGCTCGTATGTATGTTACTTCGCGGAAGTATGTAGCAAGGACGTTATTCGTTACAACCCATCGTGACTACAAGGTCGAACGAAACGACCGTATACAGGATATGGCTACGTCTCGACTAGAATATGACGAAAGATATGAATGACACGAGTATCATCTACGTGATCTCATGACGAAGATCGACAACTATCCAAGCTCTGTAACGTTTTTCTCTTTTTAAAACGGGTACTCGACGCCGCGAGCGTTGAACAGCTCTCGTACCCGGGGCGTATTAATTCGTACGTTGTAGGCCGACGTCTACAGAATTATATAAGTTTTGTTATATCGTTAATAACATATTGCGAACCGTCAAACTGGAGATATCTCACGTCTCGTCTTGCATTGTCAAAGGCTGTTTTTTACGTGAGATCTCTCACAGGATCGATTCTGATAGATGTGCAATGCGCGTATGCACACGGGCGGCTAAATCACATAGGGCAATTCAGTTTATTTTAAAGGATCAAATTAGTACCGATAAAAGCGGCCAAATATTTCTAGCACGGTGGCCAACCTCTAGAGTGATTAGTTGGAGAATAAAATTAACACTGATAGAGCGATTGTTTTCACTCTCTAGAGTGATTGTTCATTTTAGAGAATAAAATTAACACTGACAGAGGCGGTTAAATCTCTAAGGAGATCGATAATTCACTAAAAGATAAAATTAATACTGACAGAGAGACAGCCAAATATTTCTAGCGTGGATAGTTGACAAAACTAGCCCCGTGATTTCTTATACATATTTTGCCTCGATGCAAGCAAATAAAGCCTCGCCGCTGAGAAAAATCCGGCGAGAGAACGTTCCGCAATGCGTTAATACATCGTGGCCGCGCGACCACTCGCGTTCTCGAAACACCGTACAAAACACCGTACAACAGACGAGAGAACTAGAACGATCCCTTAAACTTAGAGAAGTAAATAGCGCGCGGGACTTATCGAACCTGCGGTCTAACGATCTAACGATCTACGGGTGTCTACATAGAAAACGTGCGACCGAAACTGGCCGAGATATACTTAGTGATGATCGTCGATATACTCGAGGATTCGCCGGGATGAAGATAGATCGTCGGTGGCTCGTCTCATAGAAAAATTGTCCCGCTTGAGGATCTATCTATCTTGGCGCGCGAATCTCGAGCTTTTTCTCTTCGAGAAAAAAGGTTACGAAACGTAAGATACACAAACAGAGCGTTTCTGAACAAGATACCTTCTTTTTTTTTTTCGAAAGTTGATTTAAATTTGATTGGTTCAAGAAACTGAACGCAAAAAAAAATAAGCGAATTCTCTTAAGGAACGAGCGCTTAATCGCTATTAGCCTATCGTTCGCGTACTTCCGTGACGCTGGAGGTTTCTAGCGTGAGGAACATCATTCTTTCAAGACTCGTCGACGTTTCTTAGTCGTGATTGTAAGTTGCAATCGGATGGTCGAAACGATAGCAGCAGTTAATCCTGTCAAAGAAACGCAATTTGTAAACGAACTTACTAGCTAGATAAAACTTGCTCGTAATTAATCGGCGTGTATATATATATATAGATGGATTGTTCTTGGACTGTTCCATCACTTGATAAATTAGGCCCGCGCTGCCGAAACGTTTAGAAATCCTGCGGGGTAATAAATTACAGTTCGCTCGTGAATGTCGGAAGAGCATCTCCAGGCTTTGAGTTGCCTATCGATCTTACTAAATCACTAAATTCAACATAAATACGTTATTCGGCTTCGTGACTGGATGAATTTTAAGCTACTGGATTCGACCGCGCCGTCGAAAAATTGAATCTTGGTCATTTCTTTTCTCTCGATCATCGTTGTAATTCGCTGATAATATAGCTTTCTTTGCAGTTAAGTGTCCTCTACTTTTTTCGTATATATAACTTTATGTATATATATATATATTTATTTATTTATTTATATGACATATTATCTACGGTCTCGTTTAATCATTCAAGTACGTGAAAAGAAAGCGTTTAAGACTTCGCTTTTGTTTCGTTATCGGTAATCGATTTTCATCCGGTTCGAGCTCTTTCTCCTTCCCCTTTCGCGGAACTCTTTCGACCGAAATCCGTGTTTCGAACAAAATGAGGGAAGCTTAAAGCTCGAGAGAACACGGTAGGATAAGAAGGTATATAAATTAAATTAATTAGTACTTACGGATCCTTCAACCGTGTAATCACTTCCCGATAGAGAATATTTTTCTCCATGAAGTCGCGTAACTTTTCAAATGTTTCGATAATTCTTCACGTTTGTTAAAAATACAAGATCTCTGATCCCAGTGGAATCACTTTTAATAAGAAAATCGTTTCGTACGATTGAAGGATCGGTATGAGCGATCGATTAAACAAGTTTGGAGATTAACACGTTGTTGATCGATATGAAATTGTATTTAATTTTTACTCTACCGTAGCTTAACTAGTTACGATTAATGATATGTTTCTTAAAATATCTAAAAAAAATTATTTTAACGTAAATGTTGACAAACAGTATAGTTACTAGCCTCGCTTTTGATATTTCTTATTCATTAACGTACTGTAGCTACAATATTTACTATAAAATTATTCAAAAATCAACAATAAATTCTATACTACTATAAAATATTCACTCCTGTTGAAATTCGCTACCTAGACGAAACAGACTTACCTTTTTAAATAACAATATTATAATTACAATAAATATAAATTTTAAATACAGTAAATCATACCTTCAGTACTATAAAAGATATAAATATCACGAATAAAATATCCATTTGTTTAATGACATTTCCATTGAAATTGTACTAAAAATCACAGTTCATGTAAAATAAATATATAATTAAAATTAATCAATCTTTGACGATTCATATCGATCAACAAATTCCAAATAAAAAGAAAGGAACGTTTCGTAATCAGAGATAAAACTCGCGATTACGTGAAAGTCGAATGTCCTCCAAAAAAAAAAAAAAAAAAAAATTCGTGAAAAACTGACGACGATCGATTATTATCGGATTCTTTAGAAGCTCTCGTCGATTCCTCGGTCCCTGGCTAGGTTGAACACTTCGAAATCGCCATCCGGTGCGTCCGGTATATCTGGTGCAACTGGTATCTCGGGTCGAAGGGCAACACAGTCCCGTGGCGAACACTCGACGCGACCTTCGGATCCGCAGCTGCATTCAATGCAGTTTCCGGTCGAGTGCGGAAGTACCTCGCCTTCACGGTATTCCCTTCCTGCAACCAAAGTTTCGTGCCCGCCCGGGCACAGAATTTTATATTTCTCTCTATTTCTTATTATCCAAGTTGCTTGGAAATGGCGTTTCTATGTCACGATTACAAATTGAAAGGGAGAAACATATTTGGACATGTGTATGCACGTATATAGCGAAAAAGCATGTTCCTGTTTTTTTTTTTTTTTTTTTTTTTGAGTATTGTACAGACGGATTTTCTATACGTTGATCGACTGACTTTTATCCTTCGAAAAAAAAATGTATTCAAGTTGAACAGTATAATTTAAAATATATATAAAGCAGTCAATTGTATTTTAGTTAATCCTAATTTGATTAACTTAATATTAATCTGAATGTAGTATGATTTACTGAAGTATTGTGAAGTACAAAATTGTGTTTTTGTTAATTCTAATTCATCAATATTGTTTAATCTGTACGAACTTTTATATATATATATGTATAAAGTGTTCAATTGTTCTTTAGGTAACCTTAATTGATTAACACTGATCAACTTGAGTATTATTAGAGATTTAAATAATTTTTCGTAAAATGTACAAATAAAATTTACCCTATTATATTATAATATTCTACCCCATTATATTATATTATTTATTATAAATTCATTGTACATAAAGTTTTCTGTCGTTTTCTCTACTTCTGTGTCCCTGATGGAAATTTTATGCTAGTTTTGTTTAATATTAACGCGATTCACTGTACATACCGGAAAATACACGCATTCGAACAGAGGTGTGAATCGATTCCGGGGCTGCGATTTAATCACTTGCGCTGGCAACTGATTGCGGACCATAACGAGTGACCAAATCGTATACAATAATTCGTCGGTTTCTTTTTGAACTCGTCGGTATGATATCACTGGGTAGATGTAATAAATTTATTATTTGTTTTGGTTATACTTAAGCTAAAAGAGAAGATACTGATTGACAAAGAGAGAATATTGCAATTTTGGAACAAAAAATTCTCAACGTGCGTGGCACGTCATTCCAGCGCAAGAGGTTAAAGAATCGAGCCCGAAAGGAGCTCGACTGATCTATTACCCATCACGAGACACGTAGTCGGTGCTGGCTGCGAGGTAGTCGAGTAGGTCGTGTTAATCTCCGCGTATCCCTGTTGCTCGACAGACGGCTCCTCCGCCGGATCACCGGAAGCTTCCAAACTGTCGACGGCATCCGTGCTTCCCTCCAGCGACGGTGTGTAATTACTTTCTATCGTCGTCGATGGGAGGAACGAGGGGCCGGCGGAGGGATCGGTGCTCGGATTGTAATTCTGCCACCAACAATATACTTCGCCGGCGACGCACAGACAATGAGAGTTCGGATCGTACGACGGTATCTGAAACGGAAAGAGGGAAATTCATACGTTCAGTATTCAGCGTTTCGTATGATTGCACGTGCGTCGTGTTACTTTTGTTGGAATACGGTACGGACGATGATAGTCTGCGCGTTATTGGCGGTGTGCTCCTCTTTTTCTTTTTCTCTTTCGATTGAGCTCTTTAGGAAGCTCTTTAGATATTGAATATTGAGTTATAAAGAGGAGACAGTTCAGTAAGATTGTAGAGATCTTAATGTTGTTGGAATTTCATGTTGTTTAGAGTTAATCTCTGACATGTATATTAAACTAATTTAATTAAATATTCGAAAATTATAGTTTTCATTTTGAAAGATATAATTGTAATTTTAAAAAATTAATAACTTTTTCAAGTTATTCCCCGTTAGATTAACGAACATTTGCATCATGCAGAGAAATATCCCGCGAGTAAATTCTAAAACGTGGAATAATTCATGAGCAGCGATTAAGAGTTTTATATTTATTCATGGATGAAAGGCTCAGAGGTAAATTACTGTAAGTGGCTTCTTATTAAAAACTATTTTTATCGTGCAGCTTCAATATCTTTTTGTTATTAAAATTATCAATCGATGGAAAAGTATTTCGAATAATTCAAGCGGTGATGTTACTTTTAATTTTTAAGTTTTAAATATTCTAATTAAGTTACAGTGATTGCGTAGTAATGACTATGAACTATTGACTGAAAATCTTGTCAAAAAGAAGGGTATTTTCTAATCAAAAGTGACTTACATTGATTAGGTTAAGAGCTCTCCGTATAATATAATATTATGCACTCTCGTGTCCTGACATTACATTGTAATTAGTTAGTATTAATGGAGAATAGTAAATATTTAAATCGAGATTTGATAAATTATAATACACGTGGACGTGTGCAATTTAAGTCACGAAATAGTGATGCAAATGGGTTAATAATTTCAATATCAAATAATAATGATCGACTGTCATTAAATATCAATCGACTGAACAACGACCATTTTGAAGTGTAATTAAGTGTAAAAGGGGAGTTGAGAACGTTTTTGCTGCTATAAAAAGCGTTCAGCATTGAACGTGTTAAAGAAAAAAAACTTCAAATTAATAAATTTAAACTTTAACGACACAGAAATTTTTCAAGAAAATGTACATCTGAAAGAAGAGTATTTTATATTTGATGTGGACAGATTCCAATTTGTTTCTCCGTAGGTTGAAAATTTCCAAAGTTTGACCAAAGTATAGATTGTATATATTGTATATATTATAGTGTATATGATTGTATATATATATAGTGTATAATGAATATTGATAAGTTTGTTAACAAATTTCATAATGAAATTTGCATTACTGTGATGTATAATGCAAAATCTCGGTGGATGAAAATTTAACGTCGTTCCAATCATTGAAAACTCCGGTCAGAATTAACGCGACTGGAGTACGGTTGAAAAAAAATTATTGCCGCGCGTAAAAGATGTAAAACAGCTCTGCGGAAGAGACCGAAAGAAATTAATTGGATAAAAAATTCTAGTTTCGATGTAACGAAATTTGCACAACTTACATTTTCCCGTCCTTTCTAGAAAACTTCATTTCACGCGTGTAATTATACATGTATTTCTTCTCCTCTTAAATTAATTTAACTCGCGCTACTTGGTCAAATGTACGCGTTACTATAATGTTATTTGGGAAATTCTGATGGAACGCATTTTAAATAAATGATTCCCTATGTGGAAGAAATAAATCCTTTTCTATTTTAATATAGAAATACATATAAATAAATCTGTTTCTATATTAATAATTATATATAAATAATTTTGCGAAGCGTAAGAAATATATTACAATGGCTATGGTCGTTCTATGTTTTATTTTTGAGATCGTACGAAAGTATTAAATTCAAATTTAATTAATTGGTGTTGCAACAAATAAATTTTACTAACTCCATTCTATTATTAAATAAAACAATATCATTGCAATATTTTGTTAAACCGCATTTCTTCAATTGTTCTCGACTCAATTGTCTTCGAAGAATACTTCAAGTTCGATGATCTCTGAAATAAGATTTTCGAAAAACATCCAAGATTTTGAAACGCTTTTCTGAAATGAAAAGATCGTTAAAATAAAAGATTTCGTCAAGGCGAGACCGAGATCGAACCGTGAAAATTTGAGCAGAGGTTAAAAATGAAGAAGCGGCACAAATTAAATGGGAAAAATCAATATTTCGAAGTAGCACTGAAGTGTTTCCCTCCAATGCCCGGCGGCACTTCCAAATTCAAAAGGGCAGAAAACATTCCGAAATCCGCGGAAGCAAATGCGTATACAGAATCAAACGAAATACGACTCGGTATTTTCTCTATGTGCACTCCAAAACTACGTTGGTAAAAAGGACCACGAAGAAGAAGAAGAAGAAGAAAAAGAGAGAGATTGAGAGAAATAGAGGGAATAAAAAGAACGCGACGAGTCGGCGAAACATGTCATTAATTACTACATACGCCTCGTTTCTCAACGAAGAGACGTGAATCCGTCGCGACGGCGTTACCACTTGAAATTCATTGGAAGTCGTATCTCGCGGGTCCAACGTTAATTAATAATATTACCGCTCGACATGGCATCGACGAGTAAAAGAACACTTTTAAAAAAAGCAAGAGACTAGAAAAGCAACAATTTCAAAAGAGGAGAGGGAAAAATCGAATGGAAATAAAAGTAAATTATAGTAAAAAAAAAAAAAAAAAAGAAGAGAAACAAATAATCGCAGATTGTGAATATTTATGTAAATTCATATTTTATTTGAAATTCATTGAAAGTCGTCTCGCGAGTACAATGTTAATTAATAACACGTATTAATGCTCGACGTGACATCGAAGAGTAAAACAATACTTTTAAAAAAGGAAGAGAGAAAAAAAAGAGGAGGAAAAATCGAACGAAGATCAAAGCAAATCATGTTTAAAATAAAAAAAAGAAGAAATAATCACACATAAATTGTGGATACTTACAGAAATTCATATTTTTATGAATATATTATATTAAGTACGTTTTGTCCGATTATTTGGAGTGTTCATGACGAAATTTAAGAAAAGTTCAAAGACATCGTTCCTTTCAAAAATTTAAGGATACACTTTTATTCAAAGATCTTAAGACACTCTTTATTTCCAATTATTTGTTAACACACCTAAAAGAATCATTATTATATAATTTTAAACTAATTACATAAATTTAAACTAATTTTTTATTATATAATTTTAAACATCTAAAAATAATGTAATTTTACTATGCAATTTTTCCAAATTCGAAACAAGTTTGGAACAGTGCTTGTTCTAAAATTTTTAAATTTATTCGAGGGGATGTATTTTCTTCGATAATTTTTTTACTATTTCTTCTTGATTTCTCGCCGCGAGAAGAATGTTCCACGAAGATTGAAATACGTACAGAATGGCAAATGCTTGATTGACACTTTTCGCGAAAATTTCTCATAAACATGAGAATCCGTGGCCTAAACGTGCGACGTTTCGAAGGTTGAGGATAAGCGTCGTCGAAAGAAAAGAAAACGACACGAGGAAAGCAGTCTCGATAGCGACAGGAGAAAGAAGAGGGTGCGACAGGGCAAAAAAAGAAAGAAAGAAAGAAAGAAAAAGGGCAGAGAGTCAGACGAACGATACGAAGTGATTAATTTTATCGGGGAAATTCGCGACACGACGACGACTTTTGATCCGTCCTCGCAGATGTCACTCGATAACGCACCCATCCTATTAATTGGACATCGATTTTTATCTACATACGTGCCTCAAGAGAGACTTCAAGTTGTCAGAGCGAGGGAGAAGATGATAAAAATATCGCAGGAAATGTCTACGAAATATTGACGAGACGCCGTGTGTCGCTATTCCTGTGCATATTTCGGAATTTTTCACGTGTTCATCCCACCCTTTGAACTCTTCGATTGTTTTAAAAGAACCGTTTCGTGTTCCAAAAGCGAACGTGCATTAACGACAATCGATATCTCAAAATACGATACTTCCGTAAAATACTACGTAGAATATTCTCGTGTCGCTTCAGTATGGAATTATCGAATTCAAGTATAGTTGATACATAAATTTTCAAACTCGATTTTCTCGAAAACGAAAAGGCTTTAATAAACAAATTTTTGCACGCAGAACCACCTCTCAGTTGGTTAACCGCGAATTGTGGGACACTCTATATAATAATGTTGCCGAGGACATAGAAAGATAAATTTGTTCCTGAAAAAAATTTAGAGACTTAAGATATCGCGAGAGTAAAAGGAAAAATTCAATTTTTACAAAAGAATATCCACTCGAATAAAATATAGTACCAGCAAAAGCATTCAATTACCTATAAAGAAGTTTCCTTTCGATAGAGTCTGAAAAGGAATTGAAACGTCGAAAATATAAAAAAAAATAATTCATATACATTTTACAGCATGACGGAATCTGCCAGAAGCATTCAATTGCCAATGAAAGGACTCTAAAAAAAAAATAAAAAAAAAAACACTCGGAGAGAAAGTTGAAATGCCAGATATGTAAAAGAATTCGTATTTCGCGATAAAACAGCCAGTGAAAGGCATTCAATTACCAGTGAAACACGCTTTTCCACGTTTGAAATCTCCCGCCTGTCTCCCCCGCAGAAACAAATCCAGAAAACTCCAGAATTGAAAACTTGGGTGAAAGGATGTATTATTTTTCAGGGTTCCGCGCAGAGCGCTTTGAAAGACGGTTTAAGAGAGTTTTAGAGCATTCTTTGAAATCGATAATCCTCGTCGATCGGCGAGGAAAGGCAAAGCCCTTTTCGTTTTATCGCCGCCTTGTTTATTACTTTTCAGGTATTACTCGTCTCGCCGAGATCTCGCGATTGGCAACGTGGAATTTATTCATGAAATTTACGCTTTCAGAGTGAAACATAGAGCTCGTTTGTGTTTCAAGAGGGCAATTAAGAATTTGTACGTGTGTGTCTCTGTGTGTGTGCGCCAGCTGCGCGATGAATGCAAACTTCGCGGTGGATGGAAGTTGTTCAAGTCTGATTGAAAATCATGGCACAGTTTACGAAAACACGTTGGACGTTTGTTGAACGTGCGAAAGAGAGACTGCGCACGTACGACAGAACGAGCGATTTGTAGGTTTTGATTTAAACGCTCGTTTTTAATTATGATCTGCTAGTTCGATATCATTGTATTTGCGAATCTATATTTTCTAATGTAAAAATTTTAGTTTCTTACTGTCGGAGGAAGATTGTCAGAGTCTCGAGGAATTCATAGAATTCTCAGTCTGCTGTTGTAAATAATACTTACATAATAATAATAATAATAATAATAACTTAAATATTCTTATAACTTAAATATACTATATAATAACTTATAACTTAAATATAATAATAATAATATTTAAATATTCAAATACTCTTAAAGTGTAACCAATTTCAATTTAAGCTTCAAACTCACTCTGTAATTTTCAATTTCGTAGCTAATTTTTATTGCTCATGAAAGATTCTTATTTGCACACCAAAAAAAAAAAAAAAAACGCAGTTACTTTTTGACTAACCTAACAAACAACGAATATTTTATTGCTTCCCTTCCCAAGAAAAATGTACATCAATCTTCAAAAAATATAAAAGTAATAGTAGTTACAATACAAAAAAAAAAAAAAAATAAAAGTCGATGCAACTGACGCGAAAAATCCAAGAGAAACATCCGCGAAAACTGAGAATTACAAACGTGCGTGCTTCGTATCGGTATCACGTAACAGCGACGAAAGATACGGCCACAAATTGAAGCTCTATAGAACGCGTAGGGGAGAGAAACCTGGCCACCAATCCCTTGGGCGTGCAAACCGCAACCGAGGGACCGGGATCGCAATGAACTTTATAATCGTTTCGTCGCACGTATTTCATTTGAAGCGCGGGGACCCTCGCCCGGGAGATCGGCTCTCCGTTCGTTCGTTATTAACGTTCGATCTTACCCGCGTGTTCTTCGGTCTCGTCGGTAGCATTATTGGAACGTGACACGCCTCCCCGTTGTTCCTTCGAACACGACGATCACCACGGCTCACTGAAAATTCCGTAAGGTAACAAGATCGTAACGTAATGACGCGGACTTGTTTGGAATCTGTGATATCACGCGACGCACAACGGGTTATTGATTCTTTGTATAACACATACGGTTGAAGTTTTAGCGTGATTTCAGCTTTTAATGCTGTCACCCCTCCCGGGGATGGTATGTTTGTGAAATGATAGTTGCGTGTGTGTTGTTTATTGGAACTGTCATTGTAGTTTTATAAATAATTTATGAATATTGAAATTTTATAAATAGTTGTATGTAATAATTGTAATTACATAAATATGTTGTAACGTATGTGTTGCAATTATATATAAACATTGAAGTTTTATAAATAGTTGTATTATTTCAAACAGCTCTATTATTTTAACTATAAGTTTTATAGAAGTATTTTAACTATAAATCTTTTTGTAGAATAATTGCGTTATTTCCAACAATTCTGTTATTTTAATTATAAGTTTTATCGAAGTATTTTAACTACAAATCTTTTTTTGTATTATTTTAAACAATCCTATTATTTTGACTATAAGTTGTTTTGTAGAAGTTCTATAAATAATTGTATTATTTTAAACAATTCTATTATTTTAACTATAAGTTTTATGGAAGTATTTTAACTAAGTTCTTTAATATTATTATTATTTAATAATTAATTAATTAATAATTAATGGCACTTTTTTGTTTTCAATTGTTAAGTACTACGCGTTTTCGTTTTGATAATATTACGACATAAATTATACGCACTATGTCAATTTCAAACTGAATCATTATGAATTGATTTCATGCTACGAGAAGTACGTAAACACTTTTACTACAATATGTATGCGTATATTGTACTATAAAATACACAGTTCGTACAATAGAACGTTCGCGTAACAGGTGTTCATACAATGGAGCTTTTAATGTACATGCAATGGACACAAAATGTTAATAAACGCAACTTTCGACGCTGTAGTTATTAGAATGGTAGCTCATAATTTTCTTTTTTTAATTTTAACCGTGTCAATGAGTTTGTATTTTACACGAATGTAAAATAAGCATAACTTTTAATTCTAGAATTATGAGAATGATACCGATTCGTAATTCTTTTCTTTCAATTTTGCCATAAATATGAAATTATTACTGAGCACACTCTTTGAATGAAACTATTGGAATTATCAGAATGGTTGAAATCACTAGTAGAATTACTATAATTCTTTTTTCGAATTTGGAAAGTTTCATATAATATTTAACAAGTACGTACGTCATTTTTAATACTAGAGTTTTTGGAATGGTTAAAATGATATATAAATTCTTTTTCATGAATATGAATATAATAAATGGTGTAGTTTATATAAATGTAAAATATTCATTTCTGACTGTAAAATATTAGTTTATCCGTTTGTAATTCTTCGTAAAAATTGTCCACATTATTAAACTAAGACAAATGTATCAGTATGCCTGTTCTAATGTTGAAATCAATTGAAAATGAATAAAAATAAAAAGTATTTTTTTAACAAACTTTAACAACTCAACTTCGTTAAAAAAATATTTTCTCTTACTTAAGTCTTCTTGCATCATTTATTTTCAAGTATTTTTGTATTAATACAATTATATTAATTATTATAATTGACTATATTAATCGTATTAATACGAATATATCTTCTATGTTAAATTATACCTTTTAAATATATTTTATTAATTTTTAATTATTTTAATACTAGAACATACAACAATATTATGAGATACAATCATTCTCTAGGTCTTCCACAAAATTATTCAAGAACCCACTGTCTATATTGAAACGAGAAACAGCAAAGTTCCAAATAAAAAACCAAATTAAACCAAATTAATTCCAAATTAAAACACCGAGGCTTCAACTATACTAAAACTCTGATCAAATTGTCACGCGAATACAGCGAGAAGATACGTTCGCGTGCTTCGATATTACGTCGATATTGCCCTATTACGACGGATTCCGGGCGAATATTTTATTTCCTCTGCATTTTTCAAAGTCCTTTATCAGACGGATACGTGCATACGTTTCAGTCGAAAACACGGGAACGTCTGTTCGATTTCACGTGCATTAATCCCGCCGTGGGCAAATATTATCAAAATGGAAACAAGAATCGTTGGCGTCGTTCCAACCTGGATTGTTCGAACCTCATAATCGCAAGAATCAATTAAAAAGAGAAAAAAGTACGAGAAAGAGAGAGAGAGAGATAAAGAGAAGAAAAGAAAGATGAAATTGATGATGAACAAGCTTGTTTACCGTCTGGCCGTGAGAGTACGTGTTATCGTCGACGATGCACTTTTTCGGGAACGACTCTTCCGTCGTTAATTCATTGCCGTCGTCCTTTTGAACCTCGATGTCTACTTCGCCGAGGAGAACTTGCCCGGTCGATCTTGCTGGAACTGAAAAAAAAAGGAAAAAGAGAAGGGACGTTACAGAGGCGAGCAAAATCGTTGAAACCGAGTGAACTGGATCTTTCGATCGTGATAGTAATTTCAAAAGATCGCGCGTCGAGAGAATATTTATTTCCTGGGAGGAGCGAATTGTTTAAAATTTTCAGAAATGAGAAAATTTTGGAGGAATGTGAATAACATTGTAATTTATAGGGGAATACAAGTACTCGTTGGAGACGTCTAATTTATCTAGAAGTAGAAAATTTGGAGAAACGTGAGTAATATCGTGGGAAATAATTAATTTAAATATTTGTTACGAAAGAACGAAAGAAAGATAGACAGAAAATACGGAAAGTAATGCAAATATAAAAAAGAGAAAAAAAACATATTGCAAAAAATCCAAAAAGAAAAAATCGAATAACATTGCTCAGTTTAAAAACCCTATGGACTTCTGTTTCAGAAGAATGTAATAAAAGAATTTTGTAAAAGAAAAAGTCAATTTCATTCCTACGGGAATTCGTTATCTGACTCATTGAGTCTGAGAAAGGGAATCGTTCGAGGATTATCTACGCACCGCAAAGGTTCGAGGAACCCTTAAGGATCTGCTTGGTAAGTTCGAGGGCATTGAACGGAACCATCGATCATTTCAAAGAAAAACATCCGGATCGTAAGAGGATTCTTTCAGAGTCCAAAGATCTTGAATTAAGCGCAACTAGGATGGGGCAGTAATTGTGATCAATGGTAGCCATCCTCGGTTTCAATCTACTTGCGGCAAATCTAAGAGAATTATGCCGAACCCCCTCGAGACTCCAAACAAAATGAATCAAAAGTAGAATTCCTCTCGTCTCCAATTTGAACAGTTAATCCTCCGATCATTATCCTTATCACGTTTAAAAATATAAAAATTAGAAATTTAAACTTCGTCTGTCTGCTGCCGCGCGCACGCAGAGAATTTCATTTAAAACAAACATCGATATTTGTCGGTTTCACTGTGCCAGAGTTGAGAAACGATAAAAAGAAAAAAGAAAATACGCGTTTCCCCAAATATACGATAAACATTAAATCAGTAGTTGTCAAAAGAAGGAAAGAGAGGGAAGGACAAGCAAACAAAAAACAGAGGAAAGCTTCTGACTTCGATTTCGAATTCCCTTTTCATCGACAGAGCGGGAGGTTGAGCAGTTTAAATTTTTATCGTACGACCGTCGCTTTGAAACAAAGTTTTCTCATTTTTGAGGTACCGGCCACGAAGGCAGGGTCAATAGTGTTTAGCATTATGTAAGTATGCGAGTGGTGATGGTACTAACTTTATTTCTCGTAGGTTCTGCGAATGTTTGTTTAAGAGAGAGACAGAGTTTCCTTCGTTGAACGGAATGACGAGGAAAATATACTCTAGCGTATACAATATATCGTAAAATATAAATAAATTAAAAAATTGCACGACTTTTACTGTACTTTAAATATTTTCGTGCAGATATTACGCGTATTCTTCACCTTCAAACCATAAATGCATAAAAATCCCACTCATATGGAAAAATAATTATTTCTAATTGTTTCTCTACAATCTCAATATCATAGATTGATAATATCAAAATGCTCCGTTCTATTTAACAAAACCACGGATTTAAGGATTGACTTTGCGTAAATTATTGCGTGACCAGCACGTAACTCGCTAAGCACTAGATAACTTTCCCCCTTCCTCATAATTCACCATAAGCTTCGATTATCCAAACAAGAGAAGCACCGCTTCTTTGACCGTTGCGGAGCTTCCGAAGTACAAAGAAAGTTGAACGGCGTTGAACGTAGACTCGTTGGAATTAATAACGTCTAAAAATTCCGCGTTGATTTTTATTCCGCTCGTGTCCCTGTCTTCCGCACAATTCAGCTGTAATTTTCCCCTTCCTTCTGGCTCGTTCCCAGAACGAAACGCCATTATCCCGGAAGTTCGACGTTACTCGATTCTTTTCTCTTCTTTTCCTTTTTTCTTTCGCGGTGAAATTTACTTACTACCCGGTCGTCTAATGCTTTTCTCACGCGGCTTCTGCTGGGTGGTTAACCAACGACTTTCGTCGTTTTGCAGTATGACTCTTCGCGAATTTTCTACGGACTTACACTGGTGGTAGTCTCACCTCGATGGGCGATTTTATCACTGAAAGTGATTTTAACGGGGGTAGCCCAGAAAATCGGGCCTCTTCAGGTGCAACGTTAATGCAACGAAAATTAGCGATTGGTTGATTTGGGTCACGTGATTCGCAAGGGGGCGTGGGGTAGTCTTCGAGTAATTTGTTTTCTATCGATTCAAATGTTTGCATATTGATAAAATTTTATGGCAAAAAAGTCATCTTCATTTCCTAGTCAGAACAATTGCTTCTGGGCCTTTCAGTGAGACAAATTGTACTGGGGTACAAGTCATGCAGTTTTTTAATTATTCCTCATTGCTAAGATCGTTGCAATATTGCTTTACGATTCTGTAGCCTTCTATGATAAATCGTACGTTATCGATATCGTATTTATAATTTACGAAGTTAATTTACGTAGAAATTCTAATTAATTTAATTGTAATTTCAGTCGATTCTAGTTAATTGTAGGTGGAATTCCATAAAGTGGGATTTATAAACAATTCTTCTTAATTATTTTCTTCACAATTGTATTTCTCTCAACTAATAATACTTCCTCGTTAATTTTGTTATTTTGAATTCTTTTTTAAGTGGCAAATCGATTACTCAATACTTATTGTAGAATGTTTGTGGCTGTTAAGTGTTACTTTACTAGAGCTCAATATTATGCATTATTCGATTAGGTGAACTTTTTTCATTATTCTAGGAACAAAAAACGATGAGAATTTGCGAAATCACAAGACGCAATATCTGAAGATTGTACGAGTTTCACAGGAATCGAAGAGAATATAATTCCAGAATTAATCATTCAACCTACGCGCAAGAAGCGTAAATTTCATTACGCTTGCAGCAAAATCAAGGCAACCTTCGACGACGAATATAATTTCCAAGAAGCTAAGGAAAGAACGAAATTAATAAAACGAAGAGCCAACGTTCAAAAGGGAGGAAGAATTCCAGCGATTCAATGCTAATTGCTGATACGGGGGGAAATGCGAGGAAACATTCCGGGAATAAAGATTCCGCGTTCTATATTTTCGTTCGCGCTACGTTCCCTTCGTCCAGAACGACTCGAAAAGAAAGCAAAACGTGGACGAAAGAATACGAAATACAGAAGTGAACGCCGTTTCGAGGCTCAACGAACCGGCACGAAACAGATTGCAGAAATGTTAGACGTTCTTTCGTACACGTACGGTCTCCCGCCGAATCGTTTCCTCTCGTTTACGCGTGTCCGTATTTTTCGCCGCCGTTTCCCCCTCGCTGAATATTTACGACCAGTTCCGTTCGCCATCGTCCCGACGATCAACCATACGCCGCATTATGCGAACAACGTTCCCCGGTTGCAATTACGTGGCGAATTTTTTTCCTTGCTCTCCACTCGACGAATTTTTACGAACGGTAAAAATCGTGCTCGACGAAAATTTTTTTGGTCGAGAGAGAGAAGCGAAATACGTTTTTCTTTTTTTTTATTTATTTTTCTTTTCGTTGGGTGACGATTCTAATGTAACTACATCGACGATCATATTTGTGTTTATCGAATCATTTGTAATTTGTTTCGAGCATATTAATTTATAATTTTATTAGTCTCATTTTGAAGCGTGAAGCTTTTGCTTTGACAATAGTTGTGAATTCGTTTTTTTTTCTTTTTTTCTTTGAAGAATAAACTATATTCTTGGTGTAGAACAGAGCTGGCTAACTGGCGACACGTGAGCCTTTGCCCCTATTTTCTTCATCGTCAGAGCTACCCCCTCCACTGCATTGATCTCCTCACTACGAGAGAGGGGGGCTTACACACGGTGAAGAAATTTCAACGTAGTGGGGAGATCGATGGAATGGAGGGGGTAGCGCTAATGATCAAGAAAGTAGGGCTCAAGGATCGCCAGTTAGCCAATTTTCTTTCGTTTCGAGTTGTAAAAATTCAATTGTCTCTAAATCTATAATAAATTTTTTTTTCCGTCACTAAAACTACTACTATCTTGAAGAATGAAATCTCTTTTTTTTTTTTACAAACCTGCTGTCCGATTTTTTTTCATTTCCATTTCATTGAAGATTTCATTCAAGATTTCTTGAACTTTTATCGTTTAATTCTAATATTCAACGTGCGATAAAATGACGGATAATAAATCGTGCAGAAAAAAGTTTTAAGGATTTGTTGACAAATAAAAAAAGAGTTCAATCTTTGAAATAATAGTGAATTTAGTCACGTAAAAAGTTTTCTGAAGGTTGAATTTTTACGATTTTTGAAAAAAACAAAGTATCCTCACTTTCTCACTCGCTACATGATATAAAATCATCTTTGACAAAACAATGCAACTTGGAATTGTCAAAAATAGAATTCAAACGGATCGTTGTACGATCTTCTTTTACAAAGTTACACCAATTTAAATCATTGACAATTGTTCGTCGTCATTGACGCAATTATGCTTTTCATTGTAAATGTGTATTATTTTTTATCGATACTAATAATTATAACGAAATACTAGAATGATCAGAAATTGAGTATAGTATAAAGTACATAATACATACTAATGAATATAAAATTCTAAAGAAGATTAAATTGTGCCAATTTCAATTATTATATTTATTATTATTATTATTATATTCCTGAGAAATTACACACGTCTGTCAACAATTATTTCATACATTTTTCAAACGTAAAAATTATTTTTTTCCATAAAAAAAAAACATAAACGCGAGTGGGTGGAAGGAAAATGCTACAACAGGGTTGACAGTTTAGAAATGAAAAATCTGTTTGCAAGTCAGTATCTATTTCACTGAATCCTCGACAAGCGACCACGAGAATTTTATACAGGTTACTAAATTTTAGACTCTCGGCGGCAGTTTAGTTTCAAGGCGTACAGAATAAAAATGAATATTCCGAAATTAAATCCAACAAGATAATACCACACGAGAGCTAAAATATGTGTTCAACTTCATGAAAATAATGTCTCACCTCTATTTTGTGTAGACTGAGTAATAAATTCATCATCCTCTTTCTATCTACAATGGATTTGAAGACAAGATTGAAGCTTCCTCTTTACAACAATCTTAGAAAACCTCACCTGATTCTTTTTCATCATTTTATCGAATTTTGAATATCAGGCTTATAGAACAAAATTCAAGAAATCGTAACATTTTCATTATATTTCAATAAATTGGTGAAAAAAAATTGCAGAGCAAGTTTTGAAGAGTCATTGTAAAGAACAGGCTTCAATCTTCAAATCCATTGTAGATTCAATCTTTTTCAACGTTTGCACATACTACATATACTGTACAATGTTTGTACAGTTTATAGCATTTTCGCAAAGGAAAATATCTTCGCTTATCCACACATTATATGATATAAAAACATTTTAGACTAAAATGAACGATACATTTTGAAAATAGAGTTCTTCAAACTTTATTCTTTTTTTTTCACAAAATTATAACAATTTAAATATTTAAATGTCTGAATATTAATAGTGAGAAATTGGTATCTTCAATTATTTTAGCATGTCTAGAGGATGTATTCCTTTCGTCGATAATCAAAGAAAGATTTTCTCTGTCTAAATGAGAACCATTTGATCCCAAAAGGATCAACGAGGACAGCTGAAGAAACAGTCATTAACTTCATTTGCCCCTAGAAGCACGGAAAAAAAAATATCGAGGAAAGAAAGCAATCTCTGTCGATTTCTCTCGTTTCGAACGCAATAATGCACGACACAGGTGGAAACACCTTATAAATATTGACAGGCTGTCCACAAGGGGTGACAGGTTAAAGCCATTCGAAGTAATTGAGGCACGAGGCATTACGAGATTACATCGCTTCGATTGCAATATCGTAGTCGGCTGTCTACGAACGTTCTTCGACTTTTATACAGGGTGAACAATATACACAATATTATTCTAACAAAATACAATATACGATATTATATATAATATTGTAATAATTACAATTATTCAAATGTCTCTAGGAATATTAAAGTTGCACAAATGTTTGCAAACATCTCGCTCACATGTATTTTAATATACATATTTCTATTTAGTGTATCAATATTATTTCTTCCACTTGTATACTAATACAATACATAATATAATACATAATACATAATAATATATTTTTATTCTACGAATTACCGAAACATTATGACACGCTTTTGATACAAGTCGAAATGATTTATACGTCGTCCACCCTATACTTTTTTTCGCAATCGCACACGCGCGTGGAGATTCACGCATTTTTGCGTGTGCGTTTCGTTTTATCCTCGGATAGAACAGCCCGAAATACATCTACACGAAACACAAAAAGCAACGACGAAACTGACCCCTCTACCCCCCTCTAATTTTTCCGATAATCTCTCCTTTTCCCCTCTTTCTTCTTGCTTCATCATTTTTTCACTTCTTCCGTATAAATCTTTCAACTCGTTCGATCACGCACGGCTATTAACGTTAATAGGAGAGACGTGTAAATTCGCCGACGCGGAATCAAAAGTTTATAATGACGGCGACGAGCAACGCGCGCGTCGGATTGCGGCCAAGTAATTTTAATAACGTTCCCGATGAAGCTTTATTTGCGAATAAATGGAGTCGCACAACGAGGGGGTGTTAAATTTATAATTCACGAGTATTTTACGGGCCGTTGTTTGCGCGTAATAACGCGAAAGAGTGTGTTATTTCGCTGCAGCGAGCCGGGAGGTCCGCAACATTTGCGCGGCGAAAAATTTGTTGTCGCGTTCCGAGTGTCTTGGATATTTTACGTGAGGCGTATTCTTTCAGACCTATTATTATCAAATTGGAAATTTAACTTTGCAGATTTTTATGCGTTCACGTGGGAAGTTTTATAAGTATAAAATTAGTATAAAAAATATCTAGTATCGTGCTTTGTATGATAATAAACAAAGTTTAATTATTTTTTACCATATTTTTAAAAATATAAATTTACTGTAAACAAAAACTGCACGATTTGTACCCCAGTACGAAGCCTAGAAGCAACTGTTCTGACTAGGAAATGAAGGCGACTTTTTTGCCATAAAATTTTATTGATATGCAAACATTTGAATCGATAGAAAACAAATTACAGATGCGATCGCTCAGTACCAGACAACGCCGCTTTTACTCCAGGTCTACGCCCCCTCACGAATCACGTGACCCAAATCAACCAATCGCTAATTTTCGTTGCATTAGCGTTGCACCTGAAGAGGCCTGATGATTTTCTGGGTTAACCTCACTTTCAATGATAAAATTCACTATATTATAAATTGAAGGTTGAAGATATAATTTTTATCTTCAATGAATAAACTCTCACTATTTAATCCTTCAAGGATTGCGTCTGATGCTGATGATTTAGACTCTCTGTGGATTATATTATGAAAACAATTATCATGGATTAAATTATGAAAACAATTATTAAATAGATTTAATAGTTTTATAGCTTTAAATTGCAACAGTGAACGATGAAATTTCGTTCATACAATTACGAAATTTAATGCACTGTGTGTACAATATTTATCATAATAATCAGCGGATGAATAAATTTCTTAAGTTAGCAGTAGATGAAAGCAAATAAATAAATTTTTTCTCAAATCTGTAGTTGTACGATTAAGTAATCGTAAAAATACACGACACCTCTCATTAAAAAATCGTGCACTTAACAGTTATTGTTGTAAAATTCCGTTAAGGCTGTTAAATAATAGAGGCGAAGCTCTTCCTTCATTTTCTCCGTTCGTCTGTCACTTACGGGAAAAACGGTGGCTGGTAATAAGGTGAACACTCTACATTTTAATGAAGAAAAGCAGTCTCTCTTCGCACTAACTTGACTTGCTTGCACTGACAAAGCACTCCCCGAGTTAACGAATGCAAGTGGGACACACTATTTCTGGTTTTATGCCAAGAGTGCAGTCTCCCTTTTTCAATTTAAATGGCTGATCCTGATCCCGATCCCGACCATCGACGATTTTTTTTCCTTTTTTTTTAAATCAAAATATCGGGAACTTGTTAACAACAAAGAAACTTTTGGACTAGATAGCTCTAGAAAGTCGTAGAAAGTATTAAGTTCCTAGATTTTACTCTCAGATTCGTTTCAAATTTATCGATGTAATTATTTTATTGTAATGTCAATAAAAATTTCATATTACACGCGGAATATTATACGTCTCTAGGAATATTAAAATTTCTTTTTTCACAGCTAGAACCTACAGATAAAAAGCTACAACCTACCGTCAAATTCGTCAAATTCGAGCTTCGAGCTAAACATGCGCGCCAAGCAAACATTTCTATAAACCGTTCGAGTACTTTTATCACTAGACCACCAGACAGAAACGAGAAACAAATAGAGAAAGAGAGCGAGAGGACGAGAGGTGAAATTCGACAAAGACAGAGAAAGAGAGAGAGAGAGCAGTCTGTGTACAGACGGACTTGGTCTTGTGGAGCGTAGAAATCGATTTGTCGTGTTCACGCCCTCGAACAAGAGGGAGACAGAGGATGGATGCAACGGGTAATGGGATGTAGGATTAACCCGGTGAAGAAGGATTGCCTGTTCCTTCCTTTCCGCGAATTACCTCCTGTTCGTGGAACGTTCCTCGCTCCTCCCCTCTCTTCAGTCTAGTTCGCCAGTTTTCCCCGCCGATGGAAATGTCGGCAACGCCACTTCGGCGTGTCTGGCCACCTTTAAACATCTCCCAGCGACTTTTCCTCCCTGCGTTTAATCCGCCCGAGAAACGTAAATCCATCCGGACATCACCGACGTTCGGAGCTCGTTTCGGAGCAACAGCTCGCCAAACCTTCTAAAACCCGCTGAAAAACGCAGCTGCGTTTGTAACGTGGATCGTGGAAATTGGAATTTTTGCGAAAAATCGATAATTGCACGTACGTTTCGCGTGTCTGTGCGCCAATCAGCTTGTCCACGTGCGGTCTTTTTTTGAGGGAGGATTTTCTACGCTTGTAGAATTTGCTCTGTCATGGAAAAGCGTGGTTGGAGAACTCTATGAAATGTACTATTAAGGTGTGCTAGGAATTTCTAAACATGTGTTTAGAATTTGCAAACGTAGGCCGTTTAGAGGATTCCAAGACTTAGACGTGCTCCAATTCCAGAGTGTTAAAAAATTTGGAAATTTCTAAACATTTGTGTTCAGAACTTGCAAATGTTGGCTACTTAGAGAATTCCAAGATTTAGACGTGCTCCAAATCCAGAGTGTCAAAAAGTTTGGAAATTTTTAAATGTTTGTGTTTAGAACTTGTAGGTGAAGGCCACTTAGAGAACTCCAACTAGGCGCCCCATAAATTTCAGTGAGTCTCAAGTTTCAAGAAGTTTTTCCACACCATAGTGATTGTCGTGTCATAAACACACGCGTGTCTGAAGTATCGTGCAAGCAACGGAATTGGAATATGATCGATCAACATCAAAAGACCGTCGATAAATATTAAAAATAGAAAATTAAAGAATTCGAAGATTTCTAAAGATAATTTCCAAATGGACAAAAATGGACTTATCTAGAAATTGTTCAACATTGCTAACAAAGATTCTGAGCAACGAAATAATGCTATTAAGAGACTAACAGAAGATTTAAAAATTCGAAATGGACAAAAGTAATCCAAGAGTAATAGTATTAAAAATTCTGAGCAGTGAAGCAATTAAAATTAGGAGAGGATTAAAAGATTAGAAGAAGCGAACAAAAATGGACCAGTGTTAATAATAAACACAGTGTCGATAATAAAGGTTTTGAGAAATGAAATAGTACTTTCAAGCTTTATCAGCAATTCACGTTATAGGGATTATTCTTCAGCTCAAAGGCCAAAAGCACACGTGAACAACTGTGACCTAACGGACCGTTTAATTACTGTTGACTGACATGTGGACGCACGTTATTCTGACTTGGACAAGCGATCATGCGAGACGTCTGCGACGTCTGAAAACACCAAGAGACGACACAGCGAGATGAGCTAGAAAATTCAACATTTATTTAATTCCACGTCTACTTGCCATTTTATATGCTTCTACAGAAATCGTTCTACTTTAACAAGTGTTTTTATATACATAATTGTTCCCTTTCGATGTTTGATATTTCTGTATAAATTTCTGTTGAGAAAAAAGATGCGTGGTGTCTCCTTTGAAAATAATTTCAATCTCCAAGAAAAAGTTTACCGAAAGCAGCAAATTTTAGAGTTATTTTAGAGTTAGAATTATCGACGATACCAATTATTACAGTCTGCGAATTATCACTTTCACAATATGTGAAATATTAATTTCAAAAAGAAGAATTCTGTAATTCAGTAGTAGAATTTATACGTATAACAACCAGCGTAAGATTCAATAAAGATTTGATAATTTAAAAATGTTCCGAGGGCAAAGGGTTAAAACAAAGAAATTCGTCGACATCACCCAGCAATGACATCACTCGAACGAGCGATTAATTAATACGCTCATCTGCTAAAACCGATCGCTTCGATCTGTCTAATTGCTAATCGACTAAATGAATAATTCACGCTTGGCGCAGTTGCTCTAACCTCCAGCGAGCTGCATCGGTGAACCACGATGGAAAACTGGCCTCGGAGCGAACGGAAGGAACAGAAATAAAAGTGGGAAGCTTTTATTACTCCGTCATTTGGCGCGTTGTTCCGCGGATATCGAGGACTAACCTACTCTACATCTAAAACTTATCGATTCCTTCGTCGGCCGACTACCAGCGATGCCTCGAACCTTCCCCTCGTTTAACCTTCTTCTTCAATCTCGACTTCACCTCGACTTTGGCTGCACTTTTCGCAAGGCCGATTTTATGAAAAATCTCGTCGTTGGGTACGAGACGAGACGAGACGAGACGATGGGTCGAAGACGACGAATCCGAGGGACGGGGCTTGCATGGTAAAGAGGACACGTCCTCGCCGATCTTTCGAAACTTTCTTTTCATTACAGAGTTTCGCCAAGTTTCGATGGGCAGTGTACTGCGTTCGAAAGTAATTAAAGAACCATCCTTTTCGAAAGTTTCTTTCTTTCTTTTTTTTTTTTTTATTATGGAAATACCGCGCGTAGCGATGTGTATTCTTTGCCAGTTATATTAGGGAACAGTTCATCGTGAAGTTTAATACGTTAGACAGATGTTGGAGATAATTTTAGAAAAACGCTCGGCGCTGTTTGTAGAAATAACAAGACACCTTTTTTTCGAAATTAAGAAGCGAGGCCCGTTTCGATTGGACTGATTAGAATTAACGAGTGAAAAATATTTTAAACAAAAAGAAAATGGTACGTAACAATCCACTTGGTCTCAGTTTAGAACACAGGACTCTTTCTTTGACAGTGTTGAGTTCGTTTTCTTTCAATGAAGGAGAAAACGGAGACCTTGCTTTTTTCTTTTAAATTCAAATATCTTCGAAAAACATTGAAAATTTTTTCTCGCGATTAGATTTAATGTTTGATAAATCAAGTTTCTCTCTCATCGCTCTTAAAGCTCTCAAAATTTGCTGTTTCACGATTTTTTTTATTGGACGTTGAACATTAAAGTTGAACAATAAAGAACCTGATCTAATTTCGTCCATTTAATTCACACGTTTAAAGTCTAATAAAATGCTGAGAAAAAATTGTACAGCAGATTTCAATAGTACTCGTAGAGAGAATAAAAATCTCTCAAAGTTTTCGAGATAATGGCAGATCTAGTAATGAAAAAATTTTTTATCGTTTCTAAAGACTTGAATTTTTACAATTTTCGAAAAGAAAAGAAAGTAATTATCTTCAGAAAACAAAATCATCTTTGAGAAAAACAAACTCAAGACTGTGAAACTAAGTGACTAAAATTTACCGCCAATACCTAAGCAATATTTTTATATAAATAACATTTGTAAGACAAATAAATCTATACTGAAATTTGTACCTTAATACAATTACAACATTGTAATTTGTAATTTACGCTATAAATTCCGTAAAAGACTTTGTAAGTTGTTGAAGTTCGTTTAGATTGATTTCAAATGATTTACATATTAATCGAAATTTTTGTCCATTTTTCATGCATTACGCAATTCCGCGCCACTGTTGCATGAATAATAGAATTTGCGAGAAAATATCCTGTCTTCGTATTAATTACAAGCTTTTTACATCGTTCTGGTGCAATATTCTTCACCCTACTTAATATTCAAGCGAGACATAAGCTCTTGCCTAATTTACGCGCGAATATTATTTACCTCGTGAAAATTCATAAGACAAATTCCAGTTGCCTGTAAAACCTATTATGCTTTACACTAAGTAAACACTTGGTAAATACCTTCATACAGATTAATTGGATCGTGTCGTGCCGTGTCGGTAAGGAACCAGGTCATAAATATTGAAGATTTAAGTCGTACAATAGCATAATTGGAGTGGACAAAAATTTAAAATTTTTTTTTGCGGTTAATAAAACTACTTACAAATATATTGTAAAATTTGTAAGACTATTTATAAAACTATCATGTGAAGCGTTTTTCATTAACAGCGCAATACTGACTGATACCATTATCGCGATTGCACAATATCAGTAGAGTTTGAAATTAGGAATTTTCAGTCACATCTCACACGATCATTATTCACACATCTTTTATCCTCAAAAATATTCTGATTATTTTATCATCAACATTTGCCTTGTTATCACTGAAAGTGATTTTAGCGGGGGTAACCCAAAAAATCAGGCCTCTTCAGGTGCAACGCTAATGCAACGAAAATTAGCGATTGGTTGATTTGAGTCACGTGATTCGTGAGGGGGCGTCGGAGTGGCGTTGTCTGGTACTGAGCGATCGCGCCTGTAATTTGTTTTCTATCGATTCAAATGTTTGCGTACCAATAAAATTTTATGGCAAAAAAGTCGTCTATATATTTTATCGGTACTCGAGTTAATAATAATAATACCGATTTGATCTCTGGTTAAAACAACAATTTCTGCAAACACAGTTTTACACAACACACTATGTTTCACAGATACACTGCGAACGCCAATAAAAACCGGCAGGAAGTATAAAAATCGGAATATCCATGCACATGTTGCAAAGATACAAAACGGAGAGGAAGACAGAATACGAAAAAGCGTATCGTTTTTTCACGGTTAATCCTAGACTCCATTATTCTCTGTCTTGCTTCAACAACGGGCCACTGACACGGCAAAAATCGATTTCTGCCAGGCGTTGCAACGTCGAGTAAACGGGTTTACATTTGCGTTTAAATTGTAACGGTGCAGCAACCCTCCACCGTTCCCTTGTCCCTCTGTTTTTTTAACTGCAGAAACTGAAAGCCACCGACGACGCATCGATCCGCGATATGCGTTCACGTCCTGGAAGGGAAGGAGCGTTCTCGCGCTTTCTTTCGAATAGAGACCGTCTGGGCTTTCTCCGCGCGAGACGCGCCTTGTCGAAACAAATTTATTGGAACAATTTGTCTTCTCTGTGACTACGAGGCATAAACGGAGAATAGAGGAGAATAAATTTAGTTTCTCTATATGAGTGTCCATAAAAGTAATACTTTAGGAGTTCAGACAGTAAAGTATCCATACTTTTCTTGGCATTCTACGAGTGAAAAAAAAGTCATTTTCACATAAATGATGAAAAATGGTGAAAAATTCTTCGTTGGGGAATCAGAACGGAAATTCGAAATAAGAATTAATATTTATCTATATCGGTTCCATTTTAAAGCGGACTACGTTGTCCATTTTTTACGAACACAGGCTTGGCATCTATCGAAAACTGAATTTATCAAGTTTCGAATTTCCTCGAGTTGATTTGCTTTCATTTCATTAAACACATTGTAAACTCTTTGCTTCTAACTAATTTGTCATGCGTGTTAATTATACTTCAGCGTGGTGAAGCTTTATTTACGTATTGTATTGAAATACTTTCAGTTTTATGATTTATTTTGTCAGAACGAAGCTTAAGCTATTCATGCAATATGCAAATTCAAATACTTTGTTGTTTTATTTGGCACAGTTAATTAAGATTTTATTTATAAGAAATTATTAAAAGATAAATTCACTTTAACTAACAAAGTAATAATTTATATTCAAATAAAATTTACCAAAATACTATAAGAGTTCAATATAAATAAAAAAGGGAGTCGTGTCTAAAATGCCTGAATGTAACTAAATTAGCAATCGAGCAGAGTTTACCTCCGTCAATCACCAGTTTACCCACATTTATGTCTTAAAACTGCTACGTTTTATTTTTAATTCAAGAATATTTTAAGAACAAAATACCCCAGAAGCAAAGTAAAAATAAACAGATAGATAAAATAAAAACGCAGAAATACAAGAAGGAGACAGTGTCTAAGTTGACGACCGAAGGAACACATCAATCGCAAATTACTGTCGGATGAATGCAAAACAGCGGAAGTTCGTAGTCGGGCGCAGTTTCCCCGGCCGCGATTCACAGTTTTACAAATTCGAGAAAACGGGTAAATCACGGGCCGGAGAACGTAGCGGCGCGAACAGAGCGGAGAGGCATTGAATACAGCGAGTAAGACGGTCCGTGTCACCGTTCCTTTTTTTTTATGCATAAAAATCCAGCGTTCACCCGGCAACCGGAACACTCGACCGCGTTTAAACGCGCCACTCTGTTCGTAGGACCTCGACGGCCTCGCGACATTTCCATTCGCGTCGTTTTATTCCTACAGTTTCCGGCTACACCGTTTCGCGGAATTCCACCCAACAAATAAACATTAACGAAGCCATCCGCGACATTAAAACGTAACAACGGCTTTTTCCCTTCGGGGTGGTTCCAACCGGCGGGGAAAATTTCACGTGCGCGTCGCCCTTGGTTCCTGTTGTCAGTAGCGATGGGCTCAAGTCTCTCGCGAGTACAGTTCGAACGCGTACTGAGTGATTGACGTATTGATTGTCATGCGAATTACTTAATTTTTGTAATGCAATAATGTAACGTTTTAATTGAAATTTTTAATCGTTGAATAGTGCAGTTTTTTAATTTTATTAATATTGTCGAGTTAGTTGATATATATTCATTTTATCTTAATTATTCGAAACGTTTGAAACACAAAATTTTTTTAGTTGATATTCATTTTATTTTACTTGGATCACCATGACCCTATCGAAAAAACAATCTCCAGTCACAGGTGACCAACGTGACGGTCAATGTGTTAAAGTTGAACTCTTGATAATTTATACTATAATCTATTTTATATTATAACCTATTTTAATTTTATATTATGATATAGTATTGATAATTTATATATTGTGATCTATATAGTCATCATTTATATTCAAAAGTCTTTACAGGCTTTGAAACATTTTTTCTTTGTAACTAAATCCAGCATGCTGTTGAAGATCAAAGATCTTCCCTTGAAATTAGTTGTACAATTTTTTTTTTTTTAGTTTAAAGTATCGACTGCAGGAATTCTGCATCGAGTGCAGGGATACTTTCTGCAGCCGCTGCATTTATTTAATATCACAGCGAATTCATGTATATTTATCTCAAAAAAAAAAGGAACAATATTGGGAACCTGTACCAAATTTTATGATCAAGCTTCCGAGTATATTTTCAATTTACGAAAAATAAATCGTAATTGCAATTGAGATTATATTTTCGAAATGCTTTCGAATGTATACGAATATATAATATCGAGACGTGGAATTTTCTAATTATGCTGAAAAATAAAGATAGAAATAAAGATAATAAAATAAAATAAAATAAAATAGAAATAGAAATAAAAATAGAAAAGTAGAATTAAATAAAATTTTTGTGAAATGGCAACTCTTTAGTCCCATCGCTGTATATCAGCATAATTCGGCGCCGATGTTGACATATATCGACTTTTCACCGACCTCGATGAAACGAAATTGTCGTAGCGCGAAATTATCGCGCCGTTGATTCGCTGATTGGATTCGTCGGTGTGAGCCCAACGATTCCAATTTACAACGTCGCGTCGCATCGCGTCGCGTCAGTGTTATATTGTTTCCCTGCGTTCGAGAAAAATGCGCGGAAATTATTGTTGAATTGCTTGTCAAATGTTCCGCTGGCGCGACTGAAAGTCCGAAATTCGATCTCTCGAAGAGTTCAACGGTATAACAAGTTTCGGAGTATTTATTAAATATGGACGACATTTATGTAGAAGTATTTTCGGAAAAATTGTTATTTCTTATGTCCTTTCTTACATATAATAATAATATAATTTTATATTATTTTTATTATTAAAATACTGTGGTAATTAAAATAATACGGCATTTTAGAGATGATAAATCGTAGTTAATGTGGTCAGAATTCGATCGATACAAAAGGAAATTACCTTTACCACTCGTACAATATAATTTTCAACTTCGTTCATTTCAATTTCGGCTCGTTTGTGTGTAATTAAATTACGCCTTTGTGATTAACTATGCTGCGAATGATACAAGTTCGAGAGTTCATTAGTTTCTTCCCTCGTGATATTTATGAATCAATTCATTCGAGCGTAGAATTTTCCAATTATATTGAATTACGCTTAGGATGTTTCAAATTTAACAAAATTTAAATATTCGACATTTCTGAATTTATGGATCCATAAATTTTAAATTGTACAGACTTTTCGATGAAATTGTTAATATATCGTCGATTGTACGGTGCATACATTCTTATGTGGTGCGTATAATTTATTCAATTGACAAATGATTGTCCTATTAATTCGTACAGAATTTTCCTTCAATTTTCAAACAGATATAATATCCGTTCTAAGACTTTCGAGTGACTGTATATTCAAAATTTATTATTCGATTAATTCATTTTTTTCTATTATATTGAGTTCGAAGTCTTCAAGACTTACGAGTTAATAAAACTACGTATATTAAATTATTCATAAATGATGTAATTTCAAGCTAAGTGGTATCACTTTTACCATTTGTAGATCAAGCGCAGAACGCTTTATATCTATCGGAACTACTCTTTTCGCTGGCAAAATAACGAGAAAAAAGGCCTTGCAACCTAATTTCCAACGTCTTTCAATTCATTTTTCCACGCTTTTACAGGGAGGAGCAAGAAGTTTTCCGACGTAACGCGTCTCCATCTACAAGAGAAAGAGAGAGAGAGAGAGGAGAGATTTCCAAGCGTTAAGTACTTGTCGGGATGCGAAGATCGAGAACATCTGGCGCTATATTTCCGCGTCGATGCGAAAAAACGCGGGGCCATTCGTCGGGCGCGGGAAAACTACGCGCGGCTGAAGTTCGTGATTTAAGGGTACTTTGAAAATCTTTCAGCGTTTCCTTGTGAAACATGTTGCCTATTCCCGCGCGAGTTTTCTTTCACTGTAGCCTACTTTCAACCCGTTCGTCGAATAACGGCAAAGGGTGACTGTGATAAATCACCTTCAGCCATTCAACAGCTCCATTTTCGAGAAAAATCTGCTTGCAGATAACATCTAACGATGTTAACAGTTTTCAAAAATTATACCTGTGTAATACGTTACATCGAGCATGTTTCAAGAAGATGGAGTTCGTATGAGTTCTATTTTGAACTTTATATATTTATAATAAGGTCACTCGTTATGGTCCGCAATTAGTTGCCAGCGCAAGTGGTTAAATAACATCTGCAAACCTTCGCCGAAATTGAACTCATCAAGAAACATATTCTACAATAAAAAAATTTACCTCGCCAGTAGAACGACAAAAGCAAGAAAAATAGGCTCGCTTATCAGGCTGATAATTACACCTGACATTCTTTCATCCTTAAATAAATATGCAAATCTGCAAATTTTCATTTGAACTCTACTTATAATAATAAAGAAACGTATTTATATGTATTTCAACAAGAAAAATCTCTTTCAAATTCACCTCGAGACAACAAAACGACAAAGCAAGGAGAATAGGCTCGCTTCTAACGTTTAACCTGTTCTCGATGTTTTTTGCGAGTTTTTCTACGGCCGACATTTTGCATACGGCGTACTTTCCACAATCAGCATTGTTGCGCCAAATAATACCGCGGCTCTGGCGTTCCTTTGTGCGAGAAACGGTCGGAGAACGGCGGTGTACGGACCCGGTTGGACGCCGGATCATTCGTCGAGCGTTTTCCCTTTCGCGTCTATCCGAGTCTTTTATCGCTCGTTATTGAAAAGGGGCCAAGCTCTTTGGGCGTCGAGCGGCTAAAAGAGCAACAGTCAGCCGTTACAAGCATTCGAAAGAGAGAAAGAGAATTCTGTGTTCAGCGCCGGGATATATATGTATATTTTCTAGACCGTTTAGACGAAAGGGCTTTGAATTCCCGATATCTGTTGCTAAGAACCGACCTGTCTCTTCCGTCCGGGTTCAACTCTCGCGTCGGCTGCAAATTCCCGCATCCCGCACACGTCACAGCGAGTGAAACGCTGGCGCTTTCTCTCTTTGCAAAATGCCCTCTGTTACGTGCCCCTTTTAAATGCTTGACAGGGAAATAGGAATTTCCGCGGCATGAAACGGGGGACTAAACCGTGGGGATTAATTTTCGTTCTGGTTATGGAACGTCTAAATAGGCGGAACTATTTGGCCTTTCACAGCGATTTCGCGTTTGCGCGTGCAGTTTAGAATTATTGCAAGAATTTACTTCGTGTAATGAACTGATCGTGTGTGTCAATGAGCAACGTGTTATTCATTTATTTTCATACCATACGAATTTTTTCTTATTCTTTATGATTAATTTACGTTATAAATAGCTACGGATATCAGGTCTTTTTTACAAATAATTTCCTGCGACGTTGAGTGTACATGTTAACGAATAATGTGTTTATTTATTATTTTCACGATATGGAGATTAATTTACTTTTTGGTTACGGACATATAAGCCAATAAAAGTATTAAGTCTTTTTACAAATAATTTCCTGCTCGCGTATGTAATTTAAAAATATCAAAACATATAAGATACGAACGAGTTGATTGTATATGTTGACGAATAATGTGTTATTTATTATTTTCATGACGTGAAGATTAATTTTACTTTCTGGTTATGTACATATAAGTAAATAAAAATATTAGGTCTTTTCATAGATAATTTCGTGTTCGCGTATGTAATTTAGAAATATTAAAAAATGTATGATGTAATGAATTAATCGTATGCGTTAATAAATAAATAACATATGTTGTTGTTGTTTTAATGAGCTCTTCTGGTTCAAACCATAAGTAATTTCACGTATGAAATTTAAACATCTTAGATATGCTAGAATGTAATAAATTGACGTACATATTAACGAACAATGTATTACTTGTTATTTTCTAAAGCCATGTTGTATTATATATATATATATATATATATATATATATATATATATATGTACTTCTTGTAATTATACATTTTTCAGTATCACTTTTCAGTTTTAAACATCCAATTATTTCTTTCGTTTTTATTTGATACTAAATTTGCTGCGTCTTGGTTTATTTGCGCTAAGCTATCTTTTAATTGCACTTGCGTATTAAGTTTCTTTGCATACTGCGGGAGTCGAGTATACTTTGGAGACATGCTTGCATAGTTTCAGCGCGCGATGACCATCCGGTTATTGTAATGAAGCAGAATATTTAGCTTCAAACAGCTAGCCCGGCTTTAACATCGGGAAAATTCGTGACGAAGCGAAAACAGTGGAAACAAATTTAAAATTAATTAAACGAATTTATTCGACTCCCGCGATCGAGCTTTTCCCCAGAAAGTTTTCAACAACGTTCAGTCTGCAAAAAAAAAAAAAAAATTGTTTGCGACGTATTTCGCTGCGCGGAAACGCGTGCCAAGAGAAATAAAATAACATTTTCTGCGGTGTGGAAATAACTGTGGGCAAAAACAGGACTATGTTCACACCTGTCCGAAACAGTCGACAAACTAGTGTATTGCGGCAAAATATACAAGGGGGGGTAAAAATATAGTTTTTCTTTTCCGTTCGTGTTACGTAAACTCGCGAGTGAAAAGCAGTTTTCTGAAAGATTCGTGTTTTATTGTTCTTTTCGAAAAAATGGACAACATGGTGTACATGAACCAGATTTTTAATCCACTTTCGTGGATTACTTAGTACGTAAGTTACGTGTTCGTGAAAAAATAACAAAACACCTAAATTACGAATAAAATTCAGCTTTAGAAATGTAATTGATAAACTGAAGTTATAAATTAAAGTAGAACAGCAAGGCGCAAATTCTGCACAAAGAGACACTTGAAAAATTTGTTTCTTGTGTCTCTCTTAAACTTAATTTTATCGATTATGTTAATAATAATTATAATAATAATTTGTCTCTCTTAAACTTAAATTTATCGATTACGTTTCTAATGCTAAATTCATAATTTAGATATTTTAATATTTTTGTACAAACACGTAACATTTCATTATGTAAAAGTGAAATTGTAAAAACGTGTCGTTTTAACACCGAGCGACAATCAACAAGATTACATTTGAAATCCACTTTCTCTAACACGATCTCCAAGCTTCGTTTCCAAACAACGCAACGTTCCATCATCTTACAACAAACCCAAACGAAACAATTACTCGTAACGATTTGAGCGATTCATCTTATCGCGTGTAACACGCTTAGTGGTTCGATCGATCTTGTTCGTCTTAACCTCGTGGAGGAGGTGGAACGTACCTGAAAAACGTGGGCGGCAAGTGAAATCAGGCGATGGAAAATCGTTTTGCCGTGGCTTTTTCACCAGCGTCGGAATGAATGGGGAACGCGAGAGTAAATTCACGAACGATTTCTATTTCTCGTGGGCAAACAATGTCGCGGATGCGCGAAAGTAAACGCCGATGCGTAAAGTACACACGGAATTATCGGGACGATCTGGATCCTCTCGCGATTCCGTTCGATTCGATTCTCGCCTGAGACCTCAATTGGAACGATTAATTTTCGTCGTCGTCGTCGTCGTATAACGTAACAAGTAACAAGTCAGCCGCTGATAAATAGGATCGGATGCGTTCTGCGGGCTGACAAATTGTTGGTATCGATCACTGATCATGCGCCCTGTTGAGTCAGAAACGGTTGTTACTACCGCTTCTTGACTTCCTATTCAAGAATGAGTTATTGTGGATTGTTTGCATTTCTTTAAATGAAAGTCTAACTTTCTAATTTTGTTCACAAGAAAATATACGCAGTGCGAAAATTAAAATAAGGCTCAGAAGCAACTGTTCTGACTAAGAAATGAAGACGACTTTTTTGTCATAAAATTTTGACATGCAATCGATACAAAACAAATTACAGGCGCGATCGCTCAGTACCAGACAACGCCACTCCTACCCATGCCTCCTCGCGAATCACGTGACCCAAATCAACCAATCGCTAATTTTCGTTGCATTAGCGTTGCACCAAGAGGCCCGATTTTCTGGTTACTAAAATCGCTTTCAGTGATTTATATCCGCCTGTAGCTCGATATAGAAAACGTCGCTTAATTCGATTAAAATTTTTATGAAGAGATAAATTTGTGGATTTTTGTACAAATTTTTGAGAATTAAGAGAATGATAAAGATTCTCGATAAAAAATTTGCTTCACGCGTTGTACTTTTGATTATATCTCTTCGATTGTTCACATTTTGTGCACTTTCAAATTTTCTATCCTGCGAGTCTACGAGTCACATTTAAATTTGGTAACTTTGGTATATTGGAGCTCGTTCAGGATAGGAAAAAATCTTAAAGTTAACAAACTTAAATTTCAAAGAAATATTAATGTAATAGCTCGCGGACGCGTTCAAGTTTCTGTGAAAAACAAAAAAAAACAGCGAGCGATCGTCTGGTAGTGTTGCAGTTGTTGAATCAATACAGCGTTGCCTCGAACACAATCAAAAAACGCGAATGAATCTATCGAAACCCACGGAAGGAATGAAAAGAATCGAATATCGCGTGCATTACTGGACGAATTGATTTTCAGAACGCGCAACAGAGTATTGCAGTGGATACGTGGATATTTCTGCAGAATCCATAGAATTCTATCCGTTCTGCATCATCGGCCCCCGGTGAAATTCTATTCAGTGTGCCGTCCTTTATCTGAATTTCCTGACTTAGATTTGCATCTCGTATCGAATATACGGCAACCTCCGTATGATAAAGTCCTCTCTCTCTCTCTCACTCTGGCTCAAGATATGACGCGTGTCCAGCTCTTACAAGACCGGGTGAATGACGTGATTTACGATCCTCGACCTTTCAAGCGCAATCCCCGAGCAGACGTACCCGTAGACGAGATTGCCAGACGTTTCTTGCCAAGTGAAATTTCCGTCTTTTAAACGACGTAATAACGTCGCATATTTAATTAACAACAATCGATTAATGCCGCAGTTCACAGCGAAACGAGGAGAGCGCGAAGTAACGCAGATACTAATAATAATACTGACGAACTGAGGATTGAGATTTTCATTTATACAGTTTTATTTATAGGGTTAAAAATTCTAGAGAAAAATTAGGATTAGATTGTGAAATTCGTGCATTTGTAATTAGGAAATTGTAGAGTACACGAGTATTAGCAAAAAAGGTATATAAAATGTTGTTTTTCCTATCCTACTTTTTTAAATATATTCTCAAAAATATAGGCTTGCAAAACATGTAGTTTAAGTGTGACGAATACGGAGATAATAATTTCGATTTTAATTTGCCATAAAAATGAAACTTAATAAATTCTTTCTCGCACCGTCGTGGCTCAATATGAAATGCAGCAATCGAGAAGGAAAATCTCAGATTGATCGACAATATCTTTCATTAAACATTCAATCTCTTTTAATCAGAAATTAATCTCCTTTAATTAAGAAATTAAAGTTGCACAGAATCAAATGGATTGACAGCTAAAAACAGTGATTGTAACGTCAATGTTCTAATTCTGCGAAACTACATTACTCAAATTTCATTAGAAAAGTTTCTAAAAATCTGATATAATTTTTCAAAAAAAATACTCACACGATGAATACAGTGATAACCAACTTTTAAAAAAATATTGCCTGAGTGGACAGAATAAATATAGAAGACCAAACAAAAACATAGGGTAATAGCATACTTCGTTCTATCTCACTCCAGAACACTTCACTTTGATTCTGTAGTTTGTATTTAGCAAACAAATCTCTTTTTCCAATTTTTTTTTTAAATTTTATATCATTTTTATCTTTTTTTGTTTTATAACATTCTTTCTTTTTTCCTTATCTTTTCCGCAATCAATCATACAGCAATTTCGGAAGAGCGTTCGCAAAAATTTTCGTATCGATCCTCGTAAATAACTGAAGATCATACGTTATTGATTTCATATAATAACGAGAAGTTTAGAAATCCGAGAGCTCTATTTGCGAGGTTCGAATAATTTGAAAGTTCTATCAAATTAAATGATTCGGAGTTTGGAACTTTGTTTGCTGGCTCTGAGTTTGAGAGTTCAAAAGATTCTCTGTTCAAAAGGTCGCTAATTAAATACTAAACTCTCTAATTCGAGCAATGACACACTTTTAAAAGGAATAAAAGAGGAATAAAAATGGTTAATTTTAATTTGGAATGGAAAGTCTCAACTGGAAACAACGGGAAGAGATAGACGACAAGTCATATTTTACATTTTTCAGTTGCCAAATTCGTTCTTTTATTTGATTCTGAATCTCAATTTTTTAAAAATGTTCGATCGTCGTGATATCACGATACGGAGATTCATTAATTTCTAAAACATGAAAAAAGTAAAAAGATCGACATTGTGTTGCCTTTTCCCCGTTTTATTTTCAATTAAACAGCGCGTCGACGCGAAATATAATAAGTTCCAAATTCACTATAAAACGATTATTTGAAATTCGAATTCATTGAATGGAGATCGTTGTCATATTTCGGGAAAAATATCGCGCGTCGACGACAGCCAAACGTTTCGTCAAATATTTCGAATTCGATTCGATTCGATCAAGAACGCGCAACGCTGTTATGAAATTTCCTATCAGCACGCCATTTATTATTGTTCCCCCGTTAATTACGGCTGTCAGAATGAAAATCTCTGTTGCCGGCAGCAAGCAATCACATCGAGGCCGCGTTTAATAATTAATACGCCAACTATATTTCCTCCATTCTCCTAGTTGGAAGGAGCCACACGTGCTATTGATAGTGAAGTGCGTCTTCGGTGCGTCATTATTAAACGCGACTAGCTTCACCGGCCACAATGTCAGCCATAATGGCTGCACTATTTACGGGGACAACGGTCGCGTTTCTTTGCCGTCGGAACAAAGAACGCCGAGTTAAAAAATAACAATCGATCTTGTTAATCGCGATCGTTCCAGATTAATCAAACGCCTCTCGTTTAACAAACTGCACGACTTGTACCCCAGTACGATTCGTCTGAAAGGCCCAGAAGCAACTGTTCTGACTAGGAAATGAAGACGACTTTTTTGCCATAAAATTTTATTGATATGCAAACGTTTGAATCGATACAAAACAAATTACAGGCGCGATCGCTCAGTACCAGACAACGCCACTCCTACCCATGCCTCCTCGCGAATCACGTGACCCAAATCAACCAATCGCTAATTTTCGTTGCATTAGCATTGCACCTAAAGAGGCCCGATTTTCTGGGTTACTCCCGCTAAAATCACTTTCAGTGATAAAACGAGTGATAAAAAGAGATCGATAAAATGAAAATTATTCGTGAGATAGGGTTACTCTGTTGAACATTGACATTTGTTGCGTTAACTCAATAATTTAATGCAACTTTTCTTTTAGTTCGTTTGCAGACGATTGGTTTCAAATTTAAAGAGAGAGATTTCTGAGGATTTGTGTGTAGATATTTTAATTTCTCGAAATTTCGTAAAGGGGTTATTATACCGATTCGTAGTCTGAATATCAAAAAGGAAGAAATTGATTGGATATCTTGTTAAAGGGTTATTAATTGTCCTGGTGACAATTATTTTATTTCACTCGGATAAAAATTGTATTTATAATTGCAATATGATTACGTATAAGTATGTATTTATTATAATCGTTTCATTCACTTTGAACGTTTCTGCGCAATTAATAAAAAATCGAACACCAATTAAACTCATTTATCACAAAGAATCGCGAGATCAACAAAGTCAAACATGTTCTAAAAAGCGTGGAAAGCACACTTCGTCCAGACAAAGATTCAACTTTCCAGACGAAGTAACGAACTAAGCAATTTAACGAGCGTACATAACCTAGTTACTCGGAAACGAGCAATTTCAATCTCACGCAACCGATTAAAATTTATCGTTGTCCACGTGTACGTTGTCGATGCTGCGTCGTCGATTATGGCTAGCTGGACGCGATGATCATGATCTAACCGTCGCAAATTGGATAACGGTGGATTCCGTTGCTCATTAACGGAGCCCTTAATTCCATAAGGACCGCAGTCGATACGCTCGTGCTGGCACGAGGATCATCGCGAAATGCGGAATTCACGGGGGCTCCCGAGGATCCCCGAGGCGTATCTCCATTAATCGAAATTGTGGATTTTATCGTTCGCGACCGAAGGCGATCGATTCCCCCTCCTCCCTCCCGCGTTCGACCAAAATGTCGAATCGTTCTCGTTATTGTTATCCGGCTTATTTCATAAACCAGTCGACTAGCGGCCGACGAAATCAATAGATGACGAATTAACGCGGCTGGCAAATTGATACGCCCGGTTGGAAAAACGGGAGCAATTTTTTTTGTGTCGTTCGAATTTTTTCCCCGGCAGGACCCTTTGACTCTTGATGGCCGTTTAATTGAAACGCGCTGAAGTGCCGTTCAACTGTCTCGTTCGAGTATTCCAGCGTAAGTTTTTTTTTTTTTCTATCACTGAAAGTGATTTTAGCGGGGGTAACCCAGAAAATCGGGCCTCTTCAGGTGCAACGCTAATGCAACGAAAATTAGCGATTGGTTGATTTGGGTCACGTGATTCGTGAGGGGGCGTGGGGTAGACCTCGAGTAGAAGTGGCGTTGTTTGTTGTTTACTGAGCGATCGCGCTTGTAATTTGTTTTGTATCGATTCAAATGTTTGCATATCAATATTATGGCATAAAGGTCGTCTTCATTTCCTAGTCAGAACAGTTGCTTCTGGGCCTTTCAGTGAGACGAATCGTACTGGGGTACAAGTCGTGCAGGTTTTTTCTTTTATTCCGTTTAGAAGAGTCTGGAATTTTCGAAGTTTATCGAGACACCTGTATCAGGTTCGAGGCAGGTAAATTTTGGAATGTCACACAGTTTGAAAAGGTTTCTCTTTCTCTTTCTCTCTCGTTTCTTTTCTTTTAAATAAGTTAACACGTGATGTGTATTTCGTAACTGGGAGGAATATTGGCAAATTTTTGAAAGTCACGCAGTTTGAAAAGATTCCTCTCTCTCTTTCATTTTTTTCTTTTTTTCTTTAATAGTTGATAACGTGCAATGTATGTTTCATAGCGCGTATAATAGATATTGGTAAGTGACAAAGATTGATGAATATGAAGAATATTGATAAATTTTTTCGAAATATTTAACGTCGCGTAAGATTAAATATTGGATAGTTTTCTACGATAGGAAGATCCACTTCGTTAATTCTGTATTAAAAGACGAAGATTACAGAGGAGTATAATGCCAAATTGTCCATTTTTTTACGGAGGCGGAGTTAAAGAATCTAAAAGTTCAAAGTCATTTTAAAAATGCTTCTCTATATGTTCGTTGAATGTATCTTTGAATCCAACAGATTGTTCCCATTTCAACCATTTTATACTAGAATATTCCGTCCTATAGTTAGTCACTCTTAATCGTGCTACTGAATTATACTAAAACCACAGTTTTACGATCCGCCTAACAGCTCCGCAACGAACATTGCACACGACAATCAACAAACGCAAAATGAGCGTACATATTATATTGTAATGCATTTCGAAATTCACGATTTTAATTACGTTTCGCTCATAACGTCGTCGAACGTCGTTATTAAAACGAATTCGCACGTTAAATCGATTTTAATTGCAGCTTATTAGAACGAGGAAATTTTAAATATCCAATTGTGCGTCGTTAAAGCAACACGTTAACGCGACGATAAATACGTTTACTTCGTTGGGGAAATACACGGCGATTTTCATTTCCGGAGATTAAATCGCTATGCGACGGTGAGCGTAAACTGGAATTACGAATCGATGAATGATCGTTATAATCGAAGCGAACCCCACGGACGGCCCTTCGTGGATCGGGGGGGCAAATTTTTGTCGAGTTCACCGATCTTGTCGATAAAACGATTATGGAATACCTCGGTTTATCGGCAAGATTTACGACGACCAATCGACGTTGTCATTTCGCTATCGATTGCTGCCACGATTTTAACCGAGTCCAACGTAACGATCTTGTTGAACGCGATCGTTATCGATACTCGACAAATTGTTTGACAATGAAAGTGACTCCGCGAGAAAGAGAGAGAGAGAGAGAAGATTTGATATGTGTCTAGTCGTATTTGCAATAAATAAACACATTTATAGAGATTATACGTGATTTTATATAAATTATTAATCTCGAGACTAAAATAAGAAAATGTAGCTGACTTGCAGACTCCTTAACATTCTTCCAATTAGACTGCAAATTCTTATGCATTTTTGCAAACTTTGACGAGTCTAATAAAAATTCGTTTCATTTGTTATATTTATATTTTAATAAACATAGTTTATTCCGGACAGATTGTATATTTTTGCACATTACATAAAAATCCAAAGTCTACTTATAATCGTTCCACGAACAATAGTAAATCAAATTTTTATTTATGTTTTAAATTACCCAAAGTTCATTCTCTCAAAAAAATGTATGCAAAGAAAAAAATTAAGAGAATAAAAAAATCTGCGACAAAAAGTTCCGAAGAAAAACGAGTAAATTTAAACGATACGATAGTACGTCGACGAAGAGAAAAAGAAAGTTCGGTCTATTTTATTTTTCATTCGGTTCTCTGCATTTTGCAGTATTTTTCACCGAGAACCATATCGAGCGTTCGTATTTAGGTCTGGCGGATAAAGCACGTAGACTGTCTCCATTACGCGTATCGTAGATTCGTCAGCGAACCGATTAATCACTGTCTAGTCGCGTCAAAGTCACGTCTAATCACTCGGTGGTGTCTTCGTTGCACCGTCACTCGGTGAAACGAGGATCGGACACTGATTCGATATATCGACCGAATCTCGGGTCTAACCCGCCAGCTGGATTTACCTACTAACCTAAATATTTCAAATGTACCTAAATCCAACGGATTTGTTTGCTACGAGTTCACTGAGGAATGAAGCTCACTCTGTTCATTCTGTTCTCTTCGAAGGAATTCCAGGCATTTGACCGCCTTCCACTATTCCACTCCACGTCTAATTGTTACTTCAACATCCCTACTAAGCAGAAACTTGCAATTTAATGTTAACAATGCTAGAATTTTGCGACCCTCGATATCAGCATCGCGAGAGGTGCCTTGTTTCAGGTATTTATTCGTCGATTTTTCTTTTTCTGCTTTCATTTTGAAAAAGTTGCGTTTTGAACGATTTTGTAATCAAGATTTTATTTCAAAAATGTCACGACAGTGGAAAAGAATTTGAATTTGAAATAAATTCGCGAATGATCGAATTAATGAGAATCAAAACAATACAGTCTAAATAATGAAATATCTATGAAGTCTGTTATTAAACGAATATTATAATAAAAAAAACAATTTAACTACCGAAATAAAAATTTCCGCCAAATTTTAAAATAATTCCTTCGTTGTACATTCTGTATCTAATCAGAAATTGTAAATAGGCAAGTATCATGCTGACGCGTGTGAAATATAATTTTTTCGTTCAAAGTTTGAAATTATCCCGCACGCTTTAAACTTCGTTCGATATTCGATTCCTAGCGAACCGTGAAAAGAGAGAGAAAAATTGCTGTAATACACGCCTGTTGAATATTAAAGTGCTATGAATATTAAATAATACTATTAAAAACTACTATCTAAAACTGTTACAGCTTCGTTCATTTGACGTCATGTATCATCGGGATATTCGCGTAACTTTTTTATGAGTTCCAACTTGAAAAACTGTGTGCAAAAGCTGTCGGAAGTATGAATTTAACGTTTGAGAGAGCTTGTGCAAACGTTAGGACGTTTTATCGTTGACTTTTAGAACTCGAGTTCATTACTCTTAGAGTACAAATCATCCAAATATATGAAATAATTCAAAATGTAAATTAAATCGTCACTCAATTGTCTTTACGCGTCAATTTATTACTGCGAAAGATAAATTATGCCATTCGCAAGCACTATTAATTACCAATCCTTTTATTTTAATTCAAATACTTTATGTTTAATTCTCACTTATTATATTATTGAATTATAATTTATTATAATATCAAATTAATTCGTTAGAATCCGTAGCAAGAATAAAAATTTTTGATCAAAGGAAAATATGATCAACACTTTTCGCGTTATCGCAACAATGATCAACGATTAATTTCTATATAAGCGTTCCGCCGGTCAATTCCAAAGGCAAGAAAAAGCAGATAATTAATCACCGTCCAATTCAAACACGCGATCCTGGTACGTCCATGCGGAATTGCAACAACGGGTTGCATTGAGAGCCAAAACTACAGAGACTCTCTTCTCTTCTTTTATTCCCTCCTCGCGTGGTCTTTTTATTCCGCGCTTCGTGGCCGAGCTGGCGAGGCCGCTGAAGGATCTCCGTGTAATTCATAAGTTCCTTTTGTCTTCGCGGGCTCGTGACGTAAGCATTTTTAATTAGCCTCCTAGCTGCCGGCTGCTACGCCTCGCTCTACGCGGTGCCGGTTCCTTCGCTGAGAAATGGCACCGTTTCACGCTTAGGCGATATTTCGATTCAACTTTATCGCGCGTTTTCCTCTCTCGCAGCGTTTCGTGACTGTAACGAGCCTCGCTTGAAAAATTGTATCGCCAATAATAGGCACGTAAATGTTGTCAAACTCGCGGGAGAGGGATTTTAGACGTGGAACCGTTTCAGATAGATCTGAGTGGTTTTACGGACAGACTGGTAATGATTTGAGACTATTTTTGTTGAAACAGCGAATGATGTATTTGAATATTTGATGGTTTATATATGGTCTCGCTATATCGCTAATATCTAATCATGGTGAATTTACTCACTGAATTTTAGCTTATAAATGTTTATAAGTTTCAAAAAGAACCTTCTATTTTTCTACGTACAATGAGAGATTGTACGAGGTAAAATCCAACTACGTAACAAACGTAATATCACAGAGGTGGATTTTAAGATGGACTTTAAGATAAACTGTAAAAATTGTATTTATACAGAGCAGATAAAATAGGTTTGTTTAATTAGATTAGACAACGAAGATATTTTTGGCTATGAAAATATTAAAAGGAAATATAGAAAAGTAATCATATTTTGTTTATATGTTGACGATTAAAAAGTTCAAATAACGAACGATTCAGATAAGCAACCTGAAAAGTATAATTCTTTTAATGAAGAACTTAAATTTCAGCTCAAGTACGGTAAGAAATGTAATTTAGTTTGTGGCTTTCATTACAAGATAAAGTTATAATCCTACATTCAAAGTAATGTTTGATTAAAGGTAAAAGCGTAGTGTACAAGCAAGCACACGAATCTGACTATGAAATACATTTTCTACCATTCACGCTCTTTTCAGATCTATTTATAAAGATGATAAATGTATTCATAACGCTCTAGTGATAAATGAGTAAATAACATAGAAATATTTACGCCTAGTACTTTCACTTCAGTTCAACTTCTCGATTAGTTAATATTTTGTGAGATTAATTAAGTTAATGTTTTTTAGAGAATGAAATTTGTACAAATTACAACTGCTCTTAATGGATGATCATTGATTATTACTATTCATTTTCGAAAAATAATGAAAATATTTTAATTCACATTACTTGATTACTTTATTAATTTTACATTTATTACTTTACGTATTGAAAAGTATCTATTGAATTTGAGATAGTTTCAAGGTTTAAAAGCTGTTAGATTTCTAAATTCTAAAATATGGACTGTAGGTGTACAGAGACGTAGATTAAGATAGATTAAGTTCGTTAGTCGGAGAAGATAGATTAAGATAGATTAACTTTATCTTTCGTTTTCACACTATGGTAATCAAGGTGCGAGTTTATCTTTAGTTCCAAGTAATTATAAGTACAAAACCAGATTCTATGCGTTGCAGGAATACACCAAAATTTGCAACAAATTTGTAAAATGAGTAAAAACTCGTAAAAATTTGGAAATCTGAAAAAAATATTTTAAAATACTGCGACATGTATAGGAAACATATATAAATATTCCAAAATATAATAAATTCTTCACAAGATAATACGTATAATTTTATAAAATTATTTACATGTACGTATAATGTCCTAAATTTCATTTCTAAAGCAAGTAATTTCCAACCACTTGCACATTTGTATTCATATACTACATAATTTATGATACTGAGAGAAATTTTAGTCAAATGTATATGTTATTTTATTTCACAAAAGAAATATGGTACATCTTGCTTTATAATGATGAATGAAAAGAGATTATGTTTCTTAAACTCAAGAAAACGACGTATACATCTAGATGATTAACAATTTTAAAAATAAAACTTAAAATGAAAGAATGAAAACGAAAACAAAACGATTAACAATTCTTTTCCAATATCTTCTTTCAACTATTTTTCAAATACGGTATATATATGTAGTACAGTATACTGCAGCATATTAATTTAATTATTTCAATCTAAAACATTACGTCTGCAATATTTTTTTCTCTAGTTTACTTTAGATAGGTAATTAAATAGATAGATAATAATCTACAGATAATTGAATTGTAACGAAATTGAAACGAATGTGTTAACGGCCATTTTAACAATCGATATCGATAGAAATATTAATCTATAAATATACGCAGTTAGCTGCGTTTAATAACATCGTGTATAAGATACTCACTGCGAAAATATTCCTCGTCGTTCCAGAAGAAATCGTCCTCCTGAAGAAACACACGCGAATTTCGTCGAACCAAGAAAAAAAGAAACAAAACAAAACAATGATAATTTCTCTCGAACCGAGTGTCTCACCGTTCAAACCGCGAATATTTCTACGACGAACGAATATTGGATTCGGCACGCAACTTTAAGTGGAAGGGGAACCGAAGATTGCCGAACGAATTAGCAATCTGAGCGACGAAGAATGACGAAGTGTGGCGCGGGGTGTCGTACTGTCGAACTTCATAACGTTAAGGTGTATTATTCCATTTGACGCGCGTAACATAACCTGCTTTGATCTGTCATCACGTCCCGACGTATCGTGGCTTTTATTGCTCTTGGTTATCGTTCATACATTAGTATTATTGTTCAATTAACACGTGTTCATCTAACAACTTGTCAAACGTTGTCATAACACTTCTGTTTGGTTATCAGAATCACTGGTAGCTTCTATCATTAATATTTCAAGACAGATGTCAACTTTAACTTCGGTAATGCTTTATTTTAATATAACTGGTAATTTGGCATTATGTGTTTGTTATAATTTTCGATTTTTTTTTTATTTCACGTACAATAGATTTATTTCACATACAATATGGCGGATTTGAATTCAACAATGAAATGGCGCGAACAAGAATCTTTCAAATATAGTCGCCATGTTTGAAATTACAATCTGATAATTTCATGAAGGTAATGTCCGTTTTATTATGACAAAGATAGATGTATATATATTATTTTATTTGATTACTAGTAACATTCGAGTCATAATTGATATTTATTTCAATGTATAATCAATATATGATATTAATAATTCTGTAACCTGTTGAGAAGATAAAGTTATGAAAAGTTAAGGAAATCATTTTTTATATTTCAAAGATACTGAGTTAATTTTTTATTTCAAATATATTAAACGAATTACTTTAGTATATTTCACATTACTAATATTATACTATGTATTTCGATTTATATATATCGATCTATGTATGTCTATATATTTCGACATATGTTATCGATTTATATATACAGTAAGTTAAAGTAGTTCATTTTATTTCATTATATTTGAATAAAAAATTGAAATAATTTTCACATTATATGCTACATATTAGGTGAGAATTTTTGGATTGCTATTACATAATATAACCTGTATTGCTATTACATAATATAACCTGTATATAATCTATATTGTTCTCATGAGTAGTTACAACTGTAAACGTTTAATGTCTAACACAGGTTAAACGTGAATTTTTCGCATTGATGCTTTTCAATCCTACATTTAATAGTAAATTAATATTAAATAATTATTTAATAGAGTTAAATTTTGCATTATCTACAACTTTTCAAATAATTAAAGTTTTAAAAACGAGATATAATATTTCTTGTTTTCTTGCAGATTTCTTCCAGTTGCAGTATACTTCTACCACGGAGTTCGATGGTTTCTTCTTGATAACAACATTCTTCGTATTTAAAAGTGAGTTGTTTATTTTTGTTTCTCCGGTCATTCGCTCATGTTCATGAATGATTATTCAAGTTGCGTTTATAAACTGCCCAAAACTCTCCCACTGAGATTGTGGGAGGATATACAAAGCAGCATTGAGTTTTTGAATTCAGATTCAGATTTAACTATCTTGAGGTAACAGTTTGAGAAACTTTCAAGAAAGGAAAAAAAGCAAAAGGAGATAAAACAAATATCGATAAAAAGGAAAGTAGGCGGTATTTTCCACAGAATATTTATTTATTCTTTATTATGTTTAAATATTTACATATATACGATTTAAAGAAAAATTTTAAGATCCCAAGAGTCAGGTCAAAAGATAGATTTTAGTTACGCAGAATATTTTTAAATTATATTCACAGTTACATAGAATATTTTTAAATTCAGATCTCACAAAAAGGTAAGGAGAATTAACTGATAAAGAGAATTAACACTACAATGCTCTAAATTATTATTCAAGTAGATCACGTTAATAATTAAGTGCATACATAATTAAGCATTTTATATCTCGATTCTGTAGCATAGATGCATAAATTTGTCGTTTTAATAAAATTAAAAAGAAAAAGGAAAGGAAACATGTAACAGTAAAAAATTGAAAGTTAAGAATTAAATAATTAATTTTGTAATGTGATCATAGATAATTTAATGTTATGATAGTCGAAATTTATTTATTCGTTCCTCTTTTTTATCACTGAATTCTCACTGTAAATCAATTAAGTGCTTAAATTTCGTTTTACTACGTTTCATTCGATTTCTAAAGAACTGTTACCTCGGACGTTAAAACTGAACTTTCCACAGGATTCACACTCTCCCATTCGATTTGTTCCCTCCGGAGTAACGATGCCTGTCCTATGTCCGTATCGGTTGACGGAAGTTCACTAACGGACAGAGTTTCCTCGAGGGTCTGAAACCTCCTATCGATTACCGAGAACTGTTAAAAACTAATTTATTGTCTCCCCAAAAACTCGGTATGTGTATGACACAAGTTTGATATTAAAAGTATAGGAAAACTCGATTATACGTTTTCTCGTTGAAAAATCTTTCTCCAATAAAAATTCCTTAATATTTGTTTCTAGAACAAAAATGAAAGTTAGTGGATGATATATTTATTTTAATAACAAGTTCTCTCTCTGGTTGATATTTTTTTTATTCTCGTGTAAATTTCTTTCCCGATTAATTTAATAAATTACCAGTAATTTTTTCTTATCAAAGAAAGATTTCTCCTTTAGTTAAAATTCTTTTATTTTTGATGAAACGATAGTGTGTGAACGCAAATATGATATAAAAACTATAAAAAATTGTCAGATTGCATTTTTTCCAGCAGAAATTCTTTCTGTAGTTTTTTTTGTATTTCCGATATGAAATTCAATTTTTTTCTTTTTTTTTTTTAATTAAAACGCACCGAATAGTGGCTGACATTATCGTCATTTTTGTCGAAAATTTCATCTCGCATTCTCTGATAGATTTTTATTTTATTTTGTTATCGTTGTGAAGTAACAAATGGTCGCGGAAATAAATATGGAAGGAACGTGCATTTCACAGTAATCGAAAGATATACGTATAAATAAAATGGTCTTTGAAACTGAATTTTGTTGCAAAGAATAATTTTCCACGAAAAATATTTCACGAGCGTCGTAGTTTTTTTTCTTTTGAAGAATCACCCTATCATGTTTTGGACAGTTTTTCGTAGAATCCAGTTTTAATATTTTTGTCTGGGTTTGTTTTTTTTTCTTTTATTACGTGTTTTCGGTGCTGCAAAATAACGAGCACGCAAGGTTCACGGATTTAATTAGAATACTTGAAATTTTCAACTTATTTCGCGAGGTGTTGAAAGTATTTCGTCGAGCGTTGTTACATAGTTAATTCATTCCTTGAATTATCGATGCAAAAACGCGTCGATTATATTGCCCATAAAATTAACAAACGTTTAATTAACGAAATCGCATTCTTAATAGTGGAATTTGTCAATATTTTTTCTTTTCAAATGTAACATATTAAAACAATTTTATATAATTTGTAGATATTAGAACATCAATACTATTTTATTTAGTAATTCAAATAAAATTTTAGTTTAAAATTAGTTTAAAAAAGACGTAACTTTGAAATATACTACGAGAAAACAAAAAATCATAGATACAAGGTCTCGAAACTATCCCCCCACCCCTGTTTCAATCAACTTTACGACACATTTCAAATAATAATTTCAATAGTAAAATATGCTATCAGAATAAGTATATGGAAAACTGAACCCCAAAATACGAAGACTGAAATTCAAAGAGGCAGTTTGATTGATTTTACCTGTCTCGAAACTCGAAACAACCAACCGCGTACGTACTTGCAATCCGAAAGATCATTCATAATCTAGCTTGTATCCAGTTCTCTAATCGTGCTTGCGTCGTAGACGACAATCTCCTCTCCGGTCCACGCGGTGATTAATAATATTCTTTCACGTCTCTCCTCTCAGGAAGCCGAGGATTCTCTCCCTTCCGCATGCGAAACGTTTCCCATTCAACGAACAAGCATTCTAGGAGGTTCTTTCTGTCGCTGGCCGATTAGTTTCCGAGCACTTGCTCCTAGAATCGAATCTATCAAGCGTGACATCGAGCCCCATTGTTCCCGGCTCAGTGACGGAGCCCAGCCGGTTGCCCCATTAATCGTCCAAAATTTAATTAAGCACGACAACAACGAGTCCTGGCACGCTCAGACCACCTACATAAGTCTCGTTTTACGGCCCGATGATAGGCCAGACCTAATAAAGCGAACGATGCATTCGTTAACGTTTTGGATCTTCGGTGAAAATCGTATTATCGTCGTTGCGGCCGACCGTTGTGGCGAAGATTACACTAAAGCGGTTACTGTTTTTTTTTTTCTTTTTCTTGTTCGCTCGAAAGTGGGGAAGTTTATTGAGGCAATCTTTATTAACACCTTGTCTACAGATTATTTGCTCCATTTGAATATTGTTAGGTGTCATACGAATATATCCATATTTTAATATTTTAACTCGGTTGCAGTTAAGATTTTAGTGAATAAACCTAATATTTATTATTGTAACTTTGAAATTTTAAAAAATTTTTAAAATCGAAAAAATGAAATATAAACTGGGAAGTGACATTTACGGAGGATGTAAAAATTCTGTAGAAATTCTGATATTGTGACTAACAGTGACGATGTTGACGAGGATCAATATTTTGAGAGAAAATAATTTTTTACAAAAAAATTAGTATGTACCGTGATATATTTGTAAAGATCGCTCGAATTCATTTTGATTAACACTGTATTAGTACAGACGAAGAAGAAAAAAATGTTAATGGTAATCTGAGCGATGAATATATAAAGAAAGCGATGAATTATTGTATACGGTTTGGTTACTCGTTATGGTCCGCAATCAGTTGCCAGCGCAAGTGTTTTATTTTAAATAATACATTTCATTCAATTCTCATTAAATTTTTTTCAAGTTCTCGTTAAATTCTGCCCCCCCCCCAAAAAAAAATTCGTAGTCCCAAATTACCAATTGAAACGATTCATCGAAATTCTAATCTCATTGTCAGTGACAGAACCGAATTCTCATTGTTCGTTTCGCGTATCTCATCACTTTTATATATGTGTACGAGTGCGCCTCGATATATTTCCGTCCTTATCGGTTTCAAAAATCAACAGCGTCATTCGCGGAAGATCCTCCACGAACCATGTATCCCTGGGAGATCTGTATTTTTCATAGGAACAGGGAACTCGGTTGGGAAAATTCGACCGCGGATAATCCTTGCTAGCTAGGTATCGACATAAAGTACCATGTTGCGCATTCCGCAACGGGTTGACAACGGGATGTTTTTCTCAGCGTGTTATCGATGAAACGAATCCATAAAACGTCGCGAGAAACGAACTCCCATCGGCCGGTACTGCCGATAAATAACGTTTTGAAATTTCCTGCGTCGAAAGAGAATGCTCGCGGAAGCGACGCGGAACTAACGGACGCTCCATTCTCCCTGGAATTAATAAATATCTTTTTCATTTCCCTGCGCGTTGGCTTGTACCGAGATCAACCATTGAGACGTAAATCAATGGAGGAGAAATTTACGTTTCGACTCGCGATTTCGTTGAAAACATGCACTCCTGCATTAAAACTTGAAAAAGTTTCTATTTCTTATTTTCTCGAGACAGTTTTCTATTTTCAGTGTTTGATAATCATCGCAAGTAATACGCAATTTTTCAATTTGCTATGCGAATCTTGCGATGTAATTTTTCGTCTAACTTTTCCAGTTTTGAATCAGAAACATGATACTTTGAAAGATACATGATACTTTTTTTTATGTATTTTTTTAAAGGATTTTGGCATCACTTTCAATCACTTTACGGTATTTTTGGTTATTCTAATCCTCGTATGACAAAACTTAGTATAACAAAATCGTAGATCGACTTTTCGAAAAGATTCGCGTGAAACGAATGTGAGGAAAAATTTGTTAAATTCTGTAGTCTAAATTCAAGAAAAGCAGAGGCTTCACCTTTAAAAACGAGCACGAGTTAGAATGTTGTAGGATCGATTTTACACCGAGTTATAGATTCACAACTTTTTTAATTAGTTCAATGTACAACAGTATAGAGTTTTCTGTTTCTGATAGTGTGTTTTTTTGGAACGTTCGAAATTTTTAAGGAACGCGAATATCGCGAATATTCTGGGAATCGTTTCGGAAGCTCGAGGGAAATAATAATCGAGAAGAACTACTCTTTCGACAACTATCGTGAACATTTGATCCACACTTGGCGAGAATGCGGCGTTTAATTATATAATTATCCGCGGAATTTCATTGTCGAAATTGTTTCCTAATTCGTGTGAAATTCTTACGGGAAGCGAAATTGCCCGACTCTTTTCGTTTTATCGAGGCACGAGTCCGAGTTGAACGAACGAATTTATAATTTCGATCGTGCATGCATCACAATGTAGAATATTTCGGGTAATATTCGAATCGGAGAATAGACGTCGTAGATACTTCTGGAAAGAAAAATCTGTTCTTGAAATTTCTCGTCAAATGTTCTCCCTCTTTTTCTTTTTATATATTTCAATTCATTTTTCACAAATCCATCAGGCATTTCAAAGCTGAAAGTTTCAAACATTCAAGCGTTTTAAAAATTCATACAATTCATGCCACGGCTCGTTGTCGTTATTCTCGTAAAATTTTGTAATCGTCGATTATTAAACACGATTATTTCAATATTTCATAAAACGTGCAAATTAAGTAGATTTAATGAGATTTGTGTTTAAAGTCTAACTAAATGTCCAACTCAAAGAAACATTTAACGACGACGAAATAAAGCTAATGGACGTGATGAAATTAATCGTAATCTGGTTTTGCAAAGCATGTCCAACAGATTTGTAAATTTTATGGTCTTATTACGTACATGTATATTTTTTTCAAACATACATCTAACGTACGTTGAAGTTACCATACTTTTTTCCAATATAAATTATTAATATATCAGTACTTTAGCTCTTGCTTTTGTAATATCGAGTCATTTTTATGTCGCGAAATATGGAATATTTGAATAAAGATAGTTTATTTTTCAATTCTTCAGTGAGGATCGGATAAATACAAATTACTTTCAATCTGACAAGATAATGAATAACCAATACACTAATTTAAACAACCTTTTAAGAAATCGCATGACGAAGAATTTTTCTTAATTATTCATCTATTGAGATCTGTAAAACACAGATTCAGTATCAGACAACGCCACTCCTACTCGAGGTCTACCCCACGCCCCCTCACGAATCACGTGAACCAACTCAACCAATCGCTAATTTTCGTTGCATTAGCGTTGCTTGCCCTGAAAAGGCCCGATTTTTTGGGTTACCTCCGCTAAAATCATTTCAGTGATTAAAAAAAAAAAAAAATTAAAATATCCACGGTGTTGCTCAGTCCTCAGTCCTCAGTGGCTTTTAATATCGTTGAGCGTTCGGCAATATTGAGACACGCGGTTCCGGCAAACGTGATAATAATTCCCACGATTCCGTTGGACGATACGACGCGAATGCCCAACGAAAACGTTATGAGATTTCTCGAGAGTCTCGGGCTTTCGAACCCAAGAGATTTTGGATCGTTGGAAATCTCATCGCTGTCGTTCGAGTTGAAATTAATGTAGCCCCGAGGAGATACGTCGGTATCATCTCCCGCTTTGACAGAGGAGCACGAATGAAAACGTGAGCCCCCCTCCGATGTTCAGCGACGAAGGCACGTACATAACTCGTTGGCCAACGTTCAATTCATGGCGTTCTTAAGCCTTTCGGTTTACACCAACGGGGGTGAAACCGTTCTCGATACGTGACTAGGACCGTACGGCTGTAATTGGTCAGACTTCTAAGCTAAGTTTATTCATCATCGTGCAACAGTTTCCACTGTTCCGACTGAAGTTTCACCTCCCTCCGAGGTGAAATCCTAATTTCAGTTGAAAAGTGTTCTCATGCGGTTCTTACGGGTCCTCGGTCGTAGGTAGCTCCCTGAGGGAAACGGGAACCGATTTTATTCCTCATTTGTGAAACCCGTCGCTGAACTAGTTTCTGTTCCACGGTGTGCTCGAGTTGCGAAACGTTTATTACAAAGATTAAATATTGTTAATTCATGGACGCGTGGGACACTTGTTATGGAAAGTCTTTGATAGGGATTGGGGAAAATGATCTTCAAGTGTCGATGTGAATAATTACGAGGAATGACCTATATTATTGAAATGTATCATGTTATATATTATGTAGGGTGAGCCAAAAATCACTTACTACTAAAATAAATTCGTATTTTTTTATTGTATATTCTAATATTATATAATAAATAATTATTATTAATATTATTTCGATATAATTTATTGTATAAATTAATAAAATTAGTTTTGATGTTTTATTAAAAAAACAATAGGTGGGAAGAAACTTTTGGCCCACCTTATATTATATTATTGAAATAATGTCAGGAATTAATACGCGAAATAGAGAAATTACAAAAAATTGATCATGAGGCTGAATACTCTTACTTTCTCGGGTATTTCCGAATAATTTCGCGGGCCACAAGTATTTTTGAATTTTCAATTCGTATAGCTATTTCATATGTTCGATATTTCACTGTGCTGAAATATTCGTTGCATCGCTAATGAATAACATAAAATTTAATCCATTTTTGACGGCATATTGCAATACTGAAATATCCGTTAATAAATGATGAATAGATGATAGATTGTGAATACGATGGAACACGAATAATGTACATTGACATCATTTGAAGAGTCTTTTAGATTAGAATTCATTTCTTCTAGACTCGTGTGATTTATTAAACACGAACAATATGTATTTTTGCTCGAAGTGTATCTAAGCGTTTATTCAAAAATAGCCAACAAAAATTTAAGAAAAACGTAAGAGCATTTGACTTGAACGTATCTGTTTTGATTAATTATTAATTGTGGCTGAATTAAATACCTCTAGAGACTGCAACTTGGGCCTAATCGCTCATTAATCTGACGGAGTCTCGAACCAATTGATTATCAGACCTATATAATTGATTCCGCTAATCAACGAGAGACTAATTGCACCCAAAACTGACTAACTAATTACAATACATGTGCATTAGTTTAGCGATCAAATTGCTGATATCCGTAAAAAACAAAGAGACAATTTGTTAGATGGGTGCATACGAAATCTCAATTTCACAAATAAAATTCTAATAAATTTCATAAATTAAATTCTAACATTAAAAATAATTTCCATTCTCTTTTCCAATAACGTTAAAATATGAAGCTTGAAAAGTATCAGAATGAGAGAAAACAAGGAGAGCAATAAAAAAATTTTTGGCACAATTTCATACTCTTATCTTCAAAGCTTTTGTACATGCGTTATATAATAGGATTATCGTCCATTTGTTGGTTATTTCTTTATTAATTCCACATATGTCTATTATTTTCAATATGTTAAATCCCATAATCTCAGCCTCAGGTTGTAGGAAATAATTGAATAACAAATTTAATAGACGAAGTAGTCAAAAAATTATCTTCATTTTCCTAAAATGAAGATGGATCTGGCGTTTTGCACCATTTATGTTTTATTGACTTGTCTTAAATACCTTCGACTTTTTTTCCCATTATAAAAAATCCATCTTTAATTGAAATTGACGATACGTTAGAAGAACAAACGCTGTCTGTTTCTATGAAGAATCACCATTTGTCTGGTGATGTTGAATTTGCCAACATTCTTTGCTCTTCTTAGTTTTAACTCGAGTGACGAATAGTGGTAGATTGGATTACCTTCGTGTGAAGTGATATTTCTCGTGCTGTTTGTTGTGGATTACCTCCAGTAATATCACTTGAAACGTTATTGTCAACGACGTTTCCCCGGCTTCTCTTCCGATGTATTTTCTAATGAAAAATCACCTTGACTTTCTCGGATCAACGTTCAAGTTAGTACTCACTCTAGCCCTTATTGCGCGATTTCGAGATTTTCGCGATTTTTCTGTCTCTTTTAAGTTGAATGCGAATTCTTATTTTTACAAGAAATATTGCAATATTTAGTTGGTAAAGTGATTTCCTTAATTATCTCCATGAACATTCGCAGTTAAAGTGTCTCACTCGAACTTTTCTGAATTTTTTAAATCGTGCATTTGGTTCTCCTTAAAAGCGTTTTTAGAGGGTTGTAGACGAGGGGTGTATGCGCGACCTGTTAGTACCGTGAATAGAACTGGAGTGCGTACCTAAATTTTGTACACGGTCGACAGCACCCTGTTGCACTTGAAGCGTACAATTACTCGAGATTGTCGTATATGTTCCTAATTTGAAGGAAACTGGCTGGTTCTGAAGTGAGAAATTGACTGGCATTCGCGTGAAATTTTCGATAAACCTGTTAAACACGCGAGAGCGAATTTTAATTTCCTCAATTAATTCCGTCATGTTACATATTATTATACGTTACGCGTGGCGTTGTAATTATATGTAGGTAATTATTTGTGACTTTTACAATAGTAATAATCATGTTTTTGATTTTTTGAAAGTTATGATTTTTGATCAAACAGGGTAGATTTGAAGGTTAGAATAGTCAGTCTATATGTAACGTAGATTTAAAGGTTAGAATAGTCATAATATACATAATATACGTAATATTGTGTATTATTTATCCTATTATATGTAGATAATTATATATGTATATATTTGTAATTACAATTATATTTCTAATTCAAAATTACGATATTTTTGATCATAGAGAATGGTGAATTTAGAGGTTAGTTTCTAACAACGTATCTAGATACATTAAATGTTACACAATATTACGTATCATTTATGGTATTATGATTAAATGTAGATAATCATATATACATTTTTTATTATAATCATATCTTTAACCAAAAATCACAATCATGTAGAATGATGGATTTAGAGGTTAGTTTCTAACAACGTATCTAAATACATTAAATATTGCATATTATAATTAAATGTAGACAATCATATACAGATTTATAATCTTATAATAGTTGTATCTTTAATTCAAAATCACGTTCATGTTAAGACTAAAAGTTCGAATTCTCCATTCTCCAATATACGTTATAAATATAATGTCGATATCGCAACAAAAATAGGCGAAAGTAATCGAAATAGTTTGCACAAGCAGCTTTCTTTCCCCATTGAGAAATACACATAAAAACTTTCGTTGTGCAAATTCTTTTGCAACGAAACACAGGATTCCTTGCCTGGCCGTAGAACAGCCAAGGAGATTTAAGATCCATCCGAGAAAAAGGACGAATCCCCGAACTTTAGCCCCAGGGGTCTGGAGAATTCTTCTGAAAAGATTAAAGCCGGATTACTCGTTAAATTTCGCGATTCCCAAGATTATGAGGGCGGTAGGCGAATTAATTTAGAAATCGAGATTCACGCGATACAATCGGGCCGGCTATTGCGTTGCTCGTCCATTACATCGTTTCATCTATCTTTCCGTTTCTCCCCTCTTGAACTTCCTGTAATTAGTTTTTAATTTCAGTGGAGATTCTTACTCCAACGACAGATAATATAACTCTCAATGAAGTATAAAGCTCTTTGGCAATGTGTAGGTAAGTGGAATAACTCGTGCCAGAAATTCTTTTGTACATGAAATTGAAAGTTAATTTCCAGTTCTTTTCATCGACAGTAATAAAGCAGATGTCGAATGTCAATAAAATATAGTTATAAAATAAGAAATTAAAGATTAATAGTATCTGTATTTGTTAAAAATTATGAAATTAATAGCGTCGTCGCTTTGACTTTTGACACTGACGTTCGTTCGAGTTAAAAATCCTCCACGGAGAAGCCAAAATCTTTTTCGCGGAAAGGTGAAACAAAAATTCTCAACAGAGAGACGGATCTCTTATTCATGAGAGTTTAAAGCCTCGAAAATCTGTTCGAAAACAATGTATTATATGTCCTTTTAGAGGAACAAAGTTCTTGCCGCGTCGTGAATTGAAATTCCCACTGGCGCGAGCCTTGATTACAGTGAATCTTGGAGCAAGAGCTGGATGAGCGCTTGCTTCTTGATATTCGCTATGCAACGAGATGCTTAGACGGTTAGGATTTGCGGATTATGTTTATAGGATTAGGATCTCTCTCGAGGCGCCTTTCAACAATTCCTCCTCGGCGCACATATCCACTGCTTCGCGAGTGAGATATACCGTGGCTGAGAAATCGGATCACAAAAATTGTAAATAAATCGAGTTGGAGTTTGATTTTCGTTCGTTCACTGTTGGTAACCGAGTCGAATCGATTACCAAAATTAGCAAAAATTAAACTGCATGTAAAATACGAATTTCTAATTTTAACAAGTGTTCTTCAATTCCTGAAAGTATTTATAAATACGTTTTAGTACTTTGACGCGTAATCCAGACATTCGAAATAATTCCAAATACATTTCACATCTCGTATTTCATAATTTTATAAAGACAGCGTTGAAATTCATTCATTTAAGAAAATTTGAAACGGAAATTTAAAACGAAACAATTGTTATCTATTTTTTGGACACAGGTGCGAAACGTGAGCATTACAGTTTACAAATTGATCTGAACTTCTGCATTTAGCTGATACAGGCAGAAATAGTAGAGAGAATCCCGCGGAAGTGTAATTAGACTGCAAAGCATAATGAGAACAATTAAATCTTAACTCTGCTTTAAATTTGACGAAACACGCGCCACAGTTTTTAATTAATTTTCGTACGTCTTAAAATCACGTTTTGCCACGTGTTCTCTTATTATCTTAGTTGATAATTACGCGTGTATATTCGTATTCGCCTCACGTCGATTTATTCGAAGTAAATTACCGAAAATGTGTCGTAATCACAGATAAAAACAAGTAATTTCTGTCGTATATTAGTTTCGTCGGAGAAACATTCCCATATTTAACAAGATTAGTTCAAATTAAATTTCCCTCGTCTTCTCAGCGGATTATTGCATGAAGAGACGCGATGCTTAATTCAAAAACTTCCGGTAATCCGTGTTTCTCGCGATTAATTCAGTAATATCAAAATTACGTTTTTCCAAGCAGTTCTTTGAAAATTCTGCAGAACACGTGAAATAAATAAGTAGCTCTTTGAAATAAATTTTAGTTAAGACATACAGTCTTTTATTTTATTTTCAACGTACTTACTGGAAAGTACGAACAGGATAATTCACAGTGTTGGAATTAAGTCGAAATTAGGTATTGTAAAAATTTGATTCGATAAAATTTTAAAAACTATAGAAATACATTCTTTTTCCTAACATCTGTTACAGTCGTACTCTCACATTTTTTTTAACATTAGGTGAGAAAATTGAACCTTTTATTTAAAAAAAAATTTGTTTAAAATTTAAAAGTTCACAATATTTGGAATTTCTTTCGATAAAAATGAAAATTTGTTTTAAAAGCATTCTTTCTATAAACGGGGAAATTAATTGAACAATTTGATACAGAAAATGTTTGCGCAAACCTAACACAGTACGTTATATTATCTCAGCCGTGCATTATTTCGAAAACAGTTACTAAAATGTTTCTCGCAAAAAAGAAGAAAGAGAGAGAGAGAGAGAGAAAGAAAGAGAGAGAGAGAAATTGAAAATTAATTAACAGTTGCATAAAAATATTCGAGTAATGTTGCACAGCTTGATAATTGAATCGTTTGCATTTCGTTTTCCTAAATAATTGGGTATTCGTATTTCGCGTGGTCACGTACTGAAATTTACCAAGATAAAAATAAAACGAGACGCTCGCCTGCGCGAGAGAGATGGCTTCGTTATTTATACACGGCGAGATAATAAAATGTTTTCGTCATTTGCAACAGTTATTTATTTCAAACAGATTGATACCGTGTTCATCTCGAGCCGTGTATTACCGTGTTTCAAACGGGTATCGCTTTGCTTTTAAATAAAATTTCCTCGGCCCTGGAACGAGCGACGCGAACTGTACTTTTTAATATTTTACATTTTAATCGAAACGTACACGCGACACGAAAATAGGATTTTCGACGAGAACACGAGTCGAATCTGTTTCGAGAGATCGACGTTGGAGAATTATTCAAATTCAATATGTATTTTAACCAGGCCATTGTTAGCAAGAGTTAAGTACGATTTCGTGGTCCGTGGTTACGAGTCCGAAGTTGAAAGTTTCGTTAGCAGAGGATAATGACACGGAGGAATAATAAATTTCACAGTGAGCTATAATTAGGGCGCGATTAAAAAGTAACAAAATAATTCTTTAACGAAGGAGTAAAGAGTATGATCGACTTTACGATACTCTAATTTAAATTTTGACAAGAAGCATGAAGGTAAAGTATAGTGTCACACGATACTGAAAGCACGTAGCAGTAGATCGAAACAGGTTTCCTCTTTCTTTAGTTTTCAGCGTGTGTTTCTAGTTAAAGAGAAATTTGACATTTATTTCGGCATTGTTCTACAAAATTTCAAATTTGTAATTTTCTTTAAAAACGTAGTTCAACGTGGATGAATATCAATGATCAGTAATTGAAACCTGTATTCTGATATTAATCAGAACTTTCCATGTTTGAACGAATTACTGCAATTTTTCAACGATTTTGAGAATTAAAAATGTTTGGACAGATTAAATGTAAAATTGTAAAATTGATATTTTATCAAAATGTATTAAAAGATTTATAGAAGACTCGTAATAGTTATTATGCATAATTTCTCATGTCGTGCGACATGTTTGCTATCTTCGGGATTAATTTAAATGGATATATAACTGACTCACTAAATTAAAAAAGAAGATCTTAAAGATTTGTTATTTGCAATTGCACTGTTAAATACACACACAATTAAAAAATTATTTTTCAAATTTCTCACAGATTTTTTTCCCTCCATTATTTTTATCACTCTCTCTCGACGAATGAACTTGTAAAAGTGATAAAAGGAAAATTTATCTCCGTGTTGCGTGCAACGGAATCACGAAATTAATAAAAGAAATAGAGATTGGTATTTGAGAGGTAAAAGCACGAAGAAACGAAACACGACCCATCAACGTTCCGTATGAATTCGCTGCAGCAGCGCGCGAAAACAGAATGAAAATGAGCTGAACAGCCATCTGTTTTTATTGGTACAAGTTCGAGAGTTGTGTAGTTCAATAAAAATTGAAACAGTTCGTTCTTCCTTCGAAAGTACCGACCGCCATTTCGCTTGATAGCGCGAGGAAAATTTCACGAGGCAATGCTAATTCGCGTGAAAAGTTATTAAGTTCCGCGACTGCGTCGGCGAGACTCGGTTGCTTTCGAAATTATATTTCACAGCGGCCAATTTCCCTGGATAACGTTACGTGACGAAATTCCCGTCTACGGGGTTGGAAAACAATGTAATCGAAATGCGCAAAACGTCACGTATTACAGATCGATTTCTAGACGAGATTCAATCAAGAATTGAATCTAAAAAAAAAAAAAAAAAAAAAAAAAATAATAATAAAATAAAAGGAAACGTACGTAAGCGCGTGATCACACATTCGGCACACGATTCGGACGTGTTTTATTACACGTGTAGCCGCCACGTAGCTGTGAATTTTATTCGCCGGAATCGTTAGTTGTTCAATTTGGAATTTACATATGGCCCAAATTTTTCAGTTCGCGTTCTATAACCGGAGGAGAACTCGAAGGAACATTTTCCATAAATGAATTAATTGAGATATTAATACGAACATCAAAGAGATTTTCATTATTATTTCTGCATTGTTGTTTCAAGTGTTGGATGTTTCACACGCGTTATCAATGAACCTACTTCTCCGATTATTCGTTTAATTCTAGAATTAATTAGTTATTCAACTTGGTTATCAGTTATTCATTTAATTCTGAAATTAATTATTAATATTCAACCTTTGTTGAGCTTTGTTCTGTCAATTTCTAGACCAGAGGGGAACAAAATTCCCGAAAAGAATCGAAATCAAATTCTTCGACTATCATTTCGTACCGTGGCATGAAAGATAAAATATTCGAGATAAAACATGCTTATCACACGCATCAGATCACAGACTTAACAAGAGAAATTGGATCTCACAGTTGATCGCGACTAGAATTGCGAACCCGAATCACCAGATTACGTAAAATAAACATGAAGTTACACCTCTGAAAGCACGTAGAATTGATCTTTTTGGCGGAAGACCGGCGATAATTCCTAATTAGAGCAGCAAAGGCAGCCGCGAACCGAACGAGCACCTGCTTCTTTGATATTCTCCTACGTGAGAAGGATCCTCTCCAAGGCGCCGCGGGATTTCGGGATTAGGGTCGTCCATGACTTTTCCCTCTGCTGCGGATCCAGCTGCGCCGCGAATCTCCGGCCGAGATTACGTATCGTCGCGGAGAAAATTGAAAAAGTCTCTATACGTTCCGTTTGCTCGTTTTATTTTTCTATTTCTCTCTCTCTTTCAACGCCGCGGTTGCTACCCTCGGATCGTGTATCACGATACCGTTCGGAGGAATGGTTCGTATTATCGTTACACTGGCGCTGGCCAGATAAAAAAATTTCACGCAAGGGTTTTTATATGGTTCTTTTGGATCTTGATTTATTCTTTCATACGGGGTGAATCATTTGTTGATGATAAATTTAAAGACATTGATGTTTGCACGAATGATAATTGTAGTGTATGATACAGAGAAAATGTAGAAAATATAGAAAAAGTATAGAGAAAATATAAAATAAAAGAGATAATGTAAAGATAGAAGATATAGGAAAAGTATGGAAAGCTGTATAAGAAAAAATATCGAGTGCTTGTTATAACTTCTCAGATAAAAATTAATTATTAAATTTGGTCAAAATTTCGTCGACTCACTGTGTAAAAATTCACTCTCCTAAGTGACTTTCGCAATTGATAATTGTTCGCATTGTTTATTAAAAATGTCAGTATAACAGTCAGACCGGATCATGGTGCTGTCGCATCGACGACAAAAAATACTATAGCGAGTTTTCATCTCGCAGATATCCAATTAAAACGCGCATTAAACTCGAGTAGAATTGCACGTAGGCTTTGAAGCGAAATCCTCGCGTTGCGCCGCGATAAGACATTTTAAAGGCTTTTTATTAAAGTGCACATTAAAAGCAGTTCTTTTCCACTTTGTTTTATTCGTCTGCGACTTGCCTTGTTACGTAAATGTAAGAAGAGAATTACCGGCGACAAGGAAGGTAAGTTTATGGTCTTTTATCGGCGCTTGAATATTGCACCGAGTGCTGTATAGAAGTCTAAAATTAAAGTCTTGTCCACGTTAAGTGTAAATAAATTACTGAATAAGATGCAGATGAGGCTGATAAAGGGAAATGCAATTTTAGATTAATCGCGAACGTTAACGTGATCAGATTTTGAATAATAATGAGAAAAGCGACGTAATAACATAAAATTAATTAATTAAATAGCGTTAAACTAGTATTTAGATATTGCTTCTGGAATTGTTTGAAAAAAAATATGAAGCCACTCTTTGCAAAATTAACGTTGATTTTTATTGAGATGAAAACATTGCTGTTGGTTTCAATATCTTCTTTATTATTATTTTTTTATTTTTGTATTTAGTTTAGTTTTTTTTTAATGATACCGTCTTAATTGCAACTTTCTATATCAAATATCTGCAATTTTATTGAAACTTCCTCGGTGTGCACGAGCCCTATTCTCTCAGTTCTGCTAATTGTTAAGAGAGTGGAGAGATCGATGCAGTGGAGGAGGTAGCGCCAGCGATCAGTAAAGTAGGGATAAAGATTTGCAGGCTGCCAGTTAGCAACCTCTGTTTTATAACGTAGTCTTGGAAAATTTCAGAGACGATTTTTCACTGATCTAAAATTAATAAAATTGCAGACATTTGACACAGGGAGTTGTGATTAAGGTAGTATCATAAAAAAATACTAAATAAAAGTTAAAAATTTGTTATAAAATGATCCACTTGATATTTATCTGCATGTCCATCGCAACCGATACGAATTAATCGAAACTGGCCAACTCGTTTCGCAGCGATCGTTACTGAAAAATTCTAAAATTCTAAAATCTCAAAATCCCAAAATTCTAAAGTCGATATTTGAGAAGACCTACTCACGTCGAATAAACAGCCTTGCGAATAAATAAGGCAACAGCAGAGGAACGATACGGTGACCTAACCAATCCTGATATAAGGACACGTTGAACAGGGAAGACAGCTGACAAACGACAGGACGGTGGAAGACCGTCGTGGAGTTCGGTCGGCCGGAGGAATCGATCGTGCACACGAAGAAAATTGGATGGTACACTGCGCCGCAAAACAAATGAACATCGCGGCCGTGCCACGTGATTGGCTATCAAACTGGGAACGATTCCGGGATATTAACCAATCGAGATGGTGGTTTCCATCAAGAGCAGCAGGCTCGCCGATGATGAAAGCCAGGAAGAAGAGAGCAAGCAGCGAGTATTACACGTGGAATGAATAACTTAGATTCGAGCGAAGATCAGGCCGAGATTGAAATAGGAATAAGATTTTGGAAATGACGTGGGTTTTTGGAGAATTTTTGGAGTCAACGCGACGTTTCATTTAATATCGGGATCATGGGAAGAAACTTCAAGTATTTTTACCATTGTGTCTTTTTCTTGGGTTTCACAATTTTGTGAAATTTGGAGTTAATATAAAGAGTTAAAGCATTTTGAATATTATGATAAATCATTGCTTGGGATTATGAAAAAGATTCAAAGGATACTATCACTGAAAGTGATTTTAGCGAGGGTAACTCAGAAAATCGGGCCTCTTCAGGTGCAACGCTAATGCAACGAAAATTAGCGATTGGTTGATTTGGGTCACGTGATTCGTGAGGGGGCGTGGGGTAGACATCGAGTAGAAGTGGCGTTGTCTGGTACTGAGCGATCGCGCCTGTAATTTGTTTTGTATCGATTCAAATGTTTGCATATCAATAAAATTTTATAGTAGACTTATTGCCACAACACGTTTACTACGTACTTACATCGAAATCAAGCAGCTGAACAATCTCTGAAAACATAATATAAGGATCTTCGTATTCCTGAACGACAGCATTTGTTAATCAAAGGAGACAGTTCGTACCGCTCGGAGATGATAGATAATCGACTCAACTCTAACAAAACACACAGTATCGAGCATAATGTACAAGATAAGCAAGAGACAGAACAGAACGGTAGAACAGAGTATAGAACAGAACACAGAATAGTGTGCAAGAGGGAAAGTGTAGACAAAGGTCGAAGGAAGCTTGATCGAGGCATCTGGGAGCTGGAAATTACGAGACTGGTCCCGTGGAGCCTCTAATGAACCAACGGGACGCGCAAACAGGCAGAAATTGTAATATATAATATTATGAGATGTGATCATTATGTGATGATTATGAGATCATCTTTGAGTGTTTGTTTACATTTTGAGTGTTTGTTTATGTTTATGTTTATGTTTATGTGTATGTGTATTATTAATTATAATATTATGAGAACTGGTCGTGTAACTGGAGAAAAGAGGGCAACCAGGGACGCTTAAGGTAATCAAGAATTAACGGATAATCGCGATGAAGAATTAAAGAGGCATCGGGTTCGTGCGAATGATCGCTTTGAAGTTTAATTGAATTTCCAATGATCGGGCGAGATTAAAGGGGAGAAAAAAACGGCGTCCTCGATGTTATTAAATTCGTAATCCTGTTTGCAGCGATATTGGCCAAGAACGTGAGTTGCGCGGCGCTAAGAGGCATCGTCTGCAAGCAGATTTGCCTGCTTTTTTTTCGTATAACGAAAGGGAAGGAGATTTATACGGAAAACATATTAAAAAGTAGAAAAATTGTTGATTTTCGGAAAGAAAGAAATATCATGTAGCAAATGGAAAAACACTTTTATTAAAAAAAATTTGCTCGTGTAAAAACACTGAAAAATTCTATTTATGACTCAGTCTGTTATCTTCTATTTATCCATCTCAGTCTTGCAGATTAAAATTTTCCGTTTACAGCAATCTGTTGAAACTTGCTGTATAATTTTATTGAACTTTGAACAAAAGTTCGAAAACATCTAACCTTAATATTCAAAGTTAAGTGAAAAACCACTATAAAGGCAAAAATTTCAATTTTTAAAACCGTGGTGGATCAAATCGCGAAAAGAATATTTTTAGAGATGTTTGAATTCTTGCAATTTTTTGAGAATAAAAGTACTGTTACTGATAAAAGTATCTTTGAAAAAGAAATCAAAGTGGAAGCTTTACGTTTTGAAACGAGACCAAGTAGATTCTTTCACGAAGTTGTAACAGTTTAAAGCATCGACAATTTTTCATCGTTACGTGTACAGTTACGCTCCTGGGCTGTGAATCATAACCTCCAATTTCTCAACGCGATGTGCGGAATCTAAGGAACTTGACACACTCGAGCCGAAAGGAGAAATAAATTTCTCTCACTTTTTTTTACACTTTCAATGCGTCGCTATGAATTTCAAATCGCGTTATTATGTTTCTGATATCAATTCATAAGTTCGAAAACGCGTTTAATCGTTCTAGTGTCACGGGCTATTTAAAAAAGCCATTAAAAAGTTTCTTGATCATTTAACACTGCGAACGCGTGCGTTCTAACAGCGACTTTATGCTTCTGAACGCGTGGACGTAATGTTTATGTTTCGAATAATGTCAACTGTTATTACTTGGACTCACAATGATGCTACAGCTATGATAAATCAAATACTAGTGAAACCTAATACGAAAATTAGATAAAATAGACATCTACGCGTCCAGAGCCATAAAGTCGCTGTTAGAACTCACGCGTTCGCAGTGTTAAATAATTGAGAAACTTTCTTGCCATTTCTTAAAAGAACTGTTACGTTGCGACTTATGGTTCCTTGGAAAAGTTTTATCTTTATAACGAGTAGAATACTTTTCAAAAAAAAGAAAAGAAAATTTTGATCATGAAATTCAATTTTGCGGCAGATTTTTTTTCACATGTATTTCCATCAAATCCAAGGTACAGAATTCATCTATGACAACCATAGCTAAACTTTTCTTTCCAGTTTATACATTGAGCATTGCGACCAAACGCCTGTTCTATTCGACATGAAATCTGAAGAGCGCGATCGCACTACACGATACTAAAACAATTAACAGTAACGACAATAATAACAATAATAATAATAATGATCATAATAATAAAAAAGCGAAAAATTTTTATCGTGGATATTTTTAAGCACGAAAGCTGCAGCTTCCATTTGTCTCAAATGCGTTAACGTGCGTCTCTCCGATTGTGAAAATCTTACATGCGATTTGAACTGACGAGACGAGAGGAACTCGGGGCCGCGATAAAAACGACAGAAGGCCGTTTCAATTTCCCACGGAACCCCATAGGATCCGGGAGAAATCCTGCCGGAGATATATCGAGGAGCTCTGGGGGAGAGATCTCGCGGTTTGATCGTGTGGAACTCTCGATGCACGGACGGATGTGCAAACAATGAGAAACGGATAAATGAAGAGACAGAGAGAGAAAGGGGAACAACAGGACGGGAAACGGCGTGTGTCGCGTTCGTGCGAGAGCGGAAAATGAGACCCGTTAGCGATTGTGCTTCCTCCAGCTGGATTTCGGAAAAAAGCGGGGAGGAAAAGCGTGGAAAAAGAAGAGAAAAAAAAAACGGGCCGAGTGGAGGCTCGAGTGTATGAACGTACGCGAGCTATGTCTTTTTTTCTTTTTTTTTTCTCGAGCGTGTGTGCACGAAATGAGCACTTTTCCATTGTCTCGCGAAAATGCTGATTTATCGAAAGCGATATTCGTGTCCTTGCGGCTCGTTCTTTTTCTTTCTTTCTTTCTTTTTTTTTTTTTCTTCTTCGCCGAGAATCGCGAGAGGAGGAAATTGATTTGCCAGGACTGCCCGTTAATCCGCCGAACTATTGAAAAGCTACCGTGTGTATCGTTGGCTGACATTGTTATTCGATTCCTTATCCTTTTTTAGTCTCTTCCTTTTCACAGGTTTGATAATTAGTTGAAATATTAGTAATAATATTTTATTAATAATTACTATAATAACTATTATTATCGTAGTAATTATTATAATTCTATAATATATTACAATAATATTATAATTTATATACAATACAACATTATTATAATTTATAATTTAATAATCAACGTATCATTGAAAAGAATTCGCAACTTAAAATCAGCGAACGACATCTGTAAATAAAAGAGAATTTTTCAAATAATTGAAGTCTGCACACTGTAGTAAGAGTCGTCGTATGGCGGAACAACTGGAGTGTTTCCAAAAGTCGCAAAAAGTACTTGCGCCACACATCGGTGTGTATATCGGTGGCATGGAAATTGACGGTATCAGCTGGCGGATGTATTTTCTGATCAAGCGCTGTGATGCACGCTGAAACTCTCCGTTTCTTTCGTCCTTTACTTCCCCCCAAAAAACCTCGTTTCTCATCGGAGAAAACCGGTTGCAAAAGCGGCGCTGATACTCGAACGAATGTTCTTCTATTTCCAGAACGCCGGAACAATTTGTGGTCCCCAATTTGGTCGTGGAATTTCCGTGTCCGTTCTTTTCTAAATTCGAGAGCGTAGAAAAGAGCTAAACTGTTTGTCCACGGGCGTATATTGCATATAGCGGCGCGAGTCCCCGCGCGGTGAGACGCATAAATATTAGCAACGTGTCGCGCGCGAACGCGCTCGGTTTTCAGACAGCCTCATCAGGCCGCTTTCAATCTAAAAATCCCGGGGCTTAGCGTTGGAAAAGTTAATGGCTGCTTGGATACGGAAGTGTCCCCGTGCGCCTGCATAATGAAAATTATTAGACAGCCTCGCTTTGGAAATATATACACACTGCAGCAAACGGGCTTCGTTTCTTGCGTTTCAGAATATACAAATGTTTGTTTCGTTATCAACTAGCTGTCTTTTAGATTTAATTATTAAAGGTTACTCTTTTCTCTCGTAGTTGCGTAAATATCGTCGCGTACGTCACGAAAATTGTTATTTTTTTTTAAAAGACGAGTACTTGGTTTTTGCAAACGAAAAGTTTTGTTAAACTTCGTCTTCTACGTGGACTAATTCTACGTTGTTTCTGATGTTCGTTTCGCTTATTTGACGGTTTAATTTTTTCCACGGTGTTTCAATATTTGCACAGTAAACTCGCGGCTAAATATATTCTTCGGTTCTTTATAGACACTGTTAACACGTAAAAATGTGAAATTAGTAAAGTTGGTGTAGGTACTAATTACTACACCGACGAACCGTAATATTTTCAAAATTGAAAAGAAGCAGAATTACAGATCTTGTACATTGATAATCCTACATTTGCAAAATAGAATGTAAAATGTAACCACAAACGTAAAATGAATCAAACAGACGACGCGATATATAACATTTTGTAACGACGAAGTGTGAAAGTAAAGTTATTGTTGTATAAATTGAAAAATACAATAGAACCCTGTAACACTGATGAGACCAGTTTTCTTCAGAATTTGTTTCTCCTCGAGAAACATTTCGTTGTCGTTTTACAAATCAGAGCAGCAACGATCGAAGTGGTAATTTTAACAAATCAATGAAAAAAGCGAGGCATTAGTTAAAAATCAGGCATTGTTTCAAACATACTACAAAATTATGGTGTTTCTATAATTATAAAAATAATAATATAAATTAAATATATTGTAATAGATGTATATTAAAAAAAAAATAAATTATGGTGTTTCTATAATTTAATACATATATTAAATTATACATTACATATCGTTTTGTTATATACCAAATATGTGCCGTATTTATTACTCGGAATTAACTTCGAAATAGAGCGAAAAATCGCAACAGGACAAAAAGGTAGGTAGTAAAAAGTGTGAAATAAAAAGTGAAGTTGCCACTTTGCTGCAAACACTTCAATCTCATGATCGCGTTATACCAGGTAAATTGCAATAGCAATTTTTAAGATCGCGTCGTACACACAGGGAAACCACCCCATCCCCTCCTCTCTAAATGGTGCCATATTTGTCGCCATTTTACATTTGAAATTGAAATTTCCGAAGTTCGAAAGTGCAAGTAAATTTTTGCCTTTCAGCGGCGTCGCCCGCTGAAATTGGCGTGAAATTGCAGAAAGTAATTTCGTTGGGCGCGCAAGACGCACTTTTTCCCCCGCGTAATAATATACTTTGCTTTAACCGAGTTTCCTCGATGGCGGGGCGGGGCTTTTCATTAAGAAAAAAGAAAAAAGAAATTCTGAAAAACACACAGGAAGCTCATCGGGGCGAAGCTCGTTCGTTGGAAACCGGAACCATTAGTCTTTCCTTTCGTTTCTCTCCGTGTTGCACGCTTCTTAAACTGCTACACGCCCAGTAATTTCACAACCAGACCCAGTGTAAGACTTTTTAATTATTATCTCCCTCGCGACGAATAATAATAATTCAACCAACAACGAAGTAGATAAAAAACTGCACGATTTGTACCCCAGTACGATCCGTCTCACTGAAAGGCTCTGTCAGAAGCAACTGTTCTGACTAGGAAATGAAGACGACCTTTATGCCATAATATTGATATGCAAACATTTGAATCGATACAAAACAAATTACAAGCGCGATCGCTCAGTAAACAACAAACAACGCCACTTCTACTCGAGGTCTACCCCACGCCCCCTCACGAATCACGTGACCCAAATCAACCAATCGCTAATTTTCGTTGCATTAGCGTTGCACCTGAAGAGGCCCGATTTTCTGGGTTAAAATCACTTTCAGTGATAAAAAATTTCGAATTGCAAAGGTGTGTTTGCATTTGGTTTTGCGTCGCTTTTGTTTCTATTTTGCGGAATTTCAGAGATAACAAAAGGGAGATTGGATTTCCATCCACTCCAGTATATGAAAAGTAAATATATTATAAAATGGAAAATCATTGGTGTGGTTAATAGAAACTTCGACCTAGAGATTTTGAAATGTACGAATAATTGGAAAAAATATACGGATGTCGCGAAATTATTTGAATTACTGTAATTATTTATTATGAAAGCTTCGGCAATTTTTACTAAAGTTGTTTATAAAATTGTTGAATTAATTCTCGGTTCTCGTTTTGTGTTTCCAAATTTATACAACATTCAAAGGTTCAAATTTTCCTCCAAATGCTCTCTCTTTTAATTATTTAATTATTTCGCTTTACATCGTCAGTTTGCATTGCACAAATCGTCGAGCAAATTCCCCGATTTTTCCCAAAAATTACTTTTCTATTTTCGTCGCAAACACGAAATACAATGAAAATTCCATAAACTTTCCTCTCTGACAGAGACTTTTCTAAACGCGAGCCCCTTTTGTTCACCGAGACGTGCCTTATTGCAACGCGACCGAAATTACGATTAAACCCGTAAACGTAATTTAATCCGTCGAGATACATAATGCACACATTGAAAGTCGGCAGTATTGATAATACATTTGTGGCATAATGCGGCAAGCGTGGATTATTCAGAGCGTTAACTAGCTAAATGTCACCGTTGCACCATGGCCTTCGCTCGTTTATCGATAGTTGATCGTGCACCGGGTCGGATTCAGAATTCATACGACATTTTTCAACAACTTTTGTAAATATCTAAACAGAAATATTCCTTTTCAGTGATACACTTCACGTTTGTTTAACTGCTGTTTCGTTAATTTTATAAACAAATTTGACAAATCGTTTATTTTATACTCCATTTATTATATTTCTGAACTAATTTCACTAATTAGACGAAACTTTTAATTTTGAAGTTATAACGAAATTAATGAAGATTTTCGTCATATTTTACTATACTAGTTTCTAAAAGAAAATAAAAGAAAAAAGAAAACACTCTGCAAGGTTGTAAAAATTATCTAATGCGTATGGTGAAAAAGCCTCCAAACTCGAAAAAGTCGAGAAAGAACTTTTTTGAAGTTGTCCGAAAGATGGCAAAAGCTAATCAAACAAAGTGGTCAATATATTGATAAAACTTTTTTTATTTTTCCTTGTAAAATATTCGCCTTTGCACACATAAGAAGAAAAAAATAATGTAGTTACTTTTTCGCCAATCTAATAATATGAAGTATCGAGAGAATTTTTTATTCACCTTTCTACAACAAAAGGATTTCAGATGTAGGAAAATTTGTTAATGGAAAGCAAATCTTTTATCGTTTCCCCTTTTGTTAGCTAAAAAATCGCGTTGAACGTTTGTAGAAGTCGTACAGTAGCTTGGTAAATGGTATTTTAATTAGGTGAATTGAATAATTGCTGCTTCGATTGACAATCTTCTGAATTGTTCTTTCACAGCTTTCTCTCTTTGCCACGAAAACAGCAGAACGAAAACATTCATTTTTTCATAAAATTTGCCAATGAAAAATGAAAAATAGAAAAATTTATAACCAAGTGGAGACGACGTGAATAATTATTTTTGCTGATTAACTGTCCTCTGGAATATCCTGTTCTTTTATTGTTTTAATGTAATATTTAGCATTGCGAAAACAACTGTGTTAAACACAGAATATTTTGATATTTATTTATATTTATTATAATATATATATATATATATTGATATTTATATTTATTATATTTATTATAATATATTTATATTTTGATATTTATTCGTACTTTAATTATTCAACTATCGTCCATTCATTTTTAAAATAAGAGACTTCTAAAAAGATGAAAATTAAAGTTTCTCGAGAAATTTGGAGATAAGATTTTTCAGAGGATAAAATTAAAATTTCTCGAGAAATAGTTATTCACGGCGAGCTCCGTTTCAAGGGATTGTATGCACGTTTTGGGTTTTCTTCTCTCCTTGAGAGATTGCGTTAGGTAAATATGAAGCAACTGTGTAGGGAAACGGACATAGCATACTACGTATGCAGTGTTAGAACATCCCGGTATCAGTCGTAGAAGTTACAAACATGAGCCTGTGGCTCTTAATGAACGGGCAGACATCGCAAACAATGGCGGAACCCTGAAATGGACAACCTAGTCTAGTATCAGGGGATGATTTATCTGTGTAACGAGGTGGACGAGAATTTTCGCGCCTTTGAATAGCTCGTGCGCGAACAGCGTCGATTGGGAATTATTTCAATTTCGTATTTGCACGAAAGTGAAATTAAAAATAAATTTTCTATCGAAAAGGGGAAACAGAAAGATCACAAAGATACACATAAGATGGAACAAATAGAACTGTTTTACCATTCTAAGAACGTTCTTCTGCCAAAAAAGAGAACTAAGAAATGCTTTTCTGCTTTTTGTAGTCTTTGTACAAAGCGGAAAGGAATGCAAACGTTACTCAATGTAGAGATCCACGCGTTCAAAATCATAAAGTCGCTGTTAGGACGCAGTGTTAAGTGATTAAGAATCTTTTTCATCTTTTTTCCGATTTTTGAAGAGAATTATTAGGTTTGAGATTTATGGTTTTTTTGGAAAAATTTTACCTTCGTGATGAGTAAAATACAATGAAAAAAAAAGAAAGAAAATTTTTCATCAAATCGAAGGTGTGGAATTCATCTATGATAGCCACGGACAAACTTTTCTTTCCACCCTGTGTATTAATAATGCAAGCAGTATTAATTCTCTAAACTCAATTTTAACCGAATTAAACGAAATTCGATATGAATGATAAAATAATATTTATTTTCGTTTCAACAAAGATCATTTTTATACTCTTACACTCATAAAATACGCGAAACATAGTACTTATAAATAAAATTGATAAAAAAAAAACGATGGAAGAACGATATTAATAATTCAGCAGTCCTTGAGAAACGCATCGAGTTAATCTCGCAGCAGTGTCTTAGCATTTTGCAAATATAATGCTGGTCGGTGTAGGAAAGGGAGGGAGAAAAGTTTTTCTACTTGCACAGGCACTGGCAAATAGAAGCAGAAACGCGAAATAAATTAAAAAGTGAGAGGCAAGGAGGGAGCCAAACTGACTAAAATATAAAATACATAACTGGTGTAGCAGTTACGAAGGTTTCGTTGCGAAGTGGCGATACCGAACAACAAACGTTATCTTGCGCAGTTCGCAAAACAAACAAAACGCTCGTGCGTTTGTCCTGTTTGCTTTATCAACTTAGCACGGGAAATTACGTAAATTAATTAAACGCCCGCCGCGCTTCGTGTAAAACAAATTCACCGCGCGGATTTATAGAACTTGGACAACGCGGGCTACGAAATTTTCGTCCGCTAGAATTAGCCCGGTTACATCGGTACACCTGGTGTTTATCGATGGTAATTTCCAAAGCGAGGAATGCACGCCGCGACAGAGAATAATTATTAAACGTTGAATTCAGGGAACAAGATGCCGTACCGTTTTTCGAGCATTTGTTAGCTTTTTCAAGGAACAAATGGCTCTGTCGTTCGAATCGTGGCACAAACAGGTGCCATTTTCGAGAATGAAAAATGATTCATTTTGGTGAATTTTCTATATTTTTATATATGAACAGAAGAGCTGGGCAAAACGCAAAGGTGCCATTTCCTGCATGTGATATGTGTGAATAAAAAGTTGAGAAATAATTTGGATATAATGACTTTGAAGTAACTTGTATACAATGACTTGAAAATAACTTGGATACAATGATCCGCGAATGAAAATCTTTTGCGAATATAAATCCGTCAGTTTATATACACAGCTGACGGTATTTTTATGATGGACATTTGAATATTTCTTTCTGCAAAAAGTCTTCCAGACGAACGTGATTGCTCGCTTGTATTTCAATCGTATGACTGAAAAGGCGGAAGAATGGAAATAAAAATTAGAACGTTGGGAATAAGTCGGATATATAATATATATATATATATATAATGAATAATCAGTGGCGTTTCTTAAATTCCTTTGAAGGTTTTCAACGCGTCCCGCCGATTGAGAGACCCGCGACATTCGCGGTGGCGAATATTTTTGTCGACGGTGGTGCTTCTGTTCCACTTCGTCTTTTTTTAGCGAACCGTGAATGCCATTATTCCGAATAATTTATTGAAAACGGGGGTCGACGACCTGCCGTTCCAAGTTTATTACAGCGGGGATGTACGTTAAAAATAAAGTAAAATCGGGAAAGCACAAAGCACGACAAGTTTGACATCCTCGTGTAAATATTTCAAACGCACGCGGAGATGCAAGTTGCTCGAAACTGGAAGCATCAGTTATTCTCACAGTCAGATTGTAATTTCTCGTCTAGATCGTCTTTCGCGTACCTTTTGTTTAGGTTACCATACATTCTTATGAGAATATAATCAGTTTTGGAGACCCAAAAAAATAAATAAAAAAATTGTATAATTTCTTACTATGTTTGTTTGTGTGTAATAACAATAATACATGAATATGTACACAGTCTTGCATTTTCATGAGTCGTATTTTTTTTTTTTTTGTTCGTTAAAGAATCTGTCCAAGGTCGATTGCTTTTTTCTCTCCTTCAGGATTTTTCCGGAAGCGATTAATAGCATTGTCGTCGTAGAGATCCCCAAGTCTGCTGACCTCGATCCTGGTTTGGGTGCCATTTTAAAACCGTTATTCCGACATCCCCCCTTCTGACTTCTTCAAAAGATCTTCAAAAGATAGCAGATGTCGGCAATTGCTCTTTCATCTCTCTCTTTATCAGAAGAAAACTCACAGCTCGCTGACTTTCTTGGCGTTCTTTATTCAAGAGTTCTCGGAGTCAGATCATTTTCATGCTCCGTTATGAGCTCTTCACCGTCATCTTGATTCACTTCCAATTCCAGATCTCTAGCAGTTGTCACAATTTCATGGCAGTAAGTTCTATATTATTATTATTTTATATTAATATTATTTTCGTGTACCCTTAGGAAATGTCACAGTTTTTCATTCCCAAAAGTTAAAAATTTTCCCCATTTCACGCAATTTCATCTCTACGCTTCAACATTAGTAGATGGTTGTTCCACTGTTTACGCGTTGAATCGGTGAACTGCGCTCACAATCAGTTGAACAAAACTGGTTGGAAAGTGAGAAAGCCGTTTCATAGTTCTGGCAATTTCCGATGCCTTGTCCGCCGGTTAATTTATGCCGAAGAAAATTTCTAGTCCGGCCGGCGCGAGCTTATTTGCCGCCGGAAACGCGTCCCGCGCGCGCGGAGAGCTTATAACCTTAGGCCAAGTTCATATTTCTCTTGTTGCCGCCGCGCCAGACGAACGAACCAACTCCGCTCTACCCTCGTTAAGCTCGATTCATATGCGAACCGCGTGGTCGATCGTCGCCGACTAAACTCCACGATGGGAAGAAGGGGGAAGACGAGGACCAAGAGGGAAGACGGAGGAATCGAGTGCAACGTGAATCGCGATTTATGAGCAGTCTTGGAAATTTCGAATTAAAAAAAATGACAGGAGATATGGCGCCATTAGTTGAAACATTGTACAACAACGTGTAGAAGAAAGTTTAAAAGATAATTAATAAAAAAAATATACCATACTTTTAGGGACTGAATTTTTGAAACAACAATTCTGATTTGTTATCAATGAGGCCTTCAAGCTTGGAGCATTTTGTCAATTTTAAATAAAATCATGTTTTTTCAGCGGATAAAATTGCACTGTTACAGATGCTAATTTTTATTCGTAAATTATTTAAGTATCATTTAACAATTATTGTTTATCAATTTTTGGATATACTCTTGTTTTTCTGGTAGATAAAATTATATGCTATTGCACATACTAATATTTGTTCATAAATATTTATTTATTATCTGAAATTCATTTAGGATGTTTGTTTATTTTTTGAATATGAAACGTAATTTAAAAAAGACTACTGCTAAGATACTTGTTACAGTATTCATAATATTTTTTTTTTTCACCAATATACATGACAAAGTATCGTAAAAAGTTATTTCCTTAACCATAAGGTTTAGGATCGATGTAGCTTAATACTTTTTTACTTGGAATTTAATATTCTTTTATTTACGATGAAAAAATCGAATAAAAAAAAAATAGAGATAAAAGTTTCAAAACCCTTCAATACACACAAAAAATTGATACGCCATATTTTGCCTCCCTTGAAACCATTTTTTGACTTTTGTATTAAACTTTTAAATTATTCATTACGTGCACAATTTAAAAGTTATTTCAAAAGTTACCCTGTACATTATAGAATAGTCAATACAATTGTGTGTCATCAACTTTTTTCTCCTAAAATAATAAAAAAAAAATTAAAAGAAGAATGGTTGAAATTGCGCCACATCTGTCTGACCACAGTGCGTGCGCATTAAATATTTGTATTACTTTTCTCAACCGGGACTGACAACCGTTCTCTCTGCGTTCCTCTGTTTGAACACGATTGATTGAACATGCGGATAATAGCGTAGACGGAGAACGAGTTTCGCAACGAGGTGAAACGGAGGACAGAGAAAGAAGGTGTTAGTCAGATCGATATACCGATAGGATACCTGACTGATAATTGCACGTGTTCCCAATACTACTCGCAGTTCTGTATTGTTTTCTGGGCTACTGTGTTACGTCATATACGTAGGGGGTGGGGATGGGCGAGTTTTCATCTAACGAGAATGCACAAAGGTGAAAAGGGCATGCGGCGCCAGCACTAATTAATACATAACATCGGTTTCAACTTATAAAAGGGAATACTCTGACCCAGCTTCGTTGTTGACGAAGTTGAATTAAAATCGAATCGTAGTTGAATCGAATATCTTGCAAACAAGAGGGTGCAGCTCAATTTTTTGGGCAAATTTGGACGACAAACAATTTGCAAATTTCGAACCTGCGTTCATTATTTTCTAAACGTTTCGTTCTCACACATAGAAGTTAATAAAATTGAATATCGAAATTGGTAAAGATGGCGTTGCATTCCTTCAGCTGCAAGATCCTTAATTGTCACCTTAATTTAAATTGATCAAATTAAATTATTAGCAAGATTGGTCAAAACGTAGTGTTTTCTATTGTAAACTGAAATTTACTATCGTAGGACTGAATTGGTTTTAATTTCAGTTATCACAGTGTACCGACAAGAAATGATAAAACACCATTTAACTTCTTGCGCTGGCAATTGGTTCGCGGACCATAACGAGTGACCGGACCGTATACAATAATTCGTCGCTTTCTTTTTCTTTTGAACTCGTCGGTATGATATCACTCGATAGAAATTATTAAGAAGTAATAAACTTATCATTTGTTTCGTCTGGGTTACATTTAAGTATACTTAAAACTGAGAAAATGTTGCAATTGGGGACAAAAAATTCTCGACGTGCGTGGTACGTCATTCCAGCACAAGAAGTTAATACAGTTAACTTTTAATGAAAATGAACGTAAGAGACACAGCTGAAGAATGTGTGTTCAAACACGATGAAACCAGGGGGGGGGAAATTAGCACGAAAAGACGCGCGTAAGAGAAGCGGAAAAAAGGAGAAAGTGGGGAAAGAAAGACGGAAAAGATGAGACGCAAAGGAGGACGCGAGGGAAGAGCCATCCTTTGCAAGTACTGAAAGGACGAGACGCGTTTAATTACCACGAGGCGGCGCGTCTCCTTTTGAAGTAAGTACCAGCAGGCTTTGTTCGAAGCTTGGGGACGACTGCCAGCTGGAACTCTGCCTCGTGGGAAGCCTTCCAAAATTTCTGCAAAATCTTGCGCGAGTTTTGATGTACACGCGCACAACATGGATATAAGCTTCGCCTAATTTGAGTTGACTCGGGAGTGTCTCTCGGCGAATTTTTATTTTCACTGAAGATAATAGAAATGAAATATGAAATTGGTGGAAATTTTGGACAATTTAAATTTAAAAAGTTTACAAATTTGCGAGTAAGAAACTGAGAAATTCATTTTGGAAGTGAAGTGGGAAAAACGATCGAAATTTAAATATAGAATTTTTGTGTAAATTTCTATCTTTATAAATTTATAATACATCGAGACGTTTCATTTATCTTTACTCGTTGCGTGTGTTCTGTGCATTTTTAAATTCTCAAGTTTCTCTTTAAATGCGCAGAGATTCGCAGTGAATGAAAAGGACGATACGGAAAGGATTTCAGGAAGAAGGAAAGAATTTATTTGAAGATATTCCCTTCCAAAGTATCCATTAAATCATTTATACCGTGAAGAGAAATGAATGAGAAAGCATTTCAGTGTACTTACTCTGCGTCTGACACTGCCCTTTGGAAATTGATCGCGAAGGGTTAAGGATACGAGTCTCGAATTAAGTAGCTTCTATTTTCGTCTTGAGCGTGTGTTATCGATTTTCAAGGCTACTTTCTTTTCCCAGCCTTCTGGATTCAACAAAAATGCCGAAGCATAAAGCAATATAATACAAAAATAATTCTTCGACGTCCCCCCGATTTTACGAAATTTTCCTTCAAATACACGAATCAGTATCATGCAATAGTGTCTCACGAAAGTTTTATAAACGCAACATGTGTGTGTGTGTGAGATATGTCACGCGAAATATTATGAAATTTCATTTACTGTAGTACTGTAACGAAATACCATTAGCACGATTACGTTGGCCAAATTTGAAAACTACATTACAAAACTTGTTCGATCAAGTGTATGATATTTCACGAAGATCGCGATTTAAACGCTCAATTATCCATTATATTAATAAATATATTATATATTACCATATTAGTAAATATAATATTATATTAACAAATATAACGATATTCAATGAAACCATATTTAATGACGTATTTACAAATTTACAGTAATTTCTAACCTGCACGTTCGAATGTTCTCCAACGTGCCAATTATCGGCAACCGATGTAATCACGAACCTTATCATTAACAACGTTAATTAAATTTCACAGTGTTTCACCTGAACCAACGCGAGCAAACGTAATAGTAATTTCGCGAATCGCGATACTTCGTCCAAAGGCACTTCCGTTTCGTTGCTTCCGCTTTAAGAACAGACGAGATCCATCCTCTGTCGTTCGGCGTTAACGATCGCCAACCCGAACTGGAATGGAGCAGTTGAAGTAATCCTTGGTATTCGCTTGCGTGAACGCAGTTGCATTAACATACGGCATCTTGCGTTGTGTTGCGCGTTGTTTGCGCTGAGGGTTCGATCGGAAGCTCCGCTTTAAAGTAAATCCTGTTTTCTATTCTGTTGCCGAGCGGATGTACGTAACCCAAATCGGCTCGTAACGGCGACATCACACGGCAATTATCCTAATTGTCACTTTAGATGTTTCCGAAATTTCCTATCGAAATACCGGCGGTGTGCTCGAAGGAACGAACGTTCACGACGCGAAATCGATGAGCCCGCTCGGGGTGAACTCGAAATTCCCCAACAAATTGCGGTCCCAACAAGTTGCATCGATGACCAATTTTGACTTGATTATAACCGCCGGTCCCGATAAATTGTAACTCGTTTTATCGCGTACGATACAAATTTCGCGGCGTACTTCGGGATTTACCACATTCTCTGCAATCTGTGTTTTACCTTTCCAAATATGAGTAGAATACAATGCAAGGAAAAAAATTTGTTGATCAAGATTTTGCAGCTTTACGTGTATTTCCATCAAATCGAAGGTGTAGAATTCATCTATGATAGCCACTTTTCTTTCCACCCTGTACAATTCGCTCGATAACCGACGTTCCACACGGTACGAGGTTGAAACACTTGTGTTGTTCGCCAAATTAAACCAATCTCCAAACTTATTCACCCTCGTTAACAATTTATCTCGCTGTTTCTTGTACACGTTTCTCTCCGCTAATCTCTCAGCCGATTTCACCGACGAGCAGGCGAAACTTCCCCGTCCCGGTCGTCGAATTTCCAGCGAACGCCAGGCATTTTCAACCCTTCTGTAACGTCGACCGTTCGTTTTAATCGAATCGGTTTCGCGAGGAATCAGCGCCCGCGCCTACGTTGCAAGCGTCTAAGCGACTAGGCACGACCTAATTTCGGTAATTAAAGCGAAACGTTAAGTTGGGATCGTTGGGTGGGGAAGAGCGACACGATGTCGTCTCGCAGCCCGGATTCACAGATCCAATCGTTGCCGATCGAGCGAAAAGGCGGCGGAGGGACGGTCTCGTGTCGCGTTAAACGGCAACCTCTTCCACTGGATTAAATCCTCGAGCGGCTGGTGGACAGGCCAGCGGCGGCTGAGGCGGCGGCGGTTGCCGTGCGCCGCGATTCAGTGGCTTGAATAATTCACTCGATCGTCCGAGAACCGCCGACGTCGAAAGCTCGTCTCGCTGACTTTCGACTTTCACTGTCACCGCCGACTCTGCCATCCTGCAGACGTAGCTTGTCACCGGTTTTCCCCTTTGTCGTCCCTTCGATCTTTTTGTCTCGCGTGACTTTTTACGATATTTCTTTGGTATATGTTGTATATTTTATTATTATATATTATTATATATTTTTATATATATTTCATTATCATACATTGTTATATATATATTTTATGGTATTTTTTCTTTGGTATATGTTACATATTTTTTTATATATATATATTTTTATGGTATTTTTTTTTCTTATCTTTTTGTGGGGACAAAAATTGGAAATTTTTTTTTTTGGTTGAAAAATGATGGAGTAATTATCTCTCTGTGGTTTATGGTTATTTATTCTTCATCATTAAGAATGTTTTTTTTTTTCATGTAAAAGTGAATCATTTTTCCCTTTATCGTCTGATCTCTGTCTCGTGTGTATTTGTCTTATTTTTTTGAAACAAAGTTTTGGTTGGAAGATGATATTTGGTGCACCATACTGATGGTATAGTTTATGGAGTCTTGATCAGTCAGAATGTCTTCTTTTTCCTAAATTCGTCAGAATTAGAATCGCGTGGAAATCTGCCGTGTCAGATTCGACGATGGAGGCAAGTACTTGCACGATTTGTTTAATCGTAGAGCAAACAGGTTGTAAATTGTGGTTGCGCGGGGCAGCGGATGTTGCTTTACGAGCGGCACGCCTCGAAAAGGGGACGAATGAGCGTGAATTATGTAAAACAGAACTTGACGAAGTTACCCGCGAGACGTAATTTTGCGAATTATGAGGAACAGGAGAGCGTTTCAACCCAAGGGTTGCGTTTTACGATGTTACTCGCTTTTCACGGCAAGCTCGTGCAGGCTTTATGCGCGTTTCCCCCGTTCTGTTAAGGAATTTTGGCTCCGTACTCGGGAAAAAATGGACCTCGCTGTTGCCAATTTGTTAATTCGAACAAGAGCAATTTTTTGTGAACGTTCTCTTTGCCATTCAACTTCGTAGAGATATTAATTTACATAATTTTTTATTTTAACGCGAGAACTATCACTTGACTTAAAGAAACATAAATTTTATAGCAAAGAAATGAAAACGAAAAGAACAGGAAAGAATTTTGTAAAGCAATAAAAAACACAAGCTTCTGTTCGTATATTTTATTAAAAATCATTCGAGTCTCTAAAAATATATAAAATTTCCATAAAAAATTGTAAATTGGTCATCTCGACCATTTTGGTAGTTCTAGTATTACAAACGTCGTTATTTACGGTCTAAATAGATCGTAAATTAATTCGGTGGATTTTTTCGATTTTGATTTTCAGCGTCAATTCGAAACGAAAGCCCGCGAGAACGCGGCTGAATTGTTTCGCGGTACAATCACGCGAGAGAAAACAATTCGAGAACTGCTCGAATTTTAATTATCCTTGAATAATTCGCGTTCGAACGTGCGTCGGCGCGAATTACGCGAGAAAATTTCACCGCGCTAAATATCGTAACGCGTCGGCTGAATAATTGAATTATTTTAAAAAATATCTCCGTTTATTATAAAAACGAATCGAATCACGATTGCCCGAGCCACGATAAAGCAACATCTATTCAAATGATGCATCAGTCGCTACAATTTAAATTTGTATGATTTCCAACGTTTCTCGTTTGTTTATGAAAACGAATCGAATGAGGATTATTCCAAAGCAACATCTACTCAAATTGGTCAAACAACCGCGAGTATTCTATTTAATATGTAATTTCCAACGTTTCGTTTGAATGTATTCGTATATTTCATCTCGACATTTTCACCGAGATCACCTACACATTTGCAAACATGCAGATCCGTTTAAGGAGGCCATTTAAATATCTTTTCGAATTGTGACGAAGCAAAAAATATTTTTTCATCATACTTAAAATATTTTAAAATATTTTAAACATTTTTTCATCATGTTTCATCACATTTATCATGAAAGGATATTTTTACAGGAACTTTTCAAGGTCATTGATGTTATTTTTCATACAACTATACATATATTTTTTTTTATTGTAACTAGTCACTTTTATCATAAATGAGTATCACATTCGAGCTTTTCTTGCGTAATTATGAATTACTGACAAATTTCATTGATACATCACACTGATCGGGATTTCCAGCTACCAGAAGAGATTATCATCGATGAAATAAATAGTAAACATTTTCATTTATATTTATTACATTATATTACATTTTCATTTGTATTTATTTTATTTATTATTTACAAAGCTCTCGATTGTCGCGTTCTGTGATCCAGATAGAGGTAAATTTATACGTGAAACTGAAAATTTTCAGATATGTAAAGCCTATGTTCGTATTTTTTTTTTAACAAGCTACACGATGTGATAAAAAAAAAAAAAAATAGAGTTATATGAAGAGAAACATCAGTGATCTTGAAAAGTCTTTGAAAAAATATTCTTACCAGTTATTGGCCTTTCATGATAGGCAAAAAATATTTTTGTGCATCGTCACAATTCGAAAACACAATATATATGGCTTCACTTAAAATGACCACCCTGGACATTCGTGGGCCGAAATTATTTTATACCGTATTTTATACGTATCGCGATGTACAAAACCTTTTAAATCGACGAAATAACTCTTTCAATTCGTTTCGTGAGATAAATACCCTGTTATCGACGACGCGAGCCGAGCGAGGCGAGGGTAGAAAAGAACTCCGACGAGGAGAAAATTCTTTCCTCATTTGCTTTTCGAGGAATGAGAGAAAGAGAGAGAAAGAAGAATAAAAAAAAGAAAAGAGGAGAGGGAGTTCACCCCTTACCCTCTCCGACCGATGCGGCGCAATGTGCCTGTGTGATTATCGAACTACGTGCAGCTGCATTCCTTCCGTCCATTATGTTCTGTAACTCGGAGCCAGGTCGGCGTATGTCGCATAGCTGCGATTTAATGGGGGTATATCGGATCGGTTCTCGTCGCGATCATTCCTTGCAGACACGAAGGCACCCTGGCGTCTTCCCAGATACTACCCTACTACGTTTTTCCGATCACGAATTTGAATGTTGAATTTCGTGGCAGTACGGTGGACGTAATTTTTAAGTTTTCAAGTGAAACGAGCAGATTTGGATTGCTTTCGGGGATTTCCATCCCTCCAGGATATGGAACCTTGAAATCATTTGAGAATCACTTTTAGAAAATTTACAAATTTCGTCTTGCTTTTGGCAAGTTTTAGCAGGGAACGTTCGGCTATGTAATTTTTGAAAATTGGTAACTTTTAAGGGAGATGTTTTTTGTAGATTCGGATTAATTTCATAGGAATTTTTATTTCTTCGGATGGAATAACGAATAAGAAAGTTTTTCTAGGAAAAACTTTTAGATTTCGTTGCTTTTAATAAAAAATTAGCAAGAAATTTTATATGACATAACATGATTATAATATAATTATGTAATATTATACAATATAATAATTATATAATTACGTAAATTATAAATTGTAATATATGATTTTTGACAATTTTCAAGTAGAATGCGTAAATTTGGATTATTTGCAGGAATTTCTATTCTTCGAATGGAGTGAAGAATAATTTCTAAAAAAAATTTTGTCTTCTAGATTTCACTGTTTATTATTTAATAATATTTCCATTACTTAATATTTGTATAATATTATTTTATAATAGTATTTCATTATCTAGTAAGTTACTAGGGAATTTTTCTTGACACTAAGATAAGAATATGGCGAATATAATTATTGGAAATTGGCAATTCTTACACGAAACGTGTAGATTTATTTTAAAAAATTGACAGAGAACGACTTCCGAATTTTATTATTTTTAGTTTATTTAAAAACTTGAATTTGTTCATTTGAAATTTTATAAATAAAAATTGTCATTTGGAAATTTGAACAAATGTAATAATTTTCAGGAATCATTGTCGACGAAATGTCTAGATTTCACCGTATTTAAGTTACGACGAGTTTTTGTCTCGCCGTATTATGATTATGTCTCATTGGAATTTATTCCCTGGGTTAATTCAGCCGAACGATACATCTTTCAAATAAATATTACACAAGACAGAACACAAGAATATTTTGCGACGTGGAGCGTGATTTCATTTTTATTTATTAAGCTCTGTGAAACGTAACTTACCGCAGCCAACGGTATTCCAACTTCATAATATTTTCCAAAGTTTCCGTGGGACGAAGAAATTCGAAATATACGAAACCTGCTTTGCCTTGACAGGAAACCACTGGCGCAGTTTCTTTAGTCAAAGAGAATACACTTGTCCTACATGCGAAGCTACAAATGACGTATGCAAATTTATCAAGTATTTTCGCAAGAGTCTGTCGCGAATAAAATAGTATTTCGTTTTATTATATATCGTTATGCTTTCTTTTTTTTTTTTAATAAACAAAGATACACAATTTGAGAAAAAATAATTTTTCTTCAAAACGATAAAAAATATAACGTTAAAAATATCAATGTTAAAAAATATACGTCATCTGTGAAACACATATTAAAAGATATACATTACACTAATTTTTTGAGCAATTCAGATTTCTTCGTGTAATATTAATAAATTTATTAATATTATAAAATATTGTATAATATATCATAAAATATTTATAATTATAAATTATAATATTAATAAGTCGTAAATTGTACATTGTAAATCGAGCTTAACATCACATTAACAATAAAATTATTAACACCGCTAGAGAATATAGGTCATCAGTAAAAATATTAACGTTACACTAATTTCCTGAGCAATTCAGATTTCTTCGTGTAATATTAATAAATTTCTTAATATTATAAAATATATTATAAAATATTTATAATTATAAGTTATAATATTAATAATTGTAAATACAAAATTGTAAAAATTATAAACTCGTAATTCCTAAATATTATCTTGCTCGAAACGAATTACGAAATTTACATTTACTACAATATATCTTACAACTGCATCACTACTGAAAAAAAAACATAATTTAACTGAAATCACGAAATTACACAGTAGAAACAGCAAATAATATCTCCGAATTGCACACATACATCGATCGAGTTTTTACTATATAGAGCAGAGAAGCTATTAAATTTAAATTTCAACCGGAACGCACGGCATGTTTGCACGTCCCAACGGCACGCAACGTTTCGTCAAGTTCTTCGTGATAAACCTAACCTACAAATTCAAAGTGAAAAGCCACGGGCAGTATCTCGTGTTTCTTTCTTTTTTTCTTCCCTCCCCTCGTCGGAGGCTTTTGTCGAAGCTCTCTAGCTGTTCTACTTAAACAACCATTGAGGGCTAAACTCTCGTTAAAGCAGCTTTCTCTGCACGAGGTGCCATTAAGCAACGGACTAGGGAGGAGAGATGGCGGCGGACAGCGCGTAATTTAGCCGTGTGCTCAAGCGTCTGTGAAACACGTTCCTCACCTCCCCTCGTGTTTCGTAGACAAATGCGATTGAATTGACCAGCGTGGCGCTTTGGGGAAGGAGAACGAGTTGAAAAAGGAAACGCGGAGGCTCGCAGAGTGTGGGATGAAGAGATAGAAACGGAGGCAGAGAATAGAACAGAGGTATGAGAAGCAGAAGTAGCGGAATAAAGAGATGGGTGAATGGAGAACGGCAGCAGGTGGGAAAATCAGAGGAAGACAGCGAGACGGACAAATGAAACAGAGGATGACGAGCGTGGGAATAGGAGAGGGGAAAAAAGGAAATCAGTGAGAGGTGTAACAAATGGAACGTGGAATGGAGCATACGGTTAGCCAGTTGTGCGAAGAAGATAAATCCGGGCGAGATAGGGAAGAGAAAGAACGAGTGAACGTTGCAACGAAGATGGAAAATGCTGGATGAGACAGGTAAATTAAAGAAATTTCAAAGAAAGAGGAGGAGAAAGAGGGGGCAAAGAGAAGGCAGACGAAGAAATAAATAAAGAGGTAAATAGGGGAGGTGCAGGGTGCGTTCACGAAGAAAAAGGGAAATTGAAGGTAAATGGTCAAAGGGAATTGTTCAGCGACAATTAAATGGAAGAAAACGACGAGCAAGCGGAGAAACTGGAAAATGAAAATATCTATTGTAAGAATGGAGTGTGCAGCGTGGCGAAAACTTGAAGAAATGGGGAATTAGCGACTAGAACAAGCACGAAGAAATTAAAGAAGGATAGAGGGAAGAAACAGAGCGAAGAAGAGAACTTAAAAGTATGAACGGAACAACGTGAATAGGAAAATGAAGAAACGAAGGAAAAAGGGCGAGAAGGAAGAGCGCAAAGACGTAGTCGGAAGGAAACGAGGAGGATTCGCCTCCGTTCTCTCGGACGAGGAATTCTCATTCGCAGTTCTCACCTTTTCTTTTTTCCCCTCTTCCTGCTCCAATATTTCCTTCCTTCCGTTTAATATCGCGTCGCTCACTCGGTGTACGTGAAATAACGTTGCATTTATTCGCACACATATATTCGACTGAGCGTGTCACACGTGTCGCGCGCGAGTTAACGAGCGTTCACAAGAAATTACAGCGCGGAAATTACAAATTTGAAACTTTGGCCGAAAAATATCGTCGCTGTTGTTACTTTTGAAAGAAAGAAGTTTCGAAGTTTCGACACGATAAAATATTAACGCGTATGGGAGGAAGTTAGGTTTTTTTAGGTTTTTCTGCGGGTTTCGCCTGATTTCGTGAGGGAATTAGTTCATGTTTGTACAGTGCGTGAGAAAAGAAAAAGTGGGCAGCTGGATGAAGCCGGCGTAGGATATGTATATTCATTCTTGATATATTTCATATATTTTAATTGAAATTTAAAGTCACGTGTAATCTTGAATGGGAATAGTGGCGATTCTGTCGACGGGGCAGTGGTTATTTTTAATTTTTAGTGAAAATTGGCGTTTTTAAGGAATCTCAATAATTGTCGAATCTCCTTTTTTTAATTTCTTCCATTTATTTTTGTGCAGAGACAAAATTCTTCCGTGTTCTCAACTGTTATAACAGTGGACAATTTGAATTAGATAATTTTGAAGATTTTAATTCAATTTTAATTATATCATTTTAATATCTATTTGAATTCTCGAGCCATTTCTCTTTTAAACTTCTTCATTTTGCAATTCCAATATTTACAATTTTTTAATAAACAAAGCTGTGAAACGCTTGCCAAAGACAGCTACAAATACCATTCCTTTTATACTAATTGATTTCATGTTCAACTCGCAAAACATACATACATACCTACAGAAATAGAACATAACAATATAAAACACATTTTTTTAAATTTCTTAAAAAAATCTATTTCATCCATACCATTGGCATTAGCAATTAAATAAAACGCTGAAAAATTCAACACTGACGATACTGCATAAAGACAAATATTTAAAAATTCGCGCGTGTTTCAACAACACGTGACAATTATCTTATTACATTCACATTAATATTAAATCCTCTGTCTATTTGAAAAAGAAAAAAAAAAAGTCACACGTACATTTTCATCCTCTTCCTTAGAAAGGAAAAACGGAAATGAAATTTCTATGAAAAACGGAAAAAACCGAGCGCGCTCTTTTTTTTCTCTGTTTCATTGTTCCGCGCGCTCGCTTTGATCGATGATATGAAAACGACTTTGCTCGGTGAAACTTTTCGGCCGAATCGAATGTAACTTTTGCGAGGAACGTAGAGAACGCCGCCGTCGTCGTCGTCGTCGTCGGTTTTGATAAGAAATCTGGTCGGAAAGGTTGGAAAAGAGAATCGATAGACAAATAGTTCCTTTCAGTGAACCGTGGCACGGTAGCGGGGGGTGTGTTCTCTCGTTCAGATGAAAGCCTGGGCGAACGTCTTCGTGATTTTTCACTGACGAGGAATATCGACGTTACCCTATACCTGTGATTCGCGTCTATTGTACGTTATCCATATCCGAATCCTACGAAAGACGATTCGACTGCGGTTTTATCTCGTGCTGGAGGGGGGAGGGGGGAAGGAAGAAAGGGAGAGCGCGACAAAGGCAAAAATGAGGGAAAGAGATTCGTGGAAGAGAAGGATGGAATTAATTTAATTTTTTCATTTGCTCATTGTTGTTTAATAACTTGTTAATTTATTCGTTGTTATTGGAGGCAGAATAATTTGTTGATTTAAATAATTTAACAAATGTGGTTGTTATTAACCTTTTGAGTTCGTGTCGTCACGCTGAAGATGACAAATTTGTTATAAAAATTTGGGGATCGTTTCAAAAATTGTCACACTTTGAAAGATTATAAAAAATAATAATTATCATTGTTATTGGTAACAATAATAACAAATAAAAAACATTGAATTTTATCGTTGTATATTAATTTACCTAATTTGTTTTAAAGTAAATACGAATGCAGTTCAAAGGGTTAATATAATTATTAATTTAATCAATTCAAATTTTTATAAGTGCACAAAATTATGCAATATTCAGTTTTTTAAAAATTATCTTTTTAATAACGTCGAAAGTTATCAGTAACGATCTACAACTCCAGATACAGTTTCGCGAGTATCAATAATTGAAGATCTTTCGAATTTTGTCGAGAATTCAAATACGATAACTGAATTAAATTTTGTAAACGTTCAATCACACGATCGTGCGATACTGCGTGCCATATCGCGCAATCAACGGTAATAAATGATAAATTAAAACAGCTATCAAGATCTGGAAATTTTATTCAGCATTAAATATATTATCCGAGTCGCACAGGATGTGGTTACAGACTGTGACACTCGATAGTCGTACATAGTTAGCAGGTGAATTATAATCAATAGAAGATAAATGTCGCCGATATGCAGTCGTTTACGTTAATCCGCCGTAATACAATATGAACTAACTCTATTTGATCCTGAATCGCTAATATCACGTCATATGACAACGATTTGTTCGGAATTGCTGTATTATAGTTTATACGAGAATATCAAATAGCAGGGAGCAGAATATGGACAACTTGCGGCAAGATATTTCCCACGTTGATCTGAAATAATTCTGAAAATTATGAAAATGACGATGAACGAAGTAATGGAATGGAATATAGATAGAATGCTATTTTTTATTTTGTCGTATTTTAAATATTTCGCCGCGCACTTCTTGTTCTTAATACTCACTATTTATCGTAGACAATTAAATTTTGTTTCGATTTACTTTGAAATTCCTGTTTCTGACTGTTACACAATCTTTTTTAGATCGTGTCACTTTGTAACTGTTAATTTTTAGATTCACTTTACAGATTGTAACTTCTTAGAAGCTTCATTTTGTATTGTATTGTCCAATTTGTTTCGTTTTGCATTGTACATTCTCACGTACATTCATATTCGACGTCTAAAAAATTTCACTAGAAATTATACATCTCCTAGAGACAAACGTAAATTCGTGAATTTCGCAAATTCGAAGGAAAACTTTCGAAAATAGTATCTAGAGCGTGCATTTATTTTCGCTCTCGCAACGTCCAAATGCTGATCAATGAAAACCACTCAGACTCGCGGGATTTTCAAAAAGTTTGAAACGTCAGCAAACCAAGAGTTTCTCAGTCAATCACGAAGAGAACGGGCGAGCGGTGTTTGCGAAACAACCGACGTTTGATCGAATATGGGCGTACATTAGCGGAACAACAAGCTTGCAGATTGTTCAAAGCATTCCGCGAGACAATGTGTACGCGTGCGGATCGAGCGATCCCATCGAAATTGCACTCGACTGTCGAGTGCAAATTACACGATGCCATCTACAAATTGCTGCACTTAAACCGCACCGCAACACCGATACCGGTGCCGTGCACCATCGCCGTGAAATTAAGTTAATTAGGACAGAGATCGGTCAGAGATCGGTAGCTAAATTGCCAAATTTAAAGTTTAAAAAATGGCTGCCTTTTTTTTATTTTTTTTTTTTAGTGGGGGAGGGAGTCACATTTATATAAGTCACTGTCGCAGTTTTCGGGGAATTTTGGAAAGTAGTGAGAGTTTATTGCTCCTAGTCATGAAAAGATGAAACAAGGCAAAAGATGTGACAATGTGGCAGCGGCCACATTGTTGTTCCTTTGTTTGCTTTGTTTCATCTTTTCAAAATTTCCCAAAAACTGCGACAGTGACTTATACAAATGTGTTATACCAAAAGCCAGTTTTTAAATTTCAAATTTGTGTCCTCATTCTGTTCGATCTAGTGTTGGCCGATATGTCGCTACATTCGACACGCAGGAACCATTGCTTCGATGTTTGTAACACGTCGATAATTTCGCGCATTTATTTTTTTTTTTAAATTAGGGAAGGGATTTAGCGAGCCTCTCACCGTGACAACGAGAAAATCGAGAAAAAGAGCTTCGAGGCTGGATGAGAAAGAGGCTCGTAAAAGTTTCTCTCCGAACACTTTGCAGACAACTTCTATGAATATATTATGCGTGTTATATAAATTCTCGAATGCATAGGAAGAGATTACTTTTTATTTTGTTTTTTTTTTTTATATATATATATATACGCTAACGTACAACGTTACGACGTATTCGAAGAGTCCTTGTAAGCGCATGAAATTTTCTTCGGCGAGAAGAAAAATATTATCGTTCGTTGCTAGTCTCGTTTGTTTCTAAGTTAGTCTTGCATATAAAAAAAGTACATTTTTTCAATATGTTGTTAATATTGTATTATATTATTATTTTATTATATTAAATTGGTAATCTTGTATATAAAAAAGTAAAAATACATTTAACGTATACTTTTAATATATTCTTTATAATTTATAATATTTTATTTAATATACTTACTATTTATATAAAATTTGGTGTTTGGCACTTGCAGTTTTACAAAGACTCTTCATTTATTCTGACGTCCTGGTTTACATTCGGTGTTAATTGTGAAAAAATGCATCTGTTCCACTCTTTTGCGATTAAATTTTGAAAAAAAAATTTAGAAAAATATAAGTGGAAACGCAGTGCATGTTACTTCGATCTTGACATCCAAAAGTCAAAAGTTTATCAATTTAAGAAGTAAAAAGTTTCATTATTTCTCAGACAATTAGCTTAATTTTTGTTTAACCTTCCGCGCTCGGATCTTTCTTTGGAAAAAGCAAAATCGGTGAATAAATCAATTTCAGAATCGATTTCTCGAATTTCTCGCGAGAGGGGCGAGCATTCTCTCGCGCGCGCGGCAAAAATATGAAAATTCGCAAAACTAGTTCATAAAGCAGGGCCCGTTGATTTCGCAACGCGGCGCTGACCTATTTTCCCCGCTTGCTTTAACCGGTTCGACAAAGCGGAAAAAAACAAGAGGATTGCACGCCGTAAGCTACCAACGAAATCCCTTCTAAATTGCAGTCGCATTATACGTGTCTGCGCCAGGTAATCCGTTTCGGCGATGGATCGCTCGAAAATTCGAGGAGTTCCGGAAAATTTTTTTTCCATCAACTCGCAGGAATTTTTCAAAATATCTCTTCCCGTCGAATTGCGAGGAAAGTGAAACACAGTGGCTCGGCGAAAGTGTTCGACCACGGCTTTTGTATAATTTGTAATTACCTAGCGTTCAATGAAAAGTTTGGGAATTTCGTTTGGCATTGTCATGGAATTATTATACATTAGTAAAGTTTGGAAATACGTATACGTATAAATTGAAAGATATTTAGAACGAAGTTATATAGAGGGTGTTCGCGTTATTTTTGTCGAAAAGAGGAAAAAATGGCAGTGGGCAAAGTTGCACGATCTTGTCTCGTTGGAATACATTAGACATTACGAGATATTTCGTGTAAATATGTATTTCATACATTTAAATATCACAAAATAGTGAATTATTCATTGTACAATGAGTAAACGTTAATAACATATATTTAAATTTATTAAATGTACCATAATACGTATTTAACCACTGCGTTGGCAACTGGTTAAATTGCGGACCATAACGAGTGACCAAACCGTATACAATAATTCGTCGGTACGATGTCACTGAATAGAAATTATTGAGAAGTAATAAATTTATTATTTGTTTTGCCTTGGTTATACTTGAAACTAAAAGAGAAGATATTGATTAATAAAGAGAGAATATTGCAATTTTGGAACAAAAAATTCTCAACGTGCGTGTCACGTCATTCCAGCGCAAGAAGTTAAATTACTGCTCGTTACTATACATCACTTTCTTGCTTGACATATGTTTGCACTAAATATTTTCATCAGATGAAAAATTGTCGATCGTGTTTCGTTCTAGATAAAAATTACCAAATATATTATATTTAACAGATAACATAACTATGTATAGTTTGGTGAAGCTCGAATTCGGATCTATTATACTTTTCAATTACTTCCAATTTTTTTATAAACGTAGACGACTTTAATGAGATGTTTAATTCAATAATATTGTGTCATTGCATAACGTATTAACTCGCATGTTGCATTATTCCGTAATATTTAATTTTTTTTTTTATTTGTACGCCATTTAAATACAACATGACAGTAATCAATAACATTTCATTTGAGATGAAATGTTACATTGTCCTTTCCACGTATGGTACGCGTTATGTTGTTCGTATCACTGCAACAGTGAATATTTTATTTATTTTATATTTTCTCTTTCACACGATATATATGTACATGTACACGCGTGATCTCGATATAAATGCCAATTTTATGATCGGTGTTTACGAGCGTGTGTTGCAATTTAATTCTCGAGGGTTCTCGATCGGTAAAAATCACGGTATTAACAATCACTGGCGTTATTAAAAGCAAATCTGTCGCGGGAAAATTAATCACGAGCCTCATTAAAGTGGAGAAACTGTGGCGTGCCGACGAAACCGGCCACTATATTAGATCAATCGCGACGTGTATATGTGTGTGCGTACGCATGTGTTAGAAAACAAATATTCTATGTACGTTATACGAGGTTGATTTGCAAGCAATTGCCTGAAGATAAATCACAATTTGGTTCGCCAATCCGATAATAAATTTTCCGCCAAATAAATGATGATAAATTAATTATACATTCGCATTTTAAAGCGGTTTAACGATTATTTTGCTCTGTGCCTCTCGTTCCGAGGGAAAAAAAAAGAATTATGCAACGTAGACAATTATCTTTTTTTTGAAATAAATTACTTGTTGTTCTACCTTCATATGATCAATAGATCACGTATTTGCAGTTGTCGTCATAGTATTTGAGGATGGTTAATTCTGTAAGCGGTTGTCTTTTTAATCGTCTCTTTCTATTATTTTTATACTTCCGTGTCCTCCACTCTACAAATATATTTTCATTGAAACAAAAGGTAAATAATTCTTGTAATTTTTAATATTTAATTATTAAATGAAGATTGCTCTAATTAAATAACGCTATTAATATTAGATGTATTGCATAATATTGCATTTGAATTTAATATTTAATATTCAAATGTAACATTTAATTTAATATTCAACAAAGTGAATTTACTTTTATTTTATTCAGATATTAAATATTTTGTAATATTTTTACTTTCCTATTCCGTTCTAACGCAATCAAACGACACCTCGTTATTTACAAATTTTTGTCGTACGAAAGCTTTTTCCTCTGTAGGATTACTCGGTTATCAATATTTTTTTTTTTTTACAACACACGGAAAAAATAAATCTCGTATGAAAAGTATTTGGAACGTGAATCTATTAAAGCTCGACGCTCGTCGATATTTCATTTAGTTGCATTTAAAACAGCAGACCACTATCGTAATCGAAAAAAAAACAGCGGGGTCGTCGATATCGTCCAAGGTTCATCGATTTTTTTTTTGGAAAAGAATTCACGAAAATATGCAGAATTTTTATTCGCGAAATGTAATATTTTCACATTGTATTTTTTTCGTCACTGTTTATCAACATTTTAGAACCGAGAATTCTATATTTCTCTCGTGTATTATCTGGAGTATCTTGTCTGCGTGGCGTCGAACGTGATAATTCAAAGTTTATTTATTGGATAAAATATCGTCCCATTCGTATTCGTTTCGGGAACGAGGTGAAAAAGTAATGCGATCTCGCATTACCGAAACAATAGTAACAGTTGACGTTCCCTGTTATCATTAGTAATTAATTTGTTTACCCATTTAATTACCATCGATTGCTCGTGTTAGCTTGTTTGTGTATTTAAATAATAACCAATTAAGATTAATTCAATTTGATTCCTGTCCATTTGCTAATCGAATCGAATGCAAATTACCAGGCTACACGCAGGTTATAATAATAGACAGACGAGAACTGACAAACGAAACCGAGACAATTAAAAGAGGGCAACGTGTGAATGCAACGGAATAAATCCGTGACCTATATCGCGATAACATTTTTTTCTTTTTTATTCTATCGAAGATAAAATCTTTTCCCCTTTTGCAAGTATTAACAAAGCATCGAAATAATTGACGATACTTTATTATTGACAATCTAATTAATATCCCGCCAAACATTAGCTTCTCTAAATAAACAATTTCATACACACGGGTGCAATTACCGTACGCAACGCCAGTGTTCCACTAATTATTATAATTATTCCGTTAATCAGATCCAACAGCCGATTCTTTCGTTTCGACGTGTAAACGTTACACGAAATGCAATGATCGTTAATTCTATCGAAATCTGTTCGCAGTCGTGCGAAAAGCATAAGCCAAGTAAGTTTCGTGAGCCATTATCTTCGCTCGAAAATTGTAGAGAAGATTAGCATTAACATCGTGCACAAGAGCTGTTTCTGCTGTTTCTCGTTTCATCGGAGTAGGGAAACTAATATACAGTGGTCGTTGAAATACAGGCTGGTCACTGAAAGACTGAATGATATAAAATAAAAATAACTTTTACAAACATATGTTTTTTTAACTTTTTATTATTTTATTTGGAAATATAATTAGTGGATTTTTTTCAGTATTCGTTTTATGAATTTTTTTTAAACCCTTCAGTTTTTCAGTGACCACCCTATATATATGTATACAGTGAAAAGCACAACTGTGACCAATGACAATGAAAAATTGTCGATAGTTCAAACTGATACAACTTCGTACAACGATCCCCTTCATTTTATTTTAAAAACAAATTTTAGGGAATCATTGAAGTAGAAATTTAAATCTTCAAAACGATGGTGGGTCTAGTAGACCTTTAATGAGATATTTAATTCAATAATATTGTATCATTGCATGACATTTTAACTCACATATTTCATAATGTTTCAATCTTAATGTTGCATTATTGTATTATCGCGTATGTTTTTTGTCATATGTCACCTAAATGGAACGTGACAGTGATCAATAACGTTTCATTCGAGATGAAACGCACATGGCACGCGCTGTATCGGTTTGTATCACTGTAACAGTTTAATTTAAATATTTTACACTCCATTAATCTTATATAAGGTGGCCACTGAAAAACTGAGGGGTTTGAAAAAATCACAACTAATTTTTTTTATTTTCTTTCTTTGAAAAATCCATCAATTATGTTTCCAAATAAAATAATAAAAAATTAAAAAGAATAACATTTCTAAACATTATACAATAAAAAAAATTATATAATATTTATTATATAAATATTTACACAATAAATACATCAATTATATTTCCAAATAAAATAATAGAAAATTAAAAAAATTAAACATAAATTACTTTATGTGTTTGTAAAAGTTATTTCCGTTTTGTGTCACTCGGTCTTTCAGCGACTACCTTCTATATATATTTTCAAAATTAGTAATATGCGAAGGGAACAGTTTAAAGTCGCGACGTTGCGCGATATATATACTCGCGACGATAATGGATTAAACGGTGCGAGCGATGGCAACAGCACTCCCATAAACTATGCAACCGGTTTAATGCGTTTTGCGACGCGCGCGCGGCGGACCACCACGGCGATACTTGTCGCCGACTAATTTCCGGTGGCAGTTAAAGTCGTACGCGGCGGGAACTTTGAGGCACACGACACACAATCTGTGTCAAGTGAGCCTGTAATTGGAAGGCACTCGTATAACCTCGTTCCGCGCGTACAAGGAGAATACAGTGCCCTTTTAATACGTCAAACCCCCTTGAACGCTTCAAGTTCAGACATGGCGGCTTTTTGCTTTCATCGAGCGGACAATCGTTCGCGCTCGATTAACCACTCCGCCTCTCGCCGATCAGCATTGGCAGTTTCGGCAGGCTCGAAGCTCGACCAGTTTTTGGTTTTCTCTTTTTTTTTCTTTTCTTTATCTAATACCTTCGTATCGTGTTTCTGTACAGGGGAAATTTCATGTTTCGGATATTCTGGGTTAATTTTTGAATGGAGAAGCGAGAAGGGGAGAGACAAAGTTTGTGTAAGTATCTTGTAAATATTGGTGAATCTGGTAGATTTTATTTCTTGTAGACTTGGTGGAATCTTCTGTGTCAATTTACGGGTAAGTGGAAGATTGAAAAGGGAGAAATTTCTGCGAAAATTTTCGGTCTTACGATTTTGGAGGATTTTTTGGGAAGGAGAGCGAGAGAAGGACGAGAAAGACGAAATTTACGTAGAAATTAGGAGAATTCTGGATTTTATTTTCTGTTGTTGAGCAAGAAAGTAGGAAATTGCGAGGAAAAAACGGGAGAGACGAAATTTACGTACAAATTAGGGAAGTGCCGGGATTTTGGTAAATTTTTTTTTGGTAAAATTTTGTGAAACTTGTTATGTTAATTTTCGGGGAGAAAAGCAGGAGATTGCGAGAGAAGACGACAGAAATTTATGTAAATAAATTAGGGGCATTATATTTTTCGTAGATTTTGTAGAATTTTTTACGTTATCCACGTTGTGGGTAAAGAAGTAAGAAATTGCGAGAGAATATGAGACGAAATTTATACAAAAATTTATCTTTCGTGCATTTTGTGGAATTTTTTATATTAATTCACGAATAAGAAAGTAGAAGGAATGTTTCGAATAAACAGAAGAAGGCAAACCACGCGAAAATTTGGGATATTCTAGATTTTATTTCTCGTAGAAAGTTTTGAATGTTAATTCGTAGATTAAAAGGTAAAAATTTGCTAGTACGAAATTGTTGCTGTTAAATTTTTACTGGGAAAATAGAACGCACGAAAATTGAAAATATTAAAGTTCTAATTTCTCATCGCGTATGGCGGTGTTAATTGGTGTCCTCGAAAATTCAATAATTCCTCTTCTTTTTCTTAAACAAAAACCAACTTTTGTGAAAACATTATTTCGCAATGTATCGAACGCTAATCATTAACATGTAGCTTTTACTGGCATTAGAATGTTTAAGATTTATTTACGTACCTATATCATTTTCTCAAGATGAACTAATTTGTGAAAGTTTAAGTTTAAGTCGTTCGTTTTTCAAAGACTGAACATTAATCCTGACAGAATGAAGGAATTGATAAAAAATAGATCTAATCTAGTTTGAGACTTGTACAATAAACTTCTAAAATCAGAGTTCCCGATGCACTCATTCGTAAGTTGCTAAAAAAATTGATATAAACGTGAAAGTTTCGGGACAACGCTGTGCGTTAAATTCTTATGGGTAATTTTATGAACGACAATCACGTAGTTGGTGGAAATGCGAAACAATGGCGGAACAATGGCGAGCGTAACAAAGCCAAAACAATTGCGCAGTTACGTAATCCGAGTACCTTTTGTACGCTTCCACTTGCAGTTTAGGGGGAAATGAAAGAAAAAGCTCGATTCTCTCTAGCAGCACGCAACAATCGAGATGAAGCTGAGGCTTTCACTGATACGCCAGCTTTTTCTCTTCTCTTCTCTCTGTCTCTCTTTGAAACAGTACGTGAATATTACCAGAAAAAAAATGTCGCACAATATCTCTGACAGAGGATCGACTAATTCCCGTAAAGAGTATTCGCAAAAAATTATTGAGAAAATACGAGGGCAATGAAACATTTCGCTAACATTCATTATCGAATGTTTATTTTTAAACGTTTGCTTTAAATAAATACATTATTTTTGAATAAATAAATTTTCCAAAGAAAGGATCTCGACTTTGCAAGTGTGAAAAAACATGTTTTCATCTTTTGTTATTGGAGATACGATTCTTTTGAAACAAGCATTCGATCGTAGGTTAATTGTAGGTTTCAATTTCATTTTTGTAGCTTTTTATTATTACTACATTTTATTACTACATTTATTATTTTACTTTTGCATTTACTTTTCCTACTTTTTTAAATTATTTTTTAGTATTTTCTACTTTTGTTATTTTATTTTTATTTTATATTTTTATATTTATTCGATGACATGCTGTGTCCTCCATCTTGTTGTTGGAGATGATGTTTCGGAATACCATAAAACACCGAACTTAACATTTCTCGGTAACGTAGGAAACTTGCCAAGACTTGTTACAGACAATTTAATTTTCGGGTAGGGATGAACGAGTTTGTCCAATTTTCATTTATTCCTCACTTTTGCATTAACCTGTTAAACAAGTTGTCGTTCATTCAGAAACTTCTCTATAATCACGAAATGAACGAAGTTCTGTAAAAACAGATCCGGCAAGTGGGTCTGGCAATTAGCTTTGCGAGCATAGACGCGAATTGCAATTTGTCTTTGATAAAAATTACGAAACGAAAGCAGAGACCAAGCAGAAGTGAGTCGAGCCGATTTTATTCGTTGGAAATGTGAACCTAACTCACGTTTAATAGCTCGTTGTTGATTCAGAATATATAATTTCAATTTGTATTTTACGTTCTTGCTGGCAAAAACTAGCGACAGAGATTCAGTTAAAAGTAACTAAAAGTTAAAGATTAAATTGAAAGTCCGAAAACTGACGACAAGTAATTTAATTCTAGTAAGTAATTGTGATCAAATTTAAAACAGAATGTGAAAAGTTCTCAAATGAGAAAATTAATATTACGTCGCTCATCTTCTTTCGTCTGATACAATTAGAAGATAATGTCTTCGATTTCATTGAGAAGAGTCTCAAATAAAAAAATTAATATCACGCCACTGGTTCTTCTTATTTCAACTGATTCAAAAATATTTTCAACAATCCAGTGATAGCAGTTAAGAGTTAATTAAAAGATAATATTAAAAGATATTTCTTTTATTCAGCATTAATCTCAATATAGAAAAGAGAAGGAAATATCTTCTCTTCTGAGATTCTTCCGCCTTTGTTGCAACTTTCAACTCGAAATTGAAATTTGAACAAGCCCGCCAAGCTGCCAAAAGTTCATCTTCGTGCGTTACAGAAGCACCTTCGGGAACCTTCTGTATCATACTTGCTCCTTTACACCTCCGCGCAACTCTTCCCCCCCCCTCTCTCTCTCTCGTTTCTTCCCGTCTCTTTTGCATCCGATAAACTTTGCCGTTAATTTTCAAACAACGGCAAACCAACTTTCCTTAAACTGTTCTCGCGAGTTTCTCTTTTCCCTGGCACAACTTGCAAATTGAATCGCTAATTTCGTCCGCGATGGGCTCGCGCGGCCCAGCACGATTTTCTCTTCGACTCGAGCTCCCAAGACGCTTGTACGTCGTTGACAACTATGAGACAGCAAAATTTCAGCAACATGCACGTCCAATTTGTTCCATAAGCAGCCGTGAACTTCCTCGTTGTTCTACCATTTTTGTTACTTTTTTTTTCTTTGCAACTTTATTTTCCCGCTTAATACCCTTAAAAAAACTGCACGACTTGTACGATTCGTCTTACTGAAAGATCCAGAAGCAACTGTTCTCACTAGGAAATGAACCAGACAACGCCACTCCTACTCGAAGTCTAACCCACGCCCCATCACGAATCACGTGACCCAAATCAACCAATCGCTAATTTTCGTTGCATTAGCGTTGCACCTAAAGAGGCCCGATTTTCTGGGTTACTCTCGCTAAAATCACTTTCAGTGATAAAATGTTTCTACTCCCAGCGATAGTTATTCGTGACCGAATGACGGTTAACTAGTTTTTCTCAGGAAAAAAAAAAAAGAGAAACGATTCGTACGAAATGACGATACTTCGCCGAGAAAACTCTGGCCATTCACGCGACATGTACGTAGTTTCATTGACACACGCAAGAGAGGTTGAAGTAAAGCGATGTAAAGAGAGAAAGAGAGAGAGAGTGTAATCAAGCAAAATGTAAAATATTAAAGGGAACCGGCGTCCTTTGGTTCTTGGCACTTGAGGAGATAACGCAGGAGGCCTGTGCCAGCACCGTTTTTCGCCTAAATGCTCTCCGTGGCTGGCCGCTTTTAGCGAAAAAGCCCCGGTCGGTCTTGTGTACAACGCTCGCTCGCTTCCCCGTTATCCGAGTGTTCGTGGCCGAGGGCTTTTTATGCAGCCCCTTGCACGTCCGCCAGTTACACGATCACGGGCCGCTAATGCACGCCTTCACGCTCGCGGTGGAACAAAAGACGCGACACGTTCGACGGGCTGTGTACGACGTGATGTGTCGCGATTCCAAGCGAATCTACGAGCCTCGCGCGAGGTCGCATTATCCTCGTTTCGAGGATGGAAGAAAGAGACATTTTACTTTACCTCGTGCGTGAAAAGCGGGGACGTTCTTTCGATATAATCTTTGTCAAAACATTCGCTTTCAACTTCTCGGTCCTTCGCTGACACTTTCCGCCACTTTTCTGGTTCTTTTTCGTTTTCTTTATTTTTTTCTTCTTTTTACCATTTTATCAAAATTGGAGCGTTGGGATTAAATGACGAAATGTTGGAATTTCTGGAACTTTTGTCGTGAACAAATTTTAAATTGTACAAATTTTAAGTGATCTTTGTATAAAAAGAAAATTTCAATCTTTAAAATGATGGCAGATGTAATTAGGGAAAGAACTTTTTGATAGAACACGTTGGAATTTTGACAAAAAAAAGTTCGAGAAAAATCCTCGCTTTTGCAGTCGGTACGTTTCGAAAAAGACGCACTCACGGCTGCGAAATTAGAGGCTCTCCATGCTTCAAAAACGAGACCAAAGTGGATCGTTGTACGATCACTTTCTACAAAGTCTATCTCAATTTCTCAAATTATCGAGAATTTTATACTGGGAAATTTTTCCTCACTTTTTTAGATGAAACACGAACGCATAAATTTTTAAGGGTAAAATGGGAAAAAGAACACGATACTAAGGATTAAAGAAGAGAGATTCTTCAACATGCAAAGTTATGGACAATTTTTCATTATCGTTGATATCAATTATGCTTTTCACTGTATAAAAAATTTCATTTATATTTATATAAAAAATTGTTACACTAGGAATTTCTTTTCTTATTTTTTAGATAAAATACGAACAAAAATGCATCGATAGAAATTTTTGCGAGTAAACCAAAAAAATCACGTTAAAAAAGAGATTCTTCAAGGTACAAACTTATGGACAATTTTTCATTGTCATTGGTGCAGTTAGGTTCTTCACTGTAATTAATCGTAAGATCCTTATTCGATTAGTAATTCCAGTCAATATTCAAACGCGACAAGTTCGTTTAAATAAATCCAAGTTCTACTGTAAACCTAATCGATATAACAACGTCAGTTGCGTCCCGCTATAATTTTGATAAAATTTCGAAATATTTCGTTCTTGAAAGTTCTTATAAATGTTATACAGGATGGACCAGAAGTTTCTTCCCACCTATTTTTTTTTTCTTTTTTCAATAAAACATCGAAATATGAAGAGAAGACCAATTTCGTTGATTTCAAATCAAATTCAAAGTTACGGATTTGTTTTAACAGCGAAGCGACTTTTGGTCAGAACACCATTCTGTGTTCTGAAAGCGAGCAACATTCAACGCTCGCGGAGGTCGCAAATCACGTGGAACTGGATAGACGGCGAGGGAGCAACATCGAATCCGACGCTAATAAAAATTCGCCGGGCAACTTATTTCTCCGTCGAGGGAAACTCCATCGAAGTTGCAGTTAAATTTCAAGGCAGGGTCGCAAGCGAAAGTCCAAGTTCATCTCGCTCTGCCGTGCCCCGGCTGCGCAAACTTTCGTGGCAGGTTGCTCAAATCCTATTCACCTCGCGATACTTTGTACCAAACGGGACAACTTTTCTGTGTGATCTAAACCGTGTCCATGGGTGGGGAAAGGGGAACGAGATACGTACTCGTCGCACGTCTGAGACTATTTGTCCCATCGCTACTTCGCAGGTCGCTGCGACTTTTAGATGGAACCTTATCGACTGCTTCCTCCAAACATATTTACGAACAGGGAACAATTTTAGTGTACACCCTGCTCTCTGCAGGTCCAGCGAGAACGATTTGAAAAGAATGAATTTTTTTTAAAATTATGATCCCATTTTATCCGTAATTTGTGCTTGAACGACATACATAGTTTTCATAAACAAATATTTAGAAAAATTTATTAACGTTTACTTGGACGAACTCGTGAAAAATGAAAGGCATTTCGAAAATGCAATTTACACGAAAAAACGGTATTTTCGATAATTTCCGTGATATTTGACGAAACATGTTCCGCACCTCCAACTTTGAGGGTAGTTTTCACCCCTCTTTTTGAAAAGTTAGTTTTTAAATATTTTTTTGAAAACTACATTTGTGCTAAATTTCATTAAAATCGGTGATTCACAGGTGAAATCAGGGTGAAGTCTTTAAGGTTTTGAGAAGAAAGATCGTCTGTTGGGTAAAAGATTTAACATTGATTTATTGTACGTGTATTTCAGTACACGTAATCTAGCGCGTTTTGATTAAAATGTTAGAATATTTTCTAATTTAATTTACTTGAGTTTCGATAGTCGATGTATTAAAATGTTCTTTGATTGAATTTATTTGAGTTTCAGTACTTCCCTGATTTTTAATATCCATCATTTGGGAGAATTATAGGAAGAGAAGATTCAATATCAAAATGTTAAAATATTCTGTGATTTAATTTACTTGAGTTTCAATCCATTATCCGAGTACCAATCTATGTTTATTGAAATATTGAAATGTTCTTTAATTTAATTTATTTGAGTCTCGATGCTCCTTTGATTGTTAAAATTCATCACGAAGAAGAGATTCATTATTTATCGCAATATTAAATAATTCCTTAATTTATATTAATTCGTCTGATTCTCGGTATTGCGCGTTTATTAAAATATTAAAATATTCTTTGATTTAATTTGCTTGAATCTCAGTGTTACGTGTTTATTTATCTCTGGATCGTTATCATAATTTTCAACGAATAAGCCGATCAGATTTTAAAACACTTGGATCGTGATTGAAACGTGGAATGTTTATTCATCGAATATTGAATTTCCTGGCAATTTATTACATTCTTTTTTTATTTTCGCATAAGTTATTCGCAATAAATATGTAGATATTACATATTCGGGTTTCAATTGAATCAGTTGATGCTCGAAATTATTTTCAAGCCGCTAGACTTTTATTCAAAATTATAAAAATCATCAAAGAAATGATTAGATAAACCTGTAATACACATTGATACTTTGCCTGATTAAAATTAAATAAAATTAGAATTTTGCTTGTAATTGTGTTGAAATTTCATAATTAAATTTTATTAAAAAATTTTATTAAAAAAGATAAATTTAACATAAGAATAATAAAATCATGTCATTCTCGAAATTTAATTTAATATTCTTATTTGTTATTATAGAGATCATAACTAATCGATATTAAGATGGTTTTGTAATAGTTAGATCCATCTTGCTGCAACACGACAGTCTAAAAAGTGCACTTGAATTTTCAAAGGATTGTTTGAACACACAGCTGAAAATAATTAAAGCGTCAGCTGTTTCGATAATGGCAACGTCTAGAAAAGATACGACTGCTTTTGAAGTTTCAATATGCTTCGCGGAAAATACTCGAAATTTATATTTGTTTTTGTCATTCTCAGTAGTATCGTTTAATTTTACGATTTTTTAATTTTGATTTTTAATCTTCTTTGAAGTATCTTCTAATTTCCTCCAGGGGCGGGAAATCTCTTTAAAATCCCTCAAAAAAATTTCACGACTCGCCGATTTTCAAGTCCTTCTTTTATAAATTATAAATAGATAATTGCTTAAAAAAAAAACAAGTCAAATTTTCAAATTTACAATTCGTACTTCATCTGATACTCAAAGAATTGAATAATTAACAATTGTGGGAATTTAATAAATCCTTTGCCTCCAAATTATCGACAACGATCAAGAAATGAAACACATTTTCGTTGAATGACGAATAAAAAATCTTGATAAATAAACGAACTATCTCTCAATAAATCTAAATTTATCAATTTTCAAAAGATCGAGTGACATTCAAAAATAAATTAAAAATTTACACATTTCATTTGACCCGAGTGTTAGGTATCCTGGAAATTTCGCTGCATCTCTTGCCTTAATAAAAAGAAAAATCTTCGCGTATTAAAAGAAAAAGTAAAAACACGGAAAACGTCGCAACGAAACAGCCCGTACATCGACTGGAAAATACGCGCGCGAAATAGTCGCTGAATGGAACTGAGAGTGAAAGCTATTTCGTGTTGTCGAGTAACTTTGTCTAGCAGGGTCGTTTTATATTGTTCTCGGCTCCTCCAGCTTCGCACTTAACGATTGTATCTATTTTATTTCGCGTATAAACCTATTTTACGGTTTCCTGTGTCCCTACTCGTCGAGATCGAGAAGCCAACACGAAGCCAAACGACACCGAGTTAACCTTAACTTCTCGAACGTATTTTATTCCACTATAATTTCACGACTCCCGCGTGTCTCTCTCTCTCTCTCTCTCTCTTCCATTTTAGGAAAGGATAAAACATTTTTCACGCGAAAAGTTTGTATTTATTTCACCAAGTTCCCGTATGCGCGTCGAATCGAATGTGCCGCGCCGCTGAAACTTCAGGGACCAGGGGAGCAGAGGGTGCACTTTAAATGATTAAAACGCTGTCCCATTTAGGGCACGGTGGTTCGAAACACGACTGTAACTTTCGGCTCGTATAGTGTGCGTATATAGTGTGTTTAGGAACGCGTCGAAAAAGTGGGGAAACATTTTGCCGAAACGCTCGTGGGAAGTTTAGAACGCGAAAAAGGGAAACTCGTAAAAAGGGGTGAACTCTCTCTCTGCAAAAAGGCTGAAGAGATCTTTGAGCAGAGGCGATCGCGTGAAAATTGTCTTTACCTTTTTTTCATTTTTTTACCTTTTTTCCATCTTTGCCGAGATTCTCTTCTGTTTCCAACTTGGTTTCTGTGGCAACGAATAAAGAGAAGTTTCGATGATTCGAAGAAACTTTGACGATATTTTCTTGTAGCATTTCTTGAATTTCTTTTTGTAAGCGCGTAAAACTTGGCAATTTACTAATTATGCTGTTCACTGGTTATATTTACACAGTTTGCATAATGAAACTGAGGATCTTCGAGAAATTATAGTTGCTTAGTAACAATTCTCTCTATTCAAATAATTAAATTAAATTCTTCGATCATTGATCTCTCTCAAGATCATTCTCTTCAGATCGAATTTAATCCTCAACTGACATCCAAAGCCACAAAAATTTGGGTCTAATTTCGTAGTTAATCTCTATCAAAAGAAGGTATAAAATACGAAAGAGGCAGTGACATCGCAAGAGCGATATAATTCGTCAGTGGAATCTTTTGAAGCGAGATATCTCGTCCACTATAGCAAAAAGGGTAAATATATCATTTTCAAATATATATATATGCGCTGGTTTATTACGATCAATCATCACAAAATCGTTTACGACGATCGTGATTTTACGTAGTAGATATTTTAACAAATAACCAAATTATTATAATATAATTATATGATAATTTTCAATGAATATTGAAAACTAAATTCTTTAACTTTAGTAGCTAAAGCTGAAGAGTGGGGGGACTGACGCAGTAGAGGGGAGCGCGAAAGTGGGGGGTCGCCAGTTCGCCACTCGGAGTCTTCTTCTGTACGCGATTTGTACGTATCTTGCCGAAATCAGACAGTTTCTCCCCTTCTGGGTCGATGAAAAATTAGGAGAGCCTCTTTCTCATCTGCTTCAAAGATTTCTGGGCCTCATGGTGGAGACAAATCATTGACAAACTCCGGAGTGCATTTTGTTTAAATATTTTCGTCTGAGAGTGACACACCGCACGCTATTGAAATACACATAAACATAATTTTTCAGTCCTTTTTGGGTTTTCTTTTCTAAAATAATTTCCATGTTCCCAAACACAAATACAAGATGCGATCGAGATATAAATCTTAGTGACATACTTTTTTTGTTTTTGTTATCACCAACTTTGTCGAGCTTGAATGATGAGTTTCTTTCGTCGATTGATCGAGAAAGGTCTAATAACAATGCAGGTAATAAAGCACGCGGTAAAGTTTGCATCGGTTTGTCTCGTGCTCGCTACTAAATACGGCCATTGGGCTCCAACTTTCATTGACAGTATAGAACAAAAGCTCATAAAGAATGGATCAGGCTCGAATAGTCGCGTTTATTCCCGTGCCATGCGGGTCAAATAAAGGAACTGTATTCTTCCATGTCTCGCTGTTCCATGATGGGACGCACGTTTATACACGTTAGCTTTGTGGAAATTTATTCGTTACGTCATTGTCCATGCACGTGAAAATGATGTTCAAATATTAAACTGTGATGCCAGAGTAGAATTTAATCGGGGATTTCGTAATTTGGAACGTGAGAGGGAAAAAGTTGACAAAGTACGGAAGAGTGTGAAAAATTAGACGAATGAAATTGTTACAAAAGTAGATGATTTAAGAATTTTTAATAGAATAAATACGTCGTTATTTTCACTATCATTTTTTTTATGTCACGTACACTTTTCGTGTGAATTATTTCTGTTTACATAATTTGATAAACTGTCTTTATGTGTATACAATCTATCCACCAACTCTAGTTATAATATTTTTTGTATATTATAATTGTAATCTAATATACATAACGGTAATTTAATTTAATATGAATTTGCTTAAAAAACTGCACGACTTGTACGATTCGTCTCACTGAAAGGCCCAGAAGCAACTGTTCTGACTAGGAAACGAAGACGACTTTTTTGCCATAAAATTTTATTGATACGCAAACATTTGAATCGATACAAAACAAATTACAGGCGCGATCGCTCAGTACCAGACAAAGCCACTCCTACTCGAGGTCTATCTCACGCCCCCTCACGAATCACGTGACCCAAATCAACCAATCGCTAATTTTCGTTGCATTAGCGTTGCACCTGAAGAGGCCCGATTTTCTGGGTTACCCTCGCCAAAATCACATCATTTCAGTGATAAAATCCGCAGTCTAATTGTGATATTATGCAGATCGCAAATTCATATTTTTAAAAATATAATAAAACAAATAGGAGCTAGTTAAAAAATTGTTTTACATACCAAGTACTATAAACAGCTTTGGATATTATATATATATACATAATTTTTTATTTATTGTGCAAACATTGCGTACAAATTTCATACTTTTCCTACAAATCTATAAAAATCTATAAATAAAAATGTGTAACTATAATATATTTATAATATATATATTATATATAGAGAGAGAAAATAATGAACAATAACAATGGACTAGGATAAATCTGGCGTGAGCACGTTTCTCGCCATGTTTCATAATGCTTTTGGCCGTTTTCGAGCAGATAAGCGATACGAAGCAAATCTTTTCAAAAAGAAGCATACAATGTCCCAAGGGAGGAAAATCTTTTCGTCCCGGCAGTACAATGCACGATGATTTCCCTATTTTATCCATTTCGACGGAAATATTTTAGTCAACGCTTTATCCTCAAATATTCCGTACAAATACACTGCTTATTTGCAAAACGTGAACCATTTAAATAAACACCTCCGAACAATATTTCGAATTATATCTTCAATTTTGATAAATAAATTGAAAACAATCAAAGATAAATGTTCTCACTGTATTTTACACTAGCATCCGATGATCAATTTTTCTTCGTTCAAAACCTTCAAATATAATAAATAATCATCAATATCATCGTTAGATTATTACACAACTTGATAAATAGTTCGGTACAGTTCGAGGAAAGGAAGTATAAAAACTCTGTAAAAAAAAAAGAAAAAAAATAATTACAAAATTCAAAGAGGATCATATTAAAAACTAGAGGAGGAAGAATAAATTAATGATACGTCGTTGTTCAGCGCTACAAAGGTTAAAGGTTAAAAAAAAAGAAAACGATATTCTACTGTTCAAAAATACGATAGTCTACAATTTCGAACGAGAGAAAGCAAAAGAACAAGCACGCGAAAAACGGTGATGTTCTCTCGACTTTGAACGAGTCGAAATGCCTGAAAATTTCGTTGATTATCGCTCGTCAAAGAGAGAACTCGCGAAAATAACGGAACGTATCGCGAATATCGAAAATAAAATCATAAATAAGATCTTGCGTGGCGCTCGTTAGCCGCGGAAACGTTGTTATCTGCGTAACGGGAGGGCCATTCGTTCGAATATGATTACGCAAATTGATGTAACACGATCTCCCTTGTTCGGAGCGAAATTCGTTCGCGAATTTTCCCTGCGTTTCTCGCGATCATTTCAATTCGTCCGCGTTCAAAATAATACGCGAGGACCCGTTTAACAGGGTGCGTCGCGAAGCCTCGTGTGCGTCACGTGACTCGTAGTGATCGATCGTTCTCGTAATTTCACTTCGTCGGTCACTTCGTTCGGGTACCGAGTTTAATAACTTTTTGTACAAATTTAGTTAGTTCGCTCCGCGACGCTAAACTGTAGACAGAGGTGAGATAAAAATTTCGAATTAATTCCGGTTAGAAGAAATGTGAGATAAATATTCCACGTTATAGTCATTATAGATAAAAAGCTATGTAACACATCCTTGTTAATTAAGAGAATTATGTAGATTTTTATCCACATGATCATCCTTGTTAATTAAGATTAAAAGATTGAATAAATATCCTGAATGTTCTGCGCGTACACCTTTTGAATTTAAAACATTATCTTTCCTCTTTTTCTTTTTACACATTTGCATCGTAATAAAGCGTATCTTGTAACTTTTTGCAAACATATTTTAGATACTCTAAATATTCTAGAACTTTTTTCGTGTGTATTTCACCAGTCTGTTCTCTGTAAAACGTAAAAATACACAGAGCTCACTTGTACGCGATTAATTCATAAGAATATAAATATTTAAATAACCAAGAGTTCGTAGACAAATTTAAATATAATTTTATTACAGAACAGAACGCTTTAATCGAATAAAATAATATGTTCTATAAATCTATAGGTATTTAAACGAAATTGTATTGATGTACATAAAAAAGGAAAGAAGACAGCGTCTTCTGTATTTCAAAAAATCCGACATTGTAGAACAACCAGTCTCTAGCCTACGGTACATTATAAATTAATTATAAATAATTAGAAGAAACCAGCAACAAATCGATAAAAGCCGAAATGAAAGCACTTAAACGTCCTTAATAAATTGCAAAACACGAGCGGGCTTAAAAGCCACCGATCTCTAATATTAAATCAACCACTCAACCATTGACGTGATAAAAACCAATCAAATTTTCAGCGTCTCGTGTTGATGAAATCTGCAGAAACTCGCGTGGAATATCCAATAAACGATCGGACTCGTTCGCTTCGTCGATATCTATTACAGCCGAGAGTAACCAATTCTCAAGGGGGAAAAAATACAAAGAAGAAAAATGTAAGACGGTATTTTCGAAGCGTAACAAGATCGAGCCTTCGATTAACCGATTCTCTAAAAAAGCGTCGACAGAATTATTTACGAGTTGGCTGGTCGAGTCGAAGCTCTACCGATTCTACCTAAACGATTTCACCGTAACGAGAGCATTACAATATCGACTTCGACCGACCATTGTTCTTTTTCTTCTTTTTTTCTTTTGCCTCTTTTTCCTTCCACCCTCGTTCACCCTTTCACCGTCCGACATTTTCTTTCCACGGTCACCCACCGGTCGTCCTTCTTTCTATCCCCCCCTCCCCCTCCCCTTTCTTCGTGACCGGCTCATTCTTCGTGACGATATTCCCCGAGCTTTCTTTCACCGCTTAGAACGAAAACGAGTACCGTTCCGGAAAGATAAATTGCCGCCGGTCCATTGCCTTTACCGCCCATTAAATTACCCTTATACACCGCGCCATTTATCCTGTCGAAAACTGTGTACGCCGGCCATAGCTCGGACGAGCCAGCTGATACAGCTGCGTCGCTGTGGACGATGCACCTGCTCGTTAACAGGGAAGAAAGATTCTGAGCGATGCTGGCCTGTGTTTGAGCGAAATGCTTCCGATTTTTGAGGAAAGGAAGAGTGTCACAGAAAAGATGAAACTAGGAATCGTAAAGTATAGTCGAGTATAATTATATTATTATAATATTTAATATAATTATATTGTTAAAACTAGGAATCGTAAAGTATAGTCAAGTATAATTATATTATTTGTGTAGTATGCTCTGTCTGTGGACTATAGGTTCAGCGCCATATTGGAATGCTGTATTTAAGCGGAATGCTTCTGACTTTTGAAAAGAGAAAAAGTATCGTAGAAAGGCGGAATGCTTCTGACTTTTGAAAAGAAAAAAAGTATCGTAGAAAGGAGAAAATTAGAAATCGTAAACCAAGTATAATTATATTTATTTGTGCAGTGTATTTTATCTGTAGACTGTAATCTGTAGGTTAGGTTCAGCGCCATATTGGAATGCTGTATTTAAGCGAAATGCTTCTGATATTTGAAAACAAAAAGAGTGTCACGAAAAAGAGAAAATTAAAAATCGTAAATCAAATATAATTATATTTATTTGTGTAGCGTATTCTGTCTGCAGACTATAGCTTCAGCGTCATGTTGGAATAAAATGAACATTCGTTTTATTTAATCCTGAACTTAATCATTCTATTATAGAAAAAGTTTAAAAAGTATGATTTTATATATTTATATATTTTCATATATTTTATATATTTGATTCCTGTTGCTCAAATCTTTCACTCTATTGAGATAACTATTGGGAAAGCTATTTAGAAATTATTTTAAATTGCAACACAATACTCCTTTCTTACAGTTGGTGCAAAACAAGCTTTGCAAACACAAAATTCTGCAATTTTAAAATATAATGGCGATTCTCATTTATTTTGCAACATCGCGAGAAAATTATTTAAAAATTAAAAAATAGCAATATTAGGTGAAAAGTTAAATATAAATACTTCGACTTTCCAAGCAGTGTCCCGCAAATATAATTTTTACAATTTCAAATGTCGTTTCGAAACTTCGCGAGATAATTGCTATTATTAATTAAGGAATCTGTTTTAAAACGATTTTAACACATGACGTGCGCTGGTTTGTTAACTATGCGAGAGGTGCATTTGCACGCAAGAATAAACCCGATGGCTAACAGAGCCAACAGTATAAAGCGAAAAGGTATTATTATTATTCGAACTAAATAACATTCCTTTCAGAGCGAAACTCGTTCGAGAATCTCGGATTACCACAAATTACACAACGCAGGTTACAGCTGTGCTTTAAACTGTTACGCACAAGGTTCGAATAATTTCATTAATTACAATATCAAATCCCCCCCGACGTCACGGTTTCCAATTTTCCTACTATAACGTTTAATATTTCACGTACGCCAACGCCGCGATACAGCAGTTTGTTCGCGATGTTTATTAATCCGCACGTCGGTGTATTTCATTTCGTTTTGTGTTCTCATCTTACGTCGAATATTTATTGCAATATTGCGTTAACCTCTAACTCTTCTGGTTCGAATTGTCGATGAACAAAAATATCTTAAAGACGTTTCAAAACGAGCTAGAATCATCGGCGTTTAATGCACGAAATCTCCATCCGGAGACATGAAGATAAAAGAAACTGAAAATTTTTAGGATTCAAAAATAAAAACTTTAAAGTGCACCACCTTTTTTTAGATATTTTACCAGAAATCATTTAAATTTCTGTTTCTCGTCTGTGAAATTTCTAACAAAAATTATAAATTTATCATTTTGACATTTTGTTTTATCAATATGATTTCTTTAAATTTTACGAAATTTGTTTCACAAGATTGATTTTACTACTTCTTCAAATAATAATAATAATAATATATGATATTAATTATATTATATTGTTAACGTGAAATTAAATTGATAGTCTATAATCAGAATAACGTGATTCACTTGCGAGAATTTTGAAAAAGATGCTTCGAAGATTAAATGTTATGAAAATCATTTTGATTAAATCTGACGATATTTTAAGGAAACAGTTTGATTATATAAAACACCAATCTAATATTCGTGTAATATACTTTTATAATATATTTTTGATGAAACTTCTGCAAATTATTTAAAAAAAAAAAGAAGATAAAACGCGAGACAATATCTCGTACATTTCTCTGTATTGCGCGCAATCCGTGTAATTTTGCTCTTTTAAATATCCATGTTACAATTATTAAAGGCTGGTAACGTTTACGGTTGAAAGAGTATAATACTTAGCCAGAAGAAGAATGGTACTACCGGAAAATCTTGATTATAAGAATCTACCGTCACTGCGGCGCCAGAATAAAGAAAAAGCTCTCCAGTGGAAATTACACGAAACGGAAAGTGTCCCGACGAAATAAGAAGACGATATTAATTTATCAAGATGAAACGGCCGGGAAGTGCAGCTTTCAGCGGAGTTTCTCAAACACAAAGTGTTATGAGTAATATTTGAAATAAAAATAACGCGGAGGAGTACAATTTATTTCGAGCATTTTTTAATATTTATTTATTATAATATTATATATAATATTTATTTTGAGAAGTTTTTTATTCTTCGAACAGTAGAGAAACTATGCGTTCGAAGAACGATTGATCGTCGAATGATTAAATACATCGAACGTGAGATTAAAAAAAATGAGATTTTTACAAAATTACACTCCATTTACACTTCGAAAAATCCAAGTTTATTTGAATTCGTTCATACTCAGAGAAAATGTTACGGAAAGTGACACGTTGTATTAACTCCGTTACGAGCGCGGGTCTTTTGTTGTAGCTATTCACGACGTTAACGAGACTGCGACATGAATTCACACTCAAGCTTCGAGAATATAAAATTCCTGTAAATAACGTGGAAAATCAATTTTCTAGCCCTTTGAGAGTTTACGGACAAAGACGAGGCTCGAGGATTTTCTGTCGCAGTCATTTCATAACGCATTTATCAGGGAGTAAATATCGTCGTGAAAACTGGATGTGACAGTTTCTACGATTTTTGAAGATTCGCGGAAACAAGGTCAATTTTGCTAATTGAAATCGCGAGAGGCAAACGAAACACGTATAGAGGAATAGGAGACTCACTCAGTGGTAGCGGTTCGACTATGGTCAGACGTCTTCGCGCTAGAAACGAATCAGAATTCAATTAATGTAATGAAACGACTGAATTACTTGAAAAATTCATTAGCTAAATTCCTATTTATATTCTCCAAAAAAAAAAAAAAAAATTGACATTAACAATTTATATACAATATTAACAAAAATCAAATAAAGTCATTCGTTGGAGTTCTTTTAAGCAAAACTAACAATAGATCGATTATTATACTCGAAATCTAAACTCCTATGCATATGTCAAATCGAATGTTCTTCTTTAGCTGGATTTTTATTTATAGTCAACAGTTGCATTTATTATTACAGTAACTTTCCAAGAAAATCACTGTAATAGTTTAATTATTTCGAATGTAATTAATAGTACTGTTATATAATCAGACTTTTATTTTTACTCGTAATTTTAAATTTCTGTTAAATCGTTAAAAAAAGAGAAGAAGAAGAAAAAACGCAGTCTTTACGAAATATTTTTCACGAATTTAACGCAGTGAAAATAGGCTCTCGTCTAACGTTCAACGAAATTTCACACTCGATAAACACATCTGTGCATCACGTACCGCGAAATTTTTGCAAAAATGTAACTCGCGTGTTCCCGGGGAACAAAAATGTACTCGGTCGCGTACGAGACCGACGTTCTGTTATTTTATTACAGGAGAAAAGGTTATTGTTTTTTGCATATTTTTTCCAATCTGCGGAACGACCACAAAGCGGAACAACAATTTGGTCCTTGCACCAATAGTTGACAAAAAAAGAAAAGAAAAACAGAAGGGAGGGAAACACGCGTCTGGCGGTTGTGTAATTCGAGGGAGAAAGCACTTTGGGGGAAAAAAAAATGGGAGAAAAAAGAAAAAAAGGAAAGAAGAGCAGCGGATAAAGAAAACAGCAAGAGGGAGGTAAGAGAGAGAGAGAGAAAGAGAGAGAGTTTGCATTATGAAGCAAAGCGGGGCGAAATTTCACCAGATCAAACAAACGCGTAAACCGACGTTGCGGAGAAACGTGGCCGAGTAGTAAGTTTTTCAAGCGTAACGAAAACTGTTGCGAAAATTTTACTGGCGAGATTTCGAAATGTTGAAACTTTTACGTTCTCGTTATGGCGCGGAACTCGTTTCGAACTTTCTGTTTTATTAACAAATATTAATGCCATTATACGTAAACATTGATGCAGTTACTGCTAAATTGTTCCGAGAAAAAGAAACCTCCTAGAGGAGAGAAAAAGAACGCTTCGAAATAGTAATTTCTTCAGGAAAATAAATACTTCTCCGCTTATAGCAGAACTTATTAATTAAACTTAAAAATGAAACTCGCAAGTTATCGAAGTTGTAATTACGATGTTCTTATTTCCGAGAGAAAATGTAGGAAGAAGTTTATCTCGTCCAAGAAACAAAATTGAATAAAATGAATAAAACAATTCGCATATTGCTAAATGAAAAGTGTTTATAATCAAACGATAACTTTTTATTTTAACGTTGTTACGTACTTGTTCTAATTCAACGACGTTCACTGTCTAATAAATAAGTATGATTCCCTTAAATTATGTTAATTCTATTTGATAATAAATTTCTTAAACGAAATTGATTGGATCAAAGAACGTGGTACAAACAATGCCATGCATCACATGTGATATACGTGAGACGTGACTGTGTGTCACGTATGATGCACGAGACAGTGAACATATTAACCCACTAGAAACGTTACGGTATTGGATTGCTCGTTGCAGAGTAGAAGTTCATTCGTACGAACTCCTACTCCATTTATTTGAACCAAGTTTTAGACAATACTCGATACAATAATTAAATGAACTTCTGCTGGTTGAATCCACTAATCTGAACCTGAACTTCTACCGTCAGTGAACTTTTATCAAGTGAATTTTAATTGAATTATATAACCCCACGCCCCCTCACGAATCACGTGACCCAAATCAACCAATCGCTAATTTTCGTTGCATCAGCGTTGCACCTGAAGAGACCCGATTTTCTGGCTTACCCCCGCTAAAATCACTTTCAGTGATAAAATGACTTAAAATAACATTCAAAAACATAACAATAGACTTCAGTATAAGCAAAATCCTTATAGTATGTAATAAATAATATAGTTTTAGTTTCATTATAAATATCCACTATCATAAGACACAATTTGTGTAGAATGATTTTAATAGACAAAAACGTAACAACAGAATAAACAAAATCTTTATATAGTATAGTAAATAACACCTATTAATACTTATTTCATAGGAAATAATATAAATTAATATTGCGCTCCATTTTTTGAACCAATTGTAAGATAAATTCTATAGAATCCACCATTACAAATTTACAAAGTATATTCTATAAACATGATATATATATTGAATATAATAAAATAGCTCCAACATTCAAAAGCGAAACATGAGAATCCAGTAAAAACAAAATTCTTACAGTACGTAGTAAATTTCACAAACTAATATCAGAATTCCATTGTTTTAGATTCATTATATAATAAAGCACAATAAATACGCGTAGGTGCATGTAATACAATAAAATGACTTGAAACGTTCAAAAACGTAAAAACAGAGTTCACCTCGTTTCCGTGGTGGTTCTATTTCTTGCCCTCCCGCCTCCTTCGAGAAGAAACAGTCTCCCGAGCAATTTTAACGTCTCGATTTGTCGAACGCCGAGTAACTCGAGATTCTACTAAAAAAGTTGAAACAAGGTACAATATCGTTTGGCGAGCCAAGAGTAGTGAAATGGTAGCAGGTAGACGGTAACGGTAATGAAAGTAACGACGCCATAAGCTCTCTCGTAGCAATGAAATTCGAGAAGGCGAGGATACTCTGGAGAGCTAGTTTCATAAGTTTGTAACTTACAGGAGGAGAACCGAGCTGCAGATTTACACGATTAGATCTCGGTTATCCTCGCGGATCTTCGCGAATTGATTCTCTGAAATCACCGTCCGCGCTCAATGGTAATTGAAATAGCGTCGTTGAAATATTTATCATGCCGGCATAAGAATTCTGTTACACGAGTACAATGACATTTATACAAAAAAATAACATAAAGTGACATAAAATAAAATACTTGTTTCATAGCAAAAGTATTTATACACACATATGTAGATTCACACAAGATAGCTTTTTATAATTTTTATTTTTATAAGGTAGTTTTATATAATATAATATTTATATAATAATTATGACAATCTGCAAGAGTGACAATTGCAACAGAATGACTAATAACATCCACTAAATGTTCATGGTTCGAAGGATCAGCCAAAATATTTCACGCATAGAATTCAATTTTTGGAAAAATTTTCTTCAATCAGTTGGAGAATATGGCGTATCATTTCACTTTTGAGTCACCTACTCAACGTGAATTTGATTTGCGAGAAGGTAAATGTGATCTGCAAAAAGGTTGTTATCAAGAACTATCTCCATACTGTCACAATAATTCTCCAGTTACCAATCTCGTCCCTACTTGATCGCTATCAGAATATCATCGATCATCAATTACCCAATTGATCAAAGAACGATTAAACGTTCGAGCAACAGAAACGAAGGGGAAGGGGCAAGTCGCGTCGCGACAGTCCGAAGAAGTAGAACGATAAAGGATCAGCCGGAGAGAGCGTGGCTCGTCTGCTCGTACGTATGGCTCTACCACTTAAATAACACCGGTGGAGCCCCCGGGGGTTTTACACGAACCTTGTATCCAACCGTTCTCGCCGATTCTCGGATAAGAGAGAGAGAGAGGGAGAGAGACAAGCTGCCAGATTCGAAACAGAGAGCGAGAGAGACCGGAGGGAAAATTCCTCGGGTCTCTCCTTTCAATTTCACTTTATAGACCGCGGCACGTTTCCACGCTCCTCGGAGCGCCAACGTTGCGGCAAGCTCCGAGGCTCCGACACAGGACCAAGGAAAGGGCTTTCAAAAGATAACGAGAGATTTTTCCACTCGGCTTGCGAGAAAGGACATTTGAATTCGCGCTAATAACCGGAGAGAGTTGAAAATCAGCGATACTTGCTCGCTGCTTGGCGCGTGTAATTGCTAGGGTGAGATTTCGACTGTTTGCGAATGAATTTCTTAATCGAGATTTATTCGCTATAATTGGATGGATTGGATCATTACTTCGAGTAGAAAGTTGATGGACGTAATTAACGATGATAATTATCTTTTTTTTATTACTGAAAGTGATTTTAGCGGGGGTAACCCAGAAAATCGGGCCTCTTCAGGTGCAACGCTAATGCAACGAAAATTAGCGATTGGTTGATTTGAGTCACGTGATTCGTGAGGGGACGTGGGGTAAACCTCGAGCTATTTTCAGTGAAAATTAACAGAACGTATTTCTCAGTGTGTTAAATTTGTATATCAATTCAATTTCGTTTAAATTGAATACGAACAGTCCACTAGACAAATATAATTCAGCAATTGAAATAAATGCCAATTACAACAGTCAACATGTAAAATGTAACTGAAATATGCAGTTAAACGAATCGTCGATTAATGGGTGTGTTGTTAATTCTAACAAACACATCAGGTCAATTTTTCGATATCATTTCTGTTGTATCTGTTACATCACTCGCCACGATGATTAATAAAAATTTATTGCTCCGAGATAAAGTTGTAGAGAAATTAAAGAATTTAGTTCTGGGAAATTCATAAATTGGCCTGTCAATAGCAAAGAAAGCGAGGAATTAATTAGAACGTGCCGCGTGAACACGTTAATTTATTTCGGGCAAAATTCGTCAGACTTTGGAAGAACAAACAGACGGGACGAACGTTTGCAGAACTGATCATACTTTTTCTTTGACTGAAAAACGTCAACGAACACCCAAGTACAAACGTTTTAATTAGGATGCAGAAAGTTGATGGGCGTTTGAACTTAAAAATGAGAAAAATAATATATAATCGTGCCTTTATCTCAACATTATTAACATTACTTTTTGCTATATCACATTATCGATATTACTTCTTTTAAAAAAATAAGACTAGCAATATTAAAATATTATCAGTTTATATTATATTTTATTTAATTACATTTATTATTAATATTACTTCTTTAAAAAAAAAACTTCCCTTGAAAATAAAAATGATAAACAACATTTGAAAATATAATTTGAATTTAAAAGTGATGTAGATCAATGCGTTTGCTCTTCTCGACTGGCGTCTCGATTTTAAAATTCTCGAACCAAGGGAAATTTTCTTCCATAGAAGATGACTTGATAACGAGATCATAACGTCGCACCGTGCCTCTTTCGCCACACGAAATAGCCTCGTAGGATTTTTCCTCTTTATTAAGAGAATTATGAAATCTTTTTTCACCCGTCTCTCTATTTCCCAAATGGAGTTCCAGTTTCAGTCGTAAATTCATGACCAACAACAAGTTCGACATTCTCTGCCAATTTCTCCCCGAAATTTGACTTTGTCAATCAGAAATTCAACTCATAAAAATGAAATGATAAATTTAATTTCTATTCATCGCCTGTTTAATCACCGGCATTATTATTAAATAAATATCATCTTACACTCAATCTCTACACTATTATTCTACTCTTCCTCGAAGATCGTCATGAACCAACACACACACACACACACACACATACACACGCAAAGCAAGAAGAGAGAAAAGAAGAGAACCTAGTTTCCTAGACAGTTACGTATCCTCTCAGACAGAGATGTGTTCATAGGAGCCGCGAAGCCAGACTTTCAAACCTTCGTCCGTAGCCTCGGCGAATCAGGATAATCAAGAAATTTAATCAAGACTCCGTGCCCGGCAAGGAGGATCCTCTGACGCAATGCGCAATAGCTACGAGCCGCACACGCTAACGGAACGATATATATACATATATATATATATTTCGGAATATTAAGATTTAGTCCGCCGATTAGGCCGAACTCGCGGGAGGAAGCCTTCCCTCTGTGTCTTCTCTCGTTCGGTTACGCCTCGTCCTGTTACGGACTCCTCTGGAACTCTTTAGCGGCCATTTTCACTGCGGATGTTCTCCTGGAACTGCTTTCTGAGGAATAATACGAAGTTCCTGATAGATGAGAGTCGAAGAAAGATTGTCGAGGAAACGATTCGATGACACTGGCGAGAGACGAGGAAAGTAGATTTTGTAGGGTTTGCATAAATTGTAGCAAATTATGGAAAAATTAAGTCATTCGGGGAATAGCTGGAGTATGGATTTTTATTCATCCGTGGAAATTTTACAGAGGCGGAGAAACCTAAATATGTAATAAGCAAGTCGTATATGTAATTTAATATTATTTATATATTATTAAATATATATTTTGTTTATTGTATGTATTAATATTATAATAATTATTATATATATTGATAGTAATATAATTATTATATTTATTATATATATTGATGATTTATGATATGATATATATTGAATTAATTATTAATATAATTATTATATGTATTGAATAAAATATATATAAATTAATATAAAGAGCAACAAGCGCCAATTATCAAGTGATAGCATTTTTTACAAATGTTAATTGTTCATTATCTGTGAGTATACAGAATTCATAAATTCATTTCATATTGCACAGATTTCATAAATTCATTAACAGTGATTCTTGTAACATGGTTCTTCTTTGTTAACGAAGGATCTTCAGACCGGATTCTGGAGAATTCCTTTGACGAGCATGTCGCTCAAAAAATTCTAATTTTGACACGGATATTGCTGATATTAGGAAGATTCGAATATTTTAAATACCTGTGTGTCCGTGTGTGTAAAATCTTCCAGGCAGAGAGCTTGGGCGTTATTCGAATGATTTCGAATGAATATTTATCTAAAATAATCGTATCGTATCTTCTTCAGCGGAATCCATTACGGATAATAATTATTCGTAATAATTTATTCTCGCAGCACTTTAGTTGAAATTTTTCGAATAATAATGCAAATAATTAAACTCACAATGTTAATTAATAAACGTTCGTAAAACAACAATTACGTTTGACTTTAAAGTTTAAATTAATCACTAATGAACATTATTTCCAATCACTGCGAAAAATATTGATATTGTTAATGTTGTGTATTTAAAATATTTTTAAATATAAATATTGTATCAGTCACTAATTATGAAATCGGACATTTCATACGCAACGATCCAACGTCGCACATTCTCTCAAGGCCGAAGCGACCCTTGAAAAAAAAAAAAAATATACACTCGTTGTATTCTACTGCAATCTCAAGAAAAATCCCTCTTAAAACGCAGCAATCCGCGCCGGTTAACGAAACCTGTTACACGTAACAATCGCCAGGCCGGTTTCACGATTCCTCGCCGAGTACTGTCTGCGAGTGAACACCGGAAACAAACAAAAGCTCGAGGAAGCTCCGAGACAGGACTGAAAACAGCTGGAGAACAACACGAAGAGAAAAAAAAAAGAAGGAAGCAAACGTAAGAAAAGCGCGAGAGCGAGAGCGAGGGGAGAAAGGTTATCGTTGAAAATTGTGCCGGCATTACTTCAGCTCCAAAAATCTCCGTGGAAATGACTCGGCTCTTTTCCCTGCCCTCTCGCCGCTCGAGAGGACGGAAACAAACGTCGGCGAGGACGAGTGCAGCCAGAAGGGAGGCGACGCGCCTTCTTAAAGGCCGCCAGAGAGGAAACTTCAGAGGTTCCACCCTGCTCGTTAGCTGTTACAACTTCCACCAGCGCGATTCTCGCTTCTTCCCCATAAAGCGTTCTCGACGATTCGACCAAAGGCGTAACGCGACCCTTCGCTCCTCTAACACCTCGCTCGCTTCTCCCAATTCTATCTCTGCCTCTCGCTCACTCGATACGAGAAATTTCAATTTGCAACGAACTGGTTCCGCGTGCGCGACGAAATCGGGAAATTTCCTCCGCAAAGAGAACGGAGAGAAGAGAGAAAGCGCGAGGCGAGAAGATGGAAAATTGGAACTGGAAACGGTTTAGAGGAACTTCAAACCTACCGGTTCTTCCGGTTATTCTCGACCCAGTGGCATTTTTTAGACGGTGATAAAACTTTTTTTTTCGGAAGGTGCCTTCTGTTCGAGCAGAAAAAAAAGTTTGACGTGATTTCTGGTTTCAATTTCGCGCGGAAACTTTACCTTTCCTTTGCTAAAACGTAAAAATTCAGAGATCGTGGCAGTACTAGTAGAGAAAAATTGGGAAATTTTTTTTCATCGAATTGTCCGAGAATGGGCAGAAATTTGTGAACTTTCGTCCGTGAATAAAGCGAAGCGCAAAATGGCGGAATTATTCACTAGTTTCGATTGCTGATGAAAGTGCTGGAACATTTGAAATAAAAAGTCTCTATCGATTTAAAAATAGAGACGTATTATCCAAAAATATAGTAACTTTGCAGCTAACAGGTAACACAACCATTTTGTAACGGTTTGACTTGAAAAGAAATTGAAATGTAAAGCTGAAAGTCACATCTGTGTATTTTGGAAACAAATTTTCGCTCGATAATTATTTATGAGATAGAAACAATTACATTTTTTAAACCATACACTTGTTATATTAAACACTAATATTATTTATATAATAATTATTTATATAATTATTAATATTTATACAATAATTATTTATATAATTGTAGCGGCCCTACGATTCCTCGACTACGAGTTTCGAACACTCGACTAGCACAAGCCGCAAGTGGCTGCGCGCCTAGCGTCGAGGTCCTACCGATCTTCGATGTTAAGCAAGCAGCGTGCGGAACCCCGCTAGGAGGGGTGTGATCATCGGGGGCCAGCCAGCCTAGCGCTGGGGGTAATTATAACAACAAGGGTCTGGGGTAAGGAGTCGCGCTGCCATCATCCAACCCCACTGATGAGTCTAGGCAGTGACTCCGAGACGAAACGCAATCGCCTTTCTTCTCACTTTCTCTCATTTCCTCTCTCTCTTCCCAGCTGCATCCTAGGTCTTTAAATTCTTTACAGTTCACTAAATAATTATTAATATTTATACAATAATTATTTATATAATAATTATTCATATAATAATAATAGAATAAACTATAATATTGAGCACTAATTGTTAAACATTAAGGCTACCAAAATAGCCCAAATGATCAGTCCAAAAATTAAATGTACAATTTAAACGAACAACCGTACGAACACGAGGTCGTTAGTAATAAAAAACCTGAGATCCATCACGAGCGTTAGAATGACGATCTCGACAAAGAAGAAGACACGTTCGAGAAATTCGTGCGCCTTTCGACTCGCAACGATAGCCCCCCGGGTCAAGAGAAATTCGAGCTATTTGAGCTTGCGTCAGAGAAGGATTACCCCTGTAGATTATGCCCGGCGATATTTTTCTCGAGAACGTCGGTCCCGCGAGCACACCCAGGTTCGTTCGTAAGAATCCTCGCGTTTGTAATCGCCAACGCGTTGCAACGACGACCGACTGAAACGGCTTATCTGCGTTGCGCAGACAGGCAATTTTCATAGGCATTTTCGTTTCACTCGTGATCCAACGCAGCGCGAGGGAAGATCAAAAATAATCGGTCTCGATATCAACCGTGCTTGAAACTCGGGGTGTACACTATATCGATTCTCTCGATGGAAATTCGATTACAGGCTCCGCTGATTTTAATGGAGACATGTTGCACAAGCATATACAATGACAGGTTCGATGGTTTAGAGGCGCGTGTGTTGTCTGCGGGTATGTTGAACAATAGACTGTGATTTGCAGGCTGCTGGAAAACTAAATTAAAATCTTTTCGAATTTCTAATTAACTCTTCGTAATGCGTTTCCTCTAAGAGTTCGATACACATTGGGTTATTCGTTGATCGTTGTCAATTGTGTTTAACTCTTAATTGGTGTGATTGGTATATTATAATATGCAATAATTACAATATTGCAGTTGGGTTAATTTAATTGAACAGACGCAGAGTTTGCGATTGTTAAATGTAATTTGTTAGAGTGTCAGAAGTTACGAGGTGTAGATAAATGAATGAAAACTTTTATTTTTTATATTTGGACAGATATATTTTTCTCGCAAGATATTTTTAACCAATAAATTAAAAACAATTTTTTTTTCCAGAGTAAAATGTGAATTTTTATTTAATATATTATAAAAGACATTGATTTGTTAAAAAGAAAGTATTGTATCGTGAGAAAATTTTAAAAAATATTTTATATCCTTTTTTTGCGAGAGATATTTGTTGTGTCTAGTACAATGTTCTTGTTAATTCTCTACTCATCGATTAACTCTTGCAACTTTCGAAGATAGAGAGTAACCTGTACGATTTTATTTCAAATCTGTTTGAAAAGTCGCGCTGCTGCATTTATCCCGCGTAATACCGAATGTATTTCGTCTACGTAAAATTCTACTTTTACCTTTCGTATTCGCCAAGTTCTCGTTTTAAAATCCGTACAGAATCCTCGGCCGTCTCTTATTTCCCCAACTTTTCTGCGTAATTTGTCTCTTCGCGTCAAATTTACGCAACTACGCAAAAGTCAGTACGATAACGAAAAAGAGTAAAAATAAATCCTTGTGAATCTTGCGAGTTTCTTCGTCGTAAAAATAAAAAAAGAAGGAGGATAAAGTTTTTGTTTATTCGGGCATAAAGTTTATACGCGCATCGTCCGTGCATATGTGTTACTTTGTGTTTATCGCAATGTGTCAAATTGACACGAGGTACGGATGAGGGTTGAATCGATTTTTGCTGCATTTGATGCGGTAGAGGACAGTTCGTCTCAGTTTCGGTGAATTTAATGGCTGTCGAAAAGGCAAACGCAGGAGCAAATGGAACGAATCAATTTTACCAGATACCAGTGTGCAATTTCTTATTTATTTATTAAACAAAACAGAACTTCCGTCTGTATTTCATATTTGACTTTTTGATTTAGCAACAGACAGATAAATCTGTGTATTTGTTTAGCATTGTACATGTGTTTTAAGACTGATCGATATCCCGCATCTGGTTCCTTTTTTTTAATCCAGTGTGTAATCCGTGAATGTAAATAAACCATTATGTTTGCCTCTGCAAAAGAGATTTCCAATATGACCGCGATGGAATTAACTCGGATGTTCTTTTATCCCAATATTTTCTATCGAACGAAGCGTATTTTTTAAATGTTTCATTTCGTCAGTTAATTAAGCAACAAGACATTTCGCGTAAAATATCGTTTGAGTAATGTATTAATAATTTATTTAATCAATGACAAACTTGCTTCATGTTTCAATGTAAATGTGTAACTTGCCACAATGTATGTAAGCTTCGTATCATCACTGACGATGAAGTCTGATAGTATACGCTCTCCATCACTTGTCGCACTTCATCTTTGTCTGGCTGTGCTACTGCCTATACTACTTAGGCCGCTCTTATTTCCTTTTCTTTGAAAAGAATTTTACACTTGCGATATCTCCCCATCAAATTTTCACGTTACGTGTATTATTTCAAGTGACACGCGGTTAAAACGCTCATCGAATATTTAAAATATTCGCGCATTTGACTCTTTGAATTAATGAAAATGAGAGTTTTAGGAAAAGTTATTCCGACTTAATATCGGATACTGTTTATAAATAACAATCAATTCGCTCGCGAAAATCGGCAAATTTTACTCAGCTGTTCAAACATTGCGCAGAGAGAGAGAGAGAGAGAAAGAAAAATTGTCAATAAAAATAACAGGAAAGCGACTTACCAGCCAAAATATCGATGACATGACACTGCAGACAGACAACGAGAGCGAGCAACGATGTGGTTTTCATTTTTCACCGGGCTTCGTTCCCTCAGTTCCCTCTCAGTTGACAAACGAACCGCCAAACCGACCCCGGCGACGATCGTACGTGGAAACGCACGTGTGAACGTTGCTCGATCGTGACTCTCCAAAAGGGGGGAAGGCTAGAAGAGGAGGGGGGGATGGCCCTCTGTGTTTTTAGTCCGTGCACTGACTCTTACCACCCGTAAACATTCGGCAGTAAACGAGGAGCTAGGACAGCGCGCGTGTTTCTTCGCAAACGTCGAACAATCAAACACGATCGACACGAACGATCCCGCTATCGTCCCATAACAATAGACGATGTTCTCGACACGACGAGACAGGATAGAAAGGTTAAGAAAGTCCCGCTTGACGTTTCCTCACTGGCAAACGAGCGAGCAACATCCTCCCCACAACGATGACTGAGACCGACTGAGCACGGTGCATCGAGCCTTCCTCGCGTCGTTGCCAAAGCGCGGCAACGCGCAGGTGCGGGCGTCGACCAATCGGGACGCGCGGACGGCTATCGCTAACCGCACGCGACGCTCGGCGACATTCTTTTTGTCGGATTTAAAAAGTGCCTTTCGCTGTTTTCCTTTGCACGGGATACGACCGGAAACAGGAGTTCCGCGGGCTCTCGTCGTCCAACGAAATTCCGACGTTCGACGTTTCGGTTCTCTTTTTTTTTCTTTTTCCGTCGCTCGCGTCGTTCGTCGTGTAACACGCGCGACTTCTCACCCGCGAGCGCGTGCGGGTGTGTGTTGCGCGCATATGGCTGCGTGTGCCGTGTGTATTTACTCTCCTTGAAGAATCAGCGCGCACACACGCGCGGCGCAGCGCAACAGGCGCACGCGAGAGCGCGTCAAATCCGTGCTCGTAGATTAGCTGCGGAAACGTAATTTTTCTGATTTACGCGCGCACTACTGGTTGCAGGGATTATGCGTCCCCGCATAATGTTTATTAGCTGTGATGTATATTTAAGGATAATTACTTGTCGACCTACTGATGGTTAATTAGGGATGGGCAACTTTGAGTTATTGAGAAAATTGAGAATATTGTGAAAATTGACATGTGAATTTTTTATTTCAATCTGTTAGCAATTCGATTAATCACACTCAATTTTAATCGGCAAAAATTGCATTTTTGCAAATATCGTGGTGCTAAAAATTTTTTTTGAAATTATCTTAATATCGTAATAATACATCATGTGATTTTCGGATATTTATTTATTTACATATTTAGTAGTTTTGTCTTTTATTCATAATTACTGATTGCTTCTTTGTTCGTAAAAATCAGTAATTTTGTAAATTTTTGATAGAACTTTACTACTGAAAGTAATTGAATTAATATTTAATCAACTTTAAATAATAAAATTCACATCGATACGAGAAAATTCTGACTGGCAGTAATTTAACACTTCTTTAAAATAATTGACTGTTAATTAAACTTCCATTGAATTAGCGTAATTGTTCGCAATGAATTAAAGCTCGTAGATATAAATGAATATAAGCTTTCCGATATAAAATAAAGATGGAATAAATGGAATTCATTGCTGTTCCAGATAAAAGCACGATACTTTTCGAATGGAAAATTTGTTAATAATTCACAATGACATTTCCGAAATGAAAATAAATTTTTATAATGATAAATTTTGCTTTAATTTTCATATCTATTGTAATTTAATAAAATTATACAAAATTTTTAATATTTGTTATATTTAATAAAATTTTTATTTTAGTCTTCGCTAGAAAAGAAAAGTAGTTCACTTAATGGAAGACACATTTCCGTTTAAATGAAACTGCTGTTTCGTTGAAAACGACAAAATAATATGAACCATTAGCTTTTGTTTTATTCAATTCGATAAGCTAACCCACCGTCAGCGTTGCACTGATTTAAATTGGACAAAAAACATATAAAATCTATTTTAAAATTCGAAATGAAACGAGATGTCTACAAACAATTTTTTTGGAAAAAAAAGTAGAAATGAAAAATGATAAAATTATAAAAAAAAACTTATGCAATTACATGCTTTAAAATTGTTCCGAGAATTTTAACATTAAAAGTTATAATAAAAGAATATTGAAAATTCTTTGGAGTTTTCAATTTTTATAATTACGATCCTTTTTATTTAACCCTTTGCGGACGAGAGGCGACTCTCGGTCGCCAAGGCGTTTCGCGCGGCAGGACGAGTGGCGAGTGAGAGGCGACAGTCGGTGTTTATAGTGGGTGGGTGGTGGGTGGGGGGTGGTAGTGGGTGGTGGGTGGTAGGTGGGTGGGTGGTGGGTGGTGGGTGGTAGTGGGTGGTGGGTGTAGTGGGTGGTGGGTGGTAGTGGTGGTGGGTGGTAGTGGTTGGTGGGTGGTAGTGGGTGGTGGGTGGTAGTGGGTGGTGGGTGGTAGTGGGTGGTGGTGGTGGTGGGTGGGTGGGTGGTGGGGTGGTGGGTGGGGTAGTGGGTGGTGGGTGGTGGGTGGTAGTGGGTGGTTGGTGGTGTGGTGGTGGGTGGTGTGGTTGGTGGGGTGGTGTGTGGTGGTGGGTGGTGGTGTGGTGTGGGTGGTAGTGGGTGTTGGTGTGTGTGGGTGGTAGTTCGTGGTGGTGGGTGGTGGTTGGGTGTTGGTGTAGTGTGTGGTGGGTGGTGTTTGGGTGGTGTTTTTCGTGGGTGGGTGGTGGGTTGTTGTAGTGGGTTGTTGGGTGGTAGTGGGTGGGTGGTTGGTGGTACGGGGGGGGGGGGGGGGAGTGGGGGGGGGGGGTGGCGGGGTGGGGGGGTGGGGAGGGGGGGGGTGGGGGGGGTGGGGGGGGGGGGGGTGGGGGGTGTGGGGGGGGGGTGGGGGGGGGGGGGTAGGGGGGGGGGGGGGGGGGGGGGTGGTGGGGAGGGGGGGGGGGGGGGGGGGGGGGGGGGGGGGGTGGGGGGGGGGGGTGGGGGGGGTGGTGGGGGTGGGGGGGGGGGTGGGGGGGGGGGGGGTGGGGGGGTGGGGTGGGGGGTGCGTTGGTAGTGGGGGGGTGGGGGTGGGTGGTGGTGGAGGGTGGTGGTGGGGGGTGGTGGGTGGTAGTGGGTGTGGGTGGTGGGTGGTAGTGGGTGGTGGGGTGGGTGGGTGGGGGGTGGTAGTGGGTGGTGGGTGGTAGTGGGTGGTGGGTGGTGGGTGGTAGTGGGTGGTGGGGGAGGAGAAGCTATATCGTAAATTCGATGGGATATTTTTACATGAAGTCATTAAATTAATATCGCCGCGAAGCAAACAGGACTTTTGTTCCGGTTAAACTGTTAAAATAAAACACATTGTTGTGAAAATTGATTAAAACTTAATAATTAATTCCATAATTAATGTAAAGAAGAAAATTAAGAACTCATAAGAACGAACATTTATGATTAATGAAAGAGGATCGAATAAAACTAAAACATATACATAGAATTAATACATACAAAAAAAAATTATCAATATTGCTCTTAATATAATTATATCTTGTTGTTTTTTCCACTTTCTTTATAAAGAAAAGAAACAAATTAATCTTTCTCAAATAAAATTTGAATAAAATTAATTATTCCATCTTCGTTGTACAACAAAATATACGCGGTTGCATTCACAATCTTTCCCCGTTACAAGTCACATATTCTCACATCGAGAATTTCATTTATTTTCTAAAAGCTGTGTATTCTGCAATGGATTTAATTAAAAGTTTCTAGAACTAAAAGCGTGATCTATGCGCTACAACTATTTTTCGTTGGAAAATTAAATTTTTCATAGGAAGGCGTAACTTTTGACAGGTTGTTTCAGCATATGTCGATATTGTCGCTCTTTTGAAAAAGAGGATATGAATATCAATTTATTTTAAAACGTTATAAGTGTCACATCAGTCTCTGATATAGACGATATTGAGACAAATACTTTTATTTGAGAACTTTGGTACAAGTACGTATTAAGAGTATTTTAACAGGCTATTAATTATGTATGATACATTCTATTTGGTTTATAAAAATAACAGATATTTATATAAGTAAACACGGATTACAAATATTGATAATAATTAGTATTTATTTGAACAGGATTAAATTAGCTTTTCATCAAGTTTTTCTCTCGATTCAGAAACGAAATAGAATAATTACAAGGAATTCTCATTCGACCATGATTCGGTTTGTTCGTGTATTACTTACGCATGGTAATTTCGAGCTATATTGTTTCTCGTTGAAAAACCGGGTCGTTTACTCTTTACTCGCATGAGAGTATTCGTCACTGTCAGACACATTCAACGGAGCAGCCCGTTGTTTTTAAAGAATGTTATTATTTCAACCGTAAACATGGCTACGTGTTAACGTAAATGCCTTCATAGGAAACATTTTTTCACTGTCATAAATACTCGGAAAAGAGCGTTGTATAAAATAACGAAATAGATGATGAGTATCATTCTCTTAAAACAAATATAATTTATAATTTTATCATAGATACAATGTGGTATATAAAGCAACTAGCTAAATAATTATTGAAATTTGATCATTAAACAGTAAGATGATTACTGAAATTATTACTGTAATTATTATACAACATATATACAAAATATAATTATAGCAGTGTATTTAATTCATTTATTATGTTACTATAATGTGGTATGGATTAGAAAATGTATTTTTATAATAGTACCATAGAATAAATTTTGGTAATATAAAGTATTTATAAAAAAAAAATAATACAAAAGAAAAGGAGAAATTTGCCGAAACCCGGGATCGAACCGGGGACATTTAGATCTTCAGTCTAACGCTCTCCCAACTGAGCTATTTCGGCATTGAGTAAGGGTGGTTTTATTTAATTTCAAATACACCTTTTCAAATGACCCACTTTTTTTTAGTAATTATATAATATATTTAATAACATATAGTTATTTCTATATTCAGTATAAAAACATTTAATATCAATGTATTTTTTCAAATGCAAATTACATTTTAACTATTTTCTTGTTTGTTCAATCTTTGTTAGACACCCGAAGGCATCATAACCTAAATGTTAACATCTGTAAAACTAAATTAGTTGTTTCTAATATAAATTTCTTTCAGTATCTTGTAATGCAATATAGTTCGATTTTAACATTAGTCATTCATAAAAGACTGAAAGAATCATTGTACTACACTTGTTGAATGTGCTTGTGTTGAAAAAGCAATATGATATTCAATAATTAGTTAAGTTGCAGTAACATTCACAGTAAATAGTTGCGGACAGTTTATTCGTCATTCTTCTCTCTAACTCGACCTACTTTTATCACATTGTTTCGCATATCTTGCTGCTTCTCAGTCTTTGCACGATGCACAAGTTTATATTTCCCAGAACAGACTTTAAGGTTATTCGAAGGAAAAGAGATCGGCTGGAACTCACGGTCGCCGACGAAATCACGTGATGGACAAAGATGGACAAAGATGGACATAGATACTACGAAAACAAAACACGAATTCAAGAGAGAGAAACAAAAGGAAACTGCCAAGGACGCAGAGTTCGATCAAATATGTTTCATTCACGTAATAAAAAGGTCAGACAAAAGTGAGCAATTAATTAATGAAAATAAACAAAAATTCTTTCTAATTTGGTATTTCTATATTTGCTTCATTAAAGAAAAAAAATTTAGAGTCTCAAATATACATATATATGTATGCGTAGAAGATTTGGAGCTCCATTAATATTCTTACGTATATATGTATATGTAAAAATTATAATTTATACTAATCTTTAAATTATAACAATCGTCATATGCGTGAGTTACAATTATATATCTCTTACAGTTATATATTTTATATTTGTTATATTTTTTAATACGCGAAAATTACAAACGAATAGACAACGTTACTTACAAAACTCGTACAGACATTCGTACTGCATTCGTTAATAAATCAGGAGACAATTTTCTGAAAATTGTCTGTTAAAGGAAAGACGGGAATACTCGCGTCTCGTCCTCGAAACTGGTTGAAGCCAGTTGAAACGTTCTCGGAGGCCGCGGCAACGTTCTTCCTGTCTGAACTTGGCCTACAGTTCCGTGCGCCTGCTACGTTCACGGCGATCAGTGTCGCGTCGTGCGTAGACGGTGACGGTTCGTCGAAAGCCGATTCAGTGGAAGTTTATAGAGGGAGTGTGGAAGCAGATTTGCGTGTAAATCTCTTCCTCGCACCCTAACTGACGATTATCGAGAAAAGTGTAACGGGCCATCGTTTGCGACTGTAATCACATATTATGGCGAATTTGAGACAAACTCCGCTTACGTGCAGTGGACACACGAGACCTGTGGTGCATCTTGCATTCTCCGACATCACCGAATCTGGATATTATTTAATTTCGGCGTGCAAAGGTAATTCGTTTTCGATTCGCCTGCCTCGAGGAGGAACTTGTCGTCGATTTGTATGGGTCAATCGTTTTTGTTTTTTTTCTTTTTTTTCTTGTTTCGTTTGCGATCGACACGTTCAGTTCTTGATCGCCTTGGCCCCGTTTCTTCGAAAACCAAGGTTTCACAAGTTACGGTTTTCGAGGTTAGACACTGTACGTTCGCGACGATACGAGAGTTTCCTGATGAATTTTTTCTCCGAAACAAGTTCATGGATTACTTTGATTATTGCATGTGTTAGCCTGGATGAAAGTTTCTGTTTCAATCTGTTTTATCGAAATACATTGAATCAAGTGTTTTTCTTCATTTATTCCATATTGTACTGAATGAATTTCTAAAGTCAGAGTGCTTCTGTGGAAGATTTATATTGAGAAAGGAATTTAATGTGCTTTCAGATGGCAAACCTATGTTACGACAAGGTGATACTGGAGATTGGATTGGAACGTTTGAAGGACATAAAGGAGCAGTGTGGGGTGTTGCACTGAACCCTCAGGCTACGAGAGCTGCCTCTGGAGCAGCGGATTTCAATGCTAAAGTCTGGGACGCAATCAAAGGGGAAGAGATTCATTCGTTTCAACATAAGCACATTGTCAAGTCTGTTAATTTCAGCACAGATTCCAATTATTTGTGCACTGGTTCTAATGAAAAACTTGTGAGAATTTATGATCTTAATAAACCTGATGCAGTACCGCAAGTACATGTCTTGTCAATAATGATTTACAAAAACTTTATGTCTAACATTGCCGTATTTAATCAGTAATGTCAACAGGTTTTCTCAGGTCATAAAAATGGTATCAGGCATGTCACCTTTTTCAATAACAATACTGCGTTAATTACCTGTGGCGATGATAAGACACTGAGAGTGTGGGACAGAAACAGCGGCCAGGAAGTGAAAAGGCTAGATTTTCCAGCAATTCCAAATTCTATGGAAGTGTCAAAAGATGGAAATATCATTACCACAACTCACTCCAACATAGTTACTTTTTGGAACAGCAGGGAGTATGTTCATTTTTTTTTTTTTTTGTCATAACCTGTATGTCAAATCTTAGAATGCAAAAAAAAAAAGAAGATAGCAAAACAGGTTCAAGGTGATGTAATATATCCTCTTGTGCATCAGTTAGTACTGATTAATATCCTGAACATGGATTTGCTACAGAACCTTCAAGTTAACCTTGGCCTGCTAGGAAGTACTTTCTAGTGTAATACTTTACATTTTAATGGGTTTCATATCTTTTATTCATGTTCCTTCATTATTTGTCTGTAGCAATTGAGGAAAATTGTAATTGTTTGTGCAGATTAACCAAATTATGTGAATATACTGCGCCGACGCAAATGAACAGTGCTAGTTTGCATCCAGACTGTAGTATTTTTGTATGTGGCGGGGAAGATTTAAAAATGTACAAGTTTGACTATGCCACGGGTACAGAAATTGGTATGTTTATAATGTAAGCGAATAATGTTTCTTTGTAGTTCGTGTATTTACAAGCATTTAAAATTACTTTCAGAATCATTCAAAGGTCACTTTGGACCTGTACATTGTGTACGTTTCTCGCCGGATGGTGAATTGTACGCTAGTGGCTCGGAAGATGGTACCTTGAGATTATGGCAAACAACTGTTGGCAAAACGTATGGCCTTTGGCGATGCATAGAACAAACGCCTGCGATACAAGAAAATACTGCTGTGCTTAATAACAAACAAGAAGTTCCTGCCAGTTAAAAGTCTAACGATTTATAAATTGTGTGAAGTACTTCAAGAAAAAAAGAAAAAAAAAAGAAACAAAAGAGGAAACATTGAATATTTCGTTAATAGAAATATCCAAATGAAGTAACAAAGGACGAATTTTCACGATTCGTAATGAAATTGTACGGCTGGTGTCTGCCACATGTTTTATAAATATCAAACCTGTGTATAAAACAATGTCTCAAATCAGCCTTGTTTTCTGGTGAAAACTCAAAAGCGGACCAATCTTCATTATAGTCTGATATAATACAATGGTCATGGAAGTAAGGGACTCTGCTCTTTATTTATTATAAAAAAGTGAAAAAAAAAGGAAACATTAACATTTATTAAAGTTATACATGTCACTATTATACTACAAAATTAGATAGAGGTGTAATGACAAAAAGAAAGACAATTCAGAATTAAATTTTTCGTTCGCATTTGTTATTTTCGCGTTATAATTACTATACAAGTACAAAAATGGTTTCGACTGGCTCAAATACCAGCCCTTGATACACATATATCACTCATCCACCTATCAATATATTCACTTGTGTATTCCTTTCGTCTAACTATCTCAAGTAGCGTGACAATTTATTGAAGTCCTCTTCACACTGCGAGAATTACGTATTGCGAGATCACTGTACAATTTTTCCTTCAAACTGCCAATGACAGCTTTATTGCGTAAGAGCACGTCGTGTACCGACTCCTTTACATTTTTGTTACCGAATATTCGCCTTCTCGCGTAAATTAAATACTCCTACAGTCTACAAAATATAATAATAACATAACAAGTAAAAAAAGAAAGAAAGGAAACATGAGAAATATTTCTTACAAAGTGAGAATACATATACATATACATATATATAATTAAATGCGTAAGACACGTGTGAATTTTTTAATTCTGAAACACTTTTCGCGGATGATTAGCATCGAAACGTATGAGCTGACAGTGACACGCGCGTTCGATCGTCAACGATGAGCGCAGCTCGTTACGTTGTACAGTCTCTTGAAGGAAGGCAGTGAGTTTCTTGCGTGTGACAGTTAATAAGCGATCAGTTTACACGAGAAGTCTGCTTTCTGAATGTTTCCTCTCTCTCTCTCTTTCTCTCTCAACCAATAAATTGCGAGAGATCGGGTAACTTGAAACCGTTGAACGAAACTGGCGTCGGTACGCTTCTCAGGCTGTTTCTGTGTTGCGCGAAACCGGGAAAACTGTTCGGCGTGGTGAACTGCTGAAGCCTCGAAGTCGGTTCTGTCGCCGCTAGGACAAAGCCGCACTGAGCCGTGCACACGTCGTCACGTAAAATCGCCTCTCGAGAAGCTTCGCGTAGAAGCTGATTACAATCGGTAATCCTCAAAGAAGCGCATTGAGTCTGAAAGAAAAAAAAAGAAAAAATTTTTTTCTCGGATCTTCGTCATTTTCGTAAGACGTGTAGAAATAAACATGTTATTTTTTGAATGAAAACGAAGTATACATACTCCTTCAGCCGTGCAGATGCAACTAGTGCAGGGTGTAGGGAAACCAGACTCTCCGAGAGCGACGTTCCTCCCTCCGATTTGACAGCCGTGTCTCGTTTCTCTCCAAGCGGACAGGTCTATCTGTGGCATCGAGCTGCAAGGAACTCGCGGATTGAGGAAGTTGCTCGGCAAGTCGAACGCCGCTCGCTGCATCTCGTTATGCTCGTCCATGTTCTCGCACATGACTTTGGACAGCGTGGATTTACGAATCTCCGCAAGTTGATGCTCGGTGAACCGAATGTTGGGGTCGTCGGTTTCGTACCAGAATCGATCGCACTTCCTCGACTGCCTGAACTGTATCGCGATTATGCAAGCGAACGTAGGCCCGACCAGTCCACCCTGTAGAGGTCTCTCGCTCATTCCACCGGGGAACAAGTCGATGTCGTCCACCGACGCGTAAATGCGTTTCATCCGAGCTATAACCTCCGGTGCCATCTCCCTCGACAAATCTTCGAAAGTGGTAGCTCTCTTCAGATTGCACAGAGCTCTGTAATTATTGTACGATGGTATACCATGGTCCCTGGCGCGATGAATGTTGAGCGCAATGAGATCCACCCCCGAGTACGGAATTCCGCGGATCTCGAACAGATGATTGGTAACCTCCCCGGTTATAAATTGATCCAAGGTCTCCATAGGTGTGGCCATCAAGCCTCGCGTCATTTCATCCATCATGGACTTCTGATAGAGCATGTCGGGATCGAAGAACCCGTCCCTCAGCAAGATAGAGGGCTCCATGCTCTGATAATTACGGTCCATTCTCGGCAAGTGCGGCCTCAGCAAAGAGTGCCCGATTCTGTAAGCAGCAGTTGCAAATTCCGTGAGCACGCTCGGGTTGCAGGTAGGCGAGTACTCCTTGTAGTAACCCTGAGGTAAAAGTTTCAACCCGTAGAGGGTGACCGCGTTCCAACCGAGAATCCGCGGCAGGAACTCGTTGTACGTGATGTGCTGCAACATGGCGCTGATTATACGACGAGATTGCTGAAACAATTTCTCGCCGTCCCAGTGTGGATTCAGTTGTCGCAGCGACTCCACGATTCTGTTGTGCTCTCGTATCCACATCGTGTGCATGACGGTCAACGCAGGCTGCTCCGAGGCTCTGCCATCGCCACCGATGAAACAGTAACCAGATTTCGCTTTGCACTCTGGATGCGTGGGTGATTGCGGTAGGAGATCCTTGCCACCTCTGTGCGGATTCTGAGTGGAGTTCATACGACCGTTGAACCCTCGCAGGATATTGCAAATGCAAGTGTTTTCACCGTAGATCACGGACGCGTCCAGGAAACCGGTGTTCTGGTTGATCTGCTCTCGAGGTCCCAAGTGCTGTTGACCGGGTAAAGATCTCATGGATGGGAAGCACATTCGCGCGCCGGAAGTCACGTTCACCGTAGGATAATAGTGATCGCCAGGTGGCACTGGGAACGGGTGGCACTCGGGATGAACCGTGCGAGGAGAGTCGCAGGAACGGCAGCTAGGTATGGATTCAGCGAAACCCTTATGGATCGGCGTCATCGTCAGATCGTGGTCCAAGAATTGAGCAAACTGCATGACCATCAATGTGTATCGATTGTGAAGATTCGAAATATCAGGGTGAATCACCGTGGAGATGACTCTGGGATTTGGCAAAGGTATTCCAGTGACAGACGTGCTCCTAGGCTTCGACACTCCATCCTCGTAGACCGGAGGGAGTAATCTGGCGAACGTCGTCAGCGATTTCCCAAGATTCGGGTTGCGTAGATTGTTACAGTGCCCCGATAACGTTCTGTACGGGCTAGTTGGATCGCAAGGGCTGTCGTCTACGGGACACTCGACCTCGTCGTGATTGGTAGGCTTCTTCTGAGACAGGAACCCGGATATATCCACGTTCTGCAGCAAGTCGGAGAAGTCGTTGTTGGGGAAGCCAAGCACGTTGTCCGTGGTGTCGAAGATCTGACGTTTCCTGCGTCTCAGGCCGTGAATGCCATTCAGAATCTCGTTGGTAGCCAACTCGTACATGATCGAAGAGTTGGCCAACAAGAGTGCGTCCCTGTTGGCTTTGGAGAAACTGGCAGCCGTTCCAGCCGGCGACTTAGGATCTGCTATCCTCTGCTGCAGCCACGAATTGTACTCCAGTTGTTTCCTCTCGATCAGATCTGCTTCAGCCTTCTTCACGGCTGCCGCTATCAAACTTGGACTGAGCTCTGGCACGAATTCCGGGATCACGCCAGACTTGCTGCCAGTCGTCACTTTCTTGGCAGGTTCTGGCAGAGGCTCCTCCCTCCACGGAGCGATATCGAGAACACTGTGCTGGTCGCAGTTGATTTTAGCGTTCAGATACGGATCCTGCTGGATGAACGCTTTCGGCTGAACCCTCTCGATCTTCGTGTTGGCACAGAGAATACCAGCCAGGGTGATTTTCCTTATTTCGGCCAGTTGAGCCGGGGTCATCCCGGACGGTGGAATGTCGTTCTCGTACCAGAATCGATCCGAGTTTCTCATCTTGACGAACTGCCTCTTGAGAAGGCATTCAAACGTTGGACCCACCGTTGCGCCATTTCTCGGAGTTTCTAATATCCCACCGAGAAGCAAGTCGATGTCCTCGACCTGCGAGTATACGGACTCCAAGAGGTTCACGTGTCTGGGATGCATAAAATGCTTCAAATCCTCGAAATTCTGGATCTGCGAAAAAACGAAAAGCATGCTTCTACAGTGTTTTTCTTTTGATTTAATTTTGGAAGATTTTTGTCTTAGCATATATCATGAGTAGCCGAAAGAGTATAAATTAAGTTTCAGTCAAAATCATATAGGTACATTTTGAACGAATCAAAATTTGACGTTTGACTTTACATCAGAAGTTTGAACACCCGTAAGTGAATACCTTTGTCCTAACAGAGATACGTCTGTGGAAGTAATTATTGATTAGGACGGAAGCTAAAATCATATTTTAATATGCTTTAAATTTCTAGACAAATTCGCTAATTTTACATGACGCCATCAGTACTTACATCTAGAGATTTTAAAAAATTAAGAACATCTAAAATCTCGCGGTTTTTTTTGAAAATTAAGGATAGATCAAATATAAAAGAAAAATAAAGAAATTGTACTGCTTGCATTTTGACAACAATAATAATTTAATCTCCAGGCGAATGACGAATCTTGTCAAGTAGACAGCGTCCGGTCGCTGCAATATATTTCAAAATCACTCGGACAATCAGCGTCACGATTCGTCACGATTGAAATTTTTGTAACGCTAAAATTGCGACGAAAACTTAAATATCGATAAAAGTAATTTTTTTTATAATAAAGTGAACACGACGAAGAAAGATTTCACAATATCCCGTATCACTCCGAGTGTCAAAAATTAAAATGGCTGATGCAAGCGAAAAACACGAGTTAACTCAACACGATGAACCTACCGTAAAATTGTGTCCAGAACAGTCCTCGACGAACCTCACGTATCCAGGGATGCCGTGATCGCGGCCCACGTGTACGAGGCGCGCGTTCACGTCGACGCGCGGCTCGAAAGCGGAGTGGCTCGTGTCGAGGCTCACGCGATTGGCTGACGCGGTCACGTGGTCCTCCAAGCACGTGGCGTCGTCGACAGCGTGTTTACGCAGCGACGTCAGAGCGCGGAGTGCCGCGAGCGCGACCGCATCGTATGTGCCACCGACGTTGGAGGACGAGTACCCGTTGTAGAAGCCAGCGGTGACCGGCATCAGTTCCCGATCCGTTCGGGCGCCCTCGCCGAGAATGCTTGGCACGTATTCGTTCAGCGTGACGTGCTGGATCTGCGCGACGACCAGCCGACGAGCTTCCAGGAACAGCTTCGTGTCGTCCCAGTGTTCGTTGGCTCTGGCCAGTTCGTCCGCTATCCGATTATGCTCGTTCAACAGAGCGGAGTACATCATCCCCAGAGTCTTGTCCTCGGTGTTGTTGCACGCCTCGCACCCGGATATGTCCACTTTTCCCTGACTGTACGTTCTCACTCGATGCAGCTGTTCGTCCGTCGATCCGTAAATGTGCGAACCGTCCAAGTACGACGACGCTCCGTTCATCTGTTCCCTGGTGTCGAAGTTACACCTGTGCACGGTCAGGCTTGGCACCGAGCGCAGGTACTCTACGCACGTACCGGTCTGCTCGTCCCGGATTTCGTAACATTCCGGGTGCTTCGTTTTCCCGGAGCAACAGACGTTCTGTTTGCTCGACGGGTGCACCGTGGACGAGATGTCGCGGAGTATCAGCTCCGACCATACGCCGGACAGGCTGGTTAGACCCTCGTGGGCTTCCGGCGAGAGGCGCAGGTGGTTGATCAGCGTCGATACAGCTTTCGTTGGGGTTGGGAGCACGTGGTTTCCGACCGACTGCCGGGGACTAGCGACACCTACGGTGGTACGAAAGGTGTTTTAGTGGGAATTTTTGTACGTGTCTTCGGGAAGATTTTGACAACTTGATGTGATAAGATTTTGATAATAATAAATTCTAAGAATAGGCCCAACATAGTCTCTGCGTGTTGTAAAAAAGGCGACTAAAAGGGAAACTTATTTAAAAATTAAACTGCGAGTTTTTACTATGCAGAATGGTCGAAATGAGTCGAAATTTCGAGATTGACCATTTTCATATTATTCTATACTCTAATTTTTACACCTGCTGTAAAAATGTAAATATTTTGCACGTACAAAATAGAGCAAAATGAAAAAAAAGAAAAAAGTTTCTATTACTATTATTGTTATACAAAGTATTTGAACGCGGGAAAATTTATATTTAAACACAGAGTGCACAATTTTGAAAGTATAATAGTTCCAATTATTGCAAACATTCGTAATTTTAATCCTAATAATTACAAAATAATTACGAACACGCATTACTAATGCAAGTTAATCAGTAAAAACCTTATTAAAACGTGTCATACGTAGAAACGAAGTTAAAACGAGCCTAACAATAAATCTGCTCGTACATCCTCACGGCTACCAGAACACTCATTAACAATTTGCAACAGATCTTTGATCTCGGCGAAATGAATCTCTTTTGAACGTCTCTCGTAAATGTCAGCGTAATATTTTTTAGATAACGAGCGAGTTGTCGAAACAAATCTTGCGACAACACGGCAGACGTGTCTCTTCTTCGTTTCTTTTTTTTTTTTTTCTTTTTCTTTCTCAAATTGCGACACGGTAAATTGTCGCAAAACAGGCAAAGGATAATTTTCTTCTCTACAGTGTTTGTCATAACCGCAGTTTTCCACTCCTAGTTCACGAGGAGGGTACGCGACGTGAATGAGATTAAATCGTTGCTTGGCGTAGACTGCGATCGGCAATATCTAACGTCAAATTAAACGTTACCTAACGCAGTTTATTATCCTTCGTCGTATTACACGGATAATTGATGAGCCACGGTTAGGCTCCGGCCACGGGAGTGTACCTGTACTCTTTAACGCGACAAATCGTGTCAAATGAAGGTAATTTCGCCTTTAATGCTTTCGACAATGAATAATGGACGAAATCGTTTCGCGTACGTGATTGTAAAATGAAAATGGTACGCGTGGTAATTGTGTCTGGCTTTTTAAACGCGGCAACGATGAATGACGTAAATAATAAATTAGATGGAAAATTAGCAAGTTTGAATTTCTTTCTTCTTTTCTTCATTTTGATGATCAAACAATTTTGAGATTCATATATGTTAAGTTTGAGAATCATATATGTTAAGTATGAGATTCATATATGTTAAATTTGAGATTCATATATGTACAACGTATGAGAGTCATATATGTTAAGTTTTAACATTGATATAATAATATTTTCAATAGTAATAATGCGAATAATAATAGAAAATGAATAGAATATTAATATTGTTATCATATATATTAATAACATTTAGTATTATAATTTAATTTATATTATATATTATTATATTATATATATTATAATTTAATTATTATATATTAATATTATCATAATATATATTAATAATATTTAATATTTCGTAGAGTGAAATTTACGTTCTATGAGATATTAAATACGTAAAACTTGAGTTTTGTGCAAAATTATTCCCAAGATTTATGTTTTTCCGGAAACTTTTACGTTCCATGTAATATTTCCGAAAAATCTCTATCATAAGCGATCCTAAAACTTGCATCCTCGATTCAATATTATTCCGAAAACTTATGTTCTCCGCAGTATTATCCTCGAAACCTGTCCGACTGGTTCAATCGCTAGGAACACGCAGTTAGATGCATTTACGATCGAATCAGTAGTTTCGTCTTGTACGTTTACGGGGATATTTAAACGCCGCCGTTTCCCATGTTTGTCTCCACACACGCATATGAATCAACCTAATTAGGGACAAGGACGGATCTCGTTGAAATACTTTTTCGAATTCTCTTTGCCCGTTCTTCATCGTTGCACGTCGACGTTCGTGGCGATCGATAAATCGATTCAACGCAATCGATCGATGATCGCCGCGGCACCATAAATCGACGAGTAGCCAAAACCGACAGTACGGTAGTCGTAGAAATTCTTCATGCCACTTCATGCTACGTAGACAACAAAGCGTAACCATGACACAGAATTTCGACGCACGTTGCACACATTTCGAGGATTACTTTCCTCCTTCGCGACGCCATTAAGAAGTATCTGAATCATTCTACGAAATTGGCAAAAGAATTTTTTTATCGAGGAGTAGTAATATTTGAGAACATTCGAAAACTCGACATTTCTGTCTTCGAATATTTTTTCTAACACGACAATTTCATTCTATGTATGGTTTGATTGCCATGCGAATTTCATATATTTTTTCTTAGGGATTTTTTCTTAGGGATATATATATATATATATTATTAGGGATTTCATATATTTTTTCTTAGGGATTTTTTCTTAGGGATATATATATATATATATATATTAGGGATTTATATATATATATATATTATTAGGGATTTCATATATTTTTTCTTAGGGATTTTTTCTTAGGGATATATATATATATATATATTATCACATATGATTCATTTTTACGAAACATTACATTCTATCGTATTTGAGTGCTCTTTACCCGACGACTAATCACATTGTCAAAACTTGTTTCAGTCGATGAAATCATTCTTTGAATTTGTGCTCTATTTGATATTCCCAAGATTCTTCTTCTTCCCTAAAATTTTTATTCCATACAATATTTATCTTTTAATTGCTAGGAACACTGTTTGAAAAGTCACGTCGATCATTGATGTCCTGGAATACTCCGTAAAAGAGTAAGAAGAAGTGAAGATAAGAAGTAATTGGTACAAATTCTTTTGAAAGAAGACGTTTCATCGAACGCAAGTTCTCAGAACAATAGCAAAGATGAATAGAACATGCTAGTTACAAAGTTATAACAGCTGAAGTAAATCTTTGCGCTGAGCCTCGCACAAACAAATATTAAAATAAAATTCTGCATAAATATTCGCAGTCTCGGTTTCTGTGAACTTTCAACGAGGTTAGACGTAGAAACGTCACGAAAGCAGTTTTCCGGGAAGCAAATTCCTCGCGTTTTGACAAGCATTCATCACCATCCTCTGTCATTAACTCACTCGAGCGAAGGTGTTACGTCGTACACTGAATTCCTCGCTCGATTGCTATTCTAGTCGACGCAACAGACAGTTTAATCAGGCGAAAGAGAGAGAGAGAGAGAAAAAGAGAGAGACTTTCGATCGAACGCGAACTAGTACGTGGAAGCACGCAACTCTTCGATGACGATCGGCCAGGTACGTATTTTGGGTCAACGCTGTCGAAAGGCAGACGCGGGCAACCACTGGCCAGAACACCTGAGTCACTTTCTTCGCTCTTTTCACTTTCATATTTTCGTTTGCATTTTTTTTTTCTTTCTCTACCTCCCTCCCCTCCCCTTCCCTCTCCTCCCACTCTCCTTCTTGGACAGAGGCGCCAGCTGTCCCTCCGCCTTCCCCTGAAACCAGACTTCCTCCGATGAAACGGTACATTGTCCAGGTTTTAATTCCGTTTTAATCCCTCGTTTGTTGAAGCGTCGTTGAGGCATCGACGTGAATGCTCTCGAAGCAAGTCGTTGTTTCACTTGTGACGTAATCTATTATAATCGATTTTAAGGGATTTAACTGACGTGACGTGTAGATTAATTTTTGATACTGTCGATGCATTACGATGATGTACACCCAGTATATGTGACAATATATTTGTCTCAAAATACACATTAAAGAAAATACAGATTATTTGTAACATTTATGTATAAAATATATAAATATAAATATAATATAAAATATTACAAATAACGTGTATTTTACATATATTTATAATAATATTTATATTTAATATATACATAAATAATATATATAAATATAATATAAAATATTACAAATATTACAAACGTGTGTTTTACACAGTAATTTATTACATAGTATTTTAATTAGTAATTTTAATTATTAAAAATAACATTTAATTAGTAATTTTAAAATTTCTTGCTCCTCTTGAGGAAGTTTTCAATTACATATGGTCATGTTTTTATATTAGATTAAAAACTAACAGTTTGTCAACGTGTTAAACTGTATTTTGAAAGTGATCCTTTCGATTTCGGAATTCAAAGTTAGGTTGCCTTGAATAATTCGATCTTAAAACAATTTTTAATCTGTCAGAAAGTTTGTCAAAATTCACTTATTGTTAAGTTTGAAATTAAAGAGGAAGCGAACAACACGCTTTTGCCAATTTCACGTGAATTGTTTACGTGAATAGTTTCAGTTACGTCAACGATGATCGCATATCTAATTCAACAGCGTGGAAAATACCGTTTCGTACGGGAATTATTCACAACTTATTATCAGGATTGTTCGCGTACGCTCATTCATACGACTGTGGCATTCTACTCAATTTTCTATCTCGTCGTTTCGCGTTTCTTTCGTATTTTTCACTATTAAACAATTTACACTTTTATATTGTGTAATTTATATTGCAAGCATTGTATTTATACATGTAATTTATAATTTATAATTCAATTTATAATTAATTGTATATATATTATTTATAATTCTCAATTTGTATATATATAATTTATAATTTACAATTTAATTTATAATTGTATATATATTTTTTATAATTTACAATTTAATTTATAACTTAATTTATAATTTAGATTTATTGTACTATTTTTGTTGCAAACGTAGCACTTGTTCCAAGATTTCTGGGGGAAGGGGGCTGTACGTTCGAGTAAAAATTTTCCCGTTCGATTCGAATATCGCGTGTTTCTCTGGCGCAGAAAAAAAATTGCCAACTTGAAAGAATTGCCGACTGGTGTTTTGTCTGCTTTGCTCGGTGGACGCGTAACAGAGAACGACCGGCGGAGGACGGCGAATCGCAAGTGGAATCGCTTATTATTCGCGCGGACGATGGCGCAACCAATAGACGCGGAGGGACTCTCTATTTCGTTGGCTTGGCCCAAGCTTCCTTCTAGAATGCTAATTCGCCGTTTCTAATCCTCGCGAGCGTGCCAACCGCTCTTCGAAATGGGTCTAGCTCGTTCCAATTTTCACTTTCCATTCGCGATACGGGAAGTGACGGGTAACGGGTCGTCGGACGATCATCCAAGACCGATCGTCGCGCGTATACTCTCCTTCGTGAGTTATAAAACGCTAATTACACGCCGATTTTCAATACACTGTAAGCTCTACCGAGGTATAAACATTGAGTCGACGCAGCGTTTCACTCGCCGATTTTCTTTCTTTCAAATTTCATCGAAAAGATTACAATACTTTGGAAATAAAATCGCACGATTTTTTGACCGATCGTTCGAATTCCGCGGAAATTCAAATTAAGTCAATGATCAAACAAATAAATTTTCTTATTTTCTGGGACAATTTTAATAACTCAGAAAAAGAAGGCCAATGATCCTGAGATTCTTGTAACTTTGATTTTTGAATGCAATTTTTCTTTCTTTTTTTTTTTTTTTTTTTGCGTAACTTACATTGTCGAACTGTGTTTTTTTTTCAATACTGCGAAGATATACGAAAGAAATATTAATTTTGATTTGAAGAAAATTGAAAGTCACAATGATAATATTAAAAGCTTTCGTTTGAAAAAAATTCGCAAACTCAGATTTTGTTTTTCTTATGCCATCGATGTACGAAAATTCATAAATGTGTAGAAGTAATCTTACAAATATGTGGAAATCGATAATCAGATAATCACTTACCGTCAGAATACGCCGATGGCAATAATTTCAAGAAGGGTGCACCACGAGCACCCCAAACCGGATGTCGTACGTTATTGCAGGCACCGGAAGGCGTCCTGTACTTGCTTGGAGGGCAAGGTCTATCCGGTTTGATTCTGCAGGGTGCGTCGTTCGATCCTGGCCTAAAAACACAAAAGAATTTGTTATTAAATCACCTGTCACCTGTCGTCAATTTTCAGAGTGGAGTAGCTATAATTGCAACTGGAATCTTTTAATTTTGTTTCAGCAGTGAATCATTGTTCATTCCTTTTAAAAATCAACGAAGAAAAGAAAATTATAACGTTACGATAAAAATAATTTAATTATTTTAATGTTGCGAATATTTCGATTTCTCGAAATTTTATAAAATGATTCCAATATGGAATCATTATCCATTTTGTTTCTAACGAGCGCGATCGCTCAGTACCAGACAACGCCACTTCTACTCGAGGTTTACCCCACGCCCCCTCACAAATCACGTGACTCAAATCAACCAATCGCTAATTTTCGTTGCATTAGCGTTGCACGTAAAGAGGTCCGATTTTCTGGGTCACTCCCGCTAAAATCACTTTCAGTGATTATAATATTAATAAGTATCAAATGGCTCAAACGTTTTAAAACAGTTCTTCGCGAGACTCTTTTACGAGCCTCGATAAATCACTCGTTCGATGAGTTAGCGTAACGTAATTAATCACCGTCAACTTTCTACACTGCACGGAAGTGAACGATTATTACGCGGAGAAGATTCAGAAGAGTCGTTCAGAAAAGTGAAAAAAAAAGTGGAAGGAGAAGAATGGAAAGAAAAATGATAAGAGGGAAGAAGAAGAAGAAGGAGAAGAAGAAACGATCCGCGACTTTTTCCATGCGTAATTTATACAGCGGTGCAGCAACAACGAGGAAGTATAATTCACGCGTGAGTCATGCGAGCCATGTAAAATGTCTAACAATAAGAAGTTGCCCGCTGATGCGTGTGCACGGCAATAAATCAAATTGCTTTTCGCACAGCGGAGGATTGCGTTCCATCCACGTAAGTACAAATTGCTCCACGGGAACAATATCTGAAGCTGTATCGGACGCCGGCATTATCAATTAGAGGAACTACAGTCCCCTGCGAACAAAGAAAATAATCGAAAGAACGAGATCTGCTTTTTAATTTGTCTTTTCCTCTTTATTTTTTTTCAGAGAGAGAGAGAAATTTTTGCAAAGGTAATTTAAGTTTTCCAGTTATTTTAATAATTCATCACGTTGGAATTTTTATTAATTTCATTGATCAAATTAGAATCTATTGATCTTCTCGCTTCCTTTTTCTTCAATGATAATGGTATTTCAATTTTTGGAAATACGCGTGGAAATTATTTCATTGGACATATAGAGGGTATTCTAGAAATAGGCATCGTTCATGAATGGAGTAAAATTATTTCAATTTTTTCCGTAGGTTACTTGAGTATTTCAAATTCAATTCTTCAACTAAATTACAAATACTTGAGAAAATGACAAGCGGAATCGTCTGTAATAGAAACCGGAAGGGTAAGAAGCGACCCTGTCGATCGCAATTAAAGCGACCGTGGTGACTTTCTATCGATAGAAAAGGAAAACAAAAAGAAAAAAAACCGGACTTGTGAAACAAGTGCAACAAGTCTAGCGGAATTCTCGGCCAGCCAGGAAGGAAGGCTCACGACGACGACCGCGAACTTTGCGGTTTCACGTCGGCGTCAATGGCCACCGAAGCTACCGAAGCCATTGAAGATTTATAAATTTTCTACGCTTCGATAAAATTCACTCGAATCGATTTTCCTCGAAGTTTGAGAATTTCTGTGTTCTTTATCAAAGTTTATCAACGGTTCTTTATCCCAAATCGTATAAAAATAGGAAAAAATTTATTATAAAATTTATCATTACGAAGCAGCAATTATTTCTTCATCGTGGACAAAATGATAAAATTCGCGGGTCCCCCCGGTAGTTTCTGTGGCGCGCGTGTGTCGTTGCACGGGCCAGCAACCTTGCCGCAGCGAATGAAAGGGGATAGCACCGGTAATGGTCGGACGAGAAACCTTCCTCGTGGCTGAAATACCGTTACGGAAGGACGCGCCGGCAACCGACACTCCTTTTCTCGGCCATGAAAGTAAAAGTTCGCTCGTTCGTGGCCGAGCCACCTTCTTCTTCTCGCGAAGAAAAAGAAAGAAAATAGAGCAGAGAGGCCTCGGACTGTCCGAGCCACCGCCGACGAGCCTCGTTCACGTTCGTTTCTCTTATTACTTCTGCTTATTCCATTCTGGAGAATGCTTCCTCCTTCGTCCAGAGATACGTACTTTCTTCGTTTGTTTGTTTTCTGCTCGTGAGAGAGAAAGAACTCGGACGTGCGTTGTGAGTGGAAGAGTAATAACCCCGGTGCATGGTAAATGGTTAATGGAGTTCTCGAAAGGGACTCTTTGTCGTCGGTTTTTCTTTCTCAGTCTCTTTCTTTTCAGGAAGAAAAGTCTTCTCGTTTGCTGCTGCGATTTATGGATCAAGTGAATTTGTAGAATTTATAGGAAAATATTTGTAGAATTTATGAGGTAGTAAGAGAATTATGAATGTAACGAATTATAATGATAACTTGTAGGATTTGTAGGAAAATAGATATGTGGGAAGTACTCATGTTGTCATGTGTAATTTGTAGGATTTATAGGAAAATGGAAATAGTTGTCGATTATTTAATATACTATATTAATATGATTATTGACATAATACGATGTAATATAATTTATATAATTATCACACAATTATAATTAATTTAATTATGTGAATACACATAATTAGGATTAGCAACGTAATACAACAATATATTATGTTATTGTTACTATGTTACTACGTATTGTTATTATTACAATGTTATTATAATAACATATTAATAACAGAGTTAAGGTATTGATTTAATCAAATAATAATAAATAAACTATGTCTTCATTTCCTGAAGATTTTTGTTGTAATCTTCAACTATGTAAGATAGATTTTACCACAGAATATAAATCAAAGAATAAGGTGAACATTAGGTAGGTACAAGAAACACTTCATTCTTTCGATTAATAGAATTTCTGCAAAAAGGCTGCGATAAACTCTCTAAATTGCAACAATAAAATAGTCTTCGCGAAACACGTGTTCCGTAAGACGGTGTATCGTAAACTAATTACAGAAAAACGCCGCTAATTACGAAAAACATATTAATCCTTCCGATATCACGTTGCAAGATCAAACGTCGTTTGTAATCACAGACGAAAAACAAGAAAGTTTGAGCGTACAGTCGTGTGTCAAAACCTTTTCAATTGTAACGAAACTAATTCTAAGAATCTTTTTACTAAGAATTCGCGTTCTCGAACCGAGTCATTATTTTTATCTCATCGTTGCGTCATTTTAAAAACTATGCCAAACGCATTCTAACATTCAATAAATTAATAATTTTTTAAAAAATTGAACAATATTATTTTAAAAAATTCGAATAAATTGATAATTTTTTAAAAAATTAAACAGTATAAATATTATCAAATAATTATTGAAGTAAATTACTATTAAATCATTATGAAATGGAATTATTATCGAATAATTATTAAATAGAGTTATTAAAGTGAATTATTAAATAAATATCGCAGAATTATTCAACAATATTCAATCAAATTATTTTTGATTTCTGTATCGTTTTGAACCACGAACAATTTGTCATAACTCACGACCCACTCTGTGTAGTAATTGTGATTCGCGCATCGTGGAATACAGATTCTCTGATTCGGCGAAAGGTATCACTTAATTGAAAGATAATTACGTTTGTGGTTCTCAGGATGTGCGCTGCATCCGACCATTTCTTTAGGCTGATGCGTTTTTAATCTGCCTAATTTTCGTTTAATCTGTCTATCGCTTCGCGGCTTTCTTTCTGAAACTCCCTTGAAAAAAGAAAAGAAAATGACTCAAAATTGCTCAACGATTCGTGAAAAATTGAGTGACTTCCCGGAACAAAATCACGTTAGTTGCCATGGTATTTCAAAATTTGGAATTAAAAATTGAACCAAAGTGCTCGGTCAATTTTCAAAAATCTAGAATTGATAAAATATATATATTTCACACGCATACGAAGTATATCTGGACTATTACGATTATTGTCGTAATTGTTGCAATTTTGAAATCGATACAATTGAGTTTAAATCGAATTCAGTTTCAATTATCACGATTTTAAAATCAACTTTTACAATTTTAAAATCAGTACAAGTTTAAGTCGAATTGAATTTCAATTATTACAACCTAACCTAAACCCTTAAACCTAACCTAAACCCAATATCGTTTTCAGTATCGTGCAAAGATAATTTTAATAAAATCATCTTAATAAAATAATTTATAAAATATTTATTTATTAATATGCATCCATTCAAAGTGGATACACGTTACGATATATATTAATATTCGTATTAAAAACAATTTCACAGCGCTAGAAAGTGCGTTTGAAAATTGATCAATACGCTTTATATATTATTCATTGTTTCAAACATTCTTTATATATTTCTGTAATATATTATTTCCTATTACATTATAAATCGAGCAATTGTATTATATAATTGTATTATATAATCTTAAACGAAAACCAAACAGAGTATTTTACGCTTTACGATGCACATTAAAGCGTCCCCGTGCGAGAAATTGCACGAACTCGGCTGTGACGGTGTTCCATTATAAATTCGATGAAGCAAGCGATCTTCGATATATTTCTGGCACGGAAAATTCGCTAATATAAGCGAATTGGATAATTATTCGATGAATTGGGTAATTACCACACCGAATCTAGCGAAACTGTCCTGTTACCTTGAATGAAAAGCAGCCTCGCGCCTTCTGTTGCACAATTAATGTCGTGAAAGTAACGAATCGACATTCTTCGACAATTTGTTATCCTACTAATCGTTTCAATTGACTGAGATTAATTACTTTTTAACCGAGACGAATTTTTTTCAGCACTCGTACTAACTACGTATGAATAATCGAGGATAAATATTCGATTAAATGAATGAATATTTCATATTGAGGAATTAATATAAATTAGTACAAATTACTCTTAATATTATTCTTACAACATATTAATATTCTCATATAAATGAATGAATATAGAATATTTGTAAAAAATATTGAAAATAATAAATATAATATAATACAAATACAATAAATATAAAGAAAATATTGAATAATAAATGTAATATATAAATTATTCTTAATATTACTCTTATATCAATATTCTCATAGATGGATATTTATAATTTCATAGAAAATGTTGAATAATTAATATGATATATAAATTATTTTTAATATTGTTTTTAAAATATACGAATACTCTTGGATAGAAAATACTGAACAATCAACATAATATATAAATATCGAGAAACTTACCTAGCATTCGTTTGATAAGTGAATCTCTCAGCCTCGAGTCCTGCGCGGGCTCTTGCTTGTAAATCATGATCCACTCCGTAGACGTAGTCTGCGAATGAAACATCAATTGAACAAAATTATGCGCAGAAGTTACAAATGTTAGGAATGAACATTAGAGGTTATAAATATTATAAATGTTAGGAATTACTGTCAACATACGTTTCACAAATATCAGCAAAAAATTACACTTGTAATTGTAGTTACATTTGTAAGTCATAATATTTATACAAATCATTTTTAGTATCTATGCATCTTTAAAACTGTATTTCAATTTTTTATTAATTACTATATTTGTAGTTGTAATATTTTTAATTTACCTCTATAATTATAAAATGTTTATTAATATAAATTTCAATACTTTTAATTGACATTACAATTAATTTCATGATTATAATTAATAAATAAAAAATATCTTGTCATTTCTGTATATGCTTTTATTGCGATTTTATGATTTTCTTTGTAAAAGTTTTCTGTATTAAGAATTCAGAATTTACTGCGCGACGTAGAGTGAACGAAGGATGATTATGTTAACGAGTTCCTTAACACTAACGAGATTTTCTCTGCGAGTCAATCTCGTGACGTAACCACGCAACATCGCGATCAACAACAACAACTGATTTTTGTAGCAGCGTGAGAGAAATCTCATCATTGTCTTCAACAATTCTCCTCAAAATTGTAACAGCAACAGTCAGTCACGTGCTTCTTTTTCTTTTTTTCTTTTTTTTTTTTCGTTGCATAACGGTTACACTGTTCGAGAGAACAGGGATTTTCGAGTTCGATCGAATGCAATTGAATGTAAATATCCGACCTTAAAGAAATTACAAAAAAAAGAATTGAAAAATTTTCTTAATTTCATCCGAATCGTTAACCTTTACCCTTTAAACTGAAGAAACATATCCTCCAAGCAGAATTCATAAATATTCGCGTAATTCGAATTAATTGAAGCTAATTAGTTAGTTTTGCTGACCTGAAATGTCAAAATGATGGACTGTCGTGATTGCCAAGGCCACGAAAATTATGGTGGACAGCAGTCCCAAGCTGCACCTGAAACGAAGAAAAACAGAATCAAAATTCAATTAAAGCATCGTCTGCGATTCTTGATTATTTCAATTTACAAGAATATGCTCGCGTCACGATCCAGTAAATAATAATAAGGATATATTGTTCCCCAGGGAATAATTGTTCTCTTTCATGAGAGAATAGAAAGTTGGAATCGTAAAAGATTAATATACAATCAACGTGTTTTAAGATGCAAAATAAACAGAACTAAAATTCCAAAAAAAAAAAAAAACAAATAAATTGGTATTGGTATTTTTTAGTTTATGAAAAGATCTCCAAGAAAGACGGATTCATTCACGTTGAATAAATTGTCAATTGCTGTGTAATCGATCGAGTTTTACGACGTACGAATTGCAAACACAACGATTCATTAAATCCGAAGAGCGCCTTTCCTTTAATTATCTCGAAAACTTTCTCCACGCGTTCAGTCTTTATTTCGTACGATACATTTTCTTCTATCGTGTGATTGTGCTCAATTGGAGACTCGAGGTAATTAAAAATCGAAAGTTCAGAGATTCGCGCCCGTAATTTTGTCTCGCGGAGTCGCTATTCTTCAATCCTTAGTGTCGCGATTCTCTATCTACTTCATCAAGCAGCAAGAAAAAAACAATAAGCAAAGAATTCCTGGTATAACAATTTTTTATACACAGTGACTAGATCCATCATTTTACAAACTGAAGCCTCTCTTTTATGATCGTAAGACTCCTTGAAACATGTACGATTTTGAATAAGAAGAGAAACCTAACCTTAACCTAACCTAAAAAAAATCCTGACATTTCATGTAGGAACATCCAGTGTTCAAAAGTTCAATGAATAAGTGAAAAAAATTGCAACGAGTTGCAAAGATCATTTCGAGTTTAATCGTGGAAAAATTTTTTTAAGTTTCTCAAGTTTTTAGAATTTCGAGAAAACAATATCCTCACCCGTTATATCATGTAAAATCTTCAAAAAAAAAAAAAAGAAAAGAAAACAAATAACTGTCAAAGTAGAGATTTATTGTGTTTCGATCTTTTTCTACGGAATCAGTTGATAAATGATCAACAAAAAAATTGTTCACGATTTCCACTGGTATTTGCAATTATGCTCTTCGCGTGAATGGAGCTTCTTCTTGTGAATGGAACATAAAAGTAACATCAATCTTTGATTGCGTTACTTTTATGTTCCATTCACATCAATCAATGTTACGTTGGTATTACATAGGTCATTATATTCACAAATAAATGATTCAGAAAGAATTAATTGCAGCTACAATAAAGGTGATTTTCATTGGAAATTTTCATCGAGAGTTAATCTCCAGAGTAGAACATCTTTTTGATTGAAATTCTGCGAATTTTGTAAATTTTTGTTTGGTGAAGCTAGAAGAAAGATTTCAGTTACTGTGCACAATGATTTCAATTAGTGTTAGTTATTACATTACGTTAAATTCGTATACTAATATACTAAATAATAGTTTGAATCTTTGAGCAGTGAAAGATAAAATATTGAAAAAGATGAAAAGCTAAATGCAGAACAACGAACAGATCTATAAAATTTATTTATAGAACTTCACCTGTTTCCTTACTATACTTGTTTAGCGTCTTATGTAAGATCCACTTTATTAGTAACATCTTTATACAACTTGCAGAATTTCACTAACAATATTATTTCAATTGCATAAGAGTGTTACGAAGACGAAGAACTTTCAAAACTTTCCAAGCTATTAGCCTTTGAAACTTGATCTCGTTGTATCTATACTAATATAATACTAATACAATTTTATAGTATTGTAATACTGCGTAATACAACACATTAGTGTAATTCTATAGGTATAACTTCTGTTTGTAGAGAAGAGAAATAAAATCCAATTAATATTGAAATAGAATTTAACCAATTATCACGATAATTGGCGAAGACAACACGTTGAATTTGATAGTAGACTATTCTACAGTTTCACATATTAATAATATAATTTTACTAACGAGAACACTTTACTAATATAAAAAAAAAAACAAAATTAACGATGTAAAATAAATATTTATACAGAATAAAACACAGAATTATGATTATTTAGTAAAGCAAAAATTTAAATTTGATCTGCAATTAACTTCAATTTATATACATTTGTATACAATTTAAGTGACTTCTAAATTGAAAATTTATAAATCATTAGAATAAAAGAACGTTTCTTCTTCACATGTGTAAAAATATTTCATACATTTTTTTATTGTACAATATTATATATACTTATTAATATTATATATTATACAATATTAAATGTTAATTTTAAAGAAAGAAAAAAGTAAAAATTAAGTTTTCTGATAGAGAGAATCACGAGGAAATCGCAACAGGTTCTCCAAATATTTTTAGCCTCGATCGATCCAAAAGGCCTATTGAACGTCCAAGCGAAACAAAGAACAATAGAATCCAACAGTATCGTTTTCAGGACGATTTATATAATAATTCAGGAGAACGCGGCCCCCCTCGTGGCAAATACCTCTCGCAGAGGTATTTATAAAATCGTCGGTATGCGACTTCACGAAATGTCTCCGCCTCAACTCGCGCATACTTTCTCTACGAGAGCAGGAGAGAGATTCCAGCGTCTCGAGAGAAGAGAGTCGGATGAAGAACGAGGGGGAGAAAAGAGAGATTCTTAGAAAGATAGAAAGAGAGAGAAAAGGGGGAGAAAGGCCGTGGAAGATCAAGAGCATCAAACAGGGAAAGGGGACAGGGAGAGATTCTTCTACCCGATGTTCCTGCACCGATCAACGTTTTATTACGAGTCTCGAGTCACGAGTTACGCATCGAAAACTTTATTTGCAATCCCTTTATTTCCCTCTCGTCTCGTTTCTTCTTCGTAGTTCGATCGTCGAATCGTATTGCGCGTACAGTGATTCACGAAAGTATTTGAACGAATTTTACTTCGAATTTTATTAAAAGTAATTGTGGAATTGTATTCCAGATAAAATTGGGGAACAATCTGAGAATTGAACCGTTTATTACGATTCGTGTATAGCAGCTCGCAATGAAAAATATCTTGAATAGTTGTTACAGTCAAATTTTGCAATATACTTTGTACGTATTGCAGTACTAAAGTAATTTGGACTTCTATCAATACTGATATAATGAAGTAAAATTGATCAGCACTGTAGTGAAACATTATCTATTGATAAAATTTAGAAACAATCAGAAAATGTAATGTACAATATATTGTGTATGTATTATATATTACATTTTCTAAATTTTATCAATATAATTATATCAGTTAACACTATCTGTTGATAAAATTTTAAAAACGATCAGAAAACGTATGTTGAAAATTGAGAAACCGTTTAGTAAAAAACTAATTAAATTGAAATTCAATTAATGAAATTAATATGATTTAGTAAAAAGATTGACACGTGACGTGCATGTGCATCTTAAATACGTAATAAAAAAAGGATCACAGTTCAAATATTTTTGTGATCTCTGCAAAATGTGCTTCCTGCAATTTGTTTTCAAATTTATCTCATATATTATCGCGATCAAATTATTTTTTATAAAATAACACATACGACAAATACTGAAAAGAATGTTTTTAATAGTTTTGTGATCAATTATACGCCAGTTACAACAGTATCTTATACTTGTGGATGAAGCACACGTGATTGAAAATGAAAAAAAAAAGAGAAAGAGTGGCGCCTTCTGATGATCATCCTTGGAGAAATTTCTGCCTGAGAAGCGTCTCTTTCTTTTCTTTTTTTTTTTGTTAAAATAGACGAGAGACACGAAGTGACGCAAACAAGTGACCGGTAAAATTTATGATTTATGAATATTAACGATAAAATTGATGAGGGAATTGGCAAGTATTTTTGATAATGCGGGGTTTCATTCGATGAATATTGATGAATTCGATAAATGTATCCGATGATATTTGAATAGTCCTCGAAATTACCAAAAGTCTGAAATTCAGAGTCATGTGATAAATTAAGAATGCATTCGTCATTGAACGTACTCTTTTTTGATATATTTATTCAATATATTGTATTATGCCATCCTTATTAAACCTCCAATAAGTAAACTAATTATTTTATTATTATCTGTACGGATTAAACATTCGATAGTATGTATCCTAAATTACTGTAAATCAGGATCACCTAAATTAGCTCTCTGTAACGAAATGATAGTCGCTATAACGTAGAACTGTTGCTATCTGAAATCAGTAACCAGTTAATGTTCTGAGTCGAATGGATTCACAATGAAGAATTGATTTATGAAAGCGAGGGGAAGAGTTTTATTAGAAAACAAAGGAGAGAACGGAGAGTTGAGAACGACTGAATTAAGCGGAATTTTTTTTTTTCGAAAGCGAGCCGGGTGTGTGTGGGTGATGGTGAGGAACGAGGAACGAGGAACGAGGAGGATCTCCGAGAGAAAAAGAAAAGAAAAACCGATTACACACTTCGTAATCATTGACCTTTCGTGCTGTAAATCGTGTCGAATAAATATATTTCATTATTCTTGCCTTTTAATATTCTCTCTACGTTCGTTTCTGTTGTTTTCAGATTATTGCAAAACAAACGATAATGCGTCGATACTTCGACGTTTTAATCTGTCCTCCAAGTATCTCCGAAATTAAAAAATGTTTACTGTGTTATTAATACTCGGTATTAACAGTTGGTATTTCATCAATATTTTCCAATATTTCAATCTTTTGTTTTACCCATTTCGATTTATATTAATGTAATATATTATATATTAATGTAATAGAGTGGTTAGTGAATGTTGAATGTATCTAGTAAATTTTTAAATTCAAATTAGTTAAAATGATGAATTTGCAAAAGTTTTCTCACTATTTTTTCTTAATAAGAATCTTAATAAAAAACAATAAATAAGAGTCCTATTTTTGTTGAATTCTATCTACAGTAAATTTTTTTAAATTTAACATTTATATCTTATATGAATGCCACAAATAGTCACTAAATTATTTCAAGTGCTTCATACACTCTAATAAATATACACTCTGTTTTATTGTTTTCAGATCTTCATTTTACAATTTCTTCAAATTAAACATTATATTTCATATTAATACTTGTACAAATAATGGTTAAAAAAATATTGTATGTATTCTAATAAATTGTTACACTATTTCCAACCTTTCATTTGCTACTTCTTCAACTTATATTTCACATTGTACTACAATTAATCACCATGCTGCAATCATTTGAAATATTCCACGTATCTTAATAAACAAATATTCTAATTATTCGTGCTCCTTTTACTTTGTTAAAACACCTAAACCTGATTCTGAATCGAAAGGATCACAACCTTCACAGACGATGATACCAACATTTCACCAATCTTCACCGTTCACCTAATACAATCTCTCGCCAGGGACCCAATAATTTCAACTCAACCTCCTTTCCAAACCCAACCATCGAAAAACTATCGCAGAAAACAAACGTCTGTTCCGTCAATCATGTTCTAGAAAGTATCTCTAACAGTTTTTAAACAGCTATGCAGAAAAAGGAGAAAGAGAAAGAAGCAGATTTCGATGACGATCGGTTGGGAGACACTGGCCTTTCGATTTCGACTTTCGGCGATATCGCGTGTATGTAGGTGGACAGAGGAAAAGGTGGGTCTGCCCGGGGCGAAATGGAAACCAGACCGGAGAGGAGAGAAGTTGGAGAATTCCTGCATAGGAGGGTGAAGATGACCTTGTTCTCCTGGCGAGGATCGAAGAGGAAGCTTGGATAATAGGATTCTATATTGAAATATATCATTGAAATATTTTAATAGTGGCCGTTGCATCAGACTGCCTTGATATTTAACTTAAACTATTTTTAATAAACCGTATCTAATAAAAATATATTGATACCATATTGAACACTATATAAACCATTTAATAAAACCATATTTAATAAAAATATATTAATACCATATTGAACACACAATTTTATATTGAACACCAAGGACTATACCATAGTCTATACCATACCATACCATACCATACCATAAAGGACTATGCCATATTGAACACTATATAAACCAATAAAACCATTTTTAATAAATCATATTTAATAAAAATATATTGATACTATATTGAACACAATTTTATATTGAACACAAAAGACTACAGTACATACCATACCACACCATACCATACCATAAAGGACTATACCATATTGAACACTAAGGACTACATTTTTTTTTTTTTTTGAACTAACTATTTCACATTCGGTACTTTTAAGGAATAATTTTTATCCAAATTTCCGCTATTAATTAATTTATATCGCACATTCCACATTTGTGGACCAATATGAAATTCTCAAACCCACAAAATGAACTTAGTTGCCCACAAATATCTCACAAAGTTAATTTCTGGAACTCTGTGAAATTTCCTATCTCACAAACTGAATTTCGTTGACCCCGATTTTCATACGGAGATAATTTGCGGCCAGCTCTGAATTTCTCTATCTCACCAAATGAATCTCGCTGCGCGCAAATATCCCACAGAGTTAATTTCCTGGCTCCTACGATCCAAATGAACTCTGTTGGCGAAATTTGTGAGCTACGAAATTCATTTTGTGGGATGACAAATTCCCTCAGTCCATGTTCCAAAATTTTTCGAAAATTTCTCTACAAACGTCTCTTCGAACAGCCCAATGTATACCTATGTATACCTATATATATCAAATGTTATCGAGCGAACGCGGCATGAAATTCCTTTCACGGCTTTCGAAAGCGTTAAGAAAGTCGCTGGAAGAAAGAGAACCTGTTTAATAAAGACTCGTTATTTTTCTTCGAAACGGCCGTGTCGTCGTTTGTTTGTATGGAGATTTTTCAATTTTCGCGTGGGAAAACGACGCGGACGCGTCGAGGGCAATTATGCGAATACGATGCGCATTAAAATCGCGCTCGCGTTCAGCTTGCACTTTCAATCTGGCTCGTCCGTTCTCCCGACGAGAGGAGAGTAGGTCTGATTAAATCGCGATCCTAACACCCATAGGTCATGGACAATAGCCGCGCTCTGTTGGAAAAACTCGGTGAACTTGTACTTAATATTTCTCTTCTAGAACGATGTGATCTTGCGATGTCGAAATATTTGATTTCTCCGAGTGAAATTGCATTCAAGTGCAAGTGGAGGAGTTTGAATTATATTGAGGAATTGTACGAATCACAAAAGGAAAGTTTTCAATTTTGAAAGAAATTTGAGAGTATTGGATTGTATTTTAATTTATTTATATTGTAAATTATTATTCTTTCAAATAAAATTTTAACTGTACGTAGTTTCTTTAAAACATCGTATTAACTAATAGACTTAATCGTGTTAGTTAATTTTTAAGTGATTCGATGCATTTTACTTAAGTTCACACTACTACGTTTCAACATGATAACGTATGTTTTTAATTTTAAATTGTTGACTGAAATGTATGCACCAAACTGCTGTTAAACATCGTTTAAAGTATTTCAGAATTGCAACAATATATTGATGTCATAAAATTGAAAAGAATTAATTATGTAACGTAACGAGGAGGAATTTAGATTTTAAGGTTAGGATGAAAGACACTTGAGTTGAATAATTAACAGTTATTAGATGAATTAATTTTGTAACGTGGAAACGAATTGAGAAAGAATTAGAATTAAATACAACACTTTTTGATAATTTATTCCACTATGTAACAGAAATATCAAATTGTAAAAAAAGAAAGTATTAAATCATCGCTTGAAAACGTAACTAAGGTATCTAAACGATCCATTCTCCACTCTGATTCCATAAAAAGAAAGATGTTACTTTCGATCGAATAAAATATCTTCTCGACATCTATAAAATTATTACTCATTTAATACGACTTTCTCATACAACTTCCACATTTACATTTATAATTCTAAACTCTCGTAGGAAAATTAAGTGTCTAATTTACACAGAAACTATCTCAGAGAAAGAGAAATTAGAAGACCAGGGATTTCGGTTTTTCTTCTCGGACCAAATCCATAAGCGCACGTACAATGACGAGTGACTTCGTAATTTTCTATCGTTTGTTCACCTTCGCCAGATCCGACGAACGTTCACTTTTCTACTCGTTGATGCGTGAAACTTTCTTAGCCATTCCTATAAATCAATAAAATGCCTGAAGATGTGATCGAAGAAACTTATCTACGGTTTCCTCGGTTCGGTCTGTTGCGACATTCTAATTTTCACTTAATGGAAACAGGTATAACCATATAACCATAAATTTAGAAATAAAATAGAGTATAATAGTTAGAGATGTATATTTTATAAATATTATATAAATTTGAATTTAAATACTACCTTGAACGTTGACGTCAGAATTATCAATGTGGTGAAAAATCAGATCAGCTCATTGTGATCTTTCGTTGACGTTTTTTAAATTTGCGAGAATCTGTTTTTAGAAATTTTTAGAAGAGTAATTCTTCGTAAAATACGTAGATAAAAACTCGTGTTTTTTATTGCATTAGAAATTTTCTCTCTCGCGTTCTTCATCGAAAAAATGTTTTTAATGAAACGAGGATAAAAAGATTTTTACTCGACTGAATTCCCAGTTGAGCAATATTCTTGTAATACATTCCTTATTACAGTAATTATTTAATTAATTAATTTCCTAATTTCCCATTTTTATTTTATTTTAATTAATTTCCTAATTTCTAATAAATGACGATTTAATTAGAAAAAAAAAGTTTCCTAATTCTCTGTTATAATTCCTATAGTAATGTAACGTCTTAGTACTCAATATCACCATCGATTGATTTACGTTTGGAATTGCACCGACACGCGTAAAAAAGAAAAGTAATCGATTGATGCAAAAAACACGTGGCAGGCAATTTTCTAAATACGGTCGACGAGTTTGCAGATTTCTCTTTATTCGAATCGACGATTGACTTCTACCACGCCTGACGATTAAACAGACATCGATCAGTCTGCAATTAAGCCTCCGAGAGATACCGATTTTCATTCCTTGTGATATATATGGCTCACACGCGGAACTTCCTAGGCCGCTTTCCTAATTTGGCTTGGGCAATTTCCTTTTCTACGTTTATGTCACTTCAGACATGCTTCTAGACGATTTATAGTACCGTCGGTGTTATCGCTTAGAAATTACCATTTTGGATACATTGACGATAAATGCGAAATCGCTGGTGATCGAATAGTCGTTTTTGTTTCTATTAAATATTTTAAAATAACTGGAACAAGACGAATATCATTAACAAAGGATTTTAAACGACGTAATTAGATAGTATTATAAAATAAAAGATACAACGCTTCCGTTGCACTTTATTGTAATATTATTCATTGTAATATCTTATAGAAATGAAAATACATATTTTTGAAAATTTTTGATATTTAAGATAAATGAAATTTTGAAATTTTGAAATTTAAAACAAATAAAATCCTTAAATTTGGAAATTTAAAACAACTTGGAACTCGAAGGATATTCGAACCCAATTCTCCGCATTTTCTTTTTTCAATTTTCAGTGGTCCGCAGTACTTTGCTCTGCAGAGGATTGAGTTTTCTTCAGTCCACGCGTGTGTAAATATCTTTCATACCTGTCTATTTTCTCCAATAAAAGACAATGATAATTGATATCGTGCTATACGCGCGTATCGTGAGAGAATCGTAACGATCTTCGTCAGAAGAACCGCACACACTCGCTCGCGGTGCATACACGGACACGATACTCGCCATTGACGAGCAACCAGAAACGGATAATGGCCTGGTAGACGCGAGAGGTTTTATTTTCTTCGCTGAACGCAAGCCGCGCGAGGTGTCCGCGCACGAACACCGCGATGTGATTCAGTGTCAGTGGGTCAACGGAAACTGGAGAAATCTCTCTCTCCAGTGACGCACGTGTCTCTCTTTCGAGAATCTCGCATTTTACGAATACACGACACGCGTTCGTTCGTATTGTACGAATGTCAATACAAGAATGTCAAACAACTTCTCGATCCATCTATCGTTGGTTCAAGTCAGATTCACTCGAGTCTAGTTAGATCTACTTTCGTCTCTCTCTCTCTCTCTCTCTCTCTCTCTCTCTCTCTCTGCTTGTTTCTTTCTTCTTTTACTTTCGTTTTCCTGTTTCATCGTGTCTTCTTTTTTAGACAGGATCTTGTTGGACGATCCAGCCTGTACTGTTACTTTCACGCAGTTTGCAACAACGAGACGAAGTGAACGTGCTATGGTTGCTGACTGACCGCCGATTTTGAGCGTGTTCGTTGTTTCCTTAGCGTGATGACTTCTGTTAGAGATAACGAGAGCGGTAGTTCAACGTTTTCTCAGTTGGAAAGCCGCGATGTGGTTTTTTTTTAATTGCTCTTCCTGCTCGTTGATATGAAAATGATATCGCGAACTCGAATGAAACTATTTGTATATGTATTTTCACCTTCCGTGTTCTATCCTTGTCTATGCTACCAAGAGAAGTCGAAATCAAAGTATCAAGATATCTTTCATCTGATTGCATTATGCTTCTTCGAGATACCATGCAGTTGATTTTCATACATTTTGTATGAATATTTATATTTCGTAGTTGTAGTTTTTATCAACTGTTGGTAATATCGTAATAACTAATTATATTGAAATTCAAATCGAAAATTCTTCCAACGTTGGCTTCTATTTTTCACATATGTTAAATATAAAATATTATATATTTCTATATAAATATGATTATAAATATATAAATATTATATACATTAAATATATAATATTTTTTATAACAAGAGCAATAAGAATACTTTATAACAAAAGAACTGCACGACTTGTACCCCAGTACGATTCGTCTCACTGAAAGGCCCAGAAGCAACTGTTCTGACTAGGAAATAAAGACGACCTTTATGCCATAATATTGATATGCAAACATTTGAATCGATACAAAACAAATTACAGGCGCGATCGCTCAGTACCAGACAACGCTACTCGAGGTCTATCCCACGCCCCCTCACGAATCAACCAATCGCTAATTTTCGTTGCATTAGCGTTGCACCTGAAGAGGCCCGATGGGTTACTCCCGCTAAAATCACTTTCAGTGATAAAATTCCTGAATGAATAAATCATTACATGTAAGATCTTATTACATGTAAACTTTATATTAATTCTTTGAACATTTATTTTTTTCATGGAAAGAACAGTTCTTAAGTTCTCTAGTTTAAAATTTTTCATCGACTGTATAAATACGTACAATCTCTGCATCCACGAAATACCTACACAAAAATTTAACAAGAAAAACGATAACTTGGATAATTTGATAGTCGACAACTCGGATAACTTAATTCTACTTTGGTCTGTAAACAGGACCAAACAACGAGCGCAAAGACTGATGAAAACCAACAAAGGATCAAAAAGTTAAGAAACTTGGTCTGCGGATTGCACGACGATAATCGCGAAAAAAAAAATACGCGATTGCACGACGCTTTCGCGCTAGTTTCATTGTCTGCTGAAACGCTCGCCTTGCACAATGTAGAGCCTTAACGACCTTGCTTCTTTAGCTGGCCAACAGGAGAAGGCGCGCTGAAACGCTCGTAAAAAGAAAGAGAGAGAGAGAAAAAAAAAGAAAAAGAGGGCAGTCTGGTGAATGAGAGTGATCGAGCGATGGTCCCGGACGATCAACGAGGAATAAAATCCGACAGCGTTCGAGAAGGAAGTGCCCACGGGTGAAAGTGCTTCTGGGACGTTGGCGGAGAGCTTGTCCGGACACGTTTGTCCGCGAGAAAAGCGGCTCCGTGCCGGGCAACACGTTTTTCCACGTCGCGATCGAAGGTCACCGGTGACCAGGATAATCCGGTTGAAATCCAGTTTTCGACACCGTATCGGTGAAATTCGCGAGGCTTGGGATCTATTGTTGGATCTCGGTGCACGTGGAAATCCTGTTTTCTCGAGTGAGACAAATCTTTTTTTTTCCTCTTCCTAGGAGAGACGTTTAGAAACTGCGAGCGATGATCACTTCTCTGCGAGAGAATTTCTCTCTATTTCGAGTCTGTATATATTATGTTAATAGTTCGATGAATTTTATCGAATTTTATTTTATTTTACAACTCTAAAAATTTATAATTTTCAAAATAAATTTATAATTCTAAAAGTTTAATTGTCGATCGATCGTAAGTGAAATTATTTGATTGACTCTGTAAATTATTTTAACATCGTAGATTTCTAAAAATTATTGATCACGTTTGCTGTTAATTTCAATTTTCAAAAGAGAATTTGTTGATTGAGTAATTCTACAAGAATAATTCTGCAAGAGAAATTCTACAAATTACTAATGGGTGATTAATTTTATTACCTTGGATTTTTCTAAAAGATTAACTGACTATAAATGGAAATTCTGTGATAATCAAACTAATTTCGATAATACAATCAGTACAGTGAAATCGGCATTCGGAATATGGAAAATAAAAGTGAAAGCAAGGAAATAAGAAATTCGACATATCCGCTAATTTTCGTATAATTGAGTATAAATGAATTTTTCAATACTTACATGCTTGCTGTCGATTTTCATTATGCAACAAGACAAACAGATAAGATCGTTTTTTCAAACAAATTGCAAAAATATATACAAATGAAATGAAAAACGAAATTTTTGAAAGTAAACGTCTAATAAATTTACCAATATACATACATGCATTTATATTATACTCAATAACGGTGATTAAATCATCAAAAGTGTCGTCAAAGATATAGTATTTATAAAATATAGTGTTGTCGTTAAGAATATAACTATTACAAACTAAGAGTCGAAACAAACAAATCGAGTCGACTAAGAGTCGAAATAAGTAACTCGAGACGAAACTCCCATACCTTGAAAGTTAAAAATACATTGTATCCGCGATTTGCAATTCATCTCAATAAAATGCAAATCAATTCTAATTACGAGTGTGCGTGCGTACAATTAATACGTTACGTTAAAACCACAATCGACACGGATTACTCACTCGATTTCTCTCTCCACTTCATAATTTTGCCTTTGCATCGATGCCTCCATATCGACGATCCAAGATTGGCACTGAGTTACCAACGCTGAATGCAGAATAGACTGAATTATCGACCTGTACGATCAGATAATTTCAGCGAGCGCGATTTTTCAATTTCGGTCAATCGTGTGTTTTGTACTTGCGCGGCAATGACATTTAAATAAATAGAATAAATTATCAGTCACGTGATAACGTGTACACATTGAAGGAAAAAAGGAAAAGTATGTCTGTCAGTTTAATATTATTTAATATTGAATTGCTTTAAGACGGAACGAGACTAAATTGGATTGGATCAAAAATGTATAAAGTATTACAATAAGAAACAATACTACAAATAATAATTTTTCCTTTTTTTATATCTCAAGAGGATAACAAGTAGATTTTAAAGATAGATTCGAAGAATTTTAAGAAATACAATTTTTTTTGCAAATATTTATGTATAAATCTGTGGGTTTGTTTTTTATTATTTTCTAATGTCAATCTCAAAAAAAATGTTAAAACAAGCTTTGAGAACTTTGCACGAAAGCACTGAATGATGTAATTTTTTTCTTTTTTCTCTCCTCTTTTTGTAAAATATAGAATAATTTGATATTTCGATTTTACAGATCTCTGTTTGGAAAGGATAAATCTATAGACATCTAAATTACCATGTTCCTAAGAAACTACATCTCGAATTTCGACATTTCGCATTTTACAAGGACTTACACAATCAACTTACAAGCGCAAAAATTCCGCATTTTCAAATCGAATTAAAATGAAATGTCTAAACCTGAATATAAAAACAGTATCAATTCAATTTAAATAGTAACTAAACATTAACGTTTCAATTAAGTTTCGTTCAATTTAAATGTTAATTAAATACCAACGTTTAAACATCAAATACTAAATTCTGAATTTAAACGTTACGTCAATACCAACGCCAACATTATGTTAAATAAATTCATAGGTTCTCAGGTTTCTTTCACACGGTGGAATTTTGAAATTCCCTCTCTGAGAGGAAACTTTCCATCTGACTGACAGTTTGACAGCTATTCTGACTAGAATAACATTGACAGACGATAGTCGAAATTATCGCAAAGACGCGAAGAGACGAGAGAAAGAGAAAGATCGCAAGTTATAAAGTCGTTCTCCTTGACTTCATCATCTTTGACATCGTTATCCTCGTTACGCGCGCGCTTCTTACCGTAATCACGCGAGGATACAACAGTGTGACAATAATTTACATAACATTTCCCGCGGTGTAATTCAACGGAGTCGTTGCACTTTAAAATTTGTCATTCTGATCGGGAAGTTGTTACTCCTGCGTTGATATAACTGATAATTTTTGTATGTACGCGTTGTATAATGTTCGACGTTATATGTAATACGTAGTTGCTCAATCTTTTTTCTTTTTTGCTTCTGTTCTTTTTTTTCTTCTTTATCTAGTAGACAATTGTTTTAATTCTCACTCCTATGTTTCTCTTCTCTTGTGCTCTGTTCTATGTTTTAAATTTTATATCTATTTTTAATTATACGTTTTATTATCAATCATGTTATATTATTTATGTTTTAATATGTTATATTGTATTATGTCATGTTTTATTAATTATATGTTTTATATATCTATTTTAAATTACTATGTTTTAAATTATGTATCTATTCAATTCCATACTTGCAATTGAACTAACACGTTAACGTATTAACATACTAACATATTCTTAACTGGTTTCATTGAACTACTAAAAATTACAATAAATTACCCACTATAGTTAATTTAATTGCACGTGATTATAATAATTCCATTGTATTATATTTATATTAACATGTTATTTTGATAATTTATTGTATTTATATAATACAATATAATATACTATTATATTATAGTTAAATTACTTAATTCTGAGATCAATAGTTACTTTTTATGATAGTTTTTGTATGTTATACTTGATACACAATTTTAATAATTTATTTTACACGTGGTATAATATGTTATTATTATACCAAAGTGATTATTACTTAATTTTTAAATTATACACGTGATTACATAATTTCTTTTATATCATGTCAAGTATATTAATTTAATAATTTTATCATATTTGTACAATACAATATTATAACAACTATCTATGGTAGCTGTATACTATAGCTAAATTACTTAATTCCGAAATCACAGTGGACGTGAAGTACACAACCATGAATCAAATACTTCAAATTTCAATTACTCCAACGTAAATTACTATCGATCATATGTGATCGATCTGTTATTTGAGATTAATCTTGAAAGGAGACCACCTAGATCCTGTATAATCATGCTGTTCCACGAGCAAGAGTTACGCGAGTCACTTACTTTGTCGAATCTACGATAACATTCACTGGTAATTCTTCCCACCGATATACTACTTAAACACGCGCTGCTGGAACGCGAAGAGTTGCAACGCGTAGAAGAAAGAAAGGAAAGAAAGGTTTGTTACAACGAACGATGTAATTGCGATCCATTTATTAATCCTGCAGGTATAAACTTTCTGCAGCTTTCACTTCGAAAGAAGCGCGTTGATAAGCTTCGATATTTAAATGAACAGTGATTATTTTAATCAAATCCGGATGTCCGGGTGTACAAGAGCGGCGAGGGATTAGAAACTGGTGGAAATGTTGGCACAATTGAATATTTGCGGGATGGAGTGTTTAAGTTTCTCCGGAAGTCGAAATTGGAGGAAATTGTCTATTGTCTGTGCATAAACGGGAGAATCAGGATTTTGCTATATCGGAAGTGTGGGATTTCGAGAGAAATTGGAGTCGTTTTTTTTTTATTGATTTCCAATTTTTATATTTCTTTTCATTTTTCAAATTGATTTTTAATTTTTATATCTGTATTTATTCTTTTATTCTTTACTACTGCTTACTAAGTTTAATCTAAAATGACTTTTCGATTTTATAAGTCATTGAAGTATATTTCGACGTATATTTGCTGTATATTTGTTGTTATTCAACTGTTCAATGGTAATTCTTATTCTTCCTGGCTATTCAAATTGTTCAATTTTATGTTATGTAACTGGTTTTTCAATTATTCGATGGAAATTTTCATCCTTTCAAATTTCCAACTCTAAAAGCTTCAATCGATTTCTTTGTTTCTATTTATTGTCCTGTGTTCTCTCACAATTGGAAAATATATTTGGATAAATATGAAATTCGATGTACAATAAAAATTTAATTGATTGGTAGGGGAATTTCTCATTTTCGTCCACAAAGTACAAATTCAAGAATTATATATTATTATTCACTCTGAATAATCATAATGCTTTATCACGGATATTTGTTCACGGTGACAGTACCTTTCTATGGTGGTGACCTATCACGATCCAAGTTAAAAAAATGTCTCGTTGCGGTTCGAGAACTATACGATAGGTCAAAATTGCTATAAAAGCATGAAGATAAACTGATTAGCCCCATCGAAATTAATTGTTTGCAATTGGTAAATGAAACATTAATTTCAGAATCAAAATTATATTCTAGTGCACGTATATTTTGATATACAAAATATAATTTCAAAGTTAATTTGTGTTTTAATTTTTTATTTATGTTGTATTTTATAACAGACAATAAAGTCGCTATATATAGAATCATATCCTGCATAATCAGGAGCTAAAATGTTAATAATAATTCAATATCAAATGAATATAAAATATAAATTCTCAAGATGTTAATTTATGCGTGACAGAAATAATTGAGAATAATAAAACTCATCAATTTTATTTCTGACTTCTGATCTACAAACATACTCACATCACACCCAACAAAAGGTTGTTATAATCAAACTAGAAACGTGATCATTCAATATAATAATTCATGTCAACAAATGTGTGTTATGTAAATAATTTAGACTGTTAATTTCTTCTAAAGATGTCCAACAACACCAAAATTCATCAATTTTATTTTTGACTTCTAAACTACAAACATACTCACATTGCATCCAACGAAAAGTTCATCATCAAACCAGAAACATGATCATTCAACATAATAATTCGTATTCAACGTGTTGCAATTCAATACAATAACAAATGTGCATTGTATTACGTTAATAAATAATTCAAAAGTTGAATTCTTCAGCTGTTAAGCTTCTCTAGAAACACTTAATTGCGCCAAAATTTGTCAATTCTACTTCCAACTGAAAACGTAACCACAATCATATCCAACGAAAGATTTTGTAGAATATTAAACTAGAAATTGAAATTAATGACATAATAGAAGCATAAATCCTTAAGCTCTTACTATAACACGATTCTACTTTCGTCAAACTTGTCAACCTCGAACGTAAAACCACCAACATCCAAACGATTATAATCAAACTAGAAACGTCCTCCTCTTATGATTGCAAGCCATTCGATCCACGGAGACACGTAATCGACGTGATTATCCGGCTACATTGTAGCTACGATTTACGAAAAGTACGCGCCATTCCGCGGAATGATTAACGAGCTATCGCGGAAAGCTGCCTACCTAGTGAGCGTGCAATCAAACCGCTCGGCCGGTGTTCATCGACTCGACGGTGGTTCCGTTCGACGAGCTGTAATTTTGTCCATTTCACCGTTGTCAATCGTTTGAAAATTTTCCCCGCCACTCAGAGAGCGAAACTAAAGGACACGGCCGGCTTTGAAACGGAGACAAGGTTCGAAGGACGTTGCGCTCGTAGGGTAAGGATGAGGCTCCGTTTGCAACGTGGTTTGTAGTGGATTTACGGTAGAACGAACACGTGCGTTGTTAGTTTACTGACTCGTCGTAATATTCGTTCTATGTGGAACGATAACCGTAACACAGAAGTGAAAAATCATTGTACCAGTTACGCGTCTAATAAAAAATTGCGTGGTTTTGAGGGAGGCAAAATGTGGCGTATCAATCTTTTGCATGTGTGTTGAGGGATTTCGAAATTTTCGAGGTCATTTCTATTTTTTTAAATCGAACTGTATATCTTTTTCATCGTAAATTGAAAGGATATTAAATTCTAAATAAAAAAGGTATTAACCCAATTGGTCCTAAACCTATGTATCTAGATCTGTGAAATTTTAAGTATTTCAGGAATTTATTTGTCGGGTGATCTTTGAATAAACTTTTAGAATTTTATTAATAGATTTATGAAGTTTCAAGTGTCTCATGAAATTTACTTATTAATTAGAATTAGTTACTTATTAGTCAGAATAGAGTTTTAGAATTTTGTCTGTGAAATTTTAAACATTTCAAGAATATTTTATGGAATATTTTTTGAATGAATTTTTATAATTTTATTACATCATTACATCTTTGTTAAAAGCCAGCAGAGAAATTTAATGTCAATTCATTTTCCCACAAGTTTGTAGAATTTATTCACTAATTAATTTTGTTGTTAGTTTTCAGAGAATTTATTTATTAGTCAATTTCTACAATTTGTTCGTTGGTTAATTTTTTTTTCACCAATTTGTATAACTTATTTATCAATTAATTTTTGTACAGGTTCATAAAATTTACCTTTTAACTTGTAGTTTATAGAATTTCTTTGTTAATTTATTAATTATTACTTGTCAAGTAAATTTCTGTCCGTAAATATTTCCGTCAGTTTATGGAACACATTTGTTAATCAATTAAAGTTTGTATTGATTGATCGATTGTAGCTATTTACGTCAATTTAAATCTAGTAATTCTTATAAATTCTCGTAATTCAAAGTCCAGGAATTCCCGTAAACAAATCACAGAATTTTCTGGGAATTACAGAAAATCTGAAGATGCAAGGATGTGACGCACAATGATACGAGACTACGTAATAGTAATATAATAGCAATCACGTAATATGCAAGAACGTATAACTAACATTAATTACAAAGGGAGACGTTACGTTTCATCAATATTGAAATGAAATACCAGAAACAAGGATTACACGCGGTGTAATGACGATAATAAAGGCAACGGTGTATAAATTAACGAGCCTCTGCATTTTATGTAATGCATATAGTAAACGTTGCGAAACGCAGTCGCTGAAGCTTGAAGTTTAATTAAAGACGTAATAATTAAACATGATAGATACTCAAACATTATAAAAATTTCGATACACTCTCGAACTTAATAATCAACCTTTCCGTAAGGTTGCAAATAATCGACAATGCGATATTGATATCCTTTTATATGTGACGTATTCTAAGATCATGTCCTTCGAAACGTGCGATCAGTATCAATGAGGAAACATGTGTGTAATACACCGTAATTGAAAAGATTAAAGTTCCTCGGTCATGATAAAATGACAAGAAAAAACATTAATTCGAGCTATGTAACGGATAACTGTACCCTCTCGCTACAAATTACGATTCCAACGTTAATTCAATTATTATCGTGTAATTTTCAAGCCGCGAGAAGAGAAGTAACGCACAATTAAGAATTAAAATGATTTTTAGTAACTTTCAGACTACCAAAACATTTTTATGTCGTTTACACAGGTTTAATTTGGAAGATTCGATAGATAGTTATTTATAAAACAATAAATTTTATACATGACATAATTTTAATAAAATTTACTACAACATTCGCAGAGATAAATCGTTTTAACTCTATTAATGGAATTGAGCTTCGTTATTATGATATTACAAAGCAACAAATAATGTTTATTTAGAATTTATATAGGAGGAATTTATATAGGCACACGTTCTTTTAGTGTACATATACATATACGTAGAAATATTGCAAAAATAAAATTGTTTCATTGAATCAGTAATAAAAATTAATTAACAATTAATATAACACTTGACATAAGATTTTCAAAGTGACGTATAATTCAAAACTCATTTCTTTGCAGGAATATATCAGAGCTATTGATAGTATAATTATTATTATTAAGTATAATTATTATTTTATAAGATAGAATCTTATATTTGAAAAGATATTCTCTTTAAATTGTACAAGTAATTTATAAATTAAGTAAGAAATAAACTCTTACATTCTATTGATTCTAGATTAGATAATCTTCGTTCTTCGAAAAACCATTTTTTACAATCACAAAATTTGAGCTAGAATAAGTTACCAGACGACTTTGCATAAATGCAAACGCCGAAATGCGATGAGATAAAATGTGAAACCCACGCGTTGAACGAGAATTCGTTCGAGTCTGACCTATTACGCATCGTACTACTTGCACTAGAATCTTTACAACTAGAACTACACTAGAACTTCAAACGCTTCATCAGTTGCTTTTATCATTTCCAAATGTTTTATTGACACGTTATCGTCCTGATTTGCAACTAACATTGAATCACAGACAATAAATTAAATTACCAAGAATGTAAAAAGCAAGAATTACATGCCGTTTGTACGCGATCGAACGATTCAATTACCAACTGATCAACGATAATCACGTTGGAGAAGCCACTTGCAATTTTCTCAATAAATAACGTCGAAAGTTCGACAAGAGAACAAAACTTGCTTATGGCGTTTTCGTTTCTATTGTATCGTCGTACGAGGTAGAAAGTATTCACGCTTGTGAAAATTTACTTTTACTTCAGTAAATATGCGAAAATATTAAATTTTTATGACGCAATGAATTGTACGTTTAACTTTCCAAAATTAACAAGCATTAAATACAAGTAATAAATTTTTGTCAATTTTCAAGAGATAGACGTACAATTGATTGTACTATTTTAATAATTATATATATACACACACATATAAAAATATATACATGTATTTCATTATTTGCTTTGTATCTTTTGATTTTGAACTGGATACTTGTTAATATTTTTGTTAAGAAAAATTGGAAAAAGTAGAATAAATTTAAAATTAATATAAATTACTGGTACGAGATGAAATTTCATTTCTGGTAGGTTTCTCAATTTCGTTATTCAACACACATCAATGTTTCAGTCTCAAAATATGTAGATTATTTCTCTATTTTTTTTATTATAAGATATAAATAATACTATATTTTAACATAGAAAAAAAGCACAGCGTCCGTAGCACATAAGTAACAATAAATTTAAAATAACAGTGCCCGCGATTTACCGTTTTTAATCTACAAAGTTAATTAACGCAACTTTTAGAATGCAAGTGACACATCGTCTCGTTATGCGGGTCGTGTGCCCCAGTAACCACGAATGTAACACAACAATTGCCACGATCGTACACGACCATGTACAAGCAAAAACTCGTCGAAAAGAACCACGAGAAAAAAAAAAGAAACGACTGGTCTTTATCAGGCTGGTTCTATCTGCGCTACCAAAACGACAACGTGGGTCAACAAGCGCGATTCGTGACTCGAAAATTTGAAAAACGTATCCGCCGACTTTCACTGTTCCCGAGCTGTCCACTTCCTCTGCGTCCAGTCGACGAATTTACCATCCGATTTCGATTCTCTGCACGCGCTCGCGACCAACGCTGCACACGCTCGACACTGGAACGAACAACTTGGCGCGACAACTCTACAACATTACACGGATTTGCCGCGAGAAACGCTGACATTTTCATATCGCGCTGCACACGACACACCGATAGACACTACACCCACGCGTTACTTAACTCGTTACGTCTGATGCACGTCAGATCTTAGGCAACCGAGACAACAATTAAAGACGTACACGCAACGAGCGCTTCGATACGAGGGATTCATCGTGCATCCACAGCCTTCGAGAGCCACCGAGACCCTATTCCAGTCAGACTTCGGCCAGTTCAGAGACTGTGTGTCTCTCCTTATTAGACTCGAACACGTCGCCGGTATTGTGCAAAAGTCCCAGCCTCTGCGTGCGCGTCTCTATGGGTTTGCCGGTTCTTCTCGTCGCAAGTGAATCTACGATACTTTGACTTGGGATAGTTTTTGTGGAAATTAGGCTTTCGCGCGTTTGCGATGCGAATGACGGCCGTTGCGTGTATTTTTTTACGCTAAAGTAATAGAGACGAATATAGAGACACTCTTGACACTAGATAGATAATACTCTTATATTAGTTTGTTAGTTTATTAGACATTTATTATAAATTAATAATATTAATATTTATTATAAATTAAAATTATTTCCGTCCAAAGCGATTAGTGAAAATGAAACGCGCGTTGAAACAGTAAAAACAAGTTCACCACGTGTATCTACATATTTAATAATCTGTAGATGATTTGGGTTTTGTGTTTAGAAAAGGGATTTGATGTCTTGAATTTTTGTATTAGTTTAGAAATGTAAGATGCTGTATAAAAACAGTGTCTGTGAAAATATGAAATCAGCTGTTTGAAGAGAAAATGATAGAAAATGACAAACAAATTAATTAAAAAGTTATTCGACAACTTTCTCAAAAGAACAGCCACTGCTGTTGGCTAAAGGAGGTCATACAAAATGTCGATTTATTTTCAACTGTCTTTTAAACTGATTGCCAATTCTTGGAGAAAATACTTTGCACAAACCAATAAGAAAAATATCACCGACGAGTAGTCTGTGCAATGGTACAAGTTGTACGGTGTATAATAGTAAGAATCGTTTGTTTATCCATTATAAAGGTGAAATGATAAATTTGAAACTCATGAACATCATGTAATTTCAAATCAACCCTCTGTCTCCTAAATTACTTTAGTATATAAATTTCTTTAGGAATTGTCAGAATACGTCCAAAGAGGACTCACTGAAATTTCTGACAGAGATGATAATTGCTTGAAAGTAAAAATTTTAACATTCCTTTTTACCTTATAAAGTGTCTTTTAAATTAAAACCGAGAAAATTGGGATTAAAATTGAGGTTCCTAACAAATTTCTACATATTGGGGATTGAAATTCTTCTGACAAGTACAATTTGTCTTCATTACTATACTACTCCCTATACTACTCCCTTGAAAGAAGATCACTATACTACTCCCTTGAAAGAAGACCAGCGTCGAAATCAATTACATTCCAAGATAATGAATTAAAACCTCAGAAATCGTCACAGTAATGTTCAACAAAATACACGTGAAGAAGAAGGCTCGTCGTTTTTCTAATTCCTCCTCCCCCCTCCCCCCCGGTTGATACCGTACAAGATCAAATTAACAACCCCCAAAGGACAAGCGAAGAATCCTTACCAGAACGAATGGAATCTGCCCATGTCCGATCGATGCACGAAGATACCCCGACCAAGATTTCTTTGCCTCGATGCTCACCGATGATACCGGTCACAACTTTTCCCGGAGGTCACGCGTGTCCACCGTGGAATCAGCTTCCTTTCGCGGTGTGGATGTTCTCCGAGTTACGCGTGTTACCGAGTTACCGAAACGCGAAACGATACGGGACGAGGGAAAGAGTAGAACGAAGAAAACGAAAAAAAAAGGAGAAGAAGAAAACCACACTTTCTTGTTTCCGAGGTCTCTCTCAGCACCAGTCGTGCCGTGTGCACGACATCGAACCACGCGACGGTCCGGCGGATACTGAGCTCTCAGGGCCCGCGATAGCCTCTTCACACGGACGAGTGAAAGCGAGAGGTGCCGCGAGAGGCACCGGCGAAGACCGACCGAGTCACGAGTTCCAGCAGGAAAGAGGAAGACGGAGGAGCGTGCGGTTGAAGCGAGAAAGCAAGTAGCCGCAGTCACGTGAAAAGAAGGAGAGCCTTACGGGTGGACAGGCAGAGGAGAAGAGAAGGAGCCAGGAGGACAGACGTTCTCCGTGGAAGCGCGAGGACGATGGTCCTTCTGGTTACGTACGTGCACGGTATGTATGGGCAGGACTGATTGAAGCGAGCAAGAAAGCACGACGCGCTGCAATTACGCTCCGCGAGGGAAGAAGAAGCGCGTTCAGTCGCCAGGTAGGGATGGGATCAACTCCAACGTGCACTTGCGAACCCGAGACAAGCTTGATATCCAAGTTTCGTTTTGTTAGGTTAGGTTAAGTTGAGACAGATTTGATATCCAAGTTTCGTTTTGTTAAGTTAAGTTAACACTAGAACTACCAGAACAAGACAAGTTTTATATCTAATTTTTTGATTATTTTTAAGTTATATTTTGAAAGTAAAAGTATTTCGATGGATAAACTTGCAACGTATGCAATATATGTTTATTCAGTATGCTCATCAAGTATACTAGTCAATATTTGATATGTATAACTAATGAATATTCTATCGAATGTAATATGTTACAACGAGTACACTTGCGACGTATACAATGTATACTTATTTAATATAATTAATCAATACGCAATTTTAATAAAATGAAAGCAAATAACAACAACAGAAGAACGAAAACACATATGTAGAAATGAAAATCGCATATTTTTAAAAGCGCGATTTCCTATGAGCGTCAGGAGCATGCGCGTTACACTTATGCGCAGCAGACGCATGCGCATCGGATGCTTCAATATTTGAAAATGGCGGTAAAAAGGAGCGTGTTTCGTTTAATTGAAAAATCTCTGACATACACGTTTATAAAGAAAATCCACATTAAAAGACTCGAACCTAATAAAGTATTTAATCCCATTTCTATCTATCTCATTATTCTTATTACCCGAGTATCGTTAGATATACTTGTAAAAAGCTGAATCCAACGATCGAAGAATTTGGAACCGATTTGTGAGGCGCTCGATCCCATCTCTACTCGCAGAGAGACCACGAAGTGGAGGACGAAGAAGAAGAGAAAAGACGACGACTCTCCCCAAAGAGGGAAAGAGAGAAGGATCGAGCGAGCGGTTGGTGGTTTGTTAGAACGTTGCCGCTCGATTCTTGCCTCTTCTCTTGCACGCAGCTCGATAGACCGATGTTAAGCGAGAGGGAGAAAGCAGCACGGAGCCGGTCATGTGAGAAATGGGATGTACTTATGGAAAAACCGTTGGCCGAGGAGAGACGGAACGAGTGGATGCGGACAAGGACGTGCGCAGAAGGGGTAGCGGGGGTTTACCACTCATCGTCACGTGCTAAGAAGAAAACCAAGTCCGAGCAGAACGAGCTGCAACAAAAAGGAGTGGAAACGACGGCGAAAGCACCACGCGGAAGGAACCTACTGATACCGCAGCGGGTTCACCCGCTTTTCAGACGGATTCAATCTCGGCGATGACTCTCTCACGGCCAGGAGAACTGACCGATCTGTTTTCCGCGGTTTCTCTCCGTCGTTTTTCTTGCCGTTGTCGATACTCTTAACGAATGTCATATATTTTTATATAGACATATATTTATTGCTTCGTTTGTTATTGCCTCGTGCGAATAGCTGTCGAGTTGATAGCGCTTCGTTAGTTGTTTGCGAAAGCATCATCCTTGCGGAGTAAAAATAAAAGATAAATAAAAATAGTTGAATCCATCTCTTCTTTTTAATTTCTATCGTTTCCCTTTCTGTTATAAAAAGTCTTTGTTTATTTCATTTCTATTCACCTGTCTACCTATTTTTAATAAAAGACAGATAAATGAAATAACAGTATAGTAGAACTCTGTTTATGTATGATCTTATTGAACAAGTAACTTATACAATTGGAGTTCGTATATTGAAAATTCGCGCGATAAGAATTCAGGTTCAAGTGAATAAATTCAATCGGGTGTTGATGAAAATTTGGTTCAGATAAATGGAGTTTTGCTGTACTAATAGCGTCAAATTTAACAAAAGCAGTCAAATGTAGTAACAACCTATTATTCGTTTTTCCTTTCTTTTTCGTTCTATCCTGAAAACTTCTCTCTATTTTTCATATAGGTATTTTTTTTTTATCGTATAAACGTAATGCCACAATGAGATTTGCGCGTGATTGCAGGTCTGTGCGAATGGAATTCGGCACGACGGTTACGTGACGGGAAGTGGATATAGAAAAATTGCTCGAACGAGGGATCGACTCGATTTTTCGCGGAATCAATTTGTAGAGAGGGTAATTGAAAAGCGCATCGGCGTCGGCTGAGCTCTCTCAGTGTTGAATAGAACCACTCACAATACCCGGAACCTGCGGAAACTCATAGTTGAAGCATTTAACAGTTTCATCGTTTCATCGAGTTTTTGTTTCTTTTTTTACACGAAGAACTAGATAGATTGAGACTTTACGGTTTTATCGATTTTACGGTTTTTTCACGATGTAGAATATTTATGTTAATTTTGTACACTGATTTTTAGTCTTGAATATTGTGAATTAAAGGTTACTTGTTTTCGAGCACGTAAGAGAAAAGTGCACTGAAATTGTATTATTAAAAATAAATGAATATCTGCCTTTTGTTATATATTATTATGGGCAATGTAATTGTAAATGTACGTGTAATTATCAATGTACAACAAATATTACACTAGGAGAATCAAAGAAAACTGCAAAATTCAACGAAAACTACTAGTGATCAGAATGACCGATTCGTAATTTTTTCAATTTTTATGAAAATTCAAGAAAGATTGGATCCATGGACTACATCCACCAGACTCTCCTTTATAACAACTTCTGGTGTACAATTTTTTGTCACCATTTTATTGAACTTTAAATATCAGAGTTACAAAATCTTGACAAAAGTCTCAACACTTAAGTTCAGTAAAATGAACGTTTAAAGTTCGATGAAATGACGAAAAGAAATCGTACAGCGAGTTTTAAGAGACCGTTGTAAAGAAGAGACTTTAATCTTCAAAATAATGGTGAATCTAGGAAAAAATTTTTCTTAATGTTTTAAAATATTAATATTCTAATTTTCTAATATTCTAATGTTTTAAAAACATTCCTTTTGGAGCCTATGTTTATCGAGACATTTTTGCTTGTTTTGACACTACCAGAAGTTTGACACCAACCTCATTTTATCACTGAAATGATTTTAGCGGGAGTAACCCAGAAAATCGGGCCTCTTCAGGTGCAACGCTAATGCAACGAAAATTAGCGATTGGTTGATTTGGGTCACGTGATTCGTGAGGGGGCGTGGGGTAGACCTCGAGTAGGAGTGGCGTTGTCTGGTACTGAGCGATCGCGCCTGTAATTTGTTTTGTATCGATTCAAATGTTTGCATATCAATAAAATTTTATGGCAAAAAAGTCGTCTTCATTTCCTAGTCGGAACAGTTGCTTCTGGGTCTTTCAGTGACTGAGATACAAGTTTTTAAACTTCCTGTGTATACGAGTAGAAAGATACAAAAAGTTGCAAATGTTCGCCGTTGCGCTATCGAGACTCCAGCTCGTCACGTGAGTGCACGTGCTAGTGATGCACTTATGCGCATCTCCCCTCTCTCTCCCTCGTTTCCCCCGTTCTCTCTCCTATTGTGTTTCGTATTTTTTTTCTTTTCCATTCGTACCGAACGAACGCGTAACAAGGGGGGGAGGTTCGTGAAAATCGATGAGATCGACGGATCGGTATCGAGGCGTTCGGGGAACGGGTTGGTACGGGGCATTACGAATGTTCCTTGGAAACGACGAACGAAGAATCCTCGACGATCAGAATGGAGTGTCGTAACTGTCATGTGATCGAACGAAAGGATCCGACGATGTATCTCGCACCATCGCTGTTACCCGTACGATTTTTCCCGCGCACACTCTCGTGAGAATACTTGGAACATACGTAAATACAGAAATTGAATGAAGTGAAATTCCGAGGAAGTAATTCATTTCTTGAGAAAAAAAAAAAAAAAAGAAAAGAATACACGATGATGAACTGAAATTTGAGTTCTAGGATTTTGTAAATATCTCTTTTCTCTTTCTCTTCGTTTCAAAAATTCAAGAACGTAGAAGGAAAGATTCGTGTTTATTCTCGGAAGTTTCTAATGCGAATTTTCTAGTCTTTATTAATTTTGAATAATAATTTCGGTGTTCAATATAACACTCGATATATGTGTAATTTCTTTTAAATTTAATATCTATAATTTTTCTTCTTTTTGGCAATTATGTTCTTAGAAAATGTGTTTTTCGAACAAACTATCCCTATGTTAAAAAAATTGGAGTAAAATTTATTTAAATTATATATCCTTACAATCTAGAATTTATTTAAATCTAGGAAAATTCCTATAACAAAAATTTCACTTTCACTCTTTCTACAAAAATTATGAGAAGAAATTTCTTCTATTACGTGTCGCGACATTTAATTATTATCCGACTGAATGAATAAATTTTTATAAACTGAGAGGATGATAGAAACGAGGCCACACGAAGGTAAAGTGGAACACGAAGATGCTTACAATCTAAAGTTGTGACCTTGACCCTTAAATATAAATTGATATCCTACTTGCAATTCTACTTTCATCGGCGGAGAAACTTCGTTCTCGTTACTAAATCTTGCAAATTCTTTCTCACTATCTCATCAATTTTCGCGTTAAAAATATTTTCGAATTTTCCAGCACTGAAACATCATAAGCAAAATATTCTCGAATCTTTTTCTCAGCGAAATAAAAATTTCAATTTAATTTTTCTGAGATTTGAATTCCTGCGTTTGATTTGAAACATTTATATTGAGAAACGAGGGAGAGAAGAAAAGAAGGCGCGGAGTAAAAGCTACAGAGATTCTGAAACCAAGGTGACGGTTCGCCCGAGGGTAAAATAACACTTCCTGCATTCAGAGCTTTGAACTCGTGATACTCAAGCTGACAGGCTGCACTTAGATTCATATTTCCTTGGGTAACTTTTACTTCCGTGTTTAGCAAGTAATCCATTTCCGAAGAATCAGTCCAATTCTCTACAACTGAAAGACCTAGATATTTATTGAATGGTTGCATTTATGTTTTATTGTTAGCGTTATTAATAAAATAAGAGCTGAAGTAGTAAAAAGAATTGTATATCGACAAGATTGACTGATTAATCTTTGACTGAAATAATTTCAAAATTGACTGAAATAGTTTCAGGATTAATAACTAATTGATAACTGATTGAAATAACTTCGAGATTGACTAATTAATAATTGACTGATATAATTTCAAATTATACCAATTAATAGTTGACTGAAACAGTTTGAAGATTGACTGATTAATAATTCACCGACACAGTTTAAAGATTGATTAATTAATAATTGACTGATATAATTTCTCAATTGATTAATTAATAAGCGATTGAAATAATCTGTGTAAAATTTGTTCAAAGTGACGTACATGCAAAATACTTCGAATTATTAAAAATTTGTTGAAAACAATGGGTATTTGAAATGGCGATAGTTATTAAAACTGTACTGTTATGCAAACGTTTCATCACCACTGATGAAATGCATTCAAAATATTTTTATATTTAAGCGAAATGGATTAATAAAATTTTGTAACTTATTTTATAGTTTATTTTTCGATCTTCGTTTTATAAAAATATTTTATTTTCATTCATAATTTACGTATCAAGTTCTTCAACACTGACTTTTGATCATAAGTTTCTCTGCTATATTGTGAATTACAAGCCGACGATAGCTAAATTGTAAATTCGTTTTGTCAATATTTGAAGTTTGCAATTTTAAGGAAGAGAAAGGGGTAACAAATTTTCGATCATGAACACAGTTTACAATTAATCAGGCTACACAAGCTTGCACAATACAAACGCAAGAAAGCGAAACATTCTGTCTCGTTATCTTGTTGGAAATCCACAAAAAAAACGATAAATCGTCAAGATCCACTATCGTTTCACGTAACGTTTAAATAACACCTCGTATCTTTGATCTCCGTATCTTTCTAAATCAATCTCATTACATAGGTAATGACTTGCGAATATTTATACAGCATCATATCTTTGCGCAGATAATTTAAAAAAGTGGAACCCTGGTGAAAATTTTATCTTATCACGCTTCAAATACATCAATTTGGATCGTGTGCTTTTTGCATCTCCAAAAAGATCGCAGTCTGTTTGTTAAATTTTTTTCTGTCAATCTGAATTAAATCTAATCTCACGTGTGCAATTTTTCAATTATTTTCAATTGAATTCTGCGAAGCTATTCTTTTTAAAAGAGTAATCATCAAAGAGAAATGAAGGTAAAATAAAGTAAATGTCAAATGCAAACACCATAAACCCTGCTTCTATTAGCACTTTAACAGGGACACGCTAATTGGTGTTCATGTGAACTAATCACGTTGCGCGGTTTAAATATGAGATAACATGCTTCAAACAATGTTAAGTAAATAGTATAAAAACAATAATCGAGTCCTATAATATACTCTGATATAATAATAGTATATATATAATGTAACACATAATATGAAAATAATAATCGAACCTTCTCTGGTACCTATATCCGAATTAATCAAATAATCTCTCCATTCCAATATATATTAATCGATCTAATTAGTTTAAAATAATATAATTATACAATTATATAAATTAATATAAAATTAATATAAAATAATATAGTATAATAAATACATAACATTATATAATACACATATGAAATAACAATTTAGTATAAATTTCGACGATCAATTAGTCAGTTTTAAAAATGTAATTTCTCTTCTTCTTCACCAAGTGTCACACATAAGAAAATAAGCTGTCAAGCCACCACTGTGCGTAAATATTACAAAACATTATTACACTCGCGTACCTTGCGCGTGATTTTCATTCTCTAACGCGGCAAATTACGATCATAAACCTCACTACTATCAGACGTCCTATCGATCACGATCGCTTGAGATTAAACTCTCAAGGGAAACGAGTGGCCGAGCCAATTCGTCCAGGAAGTCGATCGATCCGGCTTCGGATAAAAAAAAAATGCTTCCGAATTCACCGAGGCTGATCTTGAAAATGGCCGGCCGCTATTTTTCCTCATTCCGCGATTCCCTTAAGAAGCAATTGTCCACGAGTTGCACGGCGAGGGAAGAGCCTCGAGCGGACAAAAATTTCACGTGCACACCTGTATCGTAACGGGGACAGAAGCGGGGGGGGAGGCAGGGGGATCAGAGTCACGGGACATGCAGTGAAAGTGTTGCCGAAGGAGGAAAAAGGAGGAGTGTTTCCCCTCTTTTGTTGCCGACGTTAACAACGCCGCGATGCGCGTTCAGCGAAAGAGACGGGCTGAAAAATCGTCTGGCTCGTGTACCCGGGGACTCGCGGAAATCGAGAAACAAATGAGCGTGTACAAGGTGTTTCGTTTGATAGCAGAATAATTATCTTCGGAATTTTATCTCTGCTAATTTTCGTATTTTGTTAGCTTTTTTGTATGTTACTTTGATACGGTAAATTAATTAAATTTATTATCTTAAAATAGCGTACCATTCAAATTTACTATATTAATGCTGTACTTATTAAACTGTAATTTAATAAACTATATAACCATAAAATTATAAATAATTAACAAACTATAACATGTATTAACAAACTATAATTATGAATAATTAATAGAGTGCAGAATTAAATTGACATTATTTATACAAATCAGATTTGAATATAATTTAATTCGAACGCAACGAAAATAATTGCTCGAAAATTAATCAATTTTTTTAATATACATTCACGTGTGTCCACGAATCATCGATCGTCGATTTATGATCCTCGCCGACATTTATTCAGTACGTCAAGGATGTCACGTCTCGTGGAAAGAAAGAAAATGGCAAGTTGTTTTATTAAGTTACCTGTTTGCTTTATTGTATCAAACGTATCCGCATTCTAATAACTTGTCGACACATGCAAACGCGTCAAAATTTTTGCAACAACTGCACGGTACAATATCATTTTCTTTTTCTCAGTTTTACAGCTTGAAATTAATAGACTTTTATGACTTTCTCGGCTGTTATATAAATAGATCTATATATAGTGAAGACGTAAATAGAAACGTAAAAATACGTAAAAATTCCGTAAAAACATGGAATCTTTAATTTTATTTAAAAGCATGTGTCGCTTGGAATTAAACTGTATTTATATAATTTTAATACTTTTAATCTCATTAAAAATTTGTTATATAAAAAATAGACCTTTACGAAACAAATTATTGTAATGAAAAAATTTATAATAACATTATATTTAAAATTTCATTATCATTTATCTATCTCCCAACACCAATTAATATTAATTATATATGAAATTTTGGATTAATATTAGGAATCTTTTTAATAATTCAAATTATCAATTTATATAGTTACAAGTATATTAATACTTGGATATAACATAACAATATAATATCAATACAAGTATATTACATTACATAATTTAAAATACATATTTAACATGTGCATATTCTTCGAAAATCCAAATTTCGGTCACAGATCTTTGTTTCCATAGAATTTCCATTTTCAAAAATATACTAAATAACTACTAAATAAGAGAAATACGTGCAAAAATTAATCTAATCAGGTGAACGTTAACGCAGAAATATCAAGAGAAATATCAAGAGCATACTGAAAATCGCATACTAACAATCAACGACTGCAGAGAAAAGAGATAAAATACGAACGAATCAAAACATTGACTTTCTAACCGAGAGATGATCGAGGGAAAAATTTCTCCCCTTTCATTAATCCACACTCTATCTCTAAGTTCAAATGCTGATTAATACTTGCAACTCATCGTAATGATATAACGGGCAACGTTCGAGAGCATCGGCAGCTTTCTACTCCTCGGACGTAACGTAATCCTCGTTGAAATTGAAAACTGCGCCTCCACAATGTAGAAGCGAGACCCTGTTAAATTATTGCATCTGAGAACAGTTTATTAAACCGTAAAACAAAATTTCACCTCACCGCGGTAGAATGCGACTCTTAAATGAGCCGAGTCGAGACATTTATTTTCACTTTGTCGCTATTAAGTTTCTTTGAACGTAGAATCGAGCATGCGTTGTTTAAATGATTCGATGGCAAGCGAATTTTTATTGTATCTCATTCGTCGGTCTCTTTGAGGAGAATTTTTTTTTATAAATCTACTGTTAGAATAAGTATGTTATAATAATTATAAATTGAATAAAGTAAAAAATACTGTTATAATAAATTGATAAGAAACTGAGGTGAAATTAGAGCAAACATTAGAATTATCTATGTTTTAACAGGAAATTAATAAAAGCGGAATGCTATCGTACATTGAACAAATTGAAAATTACATTTTTATGAAGAAAACCGCATGCGAATTTTTGTACGATTAAAAATTGAAAATGAATCCTGAAACTACCTGCTTATCAATTGTCGAACTTGTATAAAATTATTAAAGTGTTATGGTATTTTAATACCAAGACCATCAAAATGGTCAAAATCACCAATTTGTAATATTTGTTAGAAACTTTGTAAATGTAAAACAGTGTAGATATAAATGATTTCAAATGTATAATAAAACCTTATATACTCCAGTATTATAAAATTCTTCTCTTTTTACTTAATATCACTGATAAATTTTGTGCTTTAATCATAAATTCTAAAACATAAAACTGGTAGTATACATCTAAAATTGTATACTACCAGTTTATTATAAAATTCTTCTATCTCTTTTTACTTCATATCACTGATAAATTTTGTGCTTTAATCACGAGTAATTCTAGTGTCAATGTCTTTCAGAATTTTAATACCACGAGAACCAACATTTTTAAAATTATCAACAGGATTAAACAAAAAGAAAAGAAGTGACACAATTTTGACAACGCAAAATTGGTAAATGTTATTACTAAGATAAAGATGGTAAAAATTATTACTAAGATAGTAAACCTTTGGTTCAAATTATCATTGAAATTATTTTACTAAACCTCCCATGAAGAAATAAAAGATTTAATTTAACGTGTTGATCCTCAAACGATTAAAATAGAAAGAAATCTGAGAATTTCGAAAACAGAAAGAAAATGGAGAAAAAAGACGAACCAAGAAAATGACGAAAGAAAAATAATATACGAATTCTTTTACGTTTGTACTTCCGGCGCGCGTATCTCCCTCTGTCGTTCTGCGAATACGGAAATGAAAGACCAAATTCGGGATTCGCGATCTCGCGGACCTTGTTTTCGAAATTTCACCGAGCGGTTCGTTTAATTTGCAAACCCAAAGAAGAGCAATGACTCGATCGCCCGGCTCCTTTGACTGGCAGCTGTAAAGCAGAAAGAAAAAGGAAGAAAGAAGAAGAAGAAGAAGAGAAACAAGAAGTAGAAGGGAGAGGAATTTCATTGGTGTTCCAGTGAAATTCGAAAGGTCGTTTTTTCGAGGTTACCTGCACGCGACGCATGCTACCGATCTACAATGTGGCCGTATACAGGAAGCTGGCTCGTCTCATCCTTTTACATTCTTTCGACGAGCTCGAGTTATATAATTTTCGAGAAATTTCAAGAAAACGCGCATTGATTCCATCCAGCTTCAATGTACCCTTGCACGCGTGATTCGCGTGAAATCGAAAAGCACGACGCGAACTTTTGCGGTAAAAAGTATTCGGAGCGAAGCATCGTTGTGTAACAGTAAAATTTTTCTTTAGCTTTGTCTCTTTCTTTTTTAAGTAATCTTGTACGTTTAAAGAAATAAATATCCTCTTTTGTTTGATCGAAATGCGTTGTATTAAAGAAATTTTCATGGGTGTGATTTCTTTCTATTTACTAAAACGAGATTAAAGTATAGAAATTCATGGATTTTCAATACGTTATTGAAAAGTATATATTTAAAAATGAATGCATTCTTCATTTGTTATAGGTCCTTCAAACTTTTAAATTTTTGGTAATTTTGGACACTCAAAGAGTTAAAATTAGTGTAATTATTCGTAGTTTGATTATGAACGATCTTCTCTAATAATGAGTAACCTAATGGATCATCTAATCTTACGCTGTCCTCTAAGTATAACTTTTTCTCGGTAACAAATTTCGATTGAAATTAACTTCTACTCAAGTTTCAGAAAACTGGTATTTTTTTAAAAAATAAAACTCCTTTTTTTTATCAAAGAATTTATAGAATGTGGAGAATTTGAAGATTTAGTACAAAAGATCCTCCAAAGATTAAGAACAGAAAAAGAGAATTGATCATTGACTTGCTGAGAAGAAAAAAGACACTTGATTTGTGACTTAGGATCTTACTACTGTTCTTCAATTTTCATGTCTCAATTTAGCAAAAAAATGGAAGGATTTATAACATATTTGAAGGAGATGTTCAACGTAAAATTAATTGAAAAATCGTGCTTATTAAGGAGAACATTTTTATACTTTTGTTTGAATTTGAAATATTTTTTAACTTTCGAGAAATATAATTGATTCAAAAATGACCGAAAAAATTAATATTATCTAATTATGTTTGTCTCGAGTCTTCAAATGATAGTTCAAATAACAATATTTCAAATCACAAACAATAATACTTGAAATCACACTTTGAATAACAATAATAATTAAGTGACGACGGAAAGAAAATTCGCAGTTTTTCAAAAATGATAAAACCAGTTCATCCCCTTTTCACAGCCCAATACGAAGCTAACAAGCGAGGACGCGTTTCCAAAATATAATGTTTCCAAAAAAGGAAGAGAACGAACAGCAAAAGAGCGTAATAACAAGTTTCACCTAGAGCGTTTCGTAACGATCGTAACATCAAAATTATTACCTCCGACAAAATGCTCAGGCATTCGAGATAACGCCTCGGCACCTCCTCTTTCCCCCATCGGGATTCTTTTCGCCTCCCCTCTCTATCGTGACTCGAGAATCAACCGCCATAAGTCGATTTCTGTGTCAGTGTGTCATACGGGCTGGTATCAATAGCGAGAGTGAGCGTTACTCAATGAGCAATTCCTGTATGTGACGAGCATACTACACGCGTGCATGGAACGCGTCACGTTCGTCATAGTAACATTTGACGGCGTTTACAAGTTGAAAATGAAAGGGATCGAGGAAGTTTCTCGGATAATGAAACGACTATGGTCGTTCCCCTGAAGCGTCATCCACAGTATGCAGCTGAAGGAGAAGAAGAAACTCTAACTCGATAGTGGTAATAATTTGATTCACGAAAGAGGTGCGAAGAGAAGATTGTGAGAAAAATGAAAATATTGTCTTCAACCTGTTAAGAACTAATCAATGAATTTATTTTATCAGTATCTCGTATAGTTAAGATTTCGAATTTATTTTATCAAATTTTAGTAATTTTAGTTAAGATTTTGAATTTATTTTATCAGTGTTTTATATAGTTAAGATTTCAAATTTATTTTATCAAATTTTAATAATTTTAGTTAAGATTTTGAATTTATTTTATCAGTGTCTTATATAGTATCTTATAAATTAAAATATTAGATAGTAATATATAAATTTTTGTCTCTTGAATTTATGTATGATATAATATAATAAAACAGATTCTGATGGTGTGAATTAAATAAAGAAAAAAAATTAGAAATGAAAGTGCTTAGTGGGTTAATTATTTTCAAACGGAAGGCTTTAATTTAAATAATTAAATGGTAGTTCCCACATCACGACAACGTTGTATCAAAATAAAATGACCGTTTTATTAAACTGTCATTTATTATAAAAAAATTAGAAACAAATACAAAAAACATATTCAGTATGTTTGTTAACAAAAAATACATGAAAAGTATATTTAACCTCCAGTGCTCAAATCTTTTACTTTTGCTTTATCTAAAAGTGAAATTCCTGAGTTCTATTGAAGACGGAATCTATTGAATTTTTAATGACTTCAAATTCCAAGTAATATCCCTCATAAACTTTCTTGATTAATCGGATCCGGTAACGACAGGTTTTTATCTTCTCTTAATCAATAACATTCTGCGTTCCTAGTCTTGCCATTTCTGTATATCGTCTTTACATCGAATTCTTTGTAACAGTAGATCAGCACATGTTCGTTTCATTCTGTATAATCAACGTATTTTGGTATTTCCTTATTTTTTACACTATTTTGAAGCACACTAATCGACTTGGTATTGTAAATCATTGACATTATTCCCAATTTCAGCCATATTACAATTATCTTCGTTACGTTTATCGAATCGAGCGAGAGAAAGTGATAGTAAATCAGATAGTATCAACTATAATCGACGTTTTTCCCACAAGAATGCACTTCCTCGATCAAGGATATTCATTAATCCAATGAAAAATGAAAGATGTTTTCCAGAAGCATTGACAACATAATTGCAAGAAACTTCTAAACGTCAATAATTTAAAAAAATATATATTCCTACTATTCCTATTTTAATAAAATTAAAAATTCCAATTTTCTTTTATCTTTCTATACTTGCACATTTCCAAGTTAGATAATTGCATATTTCTGTCAATTTACTTGAAAAATATTCTTTCAAGCAAGAAAAACCATATTTGCAATCATTCTCTTGCCAGATTTATTTTTCCTCTTTTTCCCTTTTTTGCCTTCTTCTATTAGCTAGTTAGTTGCAAGGTTTCTCTTCCACATCCTGGCATTTGGTTCTCGTTAACGTGTTCAAACTACGTACAAGTAGTTTTACTGGATCGAGTAAGTATACTTTCTGGTCTCTGTTAGCTTTTCTTGTGTTTAATGACCGAAAAACAACCCTGTATTGCAGTATACTTGACGAATACTTGACGAATGTAGTTATACAGACAATAGTTTGTGATTGTTTCATTTTATTCATTCGTTTTATTTGTAGAAAAACAACTTTCTTGAAGACTGTTATGTCACATAACACATAATTGAATCGAATCAAATGACGTAATAAGTAGCATATCTTTTTCATCTTTTTTTAGTAATATTTAAAATATTAGATAAATTTTAAACTAAATTTAAATTTAAAATATTAGATTTTAAATATTTAGTGATATTTAAAAACTAATATTACTATATTCGTCGCGTGACGATTAATTGATAAATATTTTTTATTTGAGGAAATATAAAGATTTATTGACACTTGGTTGAAAGTATAAACAGTAATATTATCTGCAGAATAATTTAGCGTTTTATATAATATAAAAATACGTACGTCGATACATCAATTAATAATTAAAGTTCTGACAGGAAGAATTAAAGTTGATTTACACTTTAAATGAGGCTCGAAATATTCGGCAACAAGATCTTAATAAATTTCGAAATATATTTGCAACACGTCGTATATTCGATCTGTCCTGGTGAAAGTCAAGAAATAAAGGGGCATATATTTTTCTATCTTCTTCATCTTCTATGCATGTGACCCTGTTTTTGTACAATTTTTAATGGAATACAAAATTTGCCCTCGAGCATGCTTGCTGCGTGTTAAACGTATGAAATTTCTCGTATTTCAGAAAATTTTTTTTTTTCACTTTGTTCGAATTAAGAAGAAGAAAAAAAAAAAATAAACCGCAACTTACATCTTCCAATTTTTTAAGATCTGTTTCAAATAAAATCGTTTCTAACCCTCGAATGTAATCTAATTTACATTGGATTGCTAAAAATTTGGGTCAGATCACTGAAAACTTAGATTACCAAAAATTTTACTTTCTGTTTTACATTTCTTCTTAATGCAAATTAAAATAATGAAATAATGCAAAGCTTGCATTGTCGTGGCTTTCGATGCTGAACGATACCAATTAATTAATCGACTGCTAGCAGTTTCTCAAGAAGCCAAAATAAAAAATAAATATTGCAATAAAAACCTGTTTAGAAGATGAAATTCATTTTTTTATGATCGTGAATGTTAAATATCAAACGGTAACGAGCGAAACGTGTTGAGTTCGCGAGATTTCGTGGATGGTCAGGTGTAACTCGGTTTACCAAAGAAGACCTTGTAAAAAGCCTCGTCTACGAAATATTCGCCGGCGAATGAGAAGGATGTGACGTCACCCACATTCGCGTCTAACGCGCGTTCGAAATCGGTTCAAGGTTTCATCGTCGGATTCATCGTCGATTAACTCACGTCGCGTCGAAATACGACGGAAGCGAGACACGAGTATCGACACGTATACACGTATTAAGTCCGCCTTTGGCTGGGCTCCTAAACGCAACTGCCTTTAAAAATAACGTTGACTCACGTACGTGGTCACGCCTTCTCCACTCGAGAAGCTTTCGTCGAATGAATAGCAAAAGGAAATTCGATTCAATCGATCATCCTCGTTCATCCCTTGTTTCAAACTTAGTTTATTTTTCGGCCAGTTTATCTTTGGAACTTCGTTTTATCGTTTTTTCATGCTTCAATTCGGCGAAATCGGTATTAATAGATAAGTTCTTTTATGTGATAATAAACAGACTGTGGATTTTTCATGCATTTTTAAGTATTTTTTATAATAAATATTGCTTGAAAAATGAACTGTATATATTATATATAGTAGATTATATATAGTATTATAGTATAATATCATATTATAATACTATAATAATAATATAATTGTATACTTGTATATATGTATGTAGCATAGTAATACATTACAATTATATGTATAATAATTATATACATATATATATAATTATAATGTTAAAAACATTACAATATTATATATAGTATATAATATTATATCTAGTATTATAGTATTATATTATATTATCATACTATAATAATAATGTAATTGTATACTTATATATATGTATGTAGCATAGTAATACATTATATATATATAGTAATACATTACAATTATATCTATAATAATTCTAGATATATAATTGTAATGTATTACTATGCTATATAAATATATACAAGTATACAATTATATTATTATTATAGTATTATAATACAATACAATATATAATATATATAACATTACTATTAATATTAATTAAATAAATATTCTATTTTTGTATATTATATATCTCATCTCATACATTTTTGCGTCTTCCAATTTGCCACAAATGTACAAAAATTCACAGTGGAAGTAATTTTTCCAGCAATCAAGTAATTTTGCTAGAAATAACTCCAACTCCGAATATTAATTGTGACTGCAACTTTTCTCAAAAGGCTTTCAAGAAAACGTAACGATCGTACAGATCTTTAGACCGTCTAATCGTTGACATTTAATTTAGTTTCCCTAGCGCTCACATAATCAGAGTTAACGTGTAATCGATGAGAAAGGTGTTTGTGTCAGTCTCCAGTGATATTAATCCTACTAATTTTAGAACACTGTCTAATAAGTTCCTGTTTCTCAGATTTCTATTACACAATCATTTATCGATCAGAGAGTAGATGCATGTGAGATACAATACTTGAGTACAATTCAAGCATTAATGTTGCCTGTGTGAATCGGGATAACGTTTTAACGAGATATTATAAAAAATTATAATATATAACGAAATATTATATAAAATTATATAAATGTATATATAAAAAATATATAACGAGATATTATATAAAATATTATCGAACCACTTGTCTCTATACTTTACTTCATATTGTGAAAGCAGCATAAATACTATAATTATCGAATATTAGACTGTGAATATGAATATATGAATATACGTTATAATTGTATCGAATATACGAATATATTCATATAAATCTAAATATAATTTGTAAAATTAGAAGAAGATTTGTCACTCACACATACACACACACATTATATATATATATATATGTTTAATAATTAAAATTAGACAAATATTATTTCTGCACAATATATAATAATTTGTAATGATAAATGCAAAAGCTTCTGTTTCTTAAGGCACATAATAACTCTTTAGTTCCATACAATCAAGAACAAATAGCAACTGTGGACACGTATGTACATCGATCGATACGTCCGTTCTGGGAAGGCAATCGAGTGAAGATAACTTCGTACAATTAGATGCTTTCATGCTTGGATACAGGATAATCATGAATCTCATAAAATAATTAATTATAATGAATATTTCCTGATCCTGTCGACTGATTACTTTCATATACACGCGAATATATTCTATCTCTACAGAATATAAAATCGAACGAGCACGATGTTCACAATGTTCAAACGATTGCGAAAGAAACGACTGACTGTAAATCAGATTTTTTTCACGACGCAATAATATTTTATGAAAATTAACGAACAAAACAGACGAGGAACGAACAGGCCCGAAACAATTCCTCATTCACAAATTTCGCAAACGAACAAATGGTTTCCACTTTGTGACCACCTGACTCACTGTGCATTCGTTCCGTCTAAAATCGCGTTATCTAACGCGAATTTCGTAAACGATTTTACATACGCCACAGACACCGGTGCAACTGCAAATTTCCTTCCTTTCGCCGGGTACACGGAAGTAAACGCGTTTTCTAATAATGAAGTATAGCGCGCGTTTAACCCTTAGACACGCAATTTATAGAAAAAAAAAGAAATATAGAAGAAGGAAGAAACGTTTATTTCAATTGTTAAACATAAAATATTTCTTAAAATGAGAAAATATTTAAATAAATTCTTTATTAAATTAATATAATCCCAGCATGCAACTAACGTTCTAAATGAAATTCATTGAAACACATCTTTTCTCCAAAACAAAGTATTTATAAACAAGTTTAAACAATATTATAAAAATTTCTGTTATCGATTATTTCATTTACAGTTCATTCATAGAATTACCCAGTGAACGAAAAAATTTAAATAAAATATAATAATGTGTGAGTATTAGTAATTTCAATTTTGTTAGGTGGGTTAAAAAATATACGTATTAGTGTATAAGTGTATAATAGTGTATTAGTATTAGTGTATAGGTATCAGTAATTTCAATTTTGTTGGGTTAAAAAATATCCCACCATGCATTAACAGTCAAAAAGATGTGAGACAATTTTAAACCCCAACGAGTTAAACGGAGACAACGTTTCACAGTCATTTAGGTGTTTTCATTTGGAGAAAACAAACGGGATGTAATTACATGTTCCAGCGTTTTGATTTGCACGTTCGTCGTACGAGTATTTATACGGTACGTTTATGCACGTACGAGATTTAGTCAGCGAATATGACGGCCGAATACGCGCTAAAAGCATAACAGCTTTCTCCTACTTGCGTTACATCTCGTTACGCCAGGAGGATTATTTTGGAACGCAATCAACTCAGAGTGAGTATCGATCGGACTCACGCTATCAGCGCGTTAGTCGACTATAACGAATCTTGATTAAAAAGCGTTGCTCAATTGTGAGCTTCGCCTTTTGCAGGTATTATTATTTTATAGTGGTTCACGAAAGTGCCAAAGTGGTCAAAACGATCAATTCCTTTTAAATATTTTATGGATATAAAACAGAGTTTAGAGATTTAAATGATTTTTTCGTAAAATATGCAAATAAAAGTTAGTGTACTGTAGCTATTGTATTATAAAATTCCACTGTTTTTTATCACTGAAAGTGATTTTAGCGGGGGTAACCCAGAAAATCGGGCCTCTTCAGGTGCAACGCTAATGCAACGAAAATTAGCGATTGGTTGATTTGGATCACGTGGGGTAGATCTCGAGTAGGAGTGACGTTGTCTGGTACTGAGCGATCGCGCCTGTAATTTGTTTTCTATCGATTCAAATGTTTGCGTATCAATAAAATTTTATGACAAAAAAGTTGTCTTCATTTCCTAGTCAGAAGTTGCTTCTGGATCTTTCAATGAGACGAATCATACTGAGGTATAAGTCGCACAGTTTTTTTTAAATTTAATGTCTCTGATGGAAATTTAAAAAATTTTCAGTCGACTGGTGTTAAATGCACACAAATTACAAAATATTTAATACATTTCGCAGGTATAATAAAGTTATTTAAACAGTCAATTGTCGATTATAATTATATAATATTTAAAATTCTAGAGAAAGTGTTCTCTGTGCTTCTTATCTTTCTTTTTAATAATAAATTATGATTTAATGAAACAGGTTTTAGTTCACTATATAGTTATAGTATAGTTTAGTTCACTTCCTATGAATTATTAGGAACAGTTTCTTTCAAAATTTTGTACTTTTTTGATTTTCTCTTAGATGAATAGTTCTCTTTGCTCACATCTTATATAATAATCAGTTTTATTATATTTTTATATTTTCGATAAATAATTCAAGAGAAAGTTTCTTTTAAAATTGAATAAAATAAACGAACTAAAAACTATTACTGTTGCCTTTTTAAAATTTTCAAAATTCCTGGAATGTCGAAGTGATCTCTTCAACGAATACCGCGGGATATCGCGATTCTCCGACAGTATCTCGCTGGTGGCAGAATGAATTATTTTCCATTGACGTGGATATATCATCGACGTTAACCCTAATTAACCTTCCTCCTTTGTGTCAATATCAATGTGGTTTCTGTTTCAACGCAGTGAACAATGTTGTATGTTTTCAATACGTTTCCATCTTCATCGGGCATAGCGAGAACATCAGGCGTAACTTCTATTACATCCTATGAGTACAATAGGAATGATCTTTCAACGTGATTGGACTAAATAGAGATACAACTTTTCTCTGTAAATGATCGTTTCCACGTTACGAGAAGTAAATGCAATAACTCGGGAATTCGAACTATGATGTATTCATTGTTGGAAATAAATCAAAAATTTTTACTATATCTTAGCATTGCGATGTGAAAGTGGCTTAATTCTCTTTAGTGGCTTAAATTAAATTAAATATCAAAATTAATATGAAATTAAAAGAATCGGAAATGAAGTAAAATAATATGCTCAACAAGTAAATTATCCCCCAAAAAATACAATAATCTAAGCAAAAATAATACACAAAGGGATAATATTTCATCCAAAAAAAATATTTTATCTTAAAGAAATTATATATTTAATTTAAGAAATTATCTATACCAAGATAATGCAAGATTATATAAAAATAATCACGTAGTCACTATACCAAATTTAAAAATGGAAGATTCCAATTCGAAATTAATATGAAATTAAAAGAATTCGAAACAGAGTGAAATAACGGATTCAGCAGCAAGTAAGTTATTCGAAGCGAAAATAATGGAAGATAAAATCGCAGGCAATGCTTCGCCACTTTGTCACTTCGAAGAAACCATCTACAGCGAGGATAATACCCGCTTGAAACCAACCGTCTGAAAGTTCAATCCAATGCATCACATCGCGGACAAGTATTACTTTTTTTCTTTCTCTCAGAATGTTTCTTTTTCTCAGAGTGCTATCGAACGACGCGATCTGGAAGACGTTCGACGTGCTCGACAGGATGCACGGGATGCAAACTTGGAAAAGTTTAGTCGAAACCTACGGGGCACGATGCTCGATCGCTTCGCCAGTATCTTCTCGAAGGAATTTTATTCGAGCGTGGCTGGTGTCGCGCAAGGACACACTTCACCTCCAATCTCGAGGATCTCTGGGCCATTTCGTTCGGTTGATGGACTCTCTCGCGGCGTTCAAAAGGCCACAGTCACTTTTTTTTTCTTTTCTTTCCATCAAGTGAGCAACGGGTCAGCGGATCATCAATGAATTAAAGTACATTTGTACACAAGGACGTCTGCGATGCTACCACACACGACGATTGACAAACTTAATTATCAAACGTGTGCTGGTGTTAGACATGATTTTATCAAACAACGAACTACGTACTAGTGTAAAAAACTGCACGACTCGTACCCCAATACGATTCGTCTCACTGAAAGATCCAGAAGCAACTGTTCCGACTAGGAAATGAAGACTACGTTTTTTGCCATAAAATTTTATTGATACGCAAACATTTGAATCGATACGAAACAAATTACAGGCGCGATCGCTCAGCACCAGACAACGCCATTCCTATTCGAGGTCTATCCTACGCCCCCTCACGAATCACGTGACCCAAATCAACCAATCGCTAATTTTCGTTGCATTAGCGTTGCATATTTGTTTAGGATTTTTTCCGCTATTTGGAATGTGAATGGATGCAAGATAAGTTGCAAGATAAGACATTTTTGTGAATATGGAGATAAGTAGAATTAAAATCCATTAGGAATGCATTAGATGTTGTAACGAGTGTTACACTCATTGAATATTTTACGCATTTTTTAGATACCGCAGTTTTATTTCAATTTCACATAAAATAACAGATGCAAAAATTTAGAAAAAAATAAATCTTGGCGAAAATGTCGTAGAAATTAAATGCAAAAGAAAAAAATTTGTCTAAATTTGGAATTAAGCAAGGATAAACATAAATATAAATAAAAAGAGATTTAACACTGTTTTTAGTCAAATATTTAATATATAAATAAAGTATCGAATTTTACAATCTCAAATTTACCTTTACGTCCGTTTCAATTTGGAAAAACTTCTTAATCATTCTTGTATATTTACATGACTCACGAGGGTGTATTTATTTTAACGATGAGACTGCTCACTCGTCGCGACGAGTAAATTTGTTCTAATCTTCTTTTGAATCAGCGAAATCATAGTAGGGAGTTGAATAATCTAATTCAAAGGAGTAAACACCGTAATAACTATCGTTGCAGTAAACAATGAGTGCGAGGATGCAACGTGCATATTGTGCAACCTGTTTTGAATTTCTAATCCAATAGGGACGAACTCGGCAATGGAGATTTCTTGTCAGCGTCTACCTATCTCTTAAACTGAGAAATTTATTCCACGAGATTATCGTAATATATCATAATTAAACTATGGAGAAGATGGCATTTCTCTGTAAATCCGCGTGAACTTGGTCCACATTAATGAGTCCACGTTGTGCAATGTCTAAATTGCAAACTAGTTTGCAAGGATGTAGAGATTCAGAGACACGTGATAAATTAGAGACACTCTCAAGGCTAGCGATACTCCTATAAATGTACTTCGCATGTTCAAATATTAATTTCTTCGTGTCGTTAAGTCATCGAAAGAATGATGACAATTTAGAATTAAATTGTACCTAGTTTCAGGAATTTCAATTGAATTTTATTTTATATTACTCAAGAGATTAGAAACTTTAATTACTCATTATCATGGACTATAACAATTTAGAATTAAATTACCTGATTTCAGAAGTTTCAATCGAATTTTATTTTACTACTCGGTTTTGGAAATTTTAATTGAGTTTTATCCCATTTTATCGCTAATCTCTACCAACAGTTTAGAATTAAATTACCTAATTTTAGAAATTTTCATTGAATTTCATTTTACCTCTAATCTCTAGTACACAGAGAACGTGACATAGAAAATGATAAAATCAAATAGATCCAAATTTCACTAATCTGTACGTAATACATTAATTACCCGACAAATCCTATTTAAAAATTCTAACAAAATTTCACTCTAATGAATCTAATTTTTTGAAAAAGAGACAACTACTATTTTTGCAAACATATTCCTGTCCTCCGAAAGACAGTGCAAAGATAGTCCACGTTTTGACACGTTTCGCGAATAATTCGAGGACAGGAGCGTTTCGAATCCTCTCGAAACACATGCTACATCTCTCTGATCTCTGTGATCTACGATCTGCACGCTAACCAATGGCGCGAGATCGATCGAAGCGTTTTCGATAAGTCGGGCGAAGGAACAGGAGCGAGAGGACCGACGGCTAGGTGAAACGATCTAGGAACCGGGCGCAACAAATAAACGAACCGTGCACTGACCCGCTTTCCGCCGCAGACATCCTTGTTTCATAATATGCACGCGGCTGAACGACGCTTAGGGGCCGGCTTGTTGTAATCCGGGGAGAGATGCATCTTCGTGCATTAGTCAACTAGTGTGTTTTCCCTCCTCGAAAGCAACACAACAGGCTGGGGACTCGGTGATATCTTGCGCAACCACTCTACCTGCACAACAACTTGCAAACCACCTGTGTTGTGCTACGATATACTCGGCTGTACTCTGATCGGTGAAAACGAAGAAGATGAAGAAAACGACAATGAAGGAGAAAAAGAGTTTTCTTCATTTTCCTTGTAGAGTTTGAAATATATTGTTACGCTGTAACAATTTAATCTTATCGGATATGTTTTCAGTGCACAAAATTCATCTTATTTTGATCTACTTAATTTTCAATTTCGATTTTTAATTCTTTCATTTTTAACTCTTTGATTTTCAATTTTAATTCTTCGGTTCTTCGATTGTTTAGTAATAAAAAGGGACGTTGGTCATCGCGAGAGTCAATTTGTTAATGATTGTAGACACTGAGTTGACACGTTAGTCATCGCGTAATTGCTTGCGTGTATTTACGTGCATTCACGAGTTTCCTTGCATTTTCCACGTACTTTCAATTCATTTCTTCAACAAATATATGTAGTGGATACTTCACTACATAAATTCATATTTATTATAATATATAGTTGATAAAACAAATTTCTATTTAGATTCTATTTTTTATCACTGAAAATGATTTTAGCGGGGGTAACCCAGAAAATCGGGCCTCTTCAGGTGCAACGCTGATGCAACGAAAATTAGCGATTGGTTGATTTGGGTCACGTGATCGTAAGGGGACGTGGAGTAGATCTCTAGTAGGAGTGGCGTTGTCTGGTACTGATCGTTAGCGCCTGTAATTTGTTTTGTATCGATATAAATGTTTGCATATCAATAAAATTTTATGGCAAAAAAGTCTTCATTTCTTAGAACAGTTGCTTTTAGGCCTTTCAGTCAGACGAATCGTACTGGAGTACAAGTCGTGCAGTTTTTTTTTTTTTGTTAAGTAATGTATAATACAAATAATAATTGATAAGTAAAATGTAAATTTTTATATAACACACATTTTATATCCATAATATGAAGGTATATTCTTATAAATGTTTACATATTTTTATAAAATATTGTTTACTTTTGGAGTAATTGTGTTTTTTGTATTTTTGAGTAATTTAGAAGATACTATATTCTTAACGAAAATTCACACGGACGAAATATTTGGAGATCTTTGTCCAAGTGGCTCTCCCGTCTGACAAATCCCGAAGAAATTCGTACCTTTCACTTTTCTTGGAACTCCTCTTTTCGTATATATTCCCTTCTTAATGACGCCTCTTATAAAACGGATGGATTCCTCTTAATAAACCAAGTGTTGCAAGTGTGCAAGTACGCACACTTTAATTAAAATTAGCCCTAGGTTTATCCTTAATTAAGATTGATCGTGTGTTCATTCACTTATTTTCATTAGACAGACCTTGGCGGATCGTACTGTTTTATCTTTTAAGTTAAGTTGGCGAATAAGCTAATTCAAATTATCTGCGACCTCGATCTTACACTCTCTTGCTGTAGCTCGAAACATTCAAAATTATAAAATTCCGTTTTCCGATACGAGGCAACGAGAAATTGCAAGAAGAAGACTTCCAATCATCCTCTGCTCGAAGGATAGCCGAGATAGATTGAACTGAAACGGATAATTACTGATTCTAACGAGGCAGTTCCAATTTTACATTGCAGGGTCACCCATTTCCTGGATAAACTTTCTAAGAGCATATCCACAGCCTTGTGTAACGAAGTATCTTTCGATCATTAGAACCCATGTGAAAACACACAGCCGTATCCAGCGATAATTGCAGTTTCACTGCGCTAATAACTTCGAGTCAGTCTTAACGAATATCAAACGCAACGACACTCGAGATTAGATACTAATTCTGTCTAGCGCTAAATTATTAATTGAAAAAAGAAATCCCTTGAACAAGCAACTTTGAACTAAAAAATTAAATTTATATTTAAGAAAAATAGAAAAGGAGAAATAAAAACTGCACGACTCGTACCCCAGTACGATTCGTCTCACTGAAAGGCCCAGAAGCAACTGTTCCAACTAGGAAATAAAGACGACCTTTTAGCCATAAAATTTTGTTGATATGGAAACATTTAAATCGATCCAAAACAAATACAGGCGCGATCGCTCAGTACCAGACAACGCCATTCCTACTCGAGGTCTATTCCACGCCCCTTCACGATCACGTGACCCAAATCAACCAATCGCTAATTTTCGTTGCATTAGCGTTGCACCTGAAGAGACCCGATTTTCTGGCTTACCTCCGCTAAAATCACTTTTAGTGATAAAAAAATTTCTTTATAGATAGAGAGAATTTGTAAAATCCTGGATAAAGGCACTACACAGATTTTTAGAAATATTTCGAATAAAAAATTCCAACGAATTCGCAAGAAATATTTTGAATGAAAATACTTTCTGCTCGAGGCTTTTCATCTATTTCTAAACGCTTTTAAGTGGAACGATTAAACAATTACCACCGCGCTAATCACCTCCGCGGTACAAAAGGCTAACAATGAGCGTTCTAACACCTTCGCTCTGTTACAACCGCCTGTTGCAAAATGTTCCTCGAGCCGAACGAATTGAGAAATTTCGGTGACGGTTGCTTGAGAACGAAAGGACGAGCGGGAATCAGGGTTGAGGCTGGCTGAACACGACACTGGAAGTTTCGTTATTTCTTTTAAGTGACTAAACGATACCTTTCTACCATAAACGTCACGGTTTAACCGCTCGACGAGCCAAACGTCGCTAATGGCGAGAACGCAAGGGCGAACCGCGAATTGAAATTGACAAGACTCGGGAAGCGACCTTACGACATTCGAGAAGAGAAAATCAGTTTCTTTGGTCATGATCAACTGTATCAAGCAAGACTGCAGAAAGAAACCAATTTTCCTAATCTCGCGATTATCGTAAGGTCGTTTCCCAAGTCTCGTGAATTTATAAACTTGTACAATCAAAGATATGAATCGGCAAAAATTAGCTTTTAAAAATATAAAAAATTTTTAAAACGAATTTTACGTATGTGGTATGGCGATTTATGGGTGTGATTCCATAAATTTTGGAATGAGATTAATAAGATTTAAAATTGTCATATGATATCTGGGTCAGGATGTTCCTTGAATCTTGTTTTCTAAACTTTTGCTACTGGACAGGATTGTTTAGCGTCGAAAATTTAGGTAAAATAAAAACAAAAATAATACTAAACTTCAAAACACTCTGTATATTATTAAGGATATATAAATATTAATTAAATTAAATTAACATAATTGTGGTAAATTATTTAATGACAAACTTTGAATATTAAACTTCAAAACACTTTGTACATTATTATCCATATATATATATACATTAAATAATTTACCACAATTGTATTAATCTCTTTCTAATAAAATTGCTTTAATATCCAAAGCACGAAGTCATCACATTCATCTTTCATTTTTCTTTAAATTATATCTGTCCGTTTCAATATCCATATTTCAATATCCATAATTTAGAATCTCTTTCCAGCGTGCAAAATATTCTGACAAAAGTCCCCAGAATAAGGTGAGACGTGATAAACGAGAGGAACGTCCGAATTTTTTCCACCTCTGACAGAGACTAACAGCTCTGAATGGACGTCGAACGCTGCCTAACGAATAGTTAGATTTTTATTTTGCTTCGAAGGTAAAAACGATTTTGCCTTTGTTGAGAAATGGACGCGCGCAGACTTGAAAATAACCCAGAGAGGACGAGAGACAACGCGAAGGTCGCGCGATCATTCGATCATTCCAAACGTGTGGAAGCGCAGAGGTTACGAATCGATTACGAACGATCTGTAAAGCTGGGTCACGGTCGTGAAAAAATTACAAGTCGATCGCGGCTACACCCACGATGACGTTGGCCGAAAAATTTCTTTCCTCCAAGAATCTTCGACGAGAGTTCTGCAGTTTGTCGCAGACCGAATGAACGAAATTTGAAAAATATTTTGCAACGTTCGTTTCAGTTTCAACTTGCAATTTGTTCGTCAACCTTTTTCTTCGAAAACGATTTCATTCGTGGCATTCTTAATTTTCATTCGCTTAGAAAAAGAAATACAGATCGTAGAATACTTGTATTTAGTTTATGAAACAAAAGTATCATCTTCAAAGAATAAAAATCCCAAGTAAAACTAAAAAAGGAACGACATCTAAACAGTGAAAAAGACCACCGATAAAATTTATAAAAACGAAGATAAAGAATTCGCAATTGCTTCGTCAAATCAAAAAAATAAAAATTGCACGATGAAAATAAAAAGAAATCACGCTGATAACATTTAATAAACAGGAACAACTGTTCTGACTAGGAAATGAAGACGACTTTTTTGCCATAAAATTTTATCGATACGCAAACATTTGAATCGATAAAAAACAAATTACAGGCGCGATCGTTCAATACCAGAGAACGCCACTCCTACTCGAGGTCTACCCTCTCACGAATCACGTGATCCAAATCAACCAATCGCTAATTTTCGTTGCATTAGCGTTGCATCTGAAGAGGCCCGATTTCCTGGGTTACCCCCGCTAAAATCACTTTCAGTGATAAAATGAAAATAAAAGATAGAATATCCACTTTTTCTATCTTTACATGAACTAGTTCGTACAACAAACAACAAACACTCCCAAACCGTTACACTCAAAGATGATTCCAGACCTACATTTCATCTAAAAAAAAAAAAAAAAAATTCCAGTTTTCAAATATCCGTAGAACCAGCGACGTGCGACGATTTTTAATAAACTTTCCATCCGATCTATACCGCTTCGCGTTATCTCCCTCGCCATCGTGACGAACAAAATCCATCTATCAGAGAGAGGATCGTAAACCTCTCGAGCAACTGGTAAATCCTGGCTAAACTAGTTCTTCTCGTCTCTTTCTATTCTGTCGTCTCGGGACTGGGAACGCCGATCCGAAAATTCGGGTGAATCACGTTCGTCGGAGGTAAAAGCAATTCGTAGCCGCCGCGTCGGCCAGGTTCTTGCGTAACTGCCATAAGAAAGAAAAAAATTGGATTTTCTAGGGATCTACGTGCGTCGATTGGTAAATCCCCATGCGGACTGTGCATTCCGCCAACATCACGAAACACGCCCGAACGCAAGCCGCGCTGCTTCTTTAACACTCCTCTCACGAATTCTCTATAAATATAAACGTTCCATCATTGCGAGAGAAAGTAAAGTAAAAAACGTCGTTGGCGATTATAATTTACCGATTGAAAAGTAAATCTTTGTCAAACGAGCGCAATGATGCACGCACGCGTGTGCGTGTGTGCTTCAGTACCTTAGCATAATACTTTCCGCTGAATGGCAAAACGATCGGTAATGTAACGTGCGATCGGGTCGTAATTTACGGTTAGTTGCGCGATTAAATTGCCCCGTGATTGTCGAGGATCGTCTGAGATCGAAATTAGAGCTAATTGTTCTAATAATTGTCAGTTGGACACGAGTTTTTGATTTGTCTGGGTAATTTATGGGATAATTGGTTATTAATCGGAGTTGTGCGGGTAATTTGCATGGTGACTGGTATTTTTAATTTATCGCCGTTGATTTTTTACGCTGAACTTTCTCATTGACGCGGAAAATCATTGAAGCAATGCACTGGGATTGTGATTTATGGTTAATCGTGCGATCATAACTACAAACTGCTTTGAGATCGTTTGATCTGATTCTTCTGATGATTGTCAGCTGGATGTTTTTGATTTGTCTAAGTAATTTGTTGTTGTAGGATAATTTATTAATTGGAATTACTTACTATTAGACTAATTATTAGAATTATATTTAATTCATTAATATTACAATTCTGTTAGAATTTTATACATCTTCATTAACAGAATTTTGATAGACTAGAACTCTTTGTGCATTTTTATATTTTTAAACGTAATTAAGGAAATGGAAGCTAAATAGAAATTGGTTTTATCGATCATACTCTTTTACGAATCATAAATCTTTTTTGTCTAACGTAATATTATTGTAAAAATTAACAATTGTATTGTAAATTGTATTATGTGCAATGTGCAATTTCAAATTTCTCATAAATGAATAAAAAAGAAATTATAACTCACCTTCTTAAAAAAGATAAATGATCGATGAAGGAAAGACAAAGGTTATTTGAACCGTGGTAGAAAAATAGATCATGTGGATTTTTTTGGAAATAAAATCTAAAAAAATTTGTTTTACACTTTCTATCACAATGCAGATGTTCTTGTATATCGTGTGCACGTCTGCAACTCCCAAATTTCCACAAAAAAAAATTACGAAGGATGAAGTACGAGAAATCGGAGAAAAATTCAAAGATGAACAAAGAAAGATGCTCGCGACGATTCTACGTATCAAGGCTGAAACGAAATGTCTTCGTATTCTACGGAGGTTCGCGCGAACACCTGTTGAAGTTCACGGACGAATGAAGTTCCTCCGCGGAGACGTAATCGCGGAACATCGATCACGCGCGAAATAGATAAAAAGCAGTTGCGCAAACCGACCGGTTGATTGAAACACGTCTTCCAGGATCTGCGGCCAATGCAAATTTCTGAGACAACCTCTACGCTTGAGTCGACCGTAGATTCACAGATGCACTTTGATTTCACCAGCTATCGACGGCGCGTTCGAGTTTTTAGAATTACGAAGAAGCGAGTGTTCTCCGAATTTCTGACGTTGAATATTTCAAAGCGAGGTTTTCGTGGAAATTTCAGACTTGAGAAATTCTCAGTTTGCATTAAAAAGAATTAAGCGACAGAAATGAAGATTTTCTAGTAAAACAGAAATGCATTCTTGTTAATTTCAATACTGAAAATTAACTAGTTCTACTTTGTATCTGCGGTGCATCAGAATAAAATGAGTATCTGTTTTTTCAAAAAAGTTGAAAGGTCTTTTTATAATTCCTTTATATAATTCCTGAATTCTGAATTGGACGTATCTATTAAATTTTTAATTTTCATCAAATTTCAAGTATAATATCCCTCTTAAACTCTCCCTTTATATTATATTTGTTATATACTATCCTTGTTATAATTGTTACCGTTGGATCTAACCAACAGCTAATATTAAGTTTTATTCTCTCGTAATCAATAACTGTTAAAATTGTTATATCTTATATTTTTATATTTAACTCTTTAAAACAGTGAATCGACATTATGTTTATTTGATTCCGACACAGCACTGTGAAAATTAAGAAGAGAAATTTCTTCTTATCAGGTTATCCTTTTGCAAACGAAAGCTCTTCAAAGATGAGATCAATTCAAATTCAATTTGACATCGATCGATAATCCTTTCATCTTCAAACCAATCTATAGACTACTCATTACTCTCCACCACATCATCGATGCTATTTTTAAATATTATCAAAATATCCCATTGCACGAACAAACAGAATACTCAATTTGTTTTTCCTTCGGCCGGTCCTCGCTTCTTTCTCAAAAATGATAATTAAATTCATCACGCGGTCACATTTTTATCGGGCAAGAGAATAGTTCAAATCCGGTTCTGTGCGCAAAATATCCGCGTGTCTTTGGCTACACAATTTATTACGAAAACAGCAAAATGCCAATGCATCCGAGCGGAATACGTTTCGGTCGACTGTACGCGTAATGAAGAGGAACGATCTACCGGGGAGATCATTAGCGATGATTTTCTGGGCCTCCCTTGAACTAATCACACGCCTAACATATTACCAACAAATAATCGTAGAATGAAATTTCAAATTTTTTCTCTTCAATTTGATTTTTACTTATTTAATTTTAATCAGTGCCTGAATTTAATTTCGCGCTTCTCGCGGTTCTGACTAGGAAATGGAGACGTTTTTGCCATAAAATTTTATCGATATGCAAACATTTGAATCGATACAAAATAAATTACAGGCGCGATCGCTCAGTGCCAGACAACGCCACTCCTACTCGAAGTCTATCCCACGCCCCCTCGCGAATCACGTGACCCAAATTAACCAATCGCTAATTTTCGTTGCATTAGCGTTGCACCTGAAGAAACCCGACACATACACAACGAACCTTTTCGTACGATTTACCTGTCGTAGTAACAAAGATATTGTAATTTCCACTTTGATATTTTTACGATATTTCTTTTATAATTTTAAGATGTTTATTAACTTGAACAATTTTGAGATCTTGACATGCTCTAAATTTTTGAACAGGAATGTCTATGAATAGTGGAATATATATATATACAATGTCGCAATTTATTTTATTTTAATTTAAATTCATGCTGATCAATCAAAAGCGTGTAGACCGAGTACGATAGTTTCAAAATTGCATTACACATTGGTATCATCGTAAAAAGTAGAATAGGAAAAGGAAACACTTCAAAAGTCAACTACATGTTTTCTTTTCCTTTTTCTAGAGATGCTATGAATTCTTAATCGTATCAATAAAAAAAAGTATTCGCTCTCGAAACATATGAAAGTTAACTCGAATTCGACTCTCTCCTAACTTTCTCGTAGCCACGATACTCTTTCATTAAAATAATTTTATCGGATATCTCGGCTCCTCTTTTATCGTGCTCATCGCTTATATCGTAAGTTATACTTATAACATAAACACAATTACGTCCGACAGGCATAAAAATCATGTTACACATAATTTACATTGTGTTACATGTTGCGATTTTATCTTTACAATCGTTGTAATGATATTGCATTGGGTTGAGCTGTTTCGCACGAGTACGTCGTAAAATTGAAGTTTGAAGACACATAAGAGTGTTACTCCCAATTATTTTCGTAAAAGATTGTTTATTACCAGAATGTAGAAAAAGTTTTGAATTTTTGAAGAACAATAGAAATATCAAATAAATTATTGTAGATTAGAGACTAATTGCGAGCTATGAAATGAAACTAACGTCACATGTATCTTGAATGAAACATCGTAAAATAATGCAAAGAATGCTAAAAATTAAAAATCCCAAAAATTAAAAAAAGATTTACAGATTTCATATTTCATATTTACAATATGAATGAACTATAGGGAAATAAATTGAACATGATTATCTAACAATAAGTAGTCGATATTTAATTCTCAGGTACTATTCTTAAATACTACAGTACCTAAGTCATGAACTATTACAAATTTAACCTTTGAATACTACTTTCGCAACTATTATACTATAGTAGGTTTCACAGATTGTTGATATTTATTGTGTACAGTGCACGTAATGTGCTAAAATATATAAAATATTCAAAGAAGCGTAATAATTATAACAACGCACAGAAGATAGAATTTTCTATTTAGGTCTCGTTTTGTTAATAACATTTATGAAAATTTAAAAATGCATAAAAAAGTTCAATTACAAATACCAAATGAAGATCAAATTGAATTGTTCTTGCTTTTTAATAACAATGGATTCCAAACAAAATTAAAATATACTGAGATCAAATAAAAGTAAAGCAGAGACAAACGAAAATTGGGAATTGGATCTCACGAACTTGGGAAGTCTAGTAGTATTCAACAATGAAAAAAGAAAAAAGAAAAAACTCTCAAATAAGTACATCATTTTTAAAATAAGAATACATAGAAAAGTAGAATATTTACAATAATTAAAATATTTAGAAAACTTTCCATGGAACCTCAAACGATGATTATCAAAATGCATCGAACTGGCGAGTGCAGCTTGCGTAATAACTAAAAGAGCATAACTATTGCCAATTTAAACCTTAATAATCGCTGCTTGCGCAACTACCACGGGAAGACGAGGCAAGGATTGAAAAAGAGGAAAGAAGAAAATAATAATAGAACGATTGGGAAACTTTCCACGAAACCTCAAACGATCATCCCCGAAACGCGTCCAACCCCGCGAACGCGACTTCGCAAGCCACTTAGGTTCGCGTGCCGCGAGAATATTTTACTCGGCAAGCGTATCGTGGATTACACAGCCGCCTGTAGACTCCAAAGACACGCGAACAAACCGAGACAAACCGCGTGTTCGTGCGCTCGTGCATGCGCATGTTCGCGCGTTCCACCAGGCTGCGATCACGCGCCAAATTGTGCAATCCTTCTTTCCCATTTTTTCCCTCCTTCTCTTCGCCAACTCCTTCGCCGTTTGTTCGTTCTATTCGATATTCGTTGTTAGACCAAACGACGACAGATCGGAAAATGCAAACGCATTCGTCCGTGCAAAGCATCCACGCGCGTCGAAGGTATCCAGATGTTTGCGAAGGTATCCTACTGTTTAACAAGACGCACTTTGATTAAAAAATTACAGAGTGCATTCGTTTCGATTTTTTTTTTTTATAGAATATTATGACTGTTGTCGAAAAGAATCTTAAATTGATTTTTACGCAATTGCAACTTTGTAATCTCGTGGAGTTGTTTTGAAATTCCACTCGGGCAAGGTCTTTGATTCTTGGATTTTTGAATCATGTCGAGGGGAATGTTCTAAATTCTTAAATAAAAAGACTTTGGATGTTAACTCCTAACTTGTGTCATTTTGGAATTTTCAAATTAACCAACAAAGAGTATAAAATACAGGATGAAATCGAATTCTAAATTTTCAATAATCTAATAGTTTATAATTTAAAATTCTTAATTTTTCAAAGACTTAAGTTCATATTTCACCAACTTTAGCGATTGCACGTGCAACTTAATTTCTCAGATCAAAGATTACATTTTATCAATTTCGTCAAAAGATAGTAAGTAAGTACTCGTTGTTCACTTTTAGATTTTAGCCAAATTCGAACGCTTTTAATATAACTTGATCAAAGTCTCTAAACAGTCTTGCAAACAGGTATATAATCTCATAACACGTAGACACGCGTAATCGAATAACAATACTTATATGGAATCATCGATACGTGAAAGTCCGTGTAACGTTACGATAATTGCAATTTTGTGTCAATGCTATCAGCAGTGTCGACTCATAGTCACGAGTCACTTTCATCATGCACCGTTTCAAGCGTTGATTCGGTTGAATCACCGCGATACCAACAACCACCGAGGAAATTTTTCTACGCTCGAACTGTTCCTACGAATTGGCTCGCGATTCTAAAGGTGAATAACTTGGATATGAAGCGATCATCCGAAAGTTGAAACGTTATATTGAGGAAGGAAGTTGTTTCTACGATGTTTACTGGCAGCGTTATCTGATACTAGATTTGAAAGTGCTGTTGAGTACAGTTACATGACTTCTGTTCGGAAAAATAAATGCGAGTTTTCTTCGAGTATTTAAATTTATTGTATTAGAGAAACTGTTCTTCTTTCTCGAATAATTAATAATATTAGAAAGACTTATAATATTATTAATAATAAATATGAATATGTATTCGTTGATTTTTAATAAATGATTAAATTTATGAATGGTAAAAGCTGTAGTAATTAATTTATTATTAATCCCTATATTTTGATAAATTACCAAATTGTGGATATTTCTAAAAATTTATATCTTTACGTGTCTGATAATGAACAATTGTTCCATTTATTATATTATGTTATTATGTATTTTGTCCAGTTTATATATTTACAATATAGTTTATATATTTATAGTTTATGTATTTAGTTTCAAAATATTTTATTAAATATACGATATTACAAAAATTTTGTCTATTTTATATTCACGCATAATGTGCCCAAAATTTCCCACAAATGCGTAAAAACCCGCAAATATTTACAAACAGATTACCAATTTTTATACATCAATGAAAAGATTAATATTAATATTAATACATCAATGAGATATTTATTTCCCAGTTCCCACTCTTTCAATAATTTTCATAGATATCCACGATCTGCTCATAATATTAAAATTCAAAATTAAGCATTACACGTTCGATATATCGATATATCGGGATCACGCGCGTCTGACGAAACGAGATATCGAATCTTATTTCGTACAGTAATTACACGATTAGAGCGCACGTAGTTCGAAAATAGCGCGCGTCAATATAATGCATATAATCGATGAAGTCCAGTCGATTTTAGGATTGATTTTTTTGGTCGATAGATTTTCACCAGTGCAATAACCCGTGATAGTAAAGCAGCGGCCTTGTCATAGTATTTAGCCGGGAAAAACGTACAGCCGAGTTAAGAAGTTCGGCGTCCTTGCGGCAGATCGCTTGTCGGTTATTACCGTCTTTACCAGAATGCGTTTCTGCAATCCTCCGAACGATTGCAAAACCACGATTACGCCAATAGTTTGTGTAGTCAACGACAAGTAATTCTAACCCTTTTCTATCGTTGAGTATCGTTAAAAATATTTGGCATTCGATTTGTTCGTTTATCTAATCTATTAATTGGATCATCAGTAGTTAATTTGGAACATGGGCGTTGTTCGAATAAAATACTTGAAATAATGATACTGATATGTTGACTTATCCAAACAATTTTTGGATTTTTGTTATTTTACAGCCCGCTAACGTTTTCATTGTTAGTTTTTAACTCATAATTCCATATATGTACTAAATGTTAATTTGTAAGTCTGTGACGTATAATACTAATCCGTGTTGGAAATAATTATATTACAGTCGAAAATTAAGTTGGTCGTCTCTTAAGAATAACATTCAGCAAATAATTTTCAGATGTAATAATATTACTCATATTTTCTGATTTTAATTCCTATTAATTCCTCCTAGTAGCGCTGCAGTGCAAAATCTGCCTAAATCGATATAGTAGAATGTGACACGAAAATGATAAGGGGTCGGGTGATTTGATATTGAACTGAATCGATAAAGTTGGGAATGACGCTAAATCGGTAAAGACACTATAAGTTTTTAATTTTATGAAACTATATTAAACGAATACAACTACAAATTGTTACAAAGTAATGATAGATCGTTGTATTCGTTTTAATGATATACACTTTCGTACATGAAAATTCAATGTATAATAAATTTTGAGTATAACACTAAATATTATTGCATTGTATTATATTTAAAATATAATTGTATTAATATAAGCACATATAAAACATAACATAAAGGATTGTATCAAAATAAATTGATTTCAATTATAAAAAGTATCGAGAGATTGAAGATATCACACGTACTGTTATTTCAATTAAATAATTTGATAAAAATCATTTGCTTACTTGAAATATCTTATCTCCTATTCAATCACTTCGGTCGATGGAAGCTTATTAAT